>OZ022264.1:235279592-236479592 GCA_963978885.1 Nemotelus pantherinus | reverse complement strand
TCGTCCTTAAACGGCCCACAGACGAGAGATCTGATCGACAACTAGATCTGCAATATGCGATATCTGCAACGAAAATCTCTGTCTGTGGGCTAGTCTCAGGTTGCATTTTTAGTCTCTGCAACGGTTGCAGTAAATATCAAAAATTTTTGATATTTGGTGGGCGGAGCTAGTGGTCGACGACCACGTTGCTGTGCCTGTTGTGATTTTGAGACCAGAATGGAGATTTCATTTGAATTTAGTGTAATGTAGTGGTAAGATAATTCGAAATCATTGGTTTAACGAACTGAGTTGCGTATGAATATGCTCAACAAGAGTCAGTTAGCATACCTCATGGTCCCGTTAATGCTTTATATATTTCAGGAAATATTTATGAACGAAAAGAATAGATGTGAAACAAAAATATATGGTCCATTTCAGTATCCTTTGGAGCTAGTGATCTGCGATTGAATCTCTGCTAATAGAATATTTTTAATGAAGTCGATAAAGCCTTTAAATTGGTATATAATGATAAATTTACCTCAGAAGATATTGCATGAATTAATGATGCAATTGAAGAAAATTTTAAATTAAGAAAACAAGACAGATTCTTGAGAAACCTCGTACCATTTTAAGGTTTGCAGGATCTGATACTCTAGCTGGGGCAATATCTATGTTGCATAATAAGGGTTCTCATACTGCAATATTTGATAATAAAGAAGAGCAAGGGTATTTGGTTTTGCGATGGCTAGCTTGCTAAAAGATCCTGTTGCTCTTGGACCAGTATTGATTTATGTATTTCATAGGATTAGTATATCTCTTGATGGCACTCCATCTAGTAACGTTCTTGATGAGGCATGGGCAATAATAGATAATCCAGTTTTTGTGCTCCATTTTGATTTATCAAAGTAGCTTGACTAGCTTTGTTTATCTGTTTTAACGCTCCACTAAACGGATATCTTATTGTTCAACGATATCAATTTCAATTTGCAAAGCACCAAATCAGTAAATACACCTCTAATACGCACAAGTGCTGCCTGCGCACGATGACCGCAAATTAAAATTCAATTAAAAAATATTTAGAGGGCTACATGTGCCTGAACCAGAATACCCGTACATACCTGTTCGAAATAACTTTACGTGAAACATAATTTTAAACCCTATTAAGGCACAAATGCTGCCAGCTCATGATACATACAATTTTATAATTTTCTTCGAAAATCAGGAAATACACCCCTAATACGAACAATCACTGCCTGGTTATGATGACCGCCAATTAAAAATTATTGAGAGGGATCTATGACTAGGCTACAGATGCCTGAAGCAGAAAGTACAAATACCTCATATACCCGTGTATACCTGTTCGAAATTACATTATGTAGAACATCATTTGCTAACAATGCTTACAATTTATGTCCTCCATTTTCTTACAACGAAAATGAACTGAAAACACACATTCCAAAGCGTGTGTTGCCTCAACGAAAACAACGTTCGAATGAGATTGCAATTCAAGTTTCTGTGTCTGTGGCAAACCAATTGAGATCCAGTCGACGACCAAATCTCCGTGTCTGTGGGCCGTTTTAGTATGAATTCCTGAGTATAAAATCTTTTCAGGAGGACCGTTGTTTTCTTAACGCTCTTCAGCGTGCACGTAAAGCATGCTATAGTTTTACTTTGAGAAATTTGCAAGAACAGTGTTATTTTTTTAAGGTTGATGATTCTCGTCTCAAATTTGAAAGCTTTGTGGTTATTTGCTGCACATACGATACCGTCTCCTGAAGGTTTAAAGCTCCAGCTCGTGGCATATTATTGGTGGATTTCTGCCATTTTTATCTTAAGGGGTAACACCTATGTAGAAATTTCAAAAAAATCTATTTGTTTGTTTTTGCTAAAATGGCAGGAAAACATGTCTAGAATAACGTCTTAAGTTATTTTCAAAAATAAATTTTTTTTTTCCGAGTTATGAGCATAAACGTTCGACGCCCCAACGTGCGGTCGGGGCCTATGCGGCGCGCGTACGGCACGCTCTGCTCCAAAGTCCTTATACCTACCACAGGTATCCATTAGCGACTTTTCTCATTAGTAAATTACCATTCAGTATGACAGGTAGTAGACCAACATTTGCCACAAAAAAGGCAATAAATCCACAAAGCGAAAACGAGAAACGTGAAAGAGCCGCCCTTCGTTTTCAAACTTTAAATGCGTTGTTCTCGAAATCACATTTTTTGATACGGCCCGCACGATTATTCAGCCAATTTGTATCCGATCAATTTGAAATTTTGGTGCAAGCTTCACAACATCATTTTCTAGGGAAGTACGTACGATTTTGTTGATAAATTGAAAATTTTCATTTTTACGGCTGATTTTGTACGATTTTTTTTTACCAACAAATTTTTTTTTTGGAAAACCGTACGCCAATCTTTCAAAATTCAATATTTTTGAAAACCCGTACGTACTTCCCTTGCTTTTAGTTCAAACTTTAAGAAAAATTTTGATTTTTGGGTTTCAGACCATTTGCGACGACGAAAAGTTGCGGGCCGATGAGGCATCTTTGAAAAATCGTCTGATGCTCGTAGCCTGGTACAGCCGCCATTTTGTATTTTAGGACGTTGTAAAAATTAATTTGTATACTTCAAAACATGTATAATAAAGCCATGTAATTATTTTTTCAATCAAATATAAAGTTTCCTTGGAAAAAAATGAAAAAAATCACCCTCGAAAACAGCGTTCCACATAGGTGTTACCCCTTAAGTGTGTTGGCCTCGAGGTCTCAAAACTTTTTCACGGGTTCTGGACCATTCGAAGTGGAGCCAAGAGGGCTAGAAGAACTAGATTCTTTATTATCGCAGAAATTTCTAGGTAGCTAACCAATGCTTTATCGGAAACCTTTTATTCTTCGAAGCCATAGAAGATAAAGAGCGTAAAATGGTGCTAATTATTTTTCTTACATCAAATGCCCCTGCTTGTCTCGGAAATTACGTGACTTCCTTGTTCGTTAGCTACTGTGGACAGCATTTGTGTCCATCCTCTTACATTCTTCTTCAGTATCCTCAATTAAAGTTTTGTTCGCGTCATTTTCTAGAACAATGTTGGGTTTCTCTTCAGTGTCTTTATTGTTAACAAGCGGAAGGTTTCATTGTTCGAGAAGTTCGAGGAGAAAATTTTCGCGTTCGCTGTTCTCAGTGACTCTGCCCACTACTGCGGCTTACTGATTCCGCATACTGTTTAATTCATTACCGATGAGCGAAATTTTTAAACGCGTTTGGACAAAACAAATGAAAACTCTAATATACAAATGATTTTTAAGGTTTTGTTATTAAAATCATCAAAAAATTTCAAAGCATTACAAAATCCTAAATAACTCAAAAACTTTTCCCAAAGGGCCACAAATTAAATTCACATCAACAAACTGCATTAATATGCCGTTTGTATTTATCCAAAAAGTTATCAATGCAGAAGAAATATTCTTTTCGTTTTCCCTTTTCTATTAAGAAATCATTTTGACTCGTTTTGCAACGAATTCTCTTCTTTTAGAAATAAAATCAAATTGAAAGCTTTCCCTTATCCTTGTGCTTTCATCGCTATCGCATCGTCATTTTCATCACCATCATCATCATCACTGTCTTTGCGAAAATTTAACTTTAATATTTCTAAATTACTTCACTTGAAAACAACCATTTCAGGAATTTTCTTTCGCTTGCATGGAGCTGTTATCTCGTTCTCTTATCGACGACGACTTTACGGTGTCGGTCGCTGTTGGTCTGAAAGTTTTATTTATATTTGTATCGTGTTCATAATTAAAGATTTTCATCATGTCTTTTTCGATTTGGGTCGCGGGAAAATTTCAAAATATTTCGGAGAGTTGTTCAGTGTTATCGCCGAACAACGTTATGGTTACAAAGTCTGTTGAAAGTAGAAAGAGTGATGGAGGTACTATTTACCGATTTTCAACACGTCCAAATTAAAATCCTTTTAAGGACAATTTTGATATTTTAATCTCATTTACATGTTAATGTGCTCTTATATGTCTGCTTCAACATTGCCATGAAATCGATAAGGGACACCAATTTTTCCACGAGAAGTAATCGACCCAAGTTTAAATGTAGACATCATTACCGTCGCACATTCTGAAGGTCACATGTAATAAATTCCAATTTGTGCTTCCTGAACCTTATTATTGTTCGAAACTTGTCATGGGAAAATTTCGAAGAAAAGCACTTTCACAAAACTACGCATCCAAACTTTTTTGCAAATTGTAATTGATTCGGCTGCTTATACTTTAAGATCAAGTCTTAGTTCTAGTGCTCTCATGACCTCGTCTAGAATCGCCGTAGGTCCATAGAGTTCCCGGCACGTATAATAATGTAGAGAAATAAAAGTCATTTCGAGGACTATTAAACTCACATTGTCGATCGAGTGGCCTGAAAACTAAGAAATCTTAAACCCATGACCCAGTTCCTGGGCATTGAATAGCATCTAAAGGGTGAGTTACTCGCAAAATGATACTTTTATTAGCCATGCAGAAAAGGGGGACATTTTCAACTTGTGGATACTTGGAAAAAATTTCGGTGGCCCATGGAAGCTATTATTGCTGTCTAAAGTGGTAATGAGATTTTAACGAGTCGTCAAATCGTCGGACTGGAATTTAAGGAATTGTATGTATACTTTAAGGTGTCAAAGCTTAATCCGCTGCGGGATGTTGGAGCAAAAAATTTAGACAAGAAAAATATATGAGATTAAAAATTTACCGACAGTGAAAAAGAGAAGATTATAAATAAATTACGCAATTAATATTGTTGATGTTGTTGCTCATTATTTGGTAATGGTATATAAGAATCGACAAGAGACTTCGAAGACTACCTGTCGTTATTGTTGCTTCGATGTGCATCCAGCAAGTCTTGCAATGAGATGTGTAGACAGCTCTATCAGTTGTTCGCAAGTAAACAGTTGATTGGGCCCAGTATTATTTTGATTTTCTTGAAATGTAGTCGTTTGTTGTCGCATAACATTCGCGTATGTCTGTGATGTATTTGAGCATACAATGTTTGTAGAACAAACATTTGATGTCATATTGCCTGCCAGTGGTGGGAAGTTATTTCGAGACATATCGAACCGTTCTACTGGACCTCTTTTCGCATTTGTGCGGTTTTTGGTGCCCCGAAATTTCGTTAGTGGTTTGAATTCGATTAGTTTCGGACAATCGGAAAATGAAAAAATATGATTCCCTAGGCAGCTGGCGCAACGAATTTTTTCAGTGTCTTCTTTTTTAAGAGGACAAGCAATGTGCACATGACTTTCGCTGCATAGCATGCATTTAATTGGCAAGTTACATGAAGGTGACCCGTGCCCATACCGTTGACATCTTCGGCATTGAGTTGGACCCGTCCGATTATTTTTATAGTATCTCCAGCTTACCATAACCTTCAAAATGGATTTGTGCTTACGCAGATCGGAAACTTTGACTCCAGATTTGCGGCCAAAGTATAGGAGATAAACAGTGTGATCTGAGTATCGCCGTTTGTCAGGGGCGATTTGTATTAGTTTCACGTCAGTAACCGGGATCTCTAGTTCCCGCAAGTGTGCTTTGAGCTCGTTTACGTCCATTGGAAACAGACCCGAAAGTATGACTTTGGTTGGTTTGTCACCTGGTAGTTTATGCGTGTAGAACCGTACGTCTTTTTTTACGAAATGTTCACAAGTTTTGTCGAAGTCTTCGACGTTTTTAAGGAAATATTTTTTGCCTACAGAAGTTAGTTTTATTGAGTATTCGGCAATACTCAAACCTTTCATTACGACGTCGATCGTTCCCCTGTCGATCTCAGTGAGCGTGATAGGAGGAATTTTAATTTTATATTCTGGTGGTGTCTCAAGCTGGCTATCGTTCATGTCGTCGTTATCTAGCGATTGTAGCGGTGAATGTTAGTTAGAACTGGCTCCTGCCATGTTTTTGAAGTGCTTCCAATTGTTTCGTAGTAATTCGTTGGAGTCTTCATGACACTTTTTGGGAGTTTTACTGCTGGCGAATATGTTTATCACTTAATTTTCACTGGTTATTACTTATTAACTTAAGCTAGGTTTTAAAGTAAAACTTGTATATAAGCACAATACTGACAATGGCACTTCGAGATTCGAGAATATGACCTTTCTCACTGAACTCACGGTATGAACTGAGTATTCGTACAGTTAGTATATATGGAGTGAAATAATAAAAAATTCTTCAAACTAATATTTTGTAGGGTATCCTTTTCGTCTGATAACTTCTCTTAATCTGTTTGGAAGCGATTTGACCAGCTGTTCTGTATAAGCCAGTGAAATTTTTTCTCATTCTTCGTTGAGAGCCTTTCTGAGGTCCTGAACGTTTTTAATGTCGTGCTTTTTAAGTTCTCCTTAAATTTTTTGCCCATAGATTTTCTATCGGGTTAATATCTGGAGACTGGGAGGAGTTTTGAGAACATTAGGACAGTTGTAAAGTAACCAGAGCCTAGAATTCATAGCTGTATGTTCAGGATCGTTATCCTGGTAAAATATAAAAACATCCATGATTCCAAGCTGATCTGCGCTAGCGAGCAAATTGAATTTTAAAATATTGATATTTTTTGTTGCATTCATTATACCATCAATACTTTGCAGTTTTCTCGCCCCACCAGCTGTAAAGCACCCCCACACCATCACTGACCCGCCACCAAATTTCGCCGTCGATATTAAGTTTTGCGGTAACAGGCTTGCATTTTTCTTCCGCCAAATTTTTGTGACACCGTCCCACCTAATTACGTTAAATTTACTCTCATTAGTAAATATTACCCGTTTTCCAGAATGTATAGTCTTTATTTGCATATTCTTTTGCGAAATTTAGTCGCTTGATTCGGTTCACCTTACTTACATAAGGTTTCTCTTTTGCAACACAGTTAATGTAGGCATTTTGTTTTGTAGCACGTCGAATAGTGTTTAAAGAAATTTTCTTTATCAAATATTTTTGAAGCCTGCTGGTAATTTTCGGGGCGCTTATTTTAGGGTTACGTCCAACCAATACACTAATATATCGCTTACCTCTTTCCGTTAGCTTGCTCCGGCTCAGATTCCTTGGCAAAGTTTTGCAGATTATCGTTACTTTGGTACCTTTTCACTTTATATTGTATTGTGGATCGTGCTCCGCTAACCATTTTGCTGATTTCTCCTAATGATTTCCCTTGACTATGTAGCGTCATAATTAGTTTTCTAGCTTTCAAAGATGTTTCACTCCCCTTTCTTCCTATCTTACATATCTATTTATATGTAAAAAGTAAACAGAAACCACATATCACTAAGAACATTTCTGCTAATACTTACAATATTATTACAAATGATACGCTGGAAATAATAAATCCAATAAAAGAACACTTAGTTAATAGTTACAATGTTTTTATTCGCCTGTACGAATACGAATGGCACATTCGAATCTGACACTGAATCATATGTTCATAATTTCAACAGCTGATCACCAGCTGTCAAATATTATTTTTGCAACTAAACGAGAAACAGGAGATCATGTTATCATTGGTGCATTGACTAACTTCTGGTAAATCATAAAATCCAGGAATTTTTAAGTTTACAACAAATTTCAGTACTGTACGAATACGAATTGTGCAAACTGTATGTATATTACGGAAATATCAAACCAAATGCAGACGATAGCACTTAAATCGCATACGTTATCAGCGTGATAGCATGCGAAAATGCCATGGAACTTGGAAATGGCAATGAGCTGTGAACGACTAATAAACATCGACAGCACTCAGCAGAATATTTCGTGTGTAGTTGGAAATCAATTTTGCATGATTGATGTGCACAGAAAACTCTCTTAGACCGTTTAGTCTCAAGCCAGTTATATTTTGAGCCATTCAGCGAAAGCATAGCTTATGATTTTGTGTACACAAGCCATTCTGATATTGCATTTCCATTCAAATTTGGTTCATATTTCTTCGAAATTGCTCTTTACTTTACTCACATATTCCTTATGAAATACATACATTGAAAATTTAATCAGGCACGGTAGGCACAAAATGTCCATGAAAAATGAAATAACCATTTTATATTCCACCAACCTTCACAAAATCTCCAGAATTTAGCCTTCATGTACTCGTAGTTACGGTGTGTTACATTTTTCTCACATTCGAGTCTTACTTAGCAGGAAGAATGTTTACTTGTCCTACGGCAACAAATACGATACACATACATATGTATGTATGCATGCCACTTGAGGAAAATGTCTCATGTATGTTTATTTCAGCGACTGCAAGCATGACGAGATAGCAAAGCGTTGGAATTGCGTTTTTATTTGCTTTTTAGCAAAGTCAAGGAAGACAGAAGAACCGTTCAGGACGTAAAATCAAGTCATTTCAGCGTAAAAGCTGCTGTGTTTGTCGAGTCGTAACAGGTTTACGGTAGATATATGAATATTCACAGAATCACAGTTGAAATGTTAAGCGACACAAGACAAATAATCAAACAATTTGAGTTTTATTATAAGCATCCCTTAATCTTATGCCTGTTTGTTCATATTCCAGTGTACGAAACTCTCGAAGCTTCCAATATGTATTAGATAATTCGACCTAATTTGATTCGAACACTAATTGAGCACTGATAAGCACACAATTACGACAACTTGTCCTAATTCTGTGAAATATTTGTAACATGATCATTGCACACTAACAGGTCACATGATAAACTTGTAAAGCTTGGGGAGTAAACCATATTCCATACCCAGCTCATCCGGATGGTCCCGATATAATTGTTCCAATTAATTTCTCAGACCTCCCAACACGTCTCCGTCTTGTACTGGACAATGATCCCAAATTAAATACTCATCCTTTTTGTTCGTTCTCGATTCTCCTCTGGCAAAATATTTTCCCTTCATCGAGCATTTCTCTGCAACTATCTTCAGCAGCTTCTCACTCCTGTCTTAATTGGATTTTTAGTCGAAGTACGTACAACCAAGCTTGTCATGCTGGGAACGTCCAAAGGGAGATGTCCCATAATTCTTAGATTAAATTTTCACTTGGGTAGATAGATTCTGATGTGACAATTTTATATCTCCATATCGCCGGGGAGCAGGATCTGCTCCTATAGTATAGATTTAGGATGAGAGTAGAGTCTGCTATGGTGTAACTTTGCCCTAGGATAAACTAGTAATTCTCTCGGTCATGCAAGATGCACACTGTCGTAAGAAGGAAGTCATTGTCTTAAAGTGTCCACTACCTCATTGGGTTTTGCTGATTTGAACTGCAGCAGTTGAACAGTCAAGAGACTCTTTGGAGATGAATCGATCAGTTCTATTGAAAATAGAGTGGTCCGGCTATGGTTCAATTATTTTCTATTATCCTTTTACACGGCTCTATGCTTCAACGATTACGACCGATTATATTGGTATATATATATATATAAAATTATCGCGAAATTTATTGTTTAGAATACACAGAAAGTATCGATTATAAATTAAGGTTAAAAATGAACCTTAAAAAAAAAAAGTATACCTATTGTTGATCTACACAAAATGGATAATCCCACTATCCAGATTTTCAAGCACACCCACTCGAATGACAAAGCCTAGTGGTGAACCGGATTCAGAATCGAGCGCTTAGTCTTGGCCGCTGCCATTAGACTATGAATAGGTGTATTGAGCTCAAGTCATTCGAATGCTCAAAGCAATATCTGTCAAGTGGATTTCCGGCCACAAGTGATACTCGACGTGAGGTATATTGATTTTCCGAAAGTTTTGAACAAAAGCAATTGATTTACCAGTGGAAACCTTTAAAACATAAATCCAACTAAAAGATGAACACAATACAAATGTTCGCTGCGAATCTATTTCCACATTCGATTACTTCCTTCAATTTATCGCCATTCACAGGAGTTGGTTTTAATTGCGATTTTCAATTCCCCATTGCACGCTCCCGTAAATCGATGAGAGAAACATATTAGGACAATGTAATCGATATTGCGGATATCAGTTATCGCGTATCTCTCTCACAATCATCCGCCACCACTGGACCTTCGTACAGTTTTTTTCTTCAATAGAGCGTTTCATGTTCTTTCTATGTATCTTCAATGTATTCCATGTATCTACTCGACGACCAGACTCGACCCGCACAATAAGAGATGAAAAGAAATCCTTTGTTAATTAAAATGGCGACATAATTCAGTGAAGCTATTGTTCGTCGAGGAATATTCGAAACAATGCGGAGCCATTAGATTTTCACCGATAATTACAACAAATTCGATTTATTGCGGTGTTCCTAATTTGCTTTAATCAAAGGACAATTACTTGAGGTTTGTTGGTAATTAGATTTTAGATTAAGTTTCCTTCGGGTGTAGAAAAATAATTAGTTTAATGTGCCAGAATAACGAATGACTGCAGGATTTTTCGTTTGGAATAGTGTTGTGGGAAACAATGTGTACTGATTAAATTAAGCTTTTATATTTGCAATGTTTTCTCTTAATAGGTTGAAGCTCAATAATTTGAAGATGGGTGTAAGTTAGGGTCAAAACATATTCAAAGACGAAGTTTCTTAGTCTAATTACCTGAAGCTTACATATTTGTGAATACAAGCGGTTGGTTGCACAATCAGGGTTTCCAAATATTTTAGTTTCATTTTATTTACTTACCCAACAAGGCATCATATGCAATAGGATAACAATAACAATTCATGATAACTACAAAATACAAATCGTCTAACATCTGGACCTACATAAAAAAAACCAACTACATCACAAATTCTATTGCAGTTACTTTACCGTATTATAAGTTAATTTTAGCTAGTTTGATGGGAATTAAGTGGGATTATGATGCTGATAGGACCTTTGATAAGTTATTTTTGAAAATGCTTTGGAGATCCCCGAGGAGTATTAGCTGCTTATAGAATTGAATATCTTGCAAACTCCTATTGTGAGCCAAATATACATAGTGTGGTGATTGTACTTCTTGAGTAGAATTGCGGATCTAGTGCGCCTTGGTTGGTCATTGAAAGTAGTTTTTTTCTGGAGATATCTTCAAAAGCGACTGTGTGACTTACAATATCAAAAGTTAGAAGAGCTGTTACCGTTATACGCGCGACACGGTATAAAACCCTTCACCCCCAATTGGAATGCAAGGGCGCCAGTTTTCGGGCGGCTTTAGCTCGCGAGAAAAAGTCGTGAGTGGGCGCCACTCGCTTCTGAATCGAAAACTGCATCCAAGCCGTCGCTTCGAAGTGAGAAGACTGCTACGGATAATACGTAAGATCGACCAGCGCGACTGGAAATGATGAAAACGCCAGCGTTACAACATCTAACACATCAATCTAATCATATTACTTCATTTGTATTATTTCGCTTGATTTGACAATTGTAGCTACCTACGGCGCCAGTTACACTTCTGGATGTGAAATAAACACTACACTCTAATATAGACAACACTACACTCTAATGCACCAAGCTTTGAGTTCACCTAGCTCTGATTAGGTACCTGATTTAAATCAGGGGTAAAGTGAGTCGTGGAACTAATCACTCCACACTCGTATACACAATGATTAAAAAAAAAATACCAGCTTCAACCCCTAGACCCGTACGAGGGTTGTCGTGGGATTGCTTTACTTTTTCTAATATACACTTCGATTTTTTTCTTTCGATTGATTACACTAACTTAAATATTACCTAAAACCTAAGCCTACCTCGCCCAATCTCCCACGTTCAGATCGCCGGTAATGTTGGTCTCAATGCGCAGATAGGACAAATTCCCGAAATAGAGCTGCACCGCCACCGAATTTCCCTCCCCAACACGCAAATGATAGTGGGGGTGGCGGTGGAGGATATAATAAATTTAAAAACGAAAGTAGACGATAGATGCCTGTGGCCGTTGGCGGTGCAGGTCCAGGAGGCTATAGCGATAGCGGTGGCTTCCAAAGTGGTGGACCAGTTTGATAACCTCTGCCCTGAATTAGGTGACATTTGATCGTTTCTGGGTCGAGTCGTCATTTATCGCTGACGGTGACCTGAACTAGCGGCGAGCAAACCCTTGCAGCTTCGGGGCGAGGCGACTATATACAAATACATTTTCGCTTATACCTATTTTTTTTTTATTTATCTTTCTCTATGTCTATACATATCTTTTTTTTTATATTTATCTTTTTCACGTGGTAACCATATATTTTTCACAATTTGTGCTTTCATATTTTCTTTCTAGATAATCACTCGCTGGCGTAACAAAGCGCTTAACAGTGTTTTTCTAGAAAAAAGAGACGTTAATTTAAAAGGTTCAGTCAGTATTTGTAAGATGAAAGATGTTGAAAGTCTTTTGGTTCATAAAGGTTTCTCTTAGCGAAAAGTAAAAACTGTTTGTGAACAGACTCTACGCTATCAATATGTAGCTCAAAAGCTGGGTTCCATATTATGCAGGCGTATTCCAACAGATATAATGACTTGGTATCCATATATTCTTGAACTCTTTGAATGAATCCGAGCTGTTTGTTAGTCCTGGCTAGGATTTTGTCGTAGTGGAGGTTGAAGCGCATCTTGTTGTCTAATACTACGCTGAGGTCTATAAAATGATCAACTCTATTTAATACAATAAATTTTACCGACGACTTCATTGTGGCTTTTGGTAGACCCTTGAGCCATACAAATTTAGTATAAGGGGCATTTCACGTGAAGCGGACAACGAAAAAAAGTCGAGGTTCCGGATTTCGTTCATATTATGCATAATGGTACTTCTAGAGGATTTGAACGTGGATGCACAATTTTTTTCTTCTATGCGGTTCAGTTGCCGAGTTATGGGCTTCTGAAGAATTGAAGAAGCGGATGAAGGGTTTTTTTGGAAGCCGATTTTGAGACTGAAAAAAATATATTAAAAACATTAAACATATTGATTGGTATAGAAAATCAACTGTTCTTTTTGATTTTAAAATTAGATTTGGAATAAAAAAAATTTTCCTGTTTAAAACCGGAAGTAACCATTTCAACTCGTTATTTGAGTAACTTGGACCAGGTTAATTTTTTTTATTTTTGTAGTAAAACAAAGCTTAAACTATACTTGTTTTATCATAAAAATTTTAGAATGGGATGGCGAGTAGTTTGGGAGGTAGGTGAATTTTAGTACATACAAGTCGTATGAAGCGTGACACTCGAAGCTTGATTAGGGTAGTTAGTGAGTGTGAAAACAAAACATTTTTAGTAAAATTATTGCTATATCGTTAAAATATGATATATAGAGTTAATATAGTTAAAATAAAGCGATAGAAGTTCAATATTAAAAGTTGCTAATGCTAATTTATTTAATAAAAAAACAAACTTGTTTATGGAAAAATGAATTTATTTCACAGTTTTTACAATTACATATATAATTCACCTACATATAGAGGTTAAAATATAAAACAATTGCTAATGCTTATTTACGAAGTGAAAACAAAAAAATGATTTATGGAAAAATGAATTTATTTCACAATTTTTACAATTTGACACTCATTACTTAAACTTGTTCTTTTTATAAGAAGGCCTTCAGTAACTGGAATAAAACAGTGAAATTTCTTAGTCACGGGAATAGTAATAGAGGAATCAAACCGTGGTTTTAAAAATATTCTCTGGCGTTGAAGTTCCTCTGATGAGCAATAGTAAGTGGCTGTTAGGGATAAAGCCGACTTTGCCCAATGAAAAAAACGTAAAGGTGTAGTAATAGCTTTACTAGGAGGTAATTGTAAACTCGCACGTGTTGCCAGTCGTTTCAAATTACCACCGAGACCATCACATGGGCCTTTTCCATGCGAAGTCGCGTGAAAATGAAGTTCAGTTTCTGTCTTGAAATCAGCTTTATAATAAAATAGAGTCACAAAATTAAATCTATTTTTAAAATGTTGTGGGGCCCCATCTGTTATGCATATAATTTTTGATACAGCTATTGTTTCTTCAGACAGATGTTTGTGAAGGGTTTTCTGCAAATACTACCATGTTCTATTTTACTTCCAACTTTATAATAATAGACTGATGTCAAAAGTGTTGCCTGGTCATTATTCCAATGAAAAGCTTGAACAGCATCTTGTACAACAAAACAATAATTCTCAGCGAAATTGCATTGTACTGAAATTTCCCCTTCGTTTATATTTTCTTTTAGATTTTAAAAATAATGAGCCTGTTGCCCTGCAATGTAAGCATGGGGTTTCGAGGCATCCAACGCGTGACAAAAGCTGTCCACAAAATCATCGGATGCAAGCAGATGAGTAGAAATGGTAAATCTCTCTGAACAAACCCATTTTTCGAACTGAACGGTTGTCACTTGATTATCATCAAATATCATTTTCAAATGATCACCAATTGCACTTACGCCAGGACAAGATTTGCAACTTTCATTTGGGGTTTTTGTTGAAATTGTTAAATGACATTTCGGCGTAGGATTGGGACACATCATTTTGCGTAGAAAGTAGAAAGTTCCAAAATAGTTCCAGATGTGAGATTGTCAATGTCTCCTCCACTCATCATTAATTTCACATTTTGGTGATATATACATGCACAGACCATATGTGTTCCAGAGTCACCAGCGAGGATACATTGTTTGGGTCTCAAAGTGAAAAATTTAGCTAGGCCGATTTTGATATCCGGATATTCATTTTTAAACGTTTGGTAAAGCTCGTCAATGTTACACATTAAAAGCTGTTTTGGGATTTGCGTTCTTTTACCGTCATCTAACTTAATATATACACAATCCTTTTAACCGGGTATTATTCGACTAATGTCTTCTCGCAGATAAAAGCACTTCACTAAGTTCATAGTTTCAACTGCTAGCTTACGGCCACCTCGTGGATTTGGAGATGTTAATATACCAAACTGATCCACAAGTTGCTTTGCTTTCTCGCTTGCCGCCTGGCGGTTCCGAATTCTTGTGCAAGTCTGTTTTCGGTCCATAGCTTAGGTGTTATAGTCAGTATCGAAGTTTTCATAGCAGTAGATGTAGACGGATTGCTAAATTTTGCTTTTAGCTGGGTCAAAATATCTTGGTCGTATATTGTTGAATCAGTTTACTTTGAGCTATGTTTATACTTCTCTTCAGGAATGAACGGTAAACCCGGGGAGCAAAAAGACAAATCAGTTGATGATTCGCAAGATCGCTGAAAATTTGCAGGTATTTCCACGGTCAGTTTTTTTTAATATTTTCGAAATGGCTCTTTCATCACACTTCCATCCCTCTCTATTACATAGCTTTGGCCTCCTTCTATTATATGGCTTTTTATGAAAAAATAATACCTTTTTCAACTAAAAAATGGCGCCACTAATCGCATTTCTGTAGGGTAGTCGGTTAAGTATGAACACAATTGAAGTATGTATTTTTAGTATGTTATAAAAACTATTTATATATAGGATATAGTATCACGGCAAACTACATATACTTTCCACTCTAAAATTTTTAACATCAAATAAGTATAGTTTTAGCTTTGTCAAAAATAAAAAAAAATAAACTGGTCAAAGTCATATAAGTTCAAGTAAAAATTTTTTTTACATAAATCATTTTTTTATTTTCACTTCGTAAATAAGCATTAGCAATTGTTTTATATTTTAACCTCTATATGTAGGTGAATTATATATGTAATTGTAAAAACTGTGAAATAAATTCATTTTTCCATAAACAAGTTTGTTTTTTTATTAAATAAATTAGCATTAGCAACTTTTAATATTGAACTTCTATCGCTTTATTTTAACTATATTAACTCTATATATCATATTTTAACGATATAGCAATAATTTTACTAAAAATGTTTTGTTTTCACACTCACTAACTATCCTAATCAAGCTTCGAGTGTCACGCTTCATACGACTTGTATGTACTAAAATTCACCTACCTCCCAAACTACTCGCCATCCCATTCTAAAATTTTTATGATAAAACAAGTATAGTTTAAGCTTTGTTTTACTACAAAAATAAAAAAAATTAACCTAGTCCAAGTTACTCAAATAACGAGTTGAAATGGTTACTTCCGGTTTTAAACAGGAAAATTTTTTTTATTCCAAATCTAATTTTAAAATCAAAAAGAACAGTTGATTTTCTATACCAATCAATATGTTTAATGTTTTTAATATATTTTTTTCAGTCTCAAAATCGGCTTCCAAAAAAAACCCTTCATCAGCTTCTTCAATTCTTCAGAAGCCCATAACTCGGCAACTGAACCGCATAGAAGAAAAAAATTGTGCATCCACGTTCAAATCCTCTAGAAGTACCATTATGCATAATATGAACGAAATCCGGAACCTCGACTTTTTTTCGTTGTCCGCTTCACGTGAAATGCCCCATAATGATCCAACAACTGAAGCCTAGTCGTTTACTTGCTTGAGAGATTATTTTGTTGTATTGAAAATTAAAGCGGAGCTTTTCAAACAGCACCACACCGAGGTCTAATATATTGTTAACCCTACTAAGTGTCGTATTACTTAAAAGATAAGTATGATGTACGAGCGTGCTTTTTCGAAAGAAGCTAATCACATGACATTTTGCGATATTGAGAGGTAGATTGTTAATGCAGCACCAATGATCCAGGGAATTTAGTTTTAGTTGAAAAAAGTTGGCATCTGATGGCGACTTTATAGTATGAAAAATTTTCAGATCGTCCGCAGAGAGTAGATGAGGTACATCAGATAAAACCTCCGACAGGTCTGATATAAAAATGTTAAATAGCAAAGGGCCAAGATGGCTACCTTGAGGTACTCCAGAGTTGACATGAGTTTTTTTTAGAGATAATCTCTTGGAATTTCATATTGTGAGCGCTTCTGGAGGTAAGAGCTAAGCCATCTTAGTAAAGATCCTGCGATTCCGAACTGCTGCAACTTGGAAATCAAAATGGAGTGGCTAATACGATCAAACGCTTTGCTGAAGTCAGTGTGGACTGCGACTGCTGCAACTTGGAAATCAAAATGGAGTGGCTAATACGATCAAACGCTTTGCTGAAGTCAGTGTGGACTGCGACAATTTGACCACCTTTCTCCATTTCGCAAAGAACATGGGAAACCAGCACCATTAGATTGGTAGTGATAGAACGACCTTTCCTAAAACCATGCATCTGTAATATGTCGCTAAAGGTCGTGGACACTGGTATCTGGTAACTGGCTATAATTTAGCTCTTTGAACCAGAAAAGAGATTAAGACTGCTATTAGTTTACGCTTTGGCGAACCTGTCGCCGGTATGCGAAAATAGTACAGTCTTCTTTTCTTTAATTGACCCTGCTAAGACTTGGCTTTGGCGAGCCTGTCGCCGCTACGCTAAGTCAAGGGAGTCTTGATTTTATTTGAGAATAAAACTATTGTTTTATTAATTTTGGTCGCCGCTTGTTATTTGGCTTACCATCCAAGACTGTGCTTTATTGTTAATCATTCGATCTTTTATATCAATAATAGTACAGTTATGACAAATTAAAAATCTGCGTAAATCAAAAATAATTATCTAGTTCCGAGGATTTACCACCGCGTGCAATTAGGGCGCTCTAGTCGCCATCTATGTATATGACATTTCGGCAAGTGTCGAAACGTCAGTTTTGTTTTCAAGTTACACAACACCCTCTCTCTTTGGGAAAAAAAATTTTCTTTTGTATGAAAAGAAAATTTTTTGAATTTTAATTTTTAGATTCGCACATTAGAATTTCATAGAATTTGAATTTTTTTTTTGTTTTTTTGACTTAATTCTATTTAATTCGCAATTTCATATGTTTATATTTCTTTTCTTGATATTTTCTTTATTTTGACTTAATTTTATCTTATAGTGTACATATTGTTTGATTCTATTCTGTTTTTTTTTTTTTTTTTTTATCTGATTGTGGAAATTTGTAGTTGTATGCTTATAGTTTATTACATTATTAATCTTGTCTGTGGCTTGTATAACTTTAACAAATTGTTGTGATATCTTTTACATATGTTGTTTATTAAGATATCTGAATTTACGCCATCTCTGAATTTAATTTCGTATGGTCCGTGGTATGTGTTTTGTAATTTCTTTCTATTCATATTTCGTACTAGTACTAAATCTCCTACTTTCAAGTTTGATGGTTTTGCAAAATTGTCTAATTTCAGTTTTCTTTCGTGTTTTACTCTATCGATTATTTTTCGTGCTAGAACGCTTGCTCCTAACTTTACATTTTTAACGAAATTCAATAAATTCAATTTTCCTTCTTCATTCAGACTTTCATTTAGTAACCCAACTATGGTTAAAAATGCATCTACCTCTTTTGGGTTTCTATTGAAAGTTGGTATTGATTTTAAAGCTATTTCTATATTAAAAGTTCCCATTTTATTTTCTACTGCTTGCTCTAATTTTTCCTCTAACAACTCTTTCGCTACACTATATTTATCCAAGAATGTTTTTCACAATTCTGAACTATCTTCTGTATCTAGTACTCTTTTCTTTAAATCTTCGATATCACTTAATTTTTCTATTATGGTATCGCTTTTGTATACCCTTCCCGGAGTTTTTTTGAAATTTATTATAATTTTCGATATGGCATTTATCTGCTCTTCCATTTAAAAAAAATAATATTCATACCATAGGTTTTTGTTTAAAAAAAATTTTTTTTTGTATTCTAATAAAAATATATTGTTTTTTGCTTAGTTTTCATTTATTATTATTTTTTTTTTCCTAACTATAGTTTACAACAATAATTCATTTTATTCAATTCATTCTACTGTCTTTGATTTTACATTTATGTATGTACATTTTTGTTTTTACAATTTTTCTTTATTTTTTTTTTAATTCGTTTGTTATTTCTTCGATACGTTCGAATAACTCCCCTTGTATTTCCCAGGGTGGTGGGTTATCTTCATTCGTCGCTGTTCTTCTAAGCAACGCTCGGAGCCTCCTCAAATACACCTTTTTGCCTCCGCGTTTCTTCTGTTTTCGTCTCGTGTCCTGGTACGGTATCGTAGTTAATTTTTGTTCTTCCTTCCGCGCCTGGACGATCCGTGGGTCCTCCGTGGTTGAGGTCCTCCTTCTTTGGGAAGGTCGGACTTTAAATTTCTTTGGTCCGTCGTTGGCACGGTCGCCATGTAATATGTCGCTAAAGATCGTGGACACTGGTATCTGGTAACTGGCTATAATTTAGCTCTTTGAACCAGAAAAGAGATTAAGACTTCTATTAGTTTACGCTTTGGCGAACCTGTCGCCGCTATGCGAAAATAGTACAGTCTTCTTTTCTTTAATTGACCCTCTTAAGATTTGGCTTTGGCGAGCCTGTCGCCGCTACGGTAAGTCAAGGGAGTCTCGATTTTATTTGAGAATAAAACTATTGTTTTATTAATTTTGGTCGCCCCTTGTTATTTGGCTTACCATCCAAGACTGTGCTTTATTGTTAATCATTCGATCTTTTATATCAATAATAGTACAGTTATAACAAATTCAAAATCTGCGCGAATCAAAAATAATTATCTAGTTCCGAGGATTTACCACCGCGTGCAATTAGGGCGCTCTAGTCGCCATCTATGTATATGACATTTCGGCAAGTGTCGAAACGTCAGTTTTGTTTTCAAGTTACACAACACATCGACCAGAGGAGATAGCTTATCACATATGATTTTTTCAAACAGTTTAGGAATAGTTGATAAAATGGCGATACCTCTATAATTTTGAATTGATTCAATCAGTTTTTTCTTCAATTGAAT
Organism: Nemotelus pantherinus; assembly: GCA_963978885.1. NCBI lineage: Eukaryota > Metazoa > Arthropoda > Insecta > Diptera > Stratiomyidae > Nemotelus > Nemotelus pantherinus. The sequence goes on along the minus strand of OZ022264.1, from coordinate 236,459,984 downwards.
GTTGGTGTAACGTAGGAGGTTTCTCAATACGATGGAAAGTGTCCAGAAGAAGGAGATGTATTGAATATGATGTGAAGAGGAGAGGTTAACTGTGCGACACATTTAATAAGAATCTATTTTTTAATAAGAATCTATTTAATAAGAATTTAATACTATCAAGCTCCAAGATAGATTTAAAAATATCATCTCTGGAAATAGTTATAGCCTCAGCGAAAATTGAGCTAAAAACCTCTTGAAAGCTATCTGCGAAAAAAATACAAATTTCTTGAGGAGAAGAAGACATTGAGGTTCTATTGCACATAGAAGAGGGATAACCGGTTGTTTTCCGCTTCATATTCACAAAGTCAAAAAACTTTTTGGGGTTGTGAATTATATTCTCGCCGGTAATTTTAATGAATCTGTCATATGCTTAATGAGACTTTTCCTGGAATTCTTTGGCCACTGCATTTTATTCTTCTTTGATACGATGGCTAGAGTCGACATTATTTTTTATTGATTTGTGAAGCTTATTTCTGTGATTTCTCGGACGTTTAAAAGTTTTGTCAAGTCAAGGCTCAGAAAACTTATCTTTTCTCATAATTTTAGGGACATATCTCCCGACCGCGTCAAACAGTATTTTGTAGAAAGAATTTAAATTTTCGGCAAGAGATTGAGATGTAAGCATATCTGTCCAATCGACATTGTCAAGAGAGTGAGTGGTGAATGCTATCGTAATCAGCATTGCGGAAATCATATACAATAGTATTATTGTAAGTTTGAAAGATATTAGAATCTGTAGTGGATAAATCAATAGTAAGAGCGGAATGGTAGTCTATTAGAGAAAAGATTCTCCGCGTCGATAGTCGGGCTAACCACTACTTTGTCATAAACGTTTGTAAATACAAGGTCTAACCAATTACCATTTCGGTTGGGAATCGGAGCAACCTGCTGCAAATCATTACCATACAAAGTACTCACAAGGCTAAAGTCAGAATAATCGAGATAGTTAAAAGGTAGTAAATAATTGTCAGTTTCATCAATAACAAAACGTAAATTAGGGCGATTAAAATCTCCTAGGAGTATGATTTGATCCTCTGCGTTACGAGATCCCATAAAGCTATGTATAAATTCACATATATAATTCTACACAGATTCGTCAGATCTAGGCGGGACATAAAATAAACCGATATATACCGATGTGCTATCGAATGATATTCGAATAATTTTATGCTGAAACAGTTTATGTGGGGTTGAGTCAACAATTTCGTTTGAGAGGGTGCTACTAACAGCAAGTAAAACACCACGTCCTCTTGTCTGGCCAGTGAAGACATAATCACGGTTATTTCTGAATATTGTCCAGCTACTATCGAGGATCTCTTCATTAATATGAGAGTTATTTAACCAAGTTTCAGTAAAGGCAAGTACGTTGAAATGGCATGATTTGCCATTTACCTCATACCTCATACCACTGCAATTGTGGTAAAAAATTCTGAGGCTATTGGAAAAACATAACTTGCTGGGAGCGATACCTAACATTATACCGGGGTTTTCGTAAGGAATTAGGGGTCGGATGATTTTTATCCGAAACTGTATTAGAGAGAGTGAAAGACGAGGCATTATTAATAGCAGACGCCCTGCAGCTATACGTCAGAGTATGAGGAAATGTGTCCGTAGACGAACGTCAGGGTGCAGAATCACGAATACTCTGAAGTGAAATATTTACAGAATCAGTGAAGGAGACTTCCGATATGGGTATATTATTAGTACGAAGATTAGTGGGAGTTTTCCGGATGGTTGGTAATTTGCGTATAGTACAATTTTTGTTTTCATTAGCATTATTACTTATATTCATAAAATTGTTGCTGCTTTTGGTTGTTTTCCAAGGAAAAAACTTGATGCCTTTCCATTCATAACTTCTGCTGCTTCGATCCACGTGGGTAAAAAGCCAGGCATATATCTTGGGGATCCAGACTTTATAGTGCTTAAGTGCTCCATTGCTATGTTGAAGAGAGTGCTGAATACGGAACCCGTTGATACGAAAATAACTCTTGATGAGCCTTCCAAGCCGATAGGCGTTGACGTTGGTCCTTCGACGAAAAATGGCCCTCTTTTTCTGTTGAAAAATGAGTGGTCATGTTGAGAATTGTAGTGACCTGAGTTGGAGCATTTGATTTTTTCGATGCGTTTTAGCCAATCATCTTCTGACAAATATGTGCGGAACTTAATAATAGTTTTCGAAGATTCTTCACCTAGGGATTGAACCTGTTATGTCCGTGAAGAAGAACCTGCATAAGCTTCGATGTTCGTTACCAGCTGTTTAATGGGTGAAGTTGCTGCATCATTAGTAACGATCTCCTTTGACGCGTTATCGTTCGAAGAGCTGTTTATATTGGCATTTGCCAATTCTTCGTGAATTGACTGTTCGTATATTATTGGAGTTAACGTCCCAAGTTCCATAGAAAGCTTTTTTTTGTTGATTTCAATGCTTTCCAATTTATTGCTCTATTAATTTGTCACTGGCGTGAATATTTTCGAAAATTTTGTTCGACAATTAGTCAATCTGTGTTGTCATAAGTGACGTTATTTTGTCATCAATTATTTTGAGCAAGCCTCTATCGTTGACTTGGCAATTAGAGGTGGGTGTCGATAGAGAGCTAATTGAACAAACTAGTTGAGTCACGTTATCGGTAAGCTCACCACATTTATCAGTATTTCTTTTGGTGGCTTTGGAAAGGTCATCTAAGGCAGTCGTTACACTCTCGATTTGATTAGAGATTTGAGTGAGTATTTCGTCAGTAACCTTAGTTTGTGTATCTAGCTTCAACAGCATTTGGCCTCAATTTCCACCGCTTTTGCCGACAGCTCTGCAAAATTGGTATCGTAATCGAAAGATTAGTCAGTTTCGACGTGCGACGTGTCCAATGCGGTCTTCGCCTTCAGTTGAATGAATAAATTTAAAAAGATTTTATTTTACATTAATAAGTACATTCTTAACCTAACTCAAGCACTATTAACTATTAAAAAATTCAAAGCTAGCGGTTATATTTTTTTTGGCCTGGTGGCACTTATTATTATTATATTAGTATTTTTTCTTATGCAATTTTATTTTCTTACAAAACAATAGTCATACTCAGCCTGTACAGTATGTGGCAGCATCATGGCAATAAATAATTAACGATTTATTTTAATAGAATAACAATTTTCGAAGCTCCAAATGCATTTGCTGCTGTAATTTAACAGTTTCATGAAGATCAAAGAAGCGTAAAACAACAAACAGCGTAGAACGGTCGTAATGGATTGCTGGGTAAATATTATGTAAGTGCAGTCTTTCAATAAAAAAACCGATTTTTACTCTCGAAGCTAGATATATTGAATTTTGTGACAAATATCGATATTTCGAGGGTAATCTGCCCTCTTCTTCAGTGTCTATCGGTCTAATCTTAATCTAACTTATGTATGTTACTTATAGAGATTACTTTTGAAGTATGGACTTATACTAATTACCAACTAATTGTCAATTAATTGACTTATGTGAACTTAGGTGAGTCATCGAATTAAAGGGGGCCATTTTTTGGGAATGCCAATGATCAGACGTGAATGGTGCTGTCCTCTGAGTGTGTGTGGGCTTCCGGTAGATATTAAATCTAAGAAGACCTTCTTTCCTTATGACCACTAAATCCAAGAAGGGTAGTTTTTCATTATTTTCGATTTCCATTGAAAATTGGATGTCCTTATGTTTTTGGTCCAACTTCTCCAACGTTTCTCCCAAAGCATCTTTTTTAACTATAGCTAAAATATCGTCTACATATCTCAGCCAAACCCGAGGAAGCGAACCTTCTTCATAAAGTTTCTTCTCTTGTCTATCCATAAATATCTCACTCATAAGTGGGGATAAAGGATTTCCCATTGCAACACCTTTTGTGACACATTAAATACAATTTTTTACACATTAAATACAATTAATAATGACTACCAGGTCAAAATCCAATTTTATTCAATTCGTAGATTATAAAAAAGTAATCGGTGGAATCTCTGAAGATATAATATTTCTTAGATTATGTTTAAAAAAGAATGTGACTCCAAGAAGTCATATTATTAAATTTAGGTTCCATCTGTTAGGAGTAGGGAAACAAATTGGCCTGGCTGAAAGGAATCTCATTAAAGATTCCGTAAATAGGCTTTATAAGAGATTAGGGGATCTCACACTCAAAGATTATTCCTTGCATCTAAAAATTGCAAGTGAATCTTTAGGTAGAAAAGGAGATATTTTAGATATTGTAGGAAAAGCAAACAGGGCCTTTAAATGTGAGAAAGATAGAAAGAAGAAAATTCTCACAAAGAAACTGAAGGAGCTGACGAGAGGAAAGGATACCATGGAAAAGAAAAAGAATGCCGTAGAGACTATCCCCAACTATGTGGTGAACAAGTCCACGGTTCAATTCACAGGAGAGCAAATGAAGCTACTTAACCAAGGTCTGAATTTTGCTGTCAAGGAAAAAACATTCCCGACAGAAGACTTGGTAGTAGACAACTAATACTATTATCGAAGCAGCGGTTAAAATCCTTCCCGAAGAGGAGAAAGCACAGATTAGAGGCATGTGGCTAAACTCATCAGGAGGGAAAATCGTAAGAGGGGGAACACTGCGAAGGCACAAAGGGTGCTCAAAGAGTTGGCTGCTAAACCGGTCTTTTATACCAAACCTGATAAAGGAAATGCCGTGGTCGTATTGGACAAAGACAAATATGACCGATTAGTTATCGAAAAACTCAAAAATGGGGATTACCACGAGCTTAGGAAAGATCCCTTACCAGACTCTATCAAACGAGTTGAAAGAGTCTTGAAAGAGTGCAAAGGGACGGTTGGAGAGTAGCAAAGCACGTATTGGAGTAGGATCACAGCTTAACTTGGGACAACGTGGATGTGATTAAGGAGGTACAGCAGGTGCGAAAACTGGATGCGTACGAAAGCCTGCACATATGGAAAACCCCTATGCATAGAAGACTAAACACAGACCAAGGAAACTGTGCATCACCATTGTTCAGGCTAATTTGAACATTCATTTGATAGTAAGGAGGAAAATTGTATTAATATGGATAGTTAAATGTATTTTAGTAAAGTAATTAATAGGCAATTAGTTGGTAATTAGTAAAAGTCAATTAATAGACAATTAGTTAGTAATTAAAAATTAAAATATAAGTCAATACTTTAAAAGTAAGCTCTATTAGTAACATACATAAGTTAGATTAAGATTAGACCGATAGACACTGAAGAAGAGGGCAGATTACCCTCGAAATATCGATATTTGTCACAAAGTTCAATATATCTAGTTTCGAAAGGAAAAATCGGTTTTTTTATTAAATTATTTTTTTTGAGCTAGGAAAAAATTTGGTACACTTTAAATACAATTAAGTGAAGTAATTTATCAATACTCGTATCAAAACCCTCATTATCCGTAATCATCCAGCTATTTCATTTTCATACAACTCAGGACAATACCATATCCTGGGTTACATGAAAGTTTGATATTGTGCATACTTAATTCAAATCTGCGCTGTTTCCATATACTGCACGTAATTCAATTCATTCCGTCCATAAAGTACCTCCAATCTCCGCATGCTGCAATCAACGGACAAGAAGCAGTATGGAACGATCCGACTTAGAGTATTCTCTTCCGGAACTAAAATTTCAGAAATTGCTGCTTACCCTAAATTGCATGCTCAGCAACTTTACTCGTAAACACTACTGCAGACTCATATGAGCTATTGAAAGTTAGCTCCAAAGACTTATGTACAGTTTACAACGTGTGTCAAAAGACAAAACCACAAAATGCTATTCTACTGCAATCTATACGACATTCTAAAGTATTTACCGGAAACCACAGCACAGACTCCTCCACCAGAGAGATGTTGTAACGATGCTGGATGTCGATAAACGAGTAAAGTGGAGAGGCTAAGGCAATATGGAAGCTATGGATGTGAAAAACTTGAAGAATCGTGCAAAAGAAAATTATTTTGTGGTTCGCAACGGAAATCCCATTTGGCGTCAAAGAACAAAAAACAATAACATAGCACAAAGACAATTTGGAACCACAATTTCTCAAACAGAGTTATACTGGCTGAGGGATTTACGTAGCATTGCTAGTTCCAGAAGGGATTTCGATTATTTGAAAATCATTTCTTTGTCTCTGTGTTGCAAGTTTATCATTGAATAACAAAGCTCAAATCCGAACAAAAATTGAATAAAATAATTTTCTAAAATTCATCTGAATCTGGATAATAGAATTATCCGAACTTATGTCATTCAATCTTATTCATTACTTAGTGCAAGAAACGCGTAATAAACTTGAATCTGTATAAGAGCCTACGCAGAAACTTGACGTCAATGCAATGGGAACCAAAGTCAATTTAATTGGATTAAACTTCGTCATCAAATAACTTATCTCTATCTCATAATTTGGTACCATCTGAAAATCATTACATCAAAGTATGGATGCCTGCATATCGTGCAACTTATCGGCATAGAACATTCTGTCGTCATGTTTATGTTCGACATTAATAGAAAGATAAATCTCAGGACAAGTTCACTTCAGGCACGAGAAAGGTCAAAATGATTTTTCCTTTGGCCGAAGTGATAAAGTAATTCTGGTTGAGATGAGATGGATGAAAGTTCGTGACAAGATAAGGCCAAGTAGTCGAGCGAAATTTAAATGGGAAATATGGTTTGAAGATTTTTTTTCGAAAATGAAAAAGATTTTCACCGGAGCCGGTAAATAGAAACAACAGTGGTGAATTGATTTAAATCTGTTTGAAGATTTTTAGACAAAATTCAGGTATCAATGCTTATTTTGGTATCAATTCCGGCTATTCAATGTGACTAAATGATATCTACAAACTGACTTCATTTTACCAGAAACTATTATTCTGAGCCTCAGCATTTATCATAATAAATTTGTCTATAATTATTCCGCAAAAACACAGTTCTTAGTTATACTGAAACCAACAGTCAGCTCCCAATTCTCACCTGCTATCGGAAAGCTTATTTCGAAACTTCCAGATATTTCGCACTAATAGACTTTCCGATTTCTCTAGGAATTTTCTAATTGCTGGCACTATAGCAAGCATCTGTAAATTAATTGCCAACTCAAATTGTTCAGTTACGCCAACAAATCTAATTTCAACTGTAATTCATTTCTGTGGCAATGAAGGTAGCCAGGGACTTTGTTGAAAGCCACGACGACGACCTGTTGAGTCGCTTGTTGAAATTTCATTTTCCGAATAGGTATGTATTTATGTAAGTATTCTCAATTTCCAGTGTCTTTGGTCGGGAAATGCCTTCGAGATATTAATAAAGTTTTCTCCTCGATCGTTTTCTTCAAGTGGTCGTCTCCGTAGCTAAACGATGGTTGCGTTGAAAGCTAGAATCTCTTGAAATTAGCCACGTTTTTGTGTAAGCAATTCAATAAGACCAGTAGATTTTATTTGTTTCATGGAATCTATTTGATTTTAGCAAAAGAGTTTCCAAGTTGAAAATTGATTTGTTTTATTATCGTTTTGCGGTAAAAGATTTTTGGCATCTCTTCTGAACGACAGAGGTCGTTGTGGATTATTATTTTGTGGATGGATTTGATTGGATGGTCCTACCGTCTTGATGTCATCTATCTAAAAGCCAAAGCCTCGGATATGAATTGCATTTGCAATAGCTTAATTAGTGAACTAAATTCTAATTACTCAACCCATTCAATTTAAATACTACTATTCTATTGGGCGTTCGAGCAGATGCTGAAAGAATAAGACATTGTTTTTATCTTTGGATTGATATGATTCCAGAGTTGTGTCAGTTCGATATTTGTTTGGTTTCGGGAAAATTATTTAAGACATGCTTTTATTGTTTATCTACGTCAGTAATGATTAAATTACGCAAACAATATAGCAAAGTTTCAGATTCCTTCAAGGTTTTTGTGTACGCGCAGGAAACGATGAAATGTGACAAAGTTGAAATGACAACCAAACGGAAAACGAAAATCAATAGTGAAACGTGTTGGCTACTTTATTCATTGTTGACATAAGAACTTGGACGAGTTGAAGGTACGACTATGATTCCGTTTTGTTTACGGCTGACTATGCTTTTCCATTATCGATATCGATTGGATCTTAGAATGCCAGTGAAATTTATTCGAAAAATAATGCCAACAAAGTAAACTGTTTGCTTTAGAGTTGTCTTTGATATGGAAGGGTAATTTGTCTACTGCTGTTACCAGCTGGTTAACTGTTTCTAATGCCTCTGATTTAAATAAGTATTATTTTCATATTGCTCTGTGCTACCTTTGTTTAGACTTAGTTATGTGCTCTACCACTTACCTATATTACGCTCAATGCAAAGTCCTGTCTTTCTTATGTTCTAAAATCAAATAATTCAAACTTGGCACAAATTCTGTTTTGTCAAATATGCCTTAAGCCACTAAGTCAACGCAAAGTGGTTTTAAATGCAAATCTAGAGGGACATTTCGGTGTTTGCCTGTAAAGCTTGGTTTTATGATTTAATTATCGAGGATATTTTTTATTCATATCTTTAAAAATTAAATTTGCAGTAGATCTTTGAATAATGTTTAATGTAAAGGTTTTCTTTGAAGTCAATTTATTTATTCAACAAACAAGATGCGTATTACATATACAACGCCAAATAAAATTGAAAACTAATATTTTAATTTAAATCAATTTTTTCCTTTTTGAAGCTAGATTTATTTATTTTATTCGACATATATCGATATTTCGAGGGTAATCTGCCCTCTTCTTCAATGTCTATTGATCTAATCTTAAAATAACTTAGGTATTTTATTTAACGTGTTTACTTTTAAAGTATTGACTAATACTAATTACCTGCTAATTACCGGCTAATTGACTATTAATTATATGCTTAAGTACTTTTTTCTATCTATATTAATTACATTATCATCATAAAATATCTGTTTAAATTAACCTGAACAATGGTGATACACAGTTTCCTTGGTCTGTGTTTAGTCGCTTATCCATCGGAGTTTTCCATATGTTCAGGCTTTCGTATGCATCCAGTTTTCGTACCTGCTGTACTTCCTTAATCACCTCCACGTTGTCCCACGTTATGCTGTGCTCCTCCTCCAGGATGTGTTTTGCTACTGCTGATCGTACTACCGTTGTATTCCTTTTCCTTGTTGAGGCTGCTTCCCGCTTATGTTCGGTTAGTCTAACACCAACTAACCGTTTCGTTTGTCCAATGTATATTTTGTCGCATTCTGGGCAAGTAATTCTGTATATTCCACATTTTTCCTTTTTATCTTTTTTGTCTTTTACGTGACATAATTTTGTACTTAATTTTTTAACCCTACTGGTTGGAACTGCTTTAATGTCAAAGCGTTCAAAAAGTTCCTGAATCTGCTTGAATATTGACGTAAAAATAATTGGAACTCTTATGGCTGGTTTTTGTTTTTCTTGTATAAAGAGCGTCGTTAACAGATCACGCTGTATTTTGTCCTTCTTCTTTTTTGACAAGGTTTCCAATTATTTTCTCGTCAAATCCATTTTTTCTCGCGGTGTCTTTAATATATTCCACTTCTGAGTGAAAACTTTCCTGATCCATGGGTACTGTTAATAGTCGGTGGATCATCGAGTTGTAGGGTGCCATTTTTTGGGAATGCCAATGATCAGACGTGTTAGGTGTTGTTCTCTGGGTGTGTGTGGGCTTCCGGTAGATATTAAACCTAAGAAAACCTTCTTTCCGTATAAACATTAAATCCAAGAATTGTAGTTTCCCATTGTTTTCGACTTCTATTGTAAATTGGATATCTTTATGTGCTTGGTTCAACTTCTTCAAAGTTTCTGCCAAAGCATTTTTTTTTACGATAGCTAGAATGTCGTCCACATATCTAATCCAGACACGAGGAAGGGAACTTTCTTCATGAAGTTTATTCTCCAGTCTGTCCATAAATATCTCGCTCATTAGTGGGGATAAAGGATTTCCCATAGCAACACCTTTCATAGCTTTGAAGTATTTCCCCCTGAAAGTAAAGTAACTTTCATTCATGCAAACCGAGGCAAGTTTCAAATAGTCTTTAGCCCTCTTCCTCCCTTCCGGTGAGCTATTTTTCTCTAATAGCCAGTCTTCAAAGAACGAGAGTGCTTGTTTTACCGGCACGCTTGGGAATAGAGCCTTGACATCAAATGATACAACTAACTCATCTTCCCCTATTGCTGCCACTCTTCCAAGTTGTTCTATCACCTCGTCACGATTTTTGACTGTTCTATCGCTTAACTTCCCTAAGGCACATATACAGAGTGGCCCAAAAATATCTCCTCACAAACTTTTCGTTCTATTTTTTAAATTTATTTGTGATGCCTACATAACATAAATTCTTATTCTTATTACTAATAATGCGTATGTCTGCCGTTATTATCTATACATTCTAAAATACGTCGTCCAAAACTATCACATAAATTTTCTAATTCGTTTTCGGTGTAGCTGCTTCATTCTTGCTGTACTCCTGCAATTAATTGTCGTCTATTCTTCGGCATCGGATGTCTAAATACACTCTCTTGAAGTCTAGCCCAAACGTGTTCGGTTGGGTTAAGACCAGGAGAGTTTCTAGGCCAATATTCCCAAATAGTTGAAAGCAACGATTTTGCCAGTGTCAATGTTGCCTTTGCTGTACGTGCCCCATCCTGCATAATAACTACCAAATTTTTTTTTTAAAACTGTTTTCTGTCATCCTGACATATTGCGTGAGCTGGTAAAATGCTGTTCCGGTAATAGGATTCATCTATGGTTGTGTTTTGCTCAACAACATAAATTCTAGACTGTCCACGTGAGCTGATTTCTCCTGCAACCATTATCTTGAGGTCCAATTTCGGCTTTTGTATGGGTTGAATAGTGCTTAGATCACCTGTTCTTGCTTTCATATTTTGCCTATTCGGCGTTGAGTGTAAAACAATTGGGAATTCATCCGTAAAAAGTACGTTAGCTCTCTTAGACCTTCCAAGAGCACTATCTTTGCAACCTTCTACAGAAGTTAAGTCTATCTGTGACATTCTTTGCAGTAAGAAGCGGCTTTACTCGTCTCACGTAGGCATGTCTTCCCTTTAATGTAACGTTGACCCATTGATCGAGACGTTATCTTTCGCCGTTGTTGGTAATTTTCGGATTGGTTTATCCTTTTGGTCGCTGTCCTTGTTTCAATGCCTGGCTTGTTTTCCTCCATTTTCCTTATTTTTACTTTCGTTGTAGGTGAAAGAGTTGTCGGTGTACCAAAATGTCCTTTGTCTTGTATATCGCCTTTTCTCCTTTCTAGCTATAGTCGAGAATAGGTCGTAGAAGTGACGTGTATAAGGATCTTGTAACCCACTGGCTGAAAAGTTTGAAGATATAAAAAGAAGTGAGCCATCTTGGTGATACATCGCAGGTAGCAAAAATATTTTTCGATGAAAGGCCTTGGAATTTGACAAGTTGTGTTCGATTAGGAAGGTAAGAAGTCAGCCAGTTAAGTAAAAGTCCAGCAAACCCGAATTTCTGAAGCTTTAGAATTAAGAAAGAATGATCAACTCTATCAAAAGCCTTACTCAAGTCAGTATAGACTGCGTTAATTTAGTACCCTTTCTCCATTTTACAGAGAAAGCCTGTAGTTAAAATTAAATTTGTGGTAGCTGAGCGACCCTAAAGAAATGTTACTGCTCGTTCAGACGGGAGCCAACATGCAGAGAAAGTTTTTCGTAGTCAACCTTTTCAAAAAAATGTCGGAATAAAAACAACAACATATATATAAACATATATTATTCTTTCATGTGTCCCTCATGTATCGTTAATTTAATAAATAGTCTCGAGCAAAACCCGGTCTATTTGAATATGTGCCACATATGCACTTTTATTAAGGTCCTTAATCCTTCGTGGTATCACGACTGAGTATTCGATTTAGTAATTTTAGTAGTTTATTTAGAAAAAACCATTTAACTGGCAAGCTGTCTAATTATAAAATGCATAAAAATAATAAAATGAAAAAAAAACGTAATAAATTAAAATACGAAATAAGAATAAAAGTACAAACTTAGAAAACATGTACAGAAAATAGAGAATAAAAAGATTAAAATACAAAACAAAAAAAATTATATGATTAAGTTTCAGACACACACACACACACACGACAGCTACACGGAACCTAAAGTGAACTAGTGATGGGCAAAACTGCTGTTTTCAAATAGCAAAAGCAACTGCTTATGCTATTGCTAAATAGCAGCTTCAAATAGCAGCTAAAAAACAGCAGTCTGCTATTGTTGTGTCGGTGCGACATCTCAGTGGGTGCAACATATTATTTCATTTGTGGTTTCTCGCCGGCTCGGGTTCACGTACTATACAAATTGCAGTTTGTTGGGTTCGCTGTTTTACACGATGTTCCTATTGCGGTTTCGAAAATGCGCGAAGATTTCATACATTTCTCTCATATGTATGATGTACATATGTACATGCGTGCGTATGTAAAGTAATATGGTATTGAAATTTGTGTCGGAAGAAATATTAGGGAGAATGTATCCGGCTAACAGGGCCATGAGGTGGGTAAATTATACGTAATTAAGGTAGCGAATACAGTTGGATCGTTCTAGGATTTTCACATATTAAGTATTCCTAGTACGAGTACAAAAAATACCTGTTTCAAAAATACTAGCTAGTATTTTTTGAAGTATGTACATATATACATACAAGTACATGCGCTTTGCAGTAATGAAAAGGTATGACATGCCCTCTCCCATCCACCAGACACAAAGTTCCCAGACTAGAATGGTGATGGTGCAAGATGACCTTGAAAGGATTCCGAGTCATTAGTCCGTGCAGCTTGTCCGTAACTTTCCAATGGTCGGTCACTTATTTGGCAAGTCTTTCTCCAATCTAGGAGCCATTTAAGGGCAAATAATCAAATTCAATCAGTTTAATTTGACTTTCATTTTATTACATGCACAAAACACCTCCTGTATTCGTTCAAATTACCAATGTCGACAAATATATTAAGATAGGCCCAGTTAACCCTATTGCCTTCTATATGACTTTTCATCGGTCGATCACTGATACCAAACTTTTCATAGTTAATCTAAAACAGTCGGTTTTCCACTTGGCCTCACTGAAGCATGAAATTTTTCGAAAATTTTACTAAGAAATGATAAAAAAAAATGTTTCGCTTTTAAACAAGCACCTACTAGGGGACCAACCTCTTTGGAAAGGATGGACAGGAGTCCAGGAGCACCTTATTTCCTGCGGTCTCGTAAATTTCCGGACAGGTTTTCCGGACGGTTTTCCGGCGGATTTCATTTTGCCGTATCTTCGAAACTAGGCCGCTTTGACCCAGGCTAGTATTGAAATTTTGCCCGAAACAACTCAAAAAGGTCCCCGAGTTCAAGCTAGACAAAAAATTTTTTTTGGAATAAATGGACATTTTTGCCCAATTTCCCCTATCAAACATTTTTTCGTCCTTAAAATATCAGTATTATACTCCCCGACCACTTTCAATCAAAGGCAGTTTTTGCCAAACTATTGCCAAAAAACCCCTTACTCCCCTACAAAATCCAAATTTTTGTATCACAGCAATAGGTCTTGGCCCGTTATGACCCAAACCACTCTAACCCAAAATTGGCCGATTTTGCCCCATTTCGACTAATTTTCTCCTAAAAACTTTTTGAATATTTGAAAATACTCGTACCTAGTATTTTTGAATTTCGTACTAGGTACTGGCTGTTCCAAAAAAACACCTGTTCCAGTATATAAGCTTCATATCTACTAACTATAGCAATACTTATACAAAAAGCAAACAGATATCAAAATCAAAAACTAACAAAACTTCCATTCAACAAAAATCCATCCATTCAACAAAAATCCATCCATTCAACAAAAATCCATCCATTCAACAAAAATCCCCAACTGAAAACGCATATTAAATCAATTACATAGCATGCAAAATAATCTTCGTATTCAATAAATTCGTAGCACCCAGTTAGCCGGACAATGCACGAAAAACAATCTGCGTACAGGTAGCGAAAGACTCGCTACAGCACACCAACGAATGGTGAAAAAACTAGCATCACGAAAACCTTACATATTAAACAGCAATAGCATAGCAAGCTAACATCATATGAAATCCAACCGTTAGCCCATTGCTAACGTATAGCAACATACCTTAATATCTATTTCATTATGCTTAATGCTGTTGACATTGCTGTTGCTGTTTGTCGTTGTTCGTCGATGCTGTGGTCTGCTTTGCTATATTGCTATTCCAATAGCATGCCAGATAAATAGCATGTTATCAGACTAAACAGCAGCAGGCTGCTATTGCTGTTTGAAAATATCAGTTGAAAACTAGCAGTCTGCTATTTAGCAACCCATCACTAAAGTGAACCGACAAATCCACAGAGCTTGTTAGAGAAAAAGACACAAACAGCGACATGTGCTCATATTGACCTGGACATTTGTCATGTATAGGCTTTGAAGAAATTAGAGGTCAGTATATCAGCAATTGCTGTTTTGTTTGAGCTACGTATGTCGTTAAGATACACACTTGATGGAAGTGTGCAGTCTTTTCTAAGTGAATTCATTTAATTGAAAAAAAATACTAAATTTTTGGCAATTGTGGAATTGCACTAGACCGGCTCTAGGTTTTTGTGCCTCAATCTAACAAACTATTTTTTTCATCTCTCACAAGCCTTTTAGGTGGGAAACTTTGATAAGCCTAAAACCTTGCTTCTCGATATCCATTTTGACCTCTACCCTAGTGGTACTGAGCATTGAGCTATGAAAAAATCTTTGTGATCAGTCTGTCATCGTTGGATGGTTTCGGCATAGTTTGGATGCCAAGCTACACCCACTTTGCTGAGTTAAAGTTTGCATTTCTCTGTATGAGAACTCGAGCCAGCCCTGTCAGCTGCTCAGATTGACGAAGAATTATTTGAAATAATCTCTGGATTTATTACTGGAGAAATCTGGACGCTAGATTGTGCCCAAGTAGCTCACGTAGAAGTTGAAATTTAAAAAGATTTAAGATTTTTGTTCGAACCAAATTTTGGGTTCAGTGGTGGAAAATCCTAGTTTGCCAATGCTTTGGATATGAAAGTGACAGAAGTCTCTTTATTATTGCTTTTCACTGTCTGTTTAGGATCAAGTATAGAGGTTTGTGTGTCCAGTTCTAGGCTTTCCAGTATTACTGACATGCCTGAAGAGCTGTCTTCAGAGCTGGAGGATGTGCAAGATCCTCCTGTTGTGGTTTCTTCAGCATTAGATGAAGAGGCCGCTTCTGCGAAATTTGAAGCTTCCTTTGTTTCTTATTTGGGGGAAAAATGATTATTTTTTTAATGAATTTTAGCACTTAATTTTTTAAGTAGCACATCATTCTTCTTGGCTTACATATTGTTGCATGCACGCCAAACAAAACATGTTTCGACGTGTCGGCGGTAGAAAGAGCCACAAACGTTAAAGTATCTGTCTGATCATGTACTCCAAGAATGAAAACAATCTATCAATAGCCAATAACTGAAAACAATCCATAAATAGTCAATAACTGAAAACAATCTTTAAATAGCCCATAGAGCCCTCTAAAAAGCAAAAACAGAACATTCTAGAACCCAAACCATGAATCAGATCTCACATGATAACGGAAATTCCCAATAGTCATTTCGAAGGCAGATCAAGAACCCACGACACAATTCTAGAAAGGCCTAGATGTAGTCATTAATAATTAATCTCATCAGACACGAGTATAAATACTGCCGCGAGATGTGATAGCAGTCAGTTAGTAGAGAGCGTATACAGCGAAAAGTCGGTTACTGTGAAAAGCGATGCAGCGAATTTAGTGTATCCGGGTGCGGTTAATTAAAAGCTATAAAGTTTGAAAGAATAGTGCGAGTATTAATTTATTTAGTGTTTATAATTAGCTGTGTGAATAAAAGAATAATTAGTGGTATAAAATAAAACTGTTTTAATTCACGAATGTGAAGAATATCGATTCCACGAAAGGTGTTTTAAGGCTAAAACACAACAATATTAATGACGCAACATTGCTCGGTCAATTCTTCAAGAGTCTATTTAATTTATTCTTGATTTGACACTGGACGTAAAAATTATTACTAACTTCTCTTTGGTCGAGTAACGCCCCCGTAACAATGGGGATTACTTCTGGCTTTTGCCCATAGCACAAGTTTACCCAGCACGTGCGGCACTCATCTACACAAGTCTTTGGCCAACTCACTAGTTGGGTTTACCGTAGCAAATCTTAAATTATTATGTTATAAGACGAACTATACTATTAAGAAAAGGACAAAAGTTCGGAAACACAAGCACAGTACCGTCAGTCCGAAAACTCAACCACGCGCTGATATGTTTCACTTCTAAATGATTGTTCGAAACCGTATTGTTTATCCGTATACATTATTCGACGGGTCGTCTCGATTTCCTCACAAACTACTATTTTGTTTTTAATTGAACTATTTTTGTTTTCAATTACTCGTTCATTTCTGGCCTAACTTAAAGTTTAATTAACAAAGAAAACTTAAAATTTAGCGGCTTTATTATTTTGGCCTGCTGGCTCTGATTGGTTTATTATTTTCTTCTTTTCTTCCTCCTCACGAACTACCTGATGTGATTAAAAGATGACTCGTGAATCGCAGTGCACTTGAAATATTTTTGCCTTCGCTTGCTCGTATTTGAGTTTTGAAACTCGCAGACGTGCAGACGTTTTCACTGTTCGCATGCTAGACTCAAATTGTTTATACCTCAACTGTCTAACAACGGGCCTGCTGAAATTACTAAATTTCATACTTTGTTTGCTGTTTCTATCGTCTATGTCGCCCAGACAATGTTACACGTTGAATGATGTACACAAACGTAGTTAAGCTACCACAACCACTGCATTTATGCTAATACAAAAAAGAAAGCGCATTGATCTTTCCTGGACAGAAAAATCTATTCGAATTTATAAGTTTCGATAAGTAGTTGTAATTAATAGGCAATGAAGCTATATTAATGTGCGGAATTGTAGAAACGCAATAATATTATCTTTAAAAAAAAATTTATTCAAAAAAAAATTATTTTTTATAAATGTTTATATTGTCAACAACATAATCTTAAATTACATTCAATATTACAATGCTGCCAGAAATAAGTTTGACAGAGTATTATAAACATTTTTGCTGCCATTACCTAACAAAAGCCTCTCCAAGTCAAAATTGCAAAATTAATGTTTCGCCAAACGCAAACAACCTAAATGTTCAGGCATGATGTTTTTCAAGCTGTAAGCAAGTGCCTTTTCAAAACATTCAAGTGCGAAACAAACTAAAAAACAGGTGTTCTGAAAAATCACTTGAGAAGTTTCTTTCATTCTTCTCGACACGTTTGTACGCTTGAATATCGCACCATACAAACAAAAGCAAGACTCCAACTAACCCCAATTAGTCTCCGGAATGCTTTTCCGAGTACAATTTAATGAAACGGTGCGAACTTTACGTTTCGCGTAAGCACAGCAACCACTTGAAATAATAAGGGCAACCCACCTTGACATAAAACAAAATATGGATTATGGCCTGCAGGATTACCGCTTGCACGCGTTTATTCTTCTACGAAATAACTAATACAAGGCCTGGCACACAATGGACTTATTTTGTCGGCGAATGTAAAAAGCTTAATGACGTGGATTAACTGGTATTGTCTAATTATTACGTTGATCGCGTTTGAAAACGCAATAGGATAAAGTTTGAAAGTAGTACTAACTAAACTCCTGATGGATCATAAAGTCGAACGGAACGCCCAGCCTTCTGTGGATTTTGGTGTTTGCCAACTCCATTTATTCAGATTGGCGTCAGGTTCTCATACTGATTTTTCAACAGTTTTAACTTTCACCGGCATCCTTGCCATTAGCTGTACCACTAACAAGGCTCATCATAATCCTGGCCGACAGGTTTAAATTGCAGACACTTGAAAGCAAATGAGATGAAGTCATTCTTGAATTCCCATCGTATAAATTTACTGTAGGGAAATCTGCTTGGATTTCATTTTTGTTTTCCAGTTGTTTGTATACGCAAATGTGGCCCAATATCAAAACTTTTAGCAGAATGTTCGGGTATATTTACAGCTGCTAGTGGCGCCTGTATTCTGTCAAAATCGTTAACATTTGACTTTTGTAGGACTTTAAAGCTGGCCGTCGTGCACTGAAATAATGATGACGGTTTCGAAGTGATTAAATTATAAACAGAGTGGGAGTGATTTTGTCTCCTTAGATATTTATGTTGATTTATCGTTGGCAATCTCAGAACTCAGGGAAGGGTGTGAAGTGTTAAAGTGTATAAAAATTTGGCACTTGAAAAAATGGTGACAGGGAATGTTTGTTTACATGGGAGAAGTCTTGAAGTGAGTCACAAATTATAAATTGGGAATAAATAATGGTATGGTAATACTTTGTTTAGAAATTTTCTCATAAAGGGAAGATAAACGAATATTATTGATTATATTTACAGGATTTTCAACTTGCTTTTAAGATGTTTTACACTGTCGAGAAAATATTGCAACAAATTGTTAGATGTGTAGTGAAAAATTTTGATGTAAAAAAGTGCTTACTTTACTTTGAAATAAACAGGAAGACTGTTATTCCGCTTTGATGCTGCTGACGATTTCGCACAATGTTGCCCTTAGAGTGTAAACAAAATCACCCTGATTGCATCTAAGTCGATAGGGAAATTAAAATTTGATCAAATAATTAAAATTAAAATGTATGTGCATTTCTATCCTTTCCATCTAACACCAACGAGTGCTGGAGTACCGCTTTGCTAGTTCTTTGTGGTCGAGGAAACATTGAGTGGATATGCTCCAGGAAAATGGAGTGCTCTATTTGCGAATGCTTTATTCGTCATATATACATAGCAGCCGCATTATATAAAAATTAAAAGCGGTTTTCATCCGCAAAGGACCCGAAATAGCTTTCAGGCATGGGTTTAAAATCAATCCAGCCAAGACGTGACAAAGCACTTAGCTAGCAAAAAGGGTTTTGAAAACAACTAAACAAAAACCTAATTGGGGAAAAATTGGCTCCATCCAAGAGGCGGCAGCTAACAAGTAGACAGCCTCAGGCCCCTGATGGTGTTAAGGCCCTGATCACTGATGATGTTTTGGTCACACCACCCATTTATTTCGACCTAAAAAAAGATTGGCTGAAGTCCTTTCTTTATAAGTTAACAGGCCAGCCAGACCAAAAGGATCTCGAACAAAATTAAAAGTTCTTCTCGGGCTCTCGCCTAATAAGAAGGCCATGAAGCTTGCGTTCAGGAACTCATGATTTTAGCCTTCCTATTATAGGTATAATGAAAAAAATTACATTAGAGCACTTATCTAGATACTATAGTATACATACATAGATTTGAACGTTTTTGTATTTGTTGTATTTATAGCTAGAATAACTCCATTATTTTTATTGCATTTATTAATTTTTTAAGAACTTACAAAAGAAATAATATGCTTATAATAATTTTGAGGTAAAATTATTTTTAATATACTCATTCAGAAAATTCAATAACGGTAAATGCTATCAGCTTGAACATTGCTTTTGTTTGTAACTTCCACTGCTATTCGCTATTCACACGTACATATGCACCAATTCTCTTCAGTTACTTGCTGTTTTATCGCGATGGGCATCGTGCTGTCCCCCGATTGACAGCAGTTCGCTTTCTCACCTGCGACATGATGAACAACGTAATAATCCGTTTTGTCCGCTCATATTCGCGTATGAACTGTACATACTGCTCCTTTAAGTACGGACTTTTGTGCTAGTCACCGCTCAAGCGTATGAAATCGCTGTAAGGCTATATGTCGCGTGCTTCCTAATCTGCCAGCTGTTTCGTTAATAGGAAGCCGAATAATATATCGCCCAGCTACATCGCGCTGATGCGTTAGTCGCTCCACTCGCTTTTCTTCTAGTAACCGGCACACCTCCTTCCTGACTTCTTCTTGTTCCCAGAACATTCGCACTTTACGCTCTAGTTCATTCGTCCAATTGCTCTAATGAATCTGCAATGCGGTTCGCTTCGTTCTTGTAGTAGAGTTCACCTAAACGCTAGGTGACCCAAAAAGGGTCGTTATCCGCACTTTGGACCACCTGCACTTGCTCTTTATCGCATATTCTTGCATGTGATGTTGACATCATTTTCTCTGCTGAAATTGATCAAAGCACACTGTTGTTCGCACTTCGCTCCGAACATCACCCACATGGCCCCACAATGCATCGCTCAGCTCGATGGTTCCTTCTTAAGGCGACATAGCACGTTCAAGTTGAAAAAAAATTTTTATTTTCAAAGGCTTGTTTTTAATTGAATTAAAAGACATCTTAATGAAACTTTTTACACATACTTTATATGTTTTAGACTACATAAACAAAATTGTTAAAAATGTTTTGTGGCCCCCTGTCGCCTGTTACAATTTTTGAAAAATACACCAAAAAAACTTGGCGTGCATGATAACTGCCCTCCGGAAAGTCTTCAAAAAAAAACAAAAACGGGGTTTTGACCAGCATCAAAGCGGCCTTGGAATGAACTAAAAAAAAAAATTTGGTTGAAAAATAACAAAATGGCGGCGTTTTTTCGAAAATCGAGGTTTTTTTTCCCCAAAAATCGGCTATAACTAAAAAAGTTTAATGCCGATTTTTTCATCCGTAGTTCATTCTGAGCATTAATATGTGCAGATTAACGTGTTAAAATTTCAAAACGATTGGATAATATTGTTTTTCTTAATCATGCACGCCAACTTGAAAAACGTTGTTTCGAGAAAATCGCGTTTAAAGTTAAAATTCAATATTTTTTGCAATAAATCTTATCGAAAATTAATCTGCGATGCTTGGACCATACGATACACCTTCTTCTTGCTCATACTCCTCCTCTTCTAAAGATTTTTGCTCCCTTGGAGCAGTTCTGACCTCTTAAGATGCCTCAGTCGAGTGTTTTTCCGCCTGGTTAATTCTTGCAGCATCTCTATGCTCTGCATGTTCTAGCGCACATTGGCCAATTGTAATTCCCATGACTTGCATTATTTTCAAGATAGCCATAAATCCTTCATTAAATGTACATACAGAAATATTTGCAGCCATATTTAGTACGTTTTTCCCACAAAAAGTATGTTTGGGGGCCAAATTCCAAACAC
Source organism: Nemotelus pantherinus (assembly GCA_963978885.1). NCBI lineage: Eukaryota > Metazoa > Arthropoda > Insecta > Diptera > Stratiomyidae > Nemotelus > Nemotelus pantherinus. Next base: position 236,438,833 of record OZ022264.1, on the reverse strand, counting down.
AAAAATTATAGCTTTCGTTATTATTCTGCGCAAAATTGCCCAAGCAACGCTTTAATAAATCTTCTGATGATAAGTCATCATAAATAGGCTTTAAAATTTCTTGTACCTCATCATCTAAAGGTGGAGGATGCTTGAAATTGTTTAATGCATTATAACCCGCTGCCTCCGCCTTGCGCCAGTTACACCAAGTCGTTTCTCCAATAGGACAATAACAGTGTTGAGGGTTCTCATCAGTTGAAATTTTGTGGTAATATGCTGCCCAAATTTCCTTGCGCATATTTTCAACTGAATCAGGATTTCGTCGTATAGTTAGGCCATAATACGTGGCTAAATTTTTCATTAATTTTGGTGTCAGGTGAACTTTTTTCGGACCTTATTTTGGAGATTCTACACTTTTTTTAGAAACATCTTTTACAGCTATTTTTTTATTTTTTTTGCCAAGGCTAGCTTATTTTTTGCTTCTTTTAAAGGAGATGACTCATTTATCTTTGTCTACACTTTGGCTTAAGTCGATGTAGCGATACAGCGAAGTGAACGAAAATCATAGAAAAAATGATATTGGGGCGCTTCGCTATATATACTCATAAATTTTTTTTTATTTTAGAATTTCAATTTTATATTATTAAAATCATGTTTTAAAACCTTCATTCTAACATATTCAATCAAAAAACAAAAATCGATTTTTTAAAAATTTGGAGGTGCTACGTTGCCTTAAGCAGTTTAGGCACAGATTCCATTGCTGTAATATGAATATAATGTAATGAAATGCGAATGAATGTAATACCTTTTATTTATTTATTTATTTATTTATTTATTTATTTTATTCATTTAATCACAGTTTCACCAACATAATGGTTACTACAAAAAATATATTTATGTATTTAAGCCGACACTTGAAAATTTCAACAGTATGATTAAATTCGAACATATGATATGCTGAGTTAAAGCTTCGGGCTATTGCGCAGGTAGGCTCATTTAATCCATAATTGGTTTTATGAAATGGGATGGATAAGGCGCTATGATGTCTTCACTCACCATGACAAACACGAAAGTTTAACTTTGATAATAAAAACGTCTAGTTTCAAGAGTGTCCATGGGCAATAATTGCAAGTGGCTTTCATAAGGAGGTAAACAAAACCAGGACCAGACCAGCGGAAAGAACTAAAAACAAAGATAAAGAATCTTTTTTGAACAGATTCAATTCGGTTAATATGCTCCTTATAATATGGAGACCACATCAAGCACCCATATTCAAGGATCGGGCGAATCAGAGAGTAGGAAAGGATTTTTGTCATCCGAATGTCATTGAATTCCTTAGACCGCCTTTTTAAGAAGCCAAGTGCACAGTTGGCTTTTGTTATTATAGAGTCAATGTGGTCATTAAAAGTAAAAGCGCTGATTAATAAAACACTTAAATCACGAACTTTATTGGAACGGGTTAATATCATATCCTTTAAAAAGTATTTGAAATTCATAGGACATGATTTGCATTTGTCAGCATTTAGTGAAAGACGGTTTAGATCGCACCAATTAGAAAAATTTGTCACATTGATGATATTTTATTTAAAATCTTCGCGTCATCAGCATAGAGTACAATGGAGAATTCAGGAGCGAAGGTGATAAGATCGTTAATATAAATAGCGAAAAAAATCGGAAAGAGGTGGCTGCCTTGTGGCACACCCGAAGTGGAGATTCTGTCAGTGGATAGAGTGCCACGAAATCGAACGTTCTGTTTGCGATCTGTGAGATAGGATTTAATCCAGTCAATAAATTTATTAGGGAATGCAAGAATATGCAATTTACATATAAGAAGATTTTAGTCCAGCTTATCGAAAGCATTCGTGAGGTCGGTGTAAATGCAGTCAACTTGTTTACCTTTACTAGGTTTGCAAGTTCTAAAAGATTAGTAGTGGTAAATTTGCCTTTAAGAAAGCCATGCTGGCAAGGCGAGATAAATGCCTTAGAGTGGAAAGATAGCTCCTCGACAACTATAGCTTCAAAGAGCTTGGCAACGCATGGTAGTTTGGCGATTGGTCTATAATTTTGCACGACATCTCTACTGCCTTTTTTGCGAATTGGAGTTATAGATGAATATTTCCACAAGTTTGGAAAAATGGATAAATTAAAAAGGTGAGCCAACAGGGGTGAGAGAGAATTGGCGCAACGCTTAAGGACTATGGTCGGCAAACAATCAGGGCAAGGATGAAAACTATTCTCAAGATGAGTATAGTGGCAGTGTCGATGTATAGGTATTTCATTGTCAACGTCGTTTTAGGGGAGTCCATTAAGTAATTGAAATTAGTTATGTCGACGTCATAGACAGGTATTCCATACACAGATCGGAAGTAGTCTGCAAACAAGTTACTGATAGTGAGCGTGTTATTAATGACCATGCCGTCAGATATAAAAAACAAGGGTATCCGTCATGATACCTTTTTGAAGTTAGAAAATTCCAAAAACGTTAATGATGGCGTATGAAAGAGTGCCTTAGCTCCTCCATGTAGTTTGAGTAGGCACATGAGGTTTCAGATATGAATCTATTTCGAAATTCCTCATAAACTTCATAGTCATCTTCTGAACGCGACGAATTGTACACTTTCCGAGCCTTAATTTTCAAATTTTTTTTAAGTTTGATTGAATCTGGTTTAATCCATGGAAAGCGTTTCAAAGGTACAGGGTTACTCAATTTAACACAGCGAACAAAGCAGCCGAATAAGATGGAATGAAAGTTTATGGTAGCAACGTTTATGTCAGATTCATTCACAACCGAAGACCAGTCGCATTCGGTCAGCACTCTACTCAGCATATCAAAGTCGACTTTCTTGAAGTTCAAATTGTAAAGATTAACAAAGTTAGACTCAGTGAGTATATCGTCTTTAATTTGGAAAGTTATATGATGAGCTGGATGGTGAGTGGATTCAACCAGAAAGGGAAATCGTCGAAAAAATTAGGTCCAAGAGTCGCCCGTTTGTGTTGTAAATACATTTGATCTGCTTTAGTCCAATTGAAAGTACGGAGTCAATGAAGTAAGTATCACGTCGGTTATTAGACAAAGGAAGGTTATGTTCACCATCGTCATAGAATTGCCACTCTACATGCGGTAGATTGAAATGAGATAGTCGGTGGGCTCTATTATACGGCAAATATAACCGGTCGGGTTTTACGCCAAATCATGTGTGGAGCTTGGTGCGGACGGTGAGATGAATATTATTGTCACAAAAACACGCCTTTGATCAATGTTTAGTGTGATACACACGTATTCAAGGTCGCTAATACCAGGTATCTCAATACCGGATACCGACAGTTCTTTTTATTACAGCGAGTAGTACACCACCGCTGACAGGAGCATCGGGACAGTCAAGATGGCAGTCACGGCGAAAAACAGCAAAGTTGCTGTTGAATAGCTCTGCATCATTGATGTTTTCACAAAGCCAGGTTTTAGTTAAACCAATTCAGTTTAACCCTGATTGTCCAGCGCCAAAAACTGTGCGCATTGAGGTAACGAATGATCTCTTTGATAAAACCTGCAGGGCTGATACCACATTATTTCACTGCTCACTTATTCCTTAAATGTGTCAGACCAAATTTTCGCTTTTTTTTTATTTATTTTAGAAAATACTTTTAATTACCTCTGTGTACCGAAACCGTCCAACTGTCGAGAAGCTTGGACAATCTGTAAAATAAGGATAAGCCTAAGTCTTGTTAATTGATAAGGGTGGACAGCGTGGACACGAACCAATCACTAGATAATTTTTTTTTTAAATACCCTCCAGGCATCAGCTTGCCGAACCAAAGCGGATCAAACACACAGCAGCGATTTCTCGCCGCCCGGACCATGATCCACTTAACACACACAAAGCTGATCCTTCGGTTGGGGACGCAAAGCAACAGTTGGTCGAACCAGGGCGGGACACACACACACAGTAGCGACTCATCGCCACCCGAACCGTGACCCGTCCAACACAGACACAACTGCTCCCCTGTTTACTAACTTAAAATTCATTCACAACGCCGAACCACTTTTTGTAATAAAACATCAGCAAAACTACCAACCGCCAAACAAAATTAACCAAACTTAGTGAGCCTACTCACCTTAAGCCTTTTCCTATTAACACTACTTTTTTTTTTGTATGAATTTCTCGCACTATTAGCACTACTGCACCGGGCAAACTATCGCACTATACTACGCTCAACTTCTACTAGGGTTAGGACACTGTATCGAAACTATGTAGCTCCTTAACAGATGTCACAAAACCCAGCATGTACCGAAAATTCACACCTACGAGTTTTGTAATCCCTAACAGATGTTACAACACCCAACATGTAATTCAAATGCATACATATTGGATTTCACATCTACGAATTTTCAGGATTTGCTCACAGACGGAAAGCATCAAAGCAAAACTACAAACCCATGATATGGGCAACGTTTTATGACTCTATCCCTCATAAAACGTACACACCGAAGAAGAAAATACCATAAATTTGTCGAACAAAAACATAAGTTTATTTAGGAGAAAAAGAAAAATGTTCTTTAGACTATTCAGGAAAATTTTCTTCGTATTACAAATAGACCAACGCTCTTATTCTTTGCTTGGACCAACGCTCTTGCTCTTCGGTGGGATTCCTACATCTCTCTAGAGTGGGATTTCTACATCTCTCTACAGTGGAATTTCCACATCGCTTCTTGGTGGAATTTTCACGTCGCTTTGTTATTTTAAATGAACATATTGTTCTTCACGCACATAATGCTCTACTCGCACTTATTGCTCTACTCGTATATACCTGCAATCTATTTCCGCACAACAGCACGCTCTATTATTTTTATTCTAATTGCACATATGCACTCATACTGCTGTAATCGCACATAGGTATCTATAATATAACTACGCAGCACAACACGCTCTAATTTTCATGCACAGGTAGCATAACTATCTCTATTCTTATGTCCTATTAGCAACTACACTGAAAAAAATCCACATGGCGCCCAGAGCTATGTAACATAGCGCATTATTTTTGGTCTCATACGCCATGTACATAGTACTCTGATCTATGCAGTATGGCTCCCAGCGCCATAATGTCAGAATCTGCATAACGCGTGGTCCTATGTAACATGGTGCAGAAATGATGGCCCTTCACGCTATATTACATAGCACCATGAGACATGTTATATGGTTTCAGATGTCATATTGATTGAACATCTTCATTAGCCGCGTTGTATAGCCGCAGTGGATTGATTTGAGATAAGTCGATCCGATCACAAAATTTCACTGGATCGGATCGACTTGGGCGTTCAAAGACGCGGATCGAGTGTTTAAGGATTGAAAAATTCGAAGCCCACTTAAGTACTAGTCATATATGTGAACGAAATTGAGTGCCATTTGTAATCGAACGCTAAAAAGTGAAGTTATTATTATTATTTAGTGATGCTCGAAAAAGTGAAAGACTGTTTGGAGAAGTGGGGTTTTATAGGTGAGCACATTTTTATATTGTTGGTGATATGAAGTGAAAAATCATATGTGGTGTTTAGCATGCGTTTGAATGTCAAAAATTCGAAGCCCACTTAAGTTCTATTCATATATGTGATATTTCGATGCGATATACTTCTATTTAGTAGAACTAGCTGAATTTTATTCGATTCATCCGTTTTAACCAGTAGCACTAAAAACTTACTTTGAAGTTTTATTTAAATCCGTTCCAAGCCAAGTCAGTCCGACTAATATACGACTAACATAATTAAAAAATGATGCATCGCGATTCGCTTTATAAAAACTTTTATTGCTTTTGGAGATAATTAACTGTAATATGAAGATAATTAAGTTTACATTAAGTCTCCGTAAAATGATACTTCAATGCCAATCAAAGCAAATATGATAAACTCTATATGTATTTCAAAATGTATTTAAATATATAATCTAATTATGTATAGTTATTAAGCACTCCATTACACTGAAAAAAACACATAGCGCCAGACGCCATAGTTTATAGACTTCTGGCGCCATATACATAGTCGATTTAGGGATTGTGATAAAATATAGCGCCACACGCCATAGTACATGGCGAAAAGTGCATAGGAGCAGACGCTATGCTTATAGTCCTCCACACCATGTACTAGAGTACATGGCGTGGAGGACTATAATACATGGCGTGGAGGCAGGGGCGGATTTGACCATTTCGCCGCCCTAGGCCTCAGATATATTTGCCGCCCTTTTCATGAATTATATTAAATGTAACAATGCGCGATTTTTTTGGATTCCCTAGAATACTTCGCTGTTTTTCGTTGCGCCCGAGCTCACAAAATAGGAATATCAGAGTAAAAATTCCCTATTATTGCGCCCTTGCCACACAAATAATTATTAAAATACACACAAGGTAAAGAACCTAAAATTACATAAAAAAAAGAATCCAAAAATACCAATTTTTAATAGTCCACAACCGTATACACCTTTACATCGCATATAATTCCAACGTCTTCGCTCATATTTTTATAAGGAAGTTTACTATTCCGTTCAAAATTTGCTTCCGCACTTGACTGGAGATCAACTATGAACTCGACTACTGTAAATTAATGTTCGATATGTTATTAATTAAGGATGAACCCGAGATATTTTGACCTATGATGTTCTAGATTTCATTTTTTTTTATAGAAATTAATTTCCGTAATGAAGTACAATTTGAAAAAAACACGTCAAAAATAAAGAGAGATTCGCATGTAGTTTATATACCCTGTAATATAATAATAAAAAAAAATTCTCTGAAAATTGAATGCTCTCAAATATATACCTCTGATAAGCTTTTCCTAAATTGAAGAGGTATTATTTGGGTTCTTTTTAGGATCTTTTTATGCCTTTTCAGGCTTTTTTTTGTATTTTCAGATACTTTCCAGGCACTTTTTAGGTATTTTTGAGTTTGTTTGGTTCTTTACGTGATCGCATTTCGATATTTCTTATGGGTAAAACTTTTTAATGACCGAAAAAAATCATCAAAAGTGAATTTTTGCATGTATAGATTTTTTTAGAGAATTCGGTTGGCTTGAGGTGTTAGGCTTATTCAACTCAGATATATGTACGTATGCGACAGAAAAAAAACTGCCGCCCCCAAAAAAACGAAAATTTGCCGCCCCCGAAATTTGCCGCTCTAGGCCCGGGCCTAGCGGGCCTAGTGGCAAATCCGCCCCTGCGTGGAGGACTATAGTATATGGCGTGGAGGACTATAGTACATGGCGTGTAGGGGTATAAGCATAGCGTCTGCTCCTATGTACTTTTCGCTATGTACTATGGCGTGTGGCGCTATGTTTTATCACAATCCCTAAATCGACTATGTACATCGCGCCAGAAGTCTATAAACTATGGCGTCTAGCGCCATGTGTTTTTTCAGTGTACAAAATGCACTACAACGCACTACTCTACTTACCCATCACCCATATCCAAGATCATTTTTGACGCACCAAGTATACATTGGTCCAATTTAAACTTAAATTCGTATTTTTAAACTAAACGGAATAAGCTAAAACAATCTTTAAAACGTTCAATCAAACATTTATATAGTATATAAAAGTAATAAGTGCAATACAATTTCTAATAACACTACGTAAAATACATAAATTTTACGTACCATTGAAAGTTTGCTCACAGCGACAAAACAGAACACTTTCACCGGGGACACAGCACTGGCTCCACTGACGAGTTGAAACCTTTACGTGCGTGTAGTGATCAAAAGGGATAGACGATCACTACTTATTGCGTACAGGAGTATTTTTGAACGAGAATTGCCGGTATTCCAAATTATGGATACTATTCCTTATTTGGCTACTTTCCTCTACATATTTTCCAAACCCCATTTTTGTGAAGTTCAGCTTTCAAATAGTCTCGCAAACAAAACAGCTCCATATGTTTCTTAACATTTGCCATATAATTTAAATTAGTTTTAGGACGTAATGATTTTATGAAAACTTTTCTGTTATTAAAAAGTTCAATCAAGTTCAATCACATAAAATTTGTTTGCAATTGTTCAAAAGCATTATTTGAAATTTTTACCAAAATTGATAGTCAAATCAGATCCCGTTAAACACATCGATAAATCACTAAAATTTTATTTAATATTTAAGTTACTTTTATCTACGATATGTCAAACAACAGTTTCAAAACTGCAATCTCAAGCATTTACCAAAAAAAAAAGCGTTTGCCTGGCAATATTATTTCGTTCTTTATACAAAAACTAACAATCGTATAAATTTCTTTCTCTTTCAGGACCATCCACATAAAAACTTATTCTTATGACTAAAACTTACAACATAATCCGAAACATAGCAAAAGAACAAAATTCCAAAGAAATTTCAATAGGATATATTTAATCTACTCAGTTTGCGGACCAATAAAATTGTTTACTAAAAACGAATTCTTGATATCATCAATTTTTACTACAAAATGCAAACTATGGAATACATAAACAACTATCTTTAAAAAAATATTTTCATAAATTGTGAATCACAAGTGGCCAATTGAACGAGTTTTCGACTTGATTTTTTTCTACGTCCCTATAAAATGATTAATTTGACTTAAATAGAGCTTTAAATAGAATACCTGTGAGTAGGAACCAAATGATAAATAATGTCAATTATAAATGCATTGTATAATATTTGTTTTGGAATAAAATATAACTATTTAGAAAATTATTTATAAAAATTATAAAACAATCGGTAATGAATGCAACGGCATTTGAATGCAAGAAAACCAAATAATTTGTGAAATAATGTTTTGCAGTATATTTGCTACCACGACGTAGTCCAATAATTGTTTAGTGATATTTACACGTGTAGAACTAAGAAAATCGAAAAAAAAATCTATTCATATCGAGCTAACTATTATTATAATTAAAAATATCTAACCAAGTGACGTAACTACAGTACTAAGCGTGACAGTTAAACAAATACAATAAAAAAATTATATTAAACGAGTAAACGTAACCTTGAAAATAATTGTCAGGTAAATATGACAGCATGATATAAGAATTAATACCGCTCGTCTCGCTTCTTCTTATGTGTAGCTATTATTTATCGTAACTGTGTCAGTTAAACGAGAATGCTACTTTTTTTTAAAAAATCGCTGTGAACAATATGCAATGTTTATAGAATAATGTCCTACTTCGTCCTAGCTTGTGTTTTGAAGTGGAGACTTATAGCGTTCAATGGCACACGTGTCTAACGAAACGTCATTTGTTTATATGGATTAAGGACGCTGTTACAGTTATGCTGAAATCTTCTGTTTCTTCTACGTGAATGGTTTTCAGTTGTAAGTCAAGTTATCAGTTTGTTTTGGATTTTCGAAAAGTTGCGTTGATCGAAAGCAGTTTAGATCCAAATCAAAAGATACAAAACGGATTTCAAGACCTCATCAAAACATCGGAAGTTTAATAAACTTATGCATGCACTTAAAATATGTTTTGAACATAAATACCAACATAAAAACTTGTTTTGAAATGCTCGATTTTTTTTTCCTGAGATATTTTCACAAAGCTTAAAGCTGCCATAGACGCTTATTTTGAAACATTCCCTGATTTGGCCGCATCTTACTCGAAAACTGCACCATACTCAAACCACTTATATCTCCTCATCTTTTCATGATTTCAAGAAGAATAATTCCAATAACTTGAATCGCTTTTCAGTGATTGAACTACAGCAATGATTTTATTGAACTTGCTTCAAGAACCTTTTATTGTAAATTCAAGAATTTTTTATTATAAAAGTATGAACAAACTTTGAATTGAAAAGTATGAACAAAGTATACCAAATAAAAAGTTTCATTTCAATCAAATACTGATTGCATCAAAGCGAAAGCATTCATCTGCTTTCATCTTGTTCTTCAGAATTTCTGTGAAAAGTGTACAAACTTTTTTCTTCAAACTTCATAAATAAGAAAATTCTCTCCACACGTGTTGATGTTTTATCGAAACTCGTACAGATGTCAGTGTCCTGAATCATACACATAACATGCTTTACGAAAAGGAAATTCTACTGAGCTTGCAAATATTACAGTCCTCACACTCGAAACTAGCCAATTACTACATTTGTCCACATTATTTCGTGCGAAAGTATTCATAAAATACGGCATTTTTATAGCACAGAGCTTTTTCACTGGCAAAAATGGAAAAATTATTACAACCTACTGGAATAATATCCTGGAGGATAATATTTTTCAAGGATATTTTCGGCGTGATATGACAAAATCATACTGTTTGTCGCAAATTACTGGAGCATTGCTTGCGTTTTATAGACAGAGAGGTGATTTGGTGATGAAGGTCAGCATCGTTAGAGGAGACTGCTTTTGATCATGCAATTCATATTTTTTTTCTTTAATAAGTGTTTGTAACTACGTAGTGAGTAAATTTGAGACATATTTGTGTATATTTAACATGACTTATGGCACGCTTTGAATAGCGAAAATAATTTTATTGAAGAGGGTGTGTTTGACGTTAGGATTGAGGTGAGCTTATATAAATAACTGTGGGAGGTATCACATGATTATACAGATTAAATTTTTAATTGCGTGTAGAGCAAAAATGTCTACAAATTAAAGAAGTAACCATTGTTTTACCAATTTAAACCAATTAATAAAGCCACTGCACAGGGCTGAGATGTAAAATCAAAGCACAATGTATTACAGAATAAGCATTGTATATTTGGTTGCTAAAATTTTTTTATCGTTTTTTTAAAGAAAAATTTTTGTACAGAAAACAATTTTAATAAGTGGTCGAATGCTAAATAAAACTTGTTATCTATGTCTTCACCACCAACGTGTTGACAAAGAAAAGTCATTGATACTGACACCAGAAAAATTTATTCCATGTAAGAGGATGCTAATATATAATAATTTTCAATTATTCTTACTTATTCTACTAATTCAATCAATCGCTTACCAATAACACAGGTCTGCAAATTTTAACTCTTATTTTCCCCTTGTGGATTTGAATGCTGATCTTTGGGTATTTTGATGCGTACATTATCAATATATATTTGGAATTTTCCTATCACCCTCAGTTTTTTTTTTGAAAAATCCATTTGTGTGAATTCGAAAAAATGCAACTTTATTGAAGTATTTTTTTTCAATTAAGTATTTTTTTTTCAATTAAGTATTTTTTTTCAATTTCAATTAATTATTTTTTTTCAATTTTCAATTAAGAAACAATTACATGACTTTAGAACATTAGAAATACATTTGAGGGACACTAATAAATAAATTAAAAATATTTTCTAAATACTTTTGTGGTATTTTGCTTTTTTCCACCGAAGCTCCGATTGTGAGATGTTCGCTTGAAATTCTGACTTGGATCATCTCATTTTAACAGCCAACAATAGTCTGCCATCATTCTTTTATTCCACTATCTCTGATAGCGATGTTCCATCTCTTTCAAATCCTCGTGAAATCTTTCGCCTCGCTCTTCACTTACAGCTCCCAAGTTATCAAGAAAGTAGTCCAAATACGAATTGAGGAAATGAAGTTAAATGCTTATCTAACATCTAATTTTTCCGAAATTTTCAATCATTTTCTCGACAATTTCCTCATAATTTGGACATTTGTAGTTTCCTACAATATGTCTCACTACTTGCTTAAAAGATTTCCAAGCTTCTAGCTCAATTTCATTCAATTTTTCATCGAAAGCTATATCTTTCATCAATTTTCTTATGTCCGGACAAACGAAAATACCTTCTTTCAGTTTAGCTTCAGACAGAGATGGAAAAATTTGGTGTAGATATTTCAAACCTTCTCCTTCTTTGTTCAGCGCCTTCACAAATTGTTTCATCATCTCCAGTTTTATGTGTAAAGGGGGTAGCAAAACTTTTTCTTGGGGGACTAAATTGTCTATCACAACATTTTTTGTTCCAGGGACCAGTTCACTCCTCGGTGGCCATTCTTTCTTCTCCCAATGTTGTCCTCTGATTCGACTATCCCACTCGCAGAGAAAGCAAGGGTACTTCGTATAGCCACCTTATTGACCGAGCAGTATACTTATAGCTTTCAGATCTCCACATACCTTCCAACCGTGTTCTTCGTACTTTATTTTATCTAACACATTTTTCAAGTTGTCGGAGCATTCCTTCAAATGTACAGAATAGGTGACTGGCAATGAAGCGCACTTATTATTATTTTGCAAAAGGACTGCTTTCAATCAATCTTATTGCGTTCGCGTCATATTCGATGTTAAACATTTTCACTAAGCCAGGAATGTATTCACAATACGCTAGATCACGATTTTCAGCAAACTGTGTTACAAAGTCTTTGTCTCTGTTGCAATACCAAGAAAATGAAGGGCCAGGAGCAAGCATATTCTTTTCAGATAGTCTTGATCTGAGGAGCCCAGCTGCATCTTTTGGCAGTTATAGATCTCTCGTTCAGTCGTTCAGTTCTTATTGTGAAAATAATTGTGTTCCACTTGTACTTGGTTCAAATTCATCATCAAGTTGAGATACCTCTTCGACATCACTGTCTATAGCTTCCAATGATTCCAAGTATGGTGATGATGGCGGTGCAACGTTCTGGTCGCAATGCACAGCGGGTGTTACTGATTGCAATGATGGATATACTAAGTCCTTTTTTGTTTTTGAATTGTAGCCTGTGGTCTTGCAGCAGCAGAAATAACAGTCTTCAGTGTGATTCTGAGGTTTACTTCATAACACACGCGATATGAGATCAAAGTATTGTTCTTCCCTTTTGACCACTTTCGAAGCTCACGAACGCACGTCGTACAAACTTTTTGCGGGACCCACTGTTTATCTTGATTCACGATTGTTAGGCCGAAATACATATTTTTAACGTTACTTATGAATTCGGTAATGTTATGCTGCTGTTTTCTCAGCATAAACTGCCCATAAATGTAGCAAAAATTGTCCGGAGAGTTTAAACACTTTCGCTATGACATTTTTCAAGTGAGCGTTACGAAAAAAAAACCCTAGCGCATCAGAACCGCTAGAAATACTAATGTTCGAAGAACAGTAGAGGATTTGTGCAGATTTTGAGTGTATTGTTATATATTGTTGTTATATTGTTGTTATTGTCTTAAATATTATATATTGTATGTATTGTCATATATATTGTTATATATTGTATATTCGCGATGTGAATACTAAATGCAAGCATTTATTGGTACGAAAATAACAAAAACACCTCGTGCTAGCAGTCCTTTGCTAGCACTGAAGCCAAAAATAAGTCATATCTGGCTCACGTTGAAGTCAACCTGCTCTGCGAATTTCGTATTGATCCGATTACTGCATTGGAAGTTATAGGGATACAAAGAAATTTAGGGCTACCATTCGCAAGAGCTTTCAAACTTTCAAGATCTTAGTATTTGGTGTGTATTTTCACTACAAGACCACTACGATTTGAAAACTTTATGACAAAATCGCTTACTAAAGCTATGTCAAAAAATACAAAAACAATCATAGCTGGCAACCCTATCATTGTTTTTCAAGCTAGATTTCTACTGAATATTGTCTACAATAATTTAAATTTGCCATATAAATTTCGTTATGATACCATGACTGTACTGGAGGCTATATGGCAAAGAGCTTTATTCAAATAAAATAACATTATATAAACAATTTGGTGCAGTTGCACCAATTTTTGACGATTCTAAAAGCATATAGATACATAACTTAGATGCTTTGCTTTTATATAATCGTTTAGTGCTTTCATATAATCGAAGTCGTTTGTCATAAATTATGCTTACCATAGAAGGGGGATGGTGCAGATGAATAAGCTAATAAACTTGGTTATAGATTCAAGTAACAAACAATAAAATTTCCAAAACTCGGAACATTTAAATATCGGTTGCTTATTTTATTGTAAATGGTTTGCTTATGAATCGAAAATGGAAGCATCTGTTGGTACGATATTTACGAAAGTGTCCGGTGCTGGCAATCATGTGCTAGCACCATAGCTGCTTCACGTTGCCTTAAAGCCAGCCTATGAATTTCGTTTCGATTGAATGGCTGCACTGTAAGCTATAGGAGTGAATAAAATTTTAGGGTTACCATCGTCCAAACTTTTTAAATTTGTGAAACGTAAATATTTGTTGTTAATTGTCATTGCAGGATCATTCCCATTTGGAAATTTTATGACAACATCGCTCGATAAAGCAATGTAAATAAATTACGAAATTCATCATAGCTGACAACCCTTTCAATGTTTTTCAACAAAATTCCTACAGAATTACAATCGCAACAAGATATGCTTTTCACATGAATTTCGTTTTGATTTCGTCACTGCATCGGAAGTTATAGGGAAAAAATCTTTATTTTCCTGAGCAAATTTACAATATTTAGGAGACGAAAATTGCCGTAGCTGGCGTCCCCTTTTTCAACCAAATTTCTATCAAATCTATCTCAGAGTAAGTAAGTACTGCGTGAATTTCGTTAAAATCTGGTGGCTAAATCGGAAGCTATAGGCCAAAAACCAGTTTTTTTTCTCAGCGATTTTTCCAAATGGCACCACTATCACAGTGTTGCTCGTTTTTCAAAATCACTTCTATCAGACCTGGTCCATCCATTCCAACATGTCCTGTAAATTTCATATTGATCGCATTATCCGATCGTCAGTTCTCGTGAACAGAAGTTTTGAGTGCTGAAAATAGAGGTAATCTGATCAGGGGTTGCCGTTCTAGTTTACCGCGGGATTTTGAAAATTTTTATTTGACTTGGTGGGCAAAAGTCAAAATTTATCAATAATTTGAATTTATTTTCAAAAATCAAAAAATTTTCAGGAGACTCGATGATTTGAAGGATTTTTGTTCAGGAGCCTGCTGTAGCTACAGATTTACCCGCACAGTTTTGAAAGTCCATGTGTGTAAAGTTTTGGTATATATCAATACGCTCTAAAAATTTCACGATGATCTATTGTTTTTGTTAGAAGTTATGACAAATCGAAATTTGAAAAAAAATCCTTGCCTACTTTTAGGCACTCAGCGCCTACACAAGGCTCAAAAGTTCCACTTCCTTATCATAAGCAAACTTAAAACATAATACGTTTTCATTCCTAGTACTTTTTTTAACAAAAATTTACACTGCTTGGAAATATAGGAGCACCTGAAAATTCACTTAAATGCCCGCCGACGCCAAAATGTTTAAGATATCTGAATTCTAGCAAGTCATGGACCTACCTGTTATATACATCTATGTTTTCCAAAAATTTCAGCTCAATCGGATCGGCCACTCCAGAGATTATCTCTGTTAACCATTTTGCTGATATATAAATATATATATATGACGAATTTTCGGCGAAGCGATTTTAATACTAATGTTCTTCGAACATTAGTAACAATGATAATGCTATTTATATATAAAATATAATCCGCCTTCGTTAACCCTCTTCTAACGATTTGAGTTAATATCTATAAAAAAGAAACACTAAGTCTACTAGAAATGAGGTCTTTAGCAAATGACTCAACAGTCCACACTTTTATCGATAATAAGGATATGTTACTTAGTTAATGAAGTTATATTTAATTAATTATAATTAACAACTTATTGACTTATGTCTAATGTAACCATTCAGTGCGGTTTTTGTTTAATAAGAAACGATTTAAATAAAATATATTAATTAAAAGCTAGGCACGCCTAGGTAATTTTTGCAAAAAAACGATGCTAAATAGCTAAAAAACCTGACGTGATGGAATTTTTTGAATATTTTTCCAGTAACCAGCGCTCCAAAATCGATCCAAATCAATCATCAAAATTGGAAGGGGAAAACCATTGCAGACTTGTGCAGGAAAATAACTTCAAATGGTCATTATTTGTTTTCCACCACGGTTTCAGATATTCTGGTCTCCTTTTTTGCAGCACTCTGTTCATGCCCGCAAATATTGTCTCCGGATTGATGCGATTTTAGAGTTGGGGGTTGTCAGAACACTTTAAATGAACCGAAGTTCAGGAGAGAGTCTGCCAATTCCCAAATCAAAAGTCTCTACAGGTGGCACCCGATACGGTTGATGCAGGTTAATAGCTTCCCTTTAACAGAAGATTTCGGAAGACTGTTAATCGTATCACATTTGCTGCCCCCGTTCTGCATCAGCGCCTGAAAAATGTAACCTTTTGTTTCGAGGGTGTCATTGAATACTATTCAACTGCATGTAATGTTTCAAAAGTATTAAAAAGGATATAATATTTGAGATATTATGTCAGGAACGACTATTTGCCTCACAAAATATACAGTTATGTGCAAAGGAATTCGGTGGAGGCTCTTAAACTGTTATAATGCAGCCATCCAACATCTCTCTCGCGGCCCGTTGGCTATGCAAATCTTGATGGGTGATAAACCATTGAAGGGAAGCATGGTCAGTCAAGACTTCAAATTCGTGCCCTTCCACCTAGGCCCGAAACTTAATAGCCAACACTACTGCCAGATATTCCTGCTCTATGACTGTTATTACCCTGATCGGCATTCACCAGGTTTGACATGTAAGCAATGCATGCTTCTTGACCGTCTTCTGTATGCAGCGCTAGAACAGCGTGGACGCCATATTCAATAGTGCCACATCCAAGAGGTTGAATGCCTTTAGTCGCTCGTCAGTCCACTCAAACTGACTTTGCTTCTATAGTATATCTGTCAGTGGTATCGTTAATGACGCATATTCCCTGACGAACCGTTAGGAGATAATTTTATTTTATCAGGGTCGCTTTTGAGGTGCCCATAGCCAACTACGTAGCCTAGATTCTTAACTTCCTTATGAAAAAATTACTCTTCGGTTTATTGATAGTAAGAGCAGCATGCCGCAGATGCTGCAGGTGTTCGGCAAAGCCCTCTATGACAGTTACTAAGTCGTCAAGGACAAGAACACCTGATGCTTCGAATGTGCTGAAATGACTTTGTCCATCAGCCGCGCCTCCATTTGGAGGCATTACCCAACCTAATGAGCATTAAGATAAAATAGGACTAAGATCGCTTGGGCATGGTGAATGTCTTCTCTTTAACTGTGGGCTCCAAAGGTATTTGGCGAAAGGTATCCTTTAGGTCAAAGCCAGTGATTAATGTGGTTTTAGAAACGGTGGTCAATAAGCAGCAAAGGTTACGCATGTTTCACCGCGACCGAGCTCATTTTCCGGGCATAGATGCTCAGACGTACCTTAGTCAGCTTGACTACCAGAGTCACTTAGCTTCAGTGAATACTAAGTACTCTTTGACTCGGCGATCACGCCTAATGCTGCTATTTCGTCCATTTCTTGATAGAGGAGTTCTCTCACATTTGCCGTCACTAAAAAGTCCCGTTATTTAAATAGCTTGTGACTGATAATGTCAATGTCATTCGTTGTTAGGGGCATTCTATTTAACGCAACCGCAGTAAACGAAGAAAAACAAGTGTGTGCTATTCTAGCGCCAGGTCGTGGCCGTCGAAGCTGGAAATAGGTTGAGAAATTATGATGGTGCTAACAGATTTGTGGCCAGGGCCAAAACATGGAAAAAAATCTAACCCCAGGTAAAGGTTTTACCTGAGAAAGAAGTATCCAATTTTGTCAAGCTCCTAGAGCGTGAAATCAGTTGACAAGCACTTTGCGACTTAATGATTTCCTCTCGATGCTTGAACGCCCTAAGCTAGCTACCATTGCGTTCGATGTGGTGCTCGCGTAGGTCCATTCGGACGGTTTATTGGAACTACCGATAAGGTCAGACATCACCCGAAAGTTCACCCGCTGTAGAGACTAAAGCTAGCAATTCCATTATCGGATTGACAATCTCTAACGTTAATTCGTAAAGAAATTCATTCGTAAATATTAGGTCGTGCTGATGTATATCAGTCACGGTAAGACGCTAACATTCATGGAAAGGCGGAAAAACTATGGATGAAAATTTCCGGTTTGATGAAGGTAAATTTATTTTTACGTCAAAGTAGGGTATATCGCTTAATATAGGAGTTTCTGCATCCTCGTCACTGAGTTGGTGGGATTTTAAAAAACACTGGCCTTGTTAGTGTCCGCCTATGTATCCGTAGAAGAAAACGCTTCTTTTTCCAGAGAGTAATCATATGTATGCCATCTTTCTGTAATTCTAGCGAATGAACATGACTGACGTGGCTGCATTTGACTCCGGTGCGTTCTGATAATCCGAAGATTTTGGGGAATCTGCTTAAAACTCAGCCAGGTAAAATCTCGTTTCGTAGTTTCCCACCCGAACGACCGCTCGTTTTAAAGGGTGTACAGAAGGAAAGCGGATGTGCTGCAAATCCCGGCAAAGTCTGGGCAATTAATATCGCTTAAGTAACTCAACCAGCTCATAATCTAATTGGAGAAGCTTCGTGCGAAATTCATCAAAATATTTATGTGGACGTTGCTTGCAATCTCTGATGAATTTGAGTAAATCCAAGTTTGTGTATCGATCCCCGAAATGATCTTTTAGAGTTGCCGCCGCTAACTCTTCTCATTCGGAGCGATGACAAGTACCAACTGCCAAAGAAGCAAGTACCAATTGGCTGTGAACCGGTGATGAGCAGACGGACAAGCTGGGACAGAAAAGCAGGGTTTGTTTCGGAAGCACAGACACTCAGTAGAAAAACCCGTCGACAGAGAGAGACAAAGCTCTCCCAGACATCTTCAGACCGCACCCTCCCACAATGCTGGCCACTCAGCACTGGTGGATATACTCGTGCTTTTCTCGTGGGGTGTGAACGTAGTCTATCATGTTGTTGGATGAAGATGAAGACACCGGAATTCCTGGCAGCTGTCAGCGGCAAAGACTTCTGGTTATTCAGATGGCGGGAAAAAAGAAGATAGAGATACAAAAATAAAGAGAGTAGAAAATAACTTGATATTTTATAAGAAAGATCAATTGTAGGAAAGAGTGATATCAATGTTATTTGCGATTCATTATTTACAATTTTAAATCTAACAAAAAAAGTTAGTTTGAAAATATAAAGTAATAAAAACTCAGGTCTAACTCAAAATGGTAATAAAAATTATAAAAAGCAAAGTTTGGTGCTGTCTCAGATTTAACAATTTACCTAAGGCCAAGTAATCAAACAAACGTCAATTCAAAATACTGGTGTTGTTTCCACATAAAAAGAGGTTGGGGGCTTTTTGGATGAACTGGATTGGGTATGGCGTTCAACCACCAAACTCAGCAAGCCAAATTCAACCTCCAGGTTACACTTAGAGCCAAAAAAATTCCAAAGGATACCACATGGAAGCTACAATCAGTGGTGTGTTAGAAGAAAAAAATGGAACACAAGATGCAATCGGGAAAGAGTATTGCAGCCAATAACTGATCGCGAGTCCAACTAATCTATTGAACTGTAAAATAAGATTCCCAAGGGAGGATAGTAAAATAAAACGGGAAGTTTTGTGAGTTAGCACCATATGCAATGTTTTTAGAATTTGAAGTTGACAAGACATCTCAACTGAAACGAAGCTCAACAATCTTCGCTAACCACCAACTCTAAAACCACTAGTGTTCGATTAAAAGACCTGATATTTAAAATAGAGATGGATTTGTCACCCGAGATCTGAACAACCAACTGATCAACCATTCGAATTCCGAAAAAGCTATTTGGATTCACCGTTGGGTTTCACTCTGTGAACTGAATCAATTTCTTTTAAGAATGTGTCACAAGCTGTTGGTGGACATGGTATCGGTGAGTGGTTTTACTACGTGTTCTAAAACCATGTTACGATAAAGCGGTGACCAACTGGGTCATAGGTTCACCACCGAAGCACTGCATCTATACCGGATGACGGTAGCAGAAATGTAAAATGTTGGTGGACTTGACTTGATGACCGGAGGTAAAAACACGAAATAAGGCAAGGGTCAGTGACCAAAAGCCTGCCACATCTGCCACTTCGAATTATTTTACTATGTTTGTGACACAGCTGTTTCTGAAAACTGAGCACAAAATAGCAACAGCTACTATTTTTGCTATCAGAACACTTCGTCTTTTTAAACAATGGCCCATCCCTTACTACGATCTTCAATTTTTCAATGATGATAAACATCCCTTCGAAGATACGATCTATGGATTAATGGATAAGATCTGAATTCTTGCATTTGAAACAAAGTCATTGTGATTTGAGAGATAGCGCACCATGCTCTAAATAGGTACTCGAGTTAATCAGGGGTAAAGCTAGTTTTGTAACTAATAACTCGATATTTATATTGACATTGACTATAAATTTATGAATGAAACTCTCTACCAGCTTCAATCCCTAAACCCGAAAATCGTTGTCATGGGGCTATTTCACTTTACTATGATATGAAATACGACCTTTTCTTTTTTCAGATATATTACACCTATTATTTCATATATCCCCATAAAATTCACTAGTTAATCCAATAAAGCAGTTTAAATATTTTTCCATATTATTTCATATACTATCCAACATAATTACAAGAATAATAGTAACAATCAATATTAATAACGCACATCAATTAATTCCGACAAAAATAATTGCATGACATCTGCATCGTATATTCGATATTCCAATAATTCTCATTCATCGTTCCGTCTTCTTTACGGAACCAAATGATTCCGAGAACGGTGATATACGGCGCATCGACATACTAATATTTCTGCGAGCCCATAAAACTCCAGAAAGTGAAGTATCTCGTTTGATATATTAATTCGATTTTTATCGAGGAAAATCATTTTACGAGATCCAGTTTGTACGCGTTGTGAAATTTAATAGCCCAGCAATCATATTGTAGTCTCCTATTCTGTGTCTGCTCTCTTTTTTTATCGTCTGCATCGGCGGAAGTATTGACGAGCTCTAGAGAAGAGAATGGTACTTTTAGTAATTCATATCAATATCTTTTGCCTAATTTGCAGAATGAAGAGTCTTAGAGGAACGTTACTTTGACATTGAAAGCCTTTTAATTACTCGCTTAAATTTGAGGAAGTGGCATTGATTTGAATGATAGGTTGATTTTTTCAGACTTTATTACTGGTGTCAAATTTGAGCTTAAATGAAAAATAACTTTGTTTTCATTCAATATAATTTCAAAGCCTTTTAGATGAAAATTTTAGCCGTCATAAATTATATTAGAAATTATGATTTTTGTCCATAAGTTTCATTGAAAATGATGTATTCTGGAAGAGATTAGCTCAATAAGTCATGAGAAAAATAATGGGGGAAAGAGGGGTAACTATGTCGTCGAAAACCCCGATAAGCTGAAAAATGGAGCAGGAAGGCAAACACTTTATAATATACAATATTCCAAAATTTTTATTCGAAGTTTTAAATTATATCTTATGGCCTAACAGTGTGCTATCCATATTCAAAGATGAAAAATTTAGTTTTGAGAAATTTTTCATAATTGTAAGTGTTAATACTTCAATGAACCTAATATTTCATGGTGAATACATTTTGTTTCATACATTGATGATGACTTTGTTGTAATGCCCTATTCAAGATTCTTCTCGCACATACCTTGATGATGAGTTTTGTTTCTAATTTCACCGCAGCCTAGCGTCTCACAGTTGCGGCTCGAAACTCCGGTTCTTCCCCCGATGATATGGTATTGGAACAATAGTTGATTCGACGTCAATGTCGCCCAAGTTTTACACCCAATCAAATTGCCACACGGCTATCGCTCACCTATGCCAGGACATGAAGAACCTGGAATAGCCTTCTCACTTACCACCATACCTCGTTTGGCGGTCATATGTACCGCTTCTGCGGGATTTTCCTTGACCCGTTTTACACTTAGGGCGTTCAATTTCATTAAGTTCTTTCCTTATCTCTCGCCGCTTTGTCGTCTGTTTTTTCGAATGCAGCCTTTTTTTCCTTCCAGTTGGTTGGAGGTATTGCCGTTTTGGCGCTGGTTGATATTTCGTGTGTTGGCAATCATTGTTTTCTAAATAGATTGAAACATTAGAGCTATTCGTGCTGTCTTGTAGAACCGATGGTTTCACCAACACTAACACTAACTCATGATGTTGACCGTTTAAATCGAGCTTTAGCCTCGTCGACCCCGCTACTGGGTACATTTCTCTATTAGCAAGCCATACTTCATCGATCTCATTTTGGGTCAGCGCTACACCTTTCCCTCCTAAGAGAGACCATCCTTTCTCCCCGAGTACAGCAAGTCGTTCACAACTCTACCCTCACTGGTGAATGTAAGTGACTATCCTGGCTATTTTTCACTAGTGCGTAGCCCACCGTCAGAGTAGGTACCACCCGTTGCGGCCTCTTTGTAGTGTTCGCTTGATCACCTAGTGAGCAAGTCAGTCATTTCCTGAGGCCTGCGGATCTGCTTGGGCCCGTGTCCCTTGCTCACTTGTTCTGGTTCGACACACAGGGCATGTGGATCGCATGGCATGCGACCGCATTCTTTTCTACAATTCCAACATTTTACTTTACTTTTCCCTTCCATTGCCACCAATTGGTCTACACCCTTTACTCCCACTTAGACCAAATCTGGCTCTTTGCAGCGTCTAGATCGCGTGGTAGGTAGTACAAATGGCGCTACCCTCATCGCATCCAAAGTGCGCCCCATTTTCACCAGGTCCGCCACTGTTGTCACGGGTGTCAAACACAGCTGCTGCTGATAAAACGTAGTTTGCGAAGTTTCTCCTCTTTCGCGCAGCACGTCGTCAGTCCGCTAAACAGACGCTCCATCACCGCTATGTATACGCCCATTGACCTGTTTTCACCCTGCGTACGTTTCCGTATCTCATCCCGAAGACGATCCTCGTTATCTAGTGGTAGGAACTCCGCCGTAAGCCCGTGGACAAGTTCGTCCCACGATGCCACCAAGCCCCGATTGGCACCGAACCAGATTAGTGACCACGAGTCGAATAAATCTGCCGCAGCCCTGAACAGTTGTGGCTTTGTCAGACCCCTCGCCTGCCGCAACTCCTCCACATGTTCAAGAAAAGCGTTCACCGAACCCGAAGAATATCCACTACATTTAATGACAAATTTACCACTTCAGCCGGGCTCCCTCTTTATGTCTCTTATTAAATAAGTACCATCTCCTTGCCAACGCATGGCTCTTCATCGTCATCTATGGAATCTTTGACTCTTCCGATAAGTGCTCCCATTGCCGCGATGAGCCTGTTTCGTAGCTCTTTACAGTTATCCTTTTGGTCCTTGGTATATATTTCCAACACCTTTAACAGGAACTCCGCGTGATCCGTCTTGAAATCTAGGGGTGATCTGACTCCACATAAGATGTGTTCAACGCTGACTCGGATCTTAACGTCGCTCTCTTACAATTTTCCTTCCTGATGAGTTTAGCCACATTGCCTCTAATCTGCGCTTTCTCCTCTTCGGGAAGGGTTTAAACCGCTGCTTCGATGTCTACTATCAAGTCTTCTTTTGGGAATGTTGTTTCTTTGACAGCAAAATTCAGACCTTGGTTAAGCAGCTTCATTTGCTCTTCTGTGAATTGAACTGTGGACTTGTTCACCACATAGTTGCGGATAGTCTCTACGGCATTATTTTTCCTTTGCATGGTATAGCTCTTTCAGTTTCTTTGTGAGAATTTTCCTCTTTCTATCTTTCTCACATTCAAAGGCCCTGTTTGCTTTCCCTACAATATCTAAAATATCTCCTTTTCTACCTAATGTTTCACTTGCCATTTTTAGATGCAAGGAATAAACTTTGAGTGTGAGATCCCCTAATCTCTTATAAAGCCTATTTACGGAATCTCTAATGAGATTCCTTTCGGCCAGGCCAATTTATTTCCCTACTCCTAACAGATGGGACCTAAATTTAATAATATGACTTCTTGGAGTCACATTCTTTTTAAACATAATCTTAGAAATCTTATATCTTCAGAGATTCCACCGATTACTTTTTTATAATCTACGAATTTAATAAAATCGGATTTTGACCTGATAGTCATTATTAATTGCTTTTAAAGTGTACCAATTTTTTCCTAGCTTGTAAAAAAATATTTTAATAAAAAAACCGATTTTTCCTTTTGAAGCTAGATATATTGAATTTTGTGACAAATATCGATATTTCGAGGGTAATCTGCCCTCTTCTTCAGTGTCTATCGGTCTAATCTTAATCTAACTTAGGTATGTTATTTATAGAGCTTACTTTTAAAGTATTGACTTATACTAATTACCAACTAATTGTCTATTAATTACTTTTAAATATTAATTACTTAATTAAATTTTCCTCCTTACTATCAAATGAATGTTCAAATTAACCTGAACAATGGTGATGCACAGTTTCGTTGGTCTGTGTTTAGTCTTCTATTCATTGGGGTTTTCCATATGTTAAGGCTTAATAAATTACATTATTCTGTATATATATATATATTATCTATATATAAATTACATGTATGCTCAAATTAACCTGAACAATGGTGATGCACAATTTCCTTGGTCTGTGTTGTGTCGTCTATTCAATCGGGTTTTTCCATATTTTGAGGCATTCGTACGTATCCAGTTTTTGCACCTGCTGTACCTCCTTAATCACCTCGACGTTATCCCATGTTATGTTTTGATCCTCTTCCAGGATGTGTTCACTACTGCTGATCGTATTAAATTTGTATTCCTTTTCCTGAAGCTGCTTCCCGCTTATGTTCCGTTCCGTTAGTCTAGCACCAAATAACAAAATTTTAATTTATTTTTATTTATAAATAAAGTCAAAAATTAAATTTTCTCTCATTCTAGGCAAGTAATTTAATATATTCCACATTTTTTCCTTATTAGCTTTTTTTTCATTCACGTGACATAATTTAGTACCTAATGTTTTTAACCCTACTGGTTTGAACTGCTTTTATATCATTGTCTTCAAGTGTTTTTTGAATATTGACGAAATTATAATTGGAACTCTTATGGCTGTTTGTTGTTTTTCCTGTATAAAGATCGTCGCTAACAGATCACACTGTATTTTATCCTTATTTATATTGACAAGGATAGTAATTATTTTCTCTTCAAATCGATTTTTTCTCAGGGTATCTTTAATATATTTCACCTCTGAGTTAAAACTTTCCTGATCCATGGGCACTGTTAATAGCCGGTGAATCATTGAGTTAAAGGGCGCAATTTGTTGGGATTGCCAAAGATCAGATTGGATGGTGCTGTTCTCTGGTCGTATGTTGGCTTCCGGTAGATATTAAACCTAAGAAGACATTTTCTTTTGACCTTCAAATCCAAGAAGGGTACTTTCTTATTGTTTTCGACTTCCATTGAAAATTGGATATCCTTATGTGCTTGGTTCAACTTCTCCAAAGTTTCTGTCAAAGAGTTTTTTTTTACGATAGGTTGAAGGTCGTCTACATGTCTCAACCAGACACGAAGAAACAAACCTTCTTTATGAAGTTTCTTTTCCAGACTGTCCATAAATATATCACTCATAAGTGGTGATAAAGGATTTCCTATGGCAACATCTTTCATAGCTTTAAAGTATTTCCCCATAAAAGTAAAGTAACTTTCATTCATGCTAACCGAGGCAAGTTTCAAACAGATTTTAGTCCTCTTCCTCCCCTCCGGTAAGCTATTCTTCTCTAATAGCCAGTCCTCAAAGAACGTTTTTGCCACTATACTATTGTTGTCACTCTTTCTATTACCTCTTCTCGATATTTAACCGTTCGACCGCTAATCTTACCTATGCAGCCTCCTTGTGTGATTTCTTTGTTAGCTATATTTTAATGGTAAAGTCAACTGGGCAAATGTATTCACACCGTGCGGGTATCGTTAATTTGTATATTTCGGAATCTGTACCGATCGGTAAAGTATATTCTTCATTGTCGATATTGATTGTTATCGTATATGTTTCGTTGTCAATTTTTGACAGTTCTTGTACAAAGAAGTCTCCTCCTAGTATTCGGTCTAGAAGGATGGGGAAATTAGGTTTCACAATTTGGAAGAGATAGTGTATGTGTTTTTTGCGAATGTTCAAATCTAGATTAGCGATATCTATTGAATATATTTCCTGGTTTGTTATGCCGGAGAACTTACATCGTTTGTCTTTTTTCATGCTTTCGTCTTCTGAAATTGCATTTGTTTTGCATATTGATATATCTGCTCCTGTATCTATTAATAGTTTCAAATATTTTCTTGAGTTTCTACAATATAATGTAACGTAACTCTTCAATTGTGTGTTTAGTAAGTATATATTTTCTACCTAGATCCCAGGGTCAGCTTTTACTCTTCATTGTTGCTAGCCTCCGGGCCGATGGCATTTCCCTGTACTATATTTATTCTGTGTTGCCTGTCATATTCGTAATTTATGATCGTTCCTCTATTGTTTCTATTATTGCCGTTAAAGGAATGATATGCTTTGATTGTTTACGTCATCATATCTGGGGTTCTGATTATTTCTATAGTTATTTCTGTGATTATTGTTTGGGTTTGTTACATTATTTCTGGTATTATATAGGTAGTTGCTTCTATTACTTATGTTGTTATTTCTCTTATTCTTATATGTGCCATAGTTATTTGGTCTATTTCTTTTGCTATAATTCAACTGCCAGCTTGTGTTAATTCTTCGATTTATGTGCATAATGTTTTTTGTAATATTGTTGCTTGATTTGACCTCAGCTGCTATTTGGATTGCCTCTATAAATGTTTTGGACTGTGCAGCAAAAATAGTAGGTTTGATTGATTCGCTTAACCCATTTTTGAAAATAGTTAGTGCATACTAGTCATTTGACTTTTGTATTTCGCTTTTTATATCTATTTCTACGACTATTTTCTAATTCTTCATAGCTTTTTATGTCAAATGCTAAGAGCTGTGTTTTGACTACTGTTCCTAATTTAACATTATTAGTAAAACAGAATAAATTGTTTTTCCCGTCTTCATTAAAATTTTCATTAAGTAAACTAACTATTGTTAGGAATTTTTATAGTTCTTTCCGTTAAAAACTGGTATCATTATTCATATAAAATAATAGTTCTGTTGCCTCTTTACATTTTCGTAGGAATGTTTCTATGAACTCTTGCCTGCCTTCTATCTTAAGTTCTTCTTTTTGAATTTCTTCTATTGTATCTATTTTTTCTTGAATCATTTCTTTTCTGTAAATCTTGCTTGTGGCTTTTTTAGGTTGATTATTATTTTTGTAAGTGGACTAATATATTTTTCTATTTATAAATAACTACCGTAGGCCTCATGAAATCTTCCTATTTATGTTTCTTATGTAAACTCTAAATCAGAACACGAGGTTTAAGTTTTATAATTCACTTTATTGCGACTTTCGCTCTGGTATTTTGATTCTACAAATGATCTATGCTTTTCGCTGTCTAAACAAAGACTGCCTGTCACGATCTACATCGATCCACACGCACATTGGCGTAGCCCACTTCACTGTGGACTTGACCCGTGTGGTACCAGTGCTGGATAATGGTACAGTCACAATGGTGTTTGTGGAGGAGGCAGATTCTGTACTACAACTCGTCCAACCTGACAACTGATCGTCCTCGATCGGGGAAACTTTCGGATAACAGACTGCAGCTGAAGGATTTAGTGTACTCTCCTAATTTTCGGTTTCGAGATACTCCGGGTCCCAGTCCTCTTCTTCGAGCCATTTCTCGTCCTGGTATTCTTCCTCATCCTGGTATTCGTCCGTGTCTGGTGCTATTGGGATATTATGATTTACTAGGGAATTAGTTTGCCATCTCCTCAACCTGCCCGCTTCAACTATACCATCATACGGTAACTGTGATTGCTGACAATCTTCAACGTCTCTTATCACATACCTATCATTCTCAAGGACCTTGTGTATTATAAATGGACCGCGGAACTTCGGGATTAGCTTTTTATTAGTTCCTACTGTCGTATCAACATTTCTAAGGACCACAAAATCACCCTCTTTGTATATTTTAGCGTGCCTACTGTGCTTCAAGAAGTACTCCAGGTTATATTGTTGAGACTTATTTTATTTTTCTGCTGCAACACTTCGTGTCTGCTGCAATTGTCTATCGTCAGTGCCTACTTTGTCCTCCAGGTACTCATCTAGCTCACTGATTATACTACCCCTCTGGGGTACTCCGAACAGCAATTGACTTGGAGTAAATCCAGTAGCAGTATTTACGGAATTATTTATAGCGAATTCGACCTCAATTAACTTAGAAACCCAATCTGCATGGTTGATGCCTTCGGTTAACTTTCCCAACATACTTTTCAGGGTTCTATTAACTCGCTCTACTTGTCCGTTAGCTTGTGGTGAGGCAGTAGCGACTTTAATGTGTTCGATATTATGACACTGCATAAAGGTAGCAAACTCCAAAGAAGTAAAGCAGGTACCGCGATCTGAGATAATTCGTCTAGGTCTGCTATCGTAAATGAAATATTTTTCTAAGGCCGCAGTAACTTCCCGGGAACTAGTGCTATTGGTAGGATATAGTTTAACGTACTTCGTAAAGGCATCCACAACCACCAGTATATGCTTTCTCTTAGACTGCAGTGACGGTAATGGGCCGAAGTGGTCAATGTCCACAGTATCAAAGGGCAGCGGTTTCTTTGGGATACTATGCAGATTACGTTCAGAAGTACTGGCAGCAGGAGAATACATAATGCACGGAATGCAATTATGAATAAATTCTTCGTTCTTCTGTCGACCTCCGGGAAACCAATAATTGTGTTTGATCTTTTGCTTCGTCTTTTCAACTCCTTGATGACCAGCTAACTCATGGGACTGTCTGATGACATGGGGCTCCATTGCCAATGGGACGTACATCAAAGGTCTTTTTCCTGTTTCTTTCCGAAAGACCACCCCATCTATTAGTTCATAG
Organism: Nemotelus pantherinus; assembly: GCA_963978885.1. NCBI lineage: Eukaryota > Metazoa > Arthropoda > Insecta > Diptera > Stratiomyidae > Nemotelus > Nemotelus pantherinus. The sequence goes on along the minus strand of OZ022264.1, from coordinate 236,410,168 downwards.
TTATCTACAGAAGTGGTCTGAAGCTTAGTCTTAAGGGTTTTGACAGCGACGTCTTAAGCTTGGGCTATTTGCAACCTATAGTCTACATCCTCATCTGTGACAATAGCGATAATAGGAGCACGACTGAGAGCATCTACGTGTGGCATACAAGTACCTTTACGATGTTGGATTGAGTAGTCGTAATTTTCCAACTCTAACGCCCAACGCGCGATTCTCGGGTTTACTTGCTTTCTCATCAGTGTCTGGGTGAGAGAATTGCAATCAGTGATTATTCGAAATTTAATTCCTTCTAAGTATACCCTGAAACGACGCAAGGCATATATAATAGCAAAGGTTTCCAGTTCAAAACTGTGATAACGAGATTCTGGTCCTGTCGCTGTTCTCGAGTAATATGCCACTGGATGAAAACGTTTGTCTATCTGTTTTTGCATCAGTATGGCCCCAAATCCAATAGAACTAGCGTCGGTATGCAACTCAGTCTGATACTGCGGGTTATAAATAGCTTATATTGGGGATTCAATCAGAAGTTCTTTTAATTTCTGGAAAGCAGCACAGCAGACTTCTGAAAATTCGAATCGGGCATCCTTACGTAACAAATTCTGAAGGGGCTTTGCTATTCGTGAAAAGTTTGGCACAAAGCGTCTAAAGTAAGAGAACAACCCTAGAGCGGATTGAACTTCCCGCGTGTTGGTTGGCATATTTAATTTTTTTATAGCGTTTAAATGAGGATTACTAGGAGCAATCCCCTCGGCGGTTATTTGATATCCCAAGAAATCCACTTTTGTATGACCGATTTGGCATTTGGCAATATTCAATTCCAGGTTACGATAGCGAATTCTCTCAAGAACTTTGGTCAGTAGTAGCAAGTGTTCCTCCAAAGTTTTAGTGGCCAGCATAATGTCATCCATATAGATAACAATTTCTTTGTTTCCTATCAAGTCTAAAAATACTTCATTCATGAATCGCTGAAAGACAGCAGGGGCGTTTTTCAGCCCAAACGGCATCCTTAAATACTCATATTGACCTATGAGCGTTACGAATGAAGTATACTTTCGGGAAGTCTCAGCAACATGTACCTGATGGAACCCACTTTTTAGATCTAAGACTGAGAAGAATCGTTTTCCTTCTAAATACTCCAAACAGTCTTCTATCAGCGGCAACGGGTAATTATCTCTTTTTGTAAGTTTATTTAAGCCCCTGTAATCAATACTCATACGCGTCTGTCCATTTTTTTTCTTCACTAGTACGACAGCAGAGGCATAAGGAGAACTACTTGGTCGAATGATACCTTCACGCAGTAGTTCATCTGTAATCCGCTTGACTTCATCCTTTTCCCGCACTGATAATCTTCTCGGTGGACAGTGAAAAGGAACATCTGAATTCAAGTGAATATGCATTTCATAGTCCAACGGTTTTACTTCTACTTCTTGACGACAAACATATTTCTGCTCAATAATGGTCAATAATTTATTCATTTGGTTTTGAGAAAGGTCCTTATTAATTTCGGGGAGACTTATAGGCTTATCAATTTCAATACTAAAAATGTCTGGTAGACCTTCATTTGAAACGGTTGAGGCAGGCTGAGGTGGCAACGTTTTTTCAATTTTTCCCTTACGTACTAAATCAAATCTTTCCAATATATTTAAAACACCTGTCTGAGCACAAAGAAAAACACCGGACTTTAATTCGACATACGATTTTATTTCTTCTAGCTTCGGTTTGGCATACGTAATTTTTTTTTATAAGCTGTATTTTATTCAAATCTAGAAAATCTCGGCCTAAGATTAGGTTATACACGGTGCTGCAGTTATTTATTACGTTTAGTTTCATGATGGTAGCTTTTTTTCGATAACCTATGGTTGTTACGACTGTTCCACATACTTCGATTGAACTTCCTCCTAATCCTCGGAATGACGGCTTCTCTTCGGCTAACAATATGTTCTTCGGTACTAGCGCTCGATTTATAAAACTAACAGGGCTGCCGGTGTCGAATAATGAAAGACATGTGATAAGTCGTCGGGTTTCCTCGTGCTCAGACGCATTATTAAATGTGACTTTTACCAGATTTGAGACGTCTAGTCGGCTATTGTAATCTTCGTATTCGGCCTCGGGCATCGCACACATTGAATCGTTTGGCGTAGACGATAAACGTGATTTCGGGGCTGCGGGATTCAGCTGCAGTAGTTTTTTGGGACTCGGGCATCGGTGCCGATCGTGTCCAACCTCCCAACAACGGAAACAGCTTCCTGCAGGGCGCTTTCCATATGGGCATTTCGATTGATAGAGGCCCATTAAAGAGCAGTTAAAACATCGAACCTCTGCTTCATCACTTGTAGTTTGTTTTGAAGTGAGCACGGACACAGATCGTTGATTTGTTGACGTCGAACGATTATCAGGCATAATTCCACGATTAACATTCGGCAATGGTCCACTCCTAGTCGCAAATGGACGCGTCAAATCCCATTGTGACCGAACAACATTCGGGCTCTGTCGAACAAACGAAGACCGCTGCTTTATTAGATTCCCATATCTATGGGCTCGTCGTTTGAGATCCTCCAATGTATTACTTCCAAGCAAGGGCGTCGAGTTGAAACCGCTACTCCACAGTGTTTCGGTAATAATATCAATGATCTCTTCCACACTGACACTACAGGTTTTGGCGGCATTTTGCGTCTTTAAAATGAAACGATGCAGTTGTTCAGCGGCTTGGTTCCATCTCATGTTTCGATATATCTCTTCGATCGAGGTAAACATCTCAAATTCCCGAATTAGTTCACTTTTGAGCTCGTCGTACGTCTTAGCGTGAGTTAACCTCGCGTATTCCTGGGCAGAACCTGTCAGTGACTTTTTCAGATAAATCAACTTTTTATAGTCATCTATCTCAATCAGCTGAAGTGTCTCTTCAAAATCCGCAAAAAAAGAACCGGACTGGCTGCTTAGTGCTCTCTCCCGAAAACACAGGTAACGCCGGTTGTATGTCGAGATAATCGTCGGCGCAACAGCAAACCTCTTAGTCTCTTTTCCCACTTCAGAAACAACAGTTATGTGAGCTTCACCTTTATTTTTTCGAATAGCACCTGTGTTCCTTGGTAAACTCACTTCATCGGCTGAAAGATTGAAATTTTCCTCCCTGGTTTCAACAGCAGTGAACGAAGCAGTAGCAGCAGCGAACGGGACGGCGGCAGTAGTAAGTGGGGCAGCAGTAGTAAGTGGAGCAGCAGTAGTAAGTGGGGCAGCAGCAGTAAGTGGGGCAGCAGTAGTAATAGACGAAGTGGCAGCAGACAAGTCAACGGCAGTAGTAAACGGGGCAGCAGTGGCAGCAGGATCAATAACAGCATCGTTAACAATCGAATCAGCATCGGCGGCAGTGGCAGTAGTGACAGCGGAGGCGGCATCAGCAGTAGCAGCAACAATAGTGGCGGCATCAACAGTGACAGCAGTAGTGGCAACATTAGAATTAATCATTACCGCACTAATGGCGGCTTCGATGGCGGCGGTTATGACAGCAGCATCAACGACTCGAGCAGTGTTGACCGCATTCCCTGTGTTGTTGACGAGCGGGGCATCCGGGGTGACAGCGTTGTTGGTCTTCCCAGTAGTACTTATCCTATCGGCTTTCTCAGTATTGGCATCTGTTTTAAAAACGTCCCTAGCAGCCATCTTGGTCTTCTGCCAGGCGTCATTTTGCTCCTCCATTTCGAGAACCTTCCGTTGCAGTAAGACAAGCTCATGCCTTTTGCTCAAAAGATGCGTACGGCGTTCTATTTCCGCGCCCTCCTCCTCCAACCGTTTCATATCCTGGGCAGAAGCCTCCTCCATCCACTTTCGGTCGTCCAGCTCAGAGAATGGCGACGAACACTCTTTTCCCGAGAGCGGCGTCTCGCACTCGCGGACCTCGTGCATGGACGCGGCCTCTTCTATTCCTTCCTCATTTGTGGCTAATGCGACGATTTTCCTACTTGTCTTCCTCGTAGACATTGTCTCCAACCTCACACCTGAGTTGTAAACTCTAAATCAGAACACGAGGTTTAAGTTTTATAATTCACTTTATTGCGACTTTCGCTCTGGTATTTTGATTCTACAAATTATCTATGCTGTTCGCTTTCTAAACAAAGACTGCCTGTCACGATCTACATCGATCCACACGCACATTGGCGTAGCCCACTTCACTGTGGACTTGACCCGTGTGGTACCAGTGCTGGATAATGGTACAGTCACAATGGTGTTTGTGGAGGAGGCAGATTCTGTACTACACTTATTATGTAATATAACAATTGTATATATTTGAATTAGGATCTGAGTTTTTAATATCACACCCAAATTATAGTATAAAGTGAGGTTATTACTAAATAGTATAAAGTGAAAGAAAAGTAGAAAAAATATTTGCTGAATTTTACATTTTAAAACTTCTCTTCATAAGTTCATTTAATTCATTATTATGTTTATACAATTTATAAGTTATTAAACTATGCTTTTTCTTTCATTTCCATTCTAATTTTTTCTATTCGCTCATACATTTGCTGTTGCTGGTCCCATGGTGGAGGTTTTTCCTCGTATATCGCGATTCGTTTGAGTGCTGCATTCTGTCTTCTTAGGTAGACTAGTCTGCCGCCAGGTTTTTCTTCCTTTTTTTTGTATCCACCTTCCTTTGGTAAACACGTTTTTGAAGGTGGCAGGATCGCCGTGAAAAATGATTTCGAATTATTGTGCGTTGATTTTTTTAAAAAAGTATTAATGTTTGAACTCCACATTTGAAAGATCAAGTTTTCGTAGAAAAATGAAGGAATTATTTTTAATTGCTCGAGTATATTTGAGTTTGAAGAAAATATTTTTTTTTTCATTTGGTCGCCGAGCACTTTGGCTTACCTACACAGACTGTGTTTATTGCATCCTCTAATCTCCTATATATAGTGCGCATTTTGTTGAGTCAATGAATGAAAGGGTTGGTTTTGAATTCAAAATAAAAATTAACTAATTATTATTCATACAGTTTCATGTTTTCTTCGCTTAGAGGGCCTGTCACTGTTATCGACAAGTGCAACCGATTAGTGACGTTGTCAGTTGTCATAAACAACATTTTAACCGTTTTCAATGCAGTAGTATTTGAAATGTGGGCTGAAAAAACGGTCACTCTTTCCAAATATTACGTAGTATTTACATCTATCGATGACTAGGTATGGATTTATATAAAATAGGATAACTTAGAGAAATAACTTTTTGATTTGTACTATAAAGTTATATTTATGTTTATTAGGCGTTTTTTTTCTCTATTATATCGTTTCATTCACTATTTAAAAAAAAAAAATACCTCGAGTGTAACCCTTTATCATGCATTCATGATGCGTTTATCAAAAAACTGATTGAACAGAATTTATTGACTCACACTGATTGATTCATCCGAATGTGTGAATCAAACTGTATCAATACATTAAACTGAGTCGGTTTTCCCATCTTTATATCAAATCAGCTACTCGTTTACAGCATACACATTGAACACCCCTCTGAAATCATAGCGTCGACTCTAGTTTAACGAAAGGCTACGGCCAAGTCGGAGAGACGAGAGCGACGTGGTAGCACGCTGCAATCGTTTTGTACATATTTCTATCTCGAAGCAAGGACCACAGCATCAAAGCAATAATAGCGACGAGATCGTCACAAAAAGCATTTCTGGGAGAGTTTATATTTTCGACTTGCAAAATATGCAGAGTCTAAATTTTGCGCAATGCGTTTAAATCAATTAGCCTCTGGAAAAAAGGTAAATATGAAAAAAGTCTAGCGCATCAGAACCGATGGGGAACTAATTTTCGAAGAAATTGTCTTCGAGTTACAAAAACATGTGGAAAGACGTTATACACTTTTGTGTAATATTAAACTCGGAAAATTTGAGAATTGCATATGAACAAGTAAGGGAAGCATCTGTTGGTGCAATATTTACGAAAATCAATGATACTAGCTACCCTGTGCTAGCAGCAAAGCCAAATCTGCTTCACGTTAAGTTAAACCCACCCTACGCATTTCGTTTCGATTGAATCACTGCGCTGGAATTTATAGGGATGAAAAGATTTTTTGGGTTACCAACCTCAAAACTTTTCAAATTTTTGAAATATAAATTTTTGTTTTTAATTTTCTTTAAAGGATAATTTCCATTTGCAAATCTAACGACATAATCGCTAAGTAAAGAAATTCCAAAAAAATACAAAAATGGTCATAGCTGGAAGCCCTTTAATGATTTTCTTACGAAATTCCTACTAAATTTGGTTTCCTACTAAATTTGGTTTACAATATTATAATTTACTGCATGAACTTCGTTTTGATTTCATGACGAGACTGGAAGTTATGGAAAAAAAAGCTTTATTTTGCTGTACAAATTTACAAGATTTAGAAGACAAAAATCATCATAGCTGGCAATTCTGTTCTAATTTTTCAACTAAATTTTCATCAAATGTGGTTTAAAGTCAGGTCCAAATACTGTTAGATTTTTTTTTAAATGTGATAGCTGAATCAGAAGTTTTAGGCCAAAAAGGAGTTTTATTTTCTCAGTGATTTTTCGATATGACACCACTGCCACAGGTTTGCCCGCACTTAAAAATCACTTATGTGAAACCTGGTCCTAGCTATTACCAACATGTCCTGTAAAGTTCATAATGATCGGATTATCCGGTCGTCAGTTCTCGTGAACAGAAGTTTCGAGTGCTCGAAATAAAGGTAATTTGGTAATGGGTCGCCGTTTTTGGGCTAATCGAAATTCTGAAAATTTTCATTTAACATGATGAGCATAAGCTAAAATTTATCAATGTTTTGAATATTTTATCAAAAAGTAAAAAATGTTCAGGAGGGTATTAAGTTTTATTCAACATAAATACGCTGTTTTATTCAACATAAATACGCTTTCACGATAATCCAATGTTTCTGTCAGGAGTTCTGACAAATCAAAATTTGAAAAACAATCCTTGCCTACTTTTTCAAAATTTGAAAAACAATCCTTTCCCACACACGGCTAAAAATTTCCAATTCTGTACCATAAACAAGCTAAAAACACAATAAATTCTCTTTAAACAAAAATTTACACTGCATGGAAATATAGGAGTACCAGAAAATTCACTAAAATGCCCGCCACCGCCATAGACTTAAAAATATTTTTGTTCTAGCATTTATGCCCTCCAAAAATAACACCTCAATCGGAACGGTTGCTCCAGAGATTATCTCCCTTACTCGTTTTGCTGATATATATGCCATAAGTTTCTCCCCACAACCTTTTCGTTATAAAAAAAAAACCAACAAACATAAATGAGAATTCAAATTTAATTTTGTGATGCTAACATAATACAGATTCTTATTCCTTTACTAATAATGCTTATGTCTACCGTTATTATCATCTACACATTCTTAAATACGTCGTCCAAAACTATCGCATAAATTTTCTAATTCGTCCTCGGTGTAGCTGCTCCATTTTTGCTGTACTCTTGCAATTAGTTGTCGTCTATTCTTCGGCATCGGCAAGATTAGGAGAGTTTAAACAGTTGAAAATATTGATTTTGCCAGTGTCAATGTTGCCTTTGCTGTATGCGATCATGCCCCATCCTGCATAAGAGTTACCAAATTTTTATGTAGAAACTGTCTTCTATCATCTTGACATACTGCTTAAGCTGGTAAAATGCTGTTCCGGTAAAATAATTCACCTACGGTTGTGTTTTGCTCAACAATATGAAGTCTCAACTTTCCACGTGAGCTGCAACCATTATCTTGAGGTCAAACTTCGGCTTTTGTATGGGTTGAACAGTGCTTGGATCACTTGTTCTAACTCTCATAATTTGCCTATTCGGCGTTGAGTGCAAAACAATTGGGCATCCGTTAAAAGTACGTTAGCTCTCTTAGACCTTCAAGAACACTATCTTCACAGAATCCATTGCTTTGCAACCTTCTACAGAAGTTAAGTCTATCTGGGACATTATTTGCAGTAAGAAGCAGCTTTACTCATCTCATGTAGCCATGTCTTCCCCAATTCGTCTATTTAATGTACCATTGAACCGTTGATCGAGACGTTGTCTTTCGCCGTTGTTGGTAATTTTCGGATTGGTTTATCTCTTTTGTCGCTGTCCTTGTTCCAATGTTTGGCTTGCTTTTCACCATCTTCCTTATTTTTATTTTTATTGTAGGTGAAAGAGTTGTCGGTCTACCAGAACGTTCTTTGTCCTGTATGTCGCCTTTCCTCCTTTGTTTGTATCGTATTTGAAGCCATAATCAAGAAGCACAAAAGTCTTCTAGGATAGGCTTTAAAAAAATAATGATTTTTCAGGTAGCGCGTATAATTTTATTGCTAAAGCAGTGATTTTTCTTAAAACATTTTATACGCCAGCCAAGCATTGGAACAAGAACAGCTTCTAAAAGGATAAACCAATCCGAAAATCCTTGAGGTCAGGAGCAATCAAATTTCTTTTCAATAGACTAAATTCATTATCCTGGTTCAATAATTAAGCTCCCAACTATAGATTATAAGATGAATGAAAACTGAGACTGTTTGCTTAGAAATATTAAAAAATGCGTTCATTTTGCCTATCATTTTTTCACATCTTCCTCGCATTTCTGGACGTCATTTCATCTGACAATCATGCTGTACTCTCCAAAAAGTAGATATTTTGCGTACTTCTAGAAAAATATACTACTCAAAGATTACATTTTCTTTTCATCAGCTTTTTCGTTTATTTTCAAAGTATCATTAAGCTGCTCTCCCAACATTGTGACATTGTTTACGTATTCCGAAAACCTGACACCATGTCAATGTTCATAATTATATCTCTTAAAGTAAATTCCCATCCCAGTTTCCCCAACGACTTTGTCGTGAACACATCTTGGCCTCAATTTTATTCCATCCACATTCCATTTTAAACAGACTTTACCGAACTTTGAAAAAGTTATTTCTTCTTATTTTTCGGCATGAACGAAAGAAAGAACTTTTTGTTACTGTTCACTTGCCCATATTTCATGTTCATCCATGTATAAAGCAGCAAAGTATCTATCTTCTGTGCAATAGGCACTAAAAGTCCACTGCTTTTTGCTCCGTACTGGGTCTACCTCGTTTCAGGGCAAAAGTGTGAAGGTGGGAATTTGTACTGCGTGAATCGTATAACGTCGCCGTTCTATTTTGCCTTGCTTGTGTCTTTTCGATTCGGTGGTTTCTTTATCCTTTTTGAGATGGTGTCCATTTTTGGCTTCGATATCGCCGCATGGCTCATTGATTCTGAGATGTTTACGGTACTGCAGACAAAGTGATTCTTTTATATCAGTGAGCCTATCAGAAGCTGATAATCTACTTGAAAATCGGATTTCAAGGATTCGTGGTATGTTGTGGAAGAGAATCAGAAGCTCAGGAAATCTTTGGAGGGTTGTCGATTATCTGTTTCTTCATGTCGGTAAAAGAATAGTGTGTTGAAGTTTAAAGTGGAGTATTATACTGATTGAGTAAAACAAATTTATGGTTTTTTCACATAGAGCTTTCTCATACAAACAATAAGTCAACTTCCGAAAATGGGGTTGTCAAATAAAGTTGACTAAATTTTCTCCCTCGCTTATTTCTTCGATTGGCAGCACTTTCACGTATCTGTTTTTATCTTTAATCCATGAGTTTCACCTTTTTTCAGAAATGCAGTATCTTCGGAATTTCAAATGTCGTGCGGAAAGATTTAACTGGGGTTTGTTTTACTCTTTGAATTAAACGACTATATATCACGGTTTGTGCGTATCGGCTCCCCGCTGATGACAGAAACGTTTCAATTGAAGTAAAAGTCAAAACATCCGTTCACTTTTTTTACACGACATATCCGCATAATAGAGTGGTGTGCCTCAGCAAAAAAACCCCTTTCCAACCACGCGTGAATACCACAGACAATTCCATTCCGCCCAAGCTTCCTGCCTGATCTGTTTCTGCTTTCTATCGCTCAATTTGCTGTACCTGCCGCAGGAGGTTGATCGCCTGGCAGTTTATTTCCAAGACAAAAAGCACTCCGGAAATTATTTCGGTAGGAAATTTTTGTTTAATTCAGTTCGTCTGGGATCGGTGTTGGGATTGTAATGGTAATTTCGAGATGAATTTCGTTCGTTCCAATTAATTCGCACAGCATGCGTTCGCATCAGATGTTGTCGTTGATGTTTTTGCCAGCATACGTATCCTTCTCATCGTTAATGGAGTTTCGTTGTGTTTGGCAGAAGGCGGATGATAGTGTGATGACAATGAGTTTTTCGTTAAGGACTAATTTATATTTCGACGGAATTAATCGGTTTTGATGGCTAGAATGTTAGATGGAAGATATCCAAATTAGATTTTGCCGGTTACGAGGTTGGGTCGATTAGAGAATTATGAACAAATTTGATATTAGTAGGGAAATAATAATTTTGAAGAAATGTAAACTGGTCTGCGATTTAAATGTTAAATTTTACCTGATCAACTGTTGCGAATGAGAAGCGTAATATGATCTTACAAGACAAGAAGTGCAGAATATTTATATTACTTAGATTAAGAGCTCTAAATAGCTAGTTATTTGAATAGAAAGTTATTTGAGAATTAATAAAGCTATTTGAACAGAAAAGAATAATGAGCAAAATGTTGCAAGTGAAATTCAAAAATAAAATAATAATTATGATTTTACCACGATTGTCTATAAAGTTAGGTTTTAATTGAAGATTCCCCAAAATTTGTTTCTATCAAGCCCTAAGCAAGTTTCGTGCACACATTTTGTATTCGACGCACATGTATTACTTGTAAGTAGTAAGCTGCGTTGAATCTTTCGCAGATCCAACGTTCTGGTATCAGATTCTTAATTTTTCTGGTATCAGATTCTTATTTAATGTTTCTTTTTAAAGTAAAACTTAAATTTCTAGCAAAGGTGGGCTCTTTGATACTTATAACTTAAGCGAAACTGGATGTGTTTTTTCGCAAACTTCATTTTAAGGGGGTAGTACCGGTTAGAATGCTAAAAAACAGCCAAATTTACAATATTATTTTTTCACCTCCTTTATTTTGTATAAATTTTGAAATTTGCTTGGGCAAAAAAAACGTTTTGAAGATGGTAAAAAAAAAATGTATTTAATAATTTTTTTTTATTTTTCTACTTATATATGACGGTGCCAAAGTTGACGTCTCGGAAAATGCCTCGTCATACTGCGGACAGATAATCTCAGGAATGAAGAATCTGAAACAAAAAACCAAACCGCATTTGAAAGAGGAATGTTTCTTACGTGGTAATCTACCACAATATTTTTAAAAAAATGATCGAAAAATAAATGGCGGTTGTTTGAAAATATTTTTCGAAAAATCGTACTTTTTTTCACTTTGTTTCACTTGTCAAATTTTTTTAGGTTAACTTTTGGCCTATATTGTAATAGATTACCACACAAGATATTTGAATAAAGTAGTGCACCAAATTTGACTTAAATCGGGTCCGCTAATCCGGAGAATAAGTGTCCGCAGTTTGAAAAAAAATGTAATTTCGAGAAAAAACGCGTTTAAAGTTTTTTTTCCCTTTATTTATTGAATATTATTTTTTTAAAAATATGTTTTAATCACCTACAATTGCTCAATTTGTAGCCCTTGGACCATACATAAGTATTGTTGAGTCCACATAAGCCATTGGCTCTTGCAGTTGGGCAGTTTTTTTTGGTCAAACGCGATTCCTTTACCGCTTTTTCTGCCTGACTTACGCGCTCTTCATTTTTTTTTCCGCAGTAATTACAAGCAACGGTCTGCCGTAACTTCTTTATGTTTGGGGATATCTTAATAAAATTTTGAGATGTGGTTTCTCAAAACAGAAACTGAAAAATGCAAAAAAAAAACAAAAAACTGATTTTTTCAAAATTATAACCGGTACTACCCCCTTAACAAAAACTTCTCCAACGTTTTCAGTCAAAACGCCATAAAAATCACATCTGCTACTCTAAATTTAACTACATAACATTTTAATTTCCTCGAATATTATTTTAAAAATGTAGAAACGACGGGCATTGTTTAAAAGTACCACAAGCCAAATATTGATGACAAATTATGCAGTTTAAATTGTCTCGATTTCATTCAAACTTGGTTTAATGCATCTCATAAGAATGAAAAAATCCTTGATAGTGGTAAGAAAAATTACAGAAACGATCGTGACTATTGTTTTACAGGTTAGTCGCGAAAAGGTGGTGCCTTCATTGCTTTTAGCCTTAGCTTTTAGCCTGCTTTTAGCAGCATACTACCCAGTGAGCTCATCAATACTAGCCCAAATGTTCAATGTTCATTAGAGTTATTGTATTCCATCTAGATTTATCAAATTCGTTGAAGGTAAGTTCATATAGGTAAAGTTTTACTTCGATCCCAATATAACTTTTGGGCTCCGACCTTACGTACCCAAGGACAGCAAGGTGGCCAATTCGCTCGCGAATGAGTTATTGAGGCAAGCCTTGCCTACGGACCGAGGCGACACGTTGAGATAGTTAGTCTAACATGTGTAAAGTTGAAGAGGTTAAAGCCTCTTCAAAAATAGTATAGATAGTCTCGAGGAAATATATACTCCGATGAAGTGAGGAAGCTTCGGTTTCCTCACAAACTACTCTGACGAACTACATAAGCAGTCTAACAAATGTCAAACTGGAGGGGTTCAGGCCTCTACGAAACCAATATGACTACTAATATCACGTCTCAGTTGTATTGACTGATTGCCTTACACGTGTGATCCCATCGGGGTGAAGCTATTTAGTTTGGAAGGATGGGCATAGACTGGTCTATGCTCCGTCTGTCGAGGTGCTTTTGATCATGTTAGGCTTAAGTGGGGGTTCCTCGGCGGTTAGGACAGTTTGGATATTTCGGTTTCGCGTAGTTTTATTTAATTTTGAATTTTCGAAACTTAACGTAGTTTACATCTAGGAAGGGTATTGTTGTATCGTCTGCTTTGTATTGTTTGTTTTGTACCATCTATGTTTTATGTATAAGGTGTTGTCACCAGTAAGGGTGTCACTCCGAAACCAAATGGTCTGTCATCGAAATAGTGACGTTAAATACAACTACGTTTTAAAAACAGCCTAAATGCAACAAAGATCCAATCGGGCACTATTCTATGAGTCTTATGTTGCAGTGGTGTTGTGGTGAACGGGCGTGAACTTTCACGGGCTGTAAATCATAGCACTTGTGAGTGTCCAGTTCGTCTCCACTGATCCACATATAACATGGACTGACGCATGATTGTTACTAATGATGGTGTCGGCGTAAGGCCCGGACATCAACGCTTTTGCGCAAATGGACTAAAATCATGGCAGCGTGCTTCACTTGAAACACGACCTTACTTACACCGAAACCTGTAGCAATCAGGACGATTCGTGGCTTGGAGTCTAGCATGTATAACGTACAAGAGGCTCAAGTCTTCAAACTAAGGTCTGGGTTTATTCAGAGAAGTGTTGGGAGCTGCCAAACTACGATTTATCAGGACGTCCCGGGCCTGCGACCCTCCTCTGTTACGAGGAACACCATCAAAAATAAATAACAATCAGTTTGCCAAATGACTTGTTGTTTGACGAACGTATCTAACGAACATCGTGTCGTTCGATTCGATGGGTGAAATACGAGTTCGAATGTTGAAGACCTTATATAGAGCCGTCAATGCATGTTTGTGTTGTGTTTTATACCTTTATTTCATTTTATTATTCTGAGTATTCAAATATATGTCTTTTTTCTATTCTAGTCTACATTTCTTTTCTTTTCATTCTATTCTCTTCAGTTTCTATCCTTTCCTTTATTTCATTTTCTTTGAATTTATCTTATTTTATTTTTCATTTCGACTAACTCTGACATTTCCTTCCTAGAGAATACTTTAGTATGTTAGTATTTTATTTCGTTTTATTTTATTTTTCTATTCTCGTTCTTTTCTTTATATTTCTTTTGCATCCAGTGTCCTAACGTGTCAAGATCACCTGCTTAGTCTAATGAAGACGGGTCTAGGGGTATTTACCCCTTTACTTTGGGGGCTTCCCGGCCCTCAAGAAGCTAAAAATATGTTTGATTCGAGAATATAGAAAATAGATTTAACTTGCGGCGTTGGCCTCGGTTCGTAGTAGTCCAACAACTGGGCGATTTTCTCCAGCAATAACTGTTCCTACTGCGGTCTTTTTTACTTCAATCTTCCTCACTGGCCTACAACCTCCTGCAACATTTGTATTCCTATTCTCTGTCAAGACTAGTCTTGCTGCTACATTTTCTACATCATTTGTTACTTTAATATTGGAAAGTTCGATTTTCTGTCGAGCATTGGTCGGAATTGGTTTCGTTGTGTTTTGTTGATTCAATGACATGAAGTTCCTCAACAACTTTTATTTGATCGGTTTGAATCATGTGCATTTTCCTCCTATCACCGATTTGCGAGCAGGATACAACCAGCTGCGTTTACTTTCACTCAGCAAGAGAAATCGTCCGGTATCGAAAGTTACAGCTAAAACGTTTTGTTCTAGGTCCAAAATGATTTGTGTTAGTTACATGTAAAACTTTTTTTTATAAAAGTGAACCATGAGTGCCATTAAAGAAAGTACAGAATCAGAGTTGAGTTTCACACCTAGGCGGTCAATGCGTTCAAACAAATTGGATATTTCCTTCAAAGAATCGGACCGGAGGACCTTTCTCGCTCATCCACATGCAACGAAAAGAACTCCAAGTCGCCGAGTCAAAATCAACAGCAGTGATGAAAAACATGAAATAAAAAAAGGTTCGCCCAAATAGCTCTCGAATGCCGAATTTAAATCACAAAAGAGGAAAAACAAGAAATCGAAGAAAGCCAATAAGAAAACGAAGGAAGCTAAGTAGCTTGCCAGTAATAGTAATAGTGATGAAGATTTAGTGAAAAATGAAGACCTGGTCAAAATAAAAGTCTTGATGGTAAATGAAGACACGGTGAAAAAAGAATTCTTGGTGGTAAATGAGGACTTGGTAGTATATAAATAAATAAATAAATAAACGAAGACTTGGAAGAAAAATGGAGACTCAGTAAGAAATGAAGACTTAGTGGAAAGTGAGTCCGTATTTGCCAGTAGCAAGGAGGTTCTACTATCTTTTCAATCCCCCAATGTTGACACTAACAAGCCAAATCAAATCATTATTCTAGTCTCTTCTGAGTTGCAGCTGAGAAGAAAAATGTAAAATAATGTCACGAAATTGCCAAATGCTAACTCAGAAAAAAATGTTGTGAGTTTGTTGAAATGTCCGACGAATGATTTTATGATTAAGGTTTATCGAACATGGAATAACGCTTAATAGTTTATTTTGAACATATGTGAGATATTTTACAAAAAAAAAAAGATATCCACCATCCTCCAGAACAGAGAACGATGGAGATTGAGTCACAATCACAGTCGACGGAAAACACATGGTCGGAAACACATGGGCAATGAAATGGGTGCCCTCAATATATGGACGCAGCTTTTTGATGGCCCATACCACCCCCAAACACTTTCTTTCGGTCACGGAATTATTACTTTCCTGCTTCAATAATGCGCGGCTAAGGTAAATGACGATTTTTTCCCCGATTGGGTGCGCTAGACTCAGAACGGTCCCTATTCCCACGTTAGAAGCATCCGTCTGAACTTTAAATGGGTGATTGTAATCTGGGCAGGCTAATACTGGTGCTGTCTTTAACTTTTTTAACTTGGTGAACGGACGGAATTGCTAACACCTTTAGCTCATGATGACGACAGTTAAAGCTGAACGCCAACTTCATTGCTTCTACTACTGGGCACATTTCTCCATTAAGCGAGTCGTAATTCCGGATCAGCGTTAAACGCGTTCCTGCTAATAGAGACCATATCTTCTCACAAAGGATTGTGCTACTCGCTCCCGAATCTAATAGGTCTTCCATCATCACGTCCTCTATATCCACCTGTAGGTGCGGGCAACAATCATGGCTACACTTCGCCAGCGCGTAGTTTACGTCTGGAGAATGTTGCGGCCGTTGCGGTCTCTTCTTAGTGCTCTTTTAGCCGCCTAGTGAGCAGGACCATTGTTTCTCGAACCCTTAGCAATAACACGAGCTCGACTCTCTTGATCGCTACTAATTGCCTGACAGTTCGCTAATGCTAATCGCATCACCCCTTAGCGACCACATATAAAGCACCTCCGATGCTGCCTTTATTCCCTCGACATACGCCCCTCTCGCTTGCAGTTCTAACAATGCACTTTCTGCGGTTTCACTAACGTTGTCACTTGGTCCGTGTTTTTTTATACGCCAGATCTGGCTCTAAACAGCGCTCAGATCGCACGTTTGGAGGCAAAAATGCCGCTGCTGATGCCCTTGTAGCAACCAGGGTCCTACCCAGCTCCACGATCGTACTAACCGGAATCAAACAAAGCTGTTGCTGACAGAATGTCGCAATATGTCTTCACAAAACGCGCGACTTTTCTTGTCCTGTGTACTTAGCTTTCAAACGGCGGAAAAGACGTTCCATTGTCACCAAAAACACACCCACTAATTCACTTTCTCCTTGCATGCGCTTCCTGATCTCGTCCCACACACGATCTTCGTAATCGAACGGCAGAAACTCCGCTTTGAGCTCCTCCGCCAGTTGATCCCAGCACTTGACTAAATTGTGATTTTAACGGAACCAAATCAGAGCCCTAGTATCGAAAAGGTCTACTGCCGATGTCAACAACTGTAACTAACGCAGCTCTTCGACACGCTCCAAAAAGCATTCACAGAGCCGCTAGAATCTCCACTAAAGTTAAGGCTACACCTGGCCTTATCCGCCAGATTTACTTTCCTCGTCTGCTGCATAGTAGATACCTCATGAATCCCACCGCTTGATTCCATTTCCTCATCTTCCGCTCTCTCCTCTAATGTCCCCATCGCCAGGATGACTATATTCCAAAGCCTCTTTGTGTCTTCTTTCTGCTTCAGAGCTACTGCCTGCATATTCTCGAATCTGCGGAACCCAAACTCGATCCTGACTTTCGCCTTTAAAAATCCCAAGGATGACTAGCCGCTCGCCACCTTCTCCACTAGTTCCTCCGCCTCGCCGCCTTTGCCTCCAGCTCCCTGCAATTCGTATCAAAGTTGAAGGTTAGTCGATCTACCAAAATCTTAATCGTTCTATCGCTGGAACTGGGATCTCAAATGGAACGAAGATTCAACCTAATCCCACTGCAAATCCATTATGCCTCCGTATCAGCACGGTTTTATGAAAGGTTGTTCAACCACAGCCAACCTGTTTGAATTTTCTCACCATGTAAATAACTCAATCAAAGCTGGCCTCCAAACTGGCGGTGCTTATACAGACTTAACGAAAGTTTTTGATAAGTTTAACGACTCTTCACTTTTAGCTAAGCTCCATTTCTTTCAATTCATTAATATATTTTTAAATTGGGCTGACACTTACTTGACAAATCGAACTCAACGTGTATCCTTTGGCGGTAGCTTGTCATCTGAAATTAAAACCACGTCTGATGTTCCAAAAGGTAGTTATCTAGGCCCTTTAATGTTCGCCTTAATTATTAATGATGTAGGTTCCATTCTGTAGTTATCTTCTATTCTGTTTTACGCTGATGATGCTAAAATTTTCAAGGTTTCCTATTTTTTTTTTAATTTGAGATGCAAGATGTTTTCGTAAACATTTATTCAAATTCATTCATTTTAAGGCATATATTTGAGAGGCATATATTTGAGAGGCATTTTTCCTCGAACAGCCCTTGTTCGTTTGAATTTGTGATTATCGACTTGTTTGTGTAATAAAATACCTCGCTCTAATAATTTAGATCTCTTCAAAATTATTTCCTAAAGTGATTTTACATGGGAAATTCTTTGGGAATATAGTTCTCTTTTAAATATAAAATATCTTGTGTAGCGTATTTGTTGATAACGTACCAGTTTTTTTTCCATTCAACTTGTGCATGATTAAAGAAAACCATTGATGATTATAAATGTAAACGAATTCATTTCAATTAGGACTTCCATCGACGCAGTTTCTACCTTGCTTTGGTAATAAACTTATTTAAATCAATCATCCCTGGGCCCTATCTTCATCAAGCGTCAACCATGGAAACGATCAAGCCCCATCAGATTAAAATCTACTATCTTTTACCCATTATTAATTCATAGTCAATTTAATTTGCAAGAATTTCCGATTGACACGTCCTTTAACTATTCCGTAAAGTTCAACCATGTGAAACTTTTCCAATTTACCGGTTGGCCTCAAATGGCTTCGAGTAAAAATTTACATATGGTACATGGATTTGTTTGCATGCGGTTTACCATTGCGTTGGCTCATTATTAAATTATCGACAGCCAGCAATGGACTATCTGTTTATTTTATGAGACCTGAAAATTAAATTGTGAATAAATAGGATTATTTGCTCGATTGCTAAGTTTTGAACGATGAAAGTAGTACGGTAGTGAATTACTCACACATATGTTTGTGAAAATATTTAATGGACTTGTTTGTTGCTAGGTTTGGAGATTAATTGAATTTTCATCTTTGACATTTAATTGGAAATATGTTGATTTAACGTTTTTGACATTTGTTTATTGTGTCGACATAACAATGACAGGTTTATTATAAATTTTGACATGTTGATAAACGAACGCTCGGATAATACATTGTTGGAAATTAATTTAATTTCCAAACGCATTTCATCAATAGCTTATACGATTAAGGATGTTTACAAAAACTTTTGAAAGGTTCACATTTCGGAAAACCAATGTGAAGGTTTAATTTATCACCAATCAGATTTCAGGCTTACATATTTTATCAAATAATTGAGCTAAATTCTCATAAACTCGTGCATGTGTCTATATTACATACATATTATTCATCATCATACCACGAACGTGACACAGAACACTATGTACGTGCTTCAGTGGAAGCATATTGAAGGTTTCAATATCGATGATCCTACGTGTGCCTAATTGCACTTAATTAACTATTACAAGATTGCATGCTGAGAGAATACCCACCATGTACAAATGACTGAATGTGTGATTATTCATATGCATGTATAAGCAAAGTGTGAGCCAGAAATCAATGATATTGGCTTCCCTATGTTACCATTGATCAATAATATAATTAGGATTATCCTAATTTACAGCAACATTCCTGTGCTAGTGCTCGATGCATTATTAATTGGCTCGAAAGTGAAGTATCCTGAGTTAAGAGCTTTAAAGAGATGGAACTTTAAGCCAATTTTAAAATAAGATTATTTAAATTTGACTAGGGTAATTTCAATTTCGATAACGTGATATCGAACTTTAAGCTTCCACATGATTTGAAAACAACCTAAAAATATGCGTGCCATAAGCCATGATTTTTCTTTTCAATTTAATCAGTGCCCAATGTGGTTGAAAATCTTAAGTTATTAGAAAATGAATGCTACTAAATGTTAATTTATAATTTCTACACAAATTATTAGATGTGCGCAAGAAGTGTCATTAGTAAAACCAGTAAAATGCTTTTCGTTATCTAACGTTTATTTTTGTAAACATTTTCTCTTGATATCACTCACATGATTGCTCAAAACTTCAAATTTGATGACGGCTGAAAACAAAACGGCAATTCATTAGAATGTCTATGTTCTTCTTTCGACTGCATAATCTTCAGCGTGCCGAAGAACGGAAACGGAAGAAGCGTGTCGAATGTCAACGTCAACGACAACGGCGCGGTGCCAAAGTGTTCAGATGTGTCAGCGATTCGGCTGGTCATTTGACTTTGGCACCGTCGCGTCTCTTCGAAAGAACACCTATGTGTCCGTCAGATAGTCTGGATGAAATCGCATTACAAATTCCAAGGTAATTTCAATTGTTTGATTCGAATTTACTGTATTTCTTATATAAAGATATATTTAATTTGCCGACCAAGCTACATATTTTGTTTCGTAATCATTATGTTTAAAAAAATTGATAGCAGTGTGCTTCCAGTGAAAAGTCATGCAAAAGTCTCATTAGAATAGTGTGTTCAAGGTTAACCTACCAAATCAAGAAATTTCAGATATACACCAAAGAAGAAACCAGTGTTTATTTAATATTTATGTACCTATTATCAAAATCGCCATAATATAAAAAGATGCTTACTGATAAATGTGAGCCTACTTATGTAAGTGACCACAGGCGACCAAAATTTGAAGCAATCGTTGGTATAGCTGCTCTTCGTCGATCGTCCTCATGTGCAGTGCTGTCGTGTTACTCCGATCGGAGTATTTGTACTCCGTTTTTAGTTACCGTACTACTGTACTCCCTTCACCGACAAAGTACTCCCTTTTCATTGGGCACACTTTTAATACTCATACAGTGCAGAAAATAATTATAAAGTCACTCTATTTAAAATATTTTTTCAATAGAAATATTTTTTTTTTACTTTAATTCTATTATATTAATCACAATAACAAAAGCAAATAAAAAATAAGAAAACACACATATTCATAATGCATATATGGGAAAAAATGAAAACAAAAATAATTTCTGAGGAAATAAATATAAATTCATATTCGTATTGCCGATATATCGACTAAAATAGAGTTTTTTATGAATAATTAATATTTAATGTGTCCTCCTTTCTTTTGGTATTCTTCTCTGTATACATTGTCGAATTCATACGAGTGAGAACCCATACCAATGGAAGCTTACCATGATGGGAAAACGCTCCTCATACCATAACAGAGTCACCCCCGAAATTTCCGCTCATTCTTATTTCCGGAGCCTTTCGTAAATCATGCCAAATAAAATTGGCAACCATTTGGGCCATCCATATTAAATTTCTTTTCGTCACTTTTCTTCAACTCTTCGTCATATTTTATAAATTTTTTGGCGAAATCCATTCTGGCCGTTTTGTATCCCTCATTTAGCTTTGGTTTCAGACCGTATTTTTATGCAGGATTTGCCTAATGCGTCAATTCAGTCTTAATATGAACAGCTGTAAGGTGTAACTGCGTTGCCTTTGAGTATATCTGGCGTTTGTCCCTTTTAGATATAGTTAGTTTACGTCCTGATCGAGTTTTTGTGCCATTGTATTTCGGAAAATTATGTGAAGAATATTTCAACTGCCTGTTTGAAGCGAATGATGTAAATTGTCAAGTCAGTCAAGTCTTTCTCCAACGGTAAATTAAGAAGATTATTCGGCACAAACTTGCAATGAATTGCTCGAATTTTCAGTTTGACTTCTCCTTTTTGTTTCACAGGCAGCAATTTGTCTATATACCTCACGTCTCCAATTTTGTCTCCGAATTTTCTCAAGTATGTTAACGGTAATTTGAAAAGACTATTATCACAGACTTTAGATTTTTTCATCACCATTTTTTTCATCACCAAACACGCTGGTAATTATATCTTCTTGGAACAAACGCAATTTCAACAAAGCAATGGAATTTATTTAGTAAGAAGTTTAGTTTTACAGTTTTTTTTAATAAATTGGATAAGAATAGAGCTCAAGGGCTCACACCTGCGGTAAATATGAAAGCCAGTGTGACTAATGATACGATGGTTAGCATAGAGTTGGATACTGACGACTCTAGGTTAGGATCCAATTGCGAAACCACACAAATTTATATTGGAAATAAAAAACGATATCAAAAGTTTCGGAAATTTTAGTTAGGGCAGTTTGATTGGCTTCAAGCAAAAGGTATACCTTCCATTTCACAAGCTAGATATGAGAAAAGATCCTTTTGTAAACATTGCCAAAAACTGGTAATCTTAACTGTATCACATTTAATGCGAAATGAAAAAGTAAATCGCACCGAATTGCAGTCAGCCGTAAAAATCAACCAGAAATTCACAGGCGAGCAGCAATTGAAACATACACTAAAAAAATCAAAAATATTAAAATGGTCGAGCTTAGAATAAACACAGTTTACCATTCACGTTAATCACACTATTAAATTTGTTGATTAAAAAATTGATAAAAAAATTAATTGCCCAAGATTCTGAAATTGTAATATTATTGAAGTGTGGGAAAATGAAGTTTAATAATGTCACTAATTTCATTTTAAAGAATGAATCGTGTGAGCAAATAGCCAAAATTTTGCAAAAAAAAAAAATATATCCCTTATCATTGACGAAATCAAATGTTTGGCCCTAGTTCGATATTTCGACTTTAACCGGGGAGAAGTCCACGATCGGTTCTTAGGTCTCCTGGAACTCTCTTTGTTTTTGTTTCGTCTTTATTAATTCGTTTTAATTCGTGAGACTCTGTATGTTTCTGTATCGCCTTTATCAATTCGTATTAATTCGTTAAACTCTGAACGTTAAAACTCCGCACAACTAAAAATGCTCGACTCTGGATATATTTCAATTATAATTGTAAAGTAAAAATTTCCAATAAACGGAATTTTAACTTGGAATGATACATACGATCAATAATAATTTTCCATGATGAATGCCATCTATGGACTAACACATTCAAATTTTGAATACGTGCGGGAAAAACGTGCAAATTATTCTAAACCTTTTATTATTACTAAACATAGCATAATTTTTACTGCTACTTGTTCTCTGCATTTCTTATGACGCATGTAGGATCGCCAACACTCTCGATGTGATGCAAAGTGAATATATTACAATTTGCCGAAGTATTTAAACGATTTGAATATTTCTTTGAAAAACTTAATAAAATTCGCTTTAGACGAAGCTTCGGTTATGATGGGTAATTAGCAAAGTGGCAAATTTTTCCTTAAAATAGATTTCTGAATTTGTGTGTTATGACCTGCATATGACCTGCACTCGCAAAAAAGCTGCCCCAGCACATTGAAGTCTTGGCTCGCAATATTTATATTTTTTTCGAATGTTCTAATTTGCAAACGGAATACAGCCAATTTCAAGAGAGCTTTAACGTTAAAATCCATAAAACGTTGTTTCCAAAATCTTATCTCACGACCACTTTACATACGGACAGCTCATAGCAATAATTATATATGCACGCCACTTCTCTGGCAGTTCCGAAATTTGGTTTTGGGTGACACATATGCTTTGTATGGCATGGCGCATATACGCCGCGTAACCAGACTCATAGCTGGTTGGGCCTATATTCATCCAACTTACGTGAAACAAGCAAGTCCAAAGTCATGGTCTCTGTTTGGCTAGCAATACATAAAAAAAAACTATTGTACTCCCTTTTAATGTATAATACTCCCTTTGGATTAGGAAATATACTCCCCTGAAAATTTTCAAAACGACAGCACTGCTTCCGTGGCCGAAATTCTCTCGCAAATACTCGTTTTTCCCACAGAGCAGGTCGCGAATTCCTACGGTTTTCCCACGGACAATATTTGAGCTATTCACCACAGTTTTATATTTATTTGTCAATATCGCGCAAATGCCAATACTTTTAAGAAAAAACAAACAATAGTTTCATATATTTTATACACATGTATATATTTGATTTATAACAGCGAAGAAAAAAAACATATATTCATTTCGTGAAACAATCATTTCATTATAACGCAATGTATTGCGTTCCCATAAAATCGGATAGTTCCCACAATATCACAACACTGCTCATGTGTTCCATTTATTTTATATTATTTAACCGTAATGAGAGCTAAAAACACCAATTCGCAGAAGTAGGTCGTGGCAAATGGTAAGAGAATTGCAATAGCACGTATAACGGTTAAGTTTCAAACGCGTTCTCGAATCACTTTTGTTCCCGGCTGGAGTCAAAGTACGAGGTGTGGCAAATAAATAACGAGAATAATTTTTTTTGGGTGACAGGTGGCAACACTGACGCAATGATTGAGAAATGTGTTTAAAGGTCAAAATATACCAGGTTACCGTATAAAGTTTCAAATCGAATGCTATTGTATTTTGGTGGCAGTGTTTTTTGGCCTGTTACTTTGAATATTTCTTCTTCAGTGGTAGAACCAGGTAGTGGCAGACAAAATAAAAAATGCTCTTTTTTTCATATTCGTCGGTGCATCTCACATTTGAGATGATATGCGCGTGACCACTGATATCAGTAGACTCGTCGATTTGTAGCGCAACAACTCCAATAAGCATTAGATTTTCAATTAACGTTGGTTAAATATTGCTATAAATATCATTTATACAACGTGAGATCATACCTGCGGACGCAGGTAATCTTTCGATTTTCTAAGCGGTTTTTTGACTTATCAATCTTGAGAACTTCTTTTCAGACAGGTAAAATTTAAGTTTCAGCAAAACAATGAGGCTTATTGGTTTTAACTAGCATATTAGCGATCAGGCTGCTTGCTTTTTGCGCTTTGCCTGATGTTTTGAAAGACCAGCTCATGAGTGTTACCTGTTTCTTAGGCTAGTTTATCAAATATTGAAAATAAGGTTTGTCTTTTTGAGCAACCGATGGGTGTTTAGGAGTCAGGTAAATACCGTTAAAGGTAACTGGGCACCATCGAATTGCTGCCCAAAGTTTGTCCACAAATAAGACATTTTGGAAATCATAGCTTACATAGCTCGTGATATTTTCGATGAACAATCTTAAATTTTTTCTTCATTGACTCTACTTATAAGTCTGGTTAATCATATATCTGGGTCTGAATGATCATAAGTTTCTCTTTAAAAGTTTATTCATTATATGCGCGTATTATTGCCTAAGGAGCGAGTTTTTTTTGCACCCCTTATCAATAACAGACCAAAGCTAACCAGTGCAGAGGCATTGGAAACAAACCCTAATGTTATGGATAGGGGGAGTTGTTGTTGTTTCCAATGCGTGTGCACTGGTTAGCATTGTTCTGTTATAGATAGGGGGAGCAAAAAAACACGCCTATTGTTTATTATAGTGGTTTCAGCGGAAGGGTGCAAATATACATTGTTCTTCTGCACTTATGTATATTCTTCAGCTGTGAATGATGAGGCGATGTGTCAATGAAGTGAAACGGCCCCCAGACAGGAAGATCTGGTCGTCGACTGAATCTTAATTGATTTGCCAAAGACACAGAAGGTAATCGCGACTTGAATTGTAATCTCATTCGAACTTTGTTTTCGTTGAGGCAGCACACGATTTGGAATATGTGTTCTCAGGTCATTTTTGTTGCAAGAAAATTGATGACATGCATTATAAGCATTGTTAGAAAATTATGTTTCACGAAAAGAAATTTTGAACTATTTGCACTTTCTGGTTCAGGCACATGTAGCTTACCAGGGCTGAAAATGTGAAAACCCCTGAGAGATAGATAGCTCTCAGACTAACTGCAACTGTAAATCTTAATGACAAAAAAGAAGTAATAAAACGAAATATTGGCATACATGGTTTTTTTTTTCAAATATATGTTTTCCATAGAATTATAGAAGTGCACTTTCACATCCACTCTTTACGTTCTTTCACATCCACTTTTTGTTATATCATTTTTGTTTCACATCCACTCTTTACGTTCATAAAGTTTTCCTGAAATATATGAGACAATAACGGAATCATAAGGTATGCTAACTGTCTCTTGTTGAGCATATTCATACACAATCCAAACCATTGAATCAATGATTTCGAATGGTGTAACCCTAACGTTATACTAAATTCGAATGAAATCTCCATTTAAGTCTCAAAATCACAACAGATACAGCATGTTGACAATCAGCTCCGCCCACGAAATTTAAAAAAAAAATTGATATTTACTGCAACCGTTGCAGAAACTAAAAATGCAACCTGAGACTAGCCCACAAACAGCGAATTTCGTTGCAGATATGGCGTATTGCAGATCAAGTTGTCGACAAGTGTCATGTTATCGTCATCAGTAACCTCAGATGATATCCATTCATGCGCGTCACTAATTAAATGACGAGGCATTTGGCTATAATTTTTTTTTTTGAAGCGGGAAGGAACGTTCTCCTCTCATTTTAACGCCTACGAGACCATCCCTTGGGTTGACGGCCTCGCTTGTGTGGGGATCGACCCACTAAACCCTTCCTCGGCCTTTCCTCCGAAACGCGTGGTCAGTCAGTGTGTTAAACCTGGACCAGTTAGTATGACTCCCTTGCAGAACTCTTGTCATCAATGATGATAAAAGTTTCTTTGTAAGCCCTAATAGCACAAGGTCTGCTGCCGACTTTTTGGACCAGACTCCACGCCACGAAATTGTGCAGGAGGTGAAGGCGATGTTATCACTCGGGACATTATATTCACGCATAAGGGAAGTAGTAATGTCACGGTTGTTGTTGTTGTAGTAATCGACCTTCCTCTGGTGGGCGGCATCGAGAGATGTTGCACCGCTGACTACTTGCACGTCTACTACCCAAATTCGATCATCCTTCTTGCACACCAGATCCGGTTTACGAAAACCTTCGCTCGTGTAAAATCTAGGCTCGGCTTGGACGTGCCAATTTTTATCCCTCAGATTTTTCTCAAGGACCTTGCAAATCGCGTCGTGCCTTTTGACACGACCCCCATGAGTGCGGGAGCAGCATTGAATGACGTGGGTTGCAGTTTCGGTCGCTAAGCAACCAGCCCGGCACGAAATATTGTGTGTTGAGGTTCTAATACCTCGCGAAGCTCTAATCCTTGTTGGCAGAGCGTTTATCCTTACATGATGATATTGTATGTAATCTCTACCCGGAATCATAGATCCCGGAGTATCGACCCATCTTGAAGAAAGGCTACTTTGATTACATTTCCTCAGGTCGGAACCGTCGACCGAGGTGTGAAGTGATATGGCCTACCAACGAGCGACAGAAAGCCGCGACCGTAGCACAGACCCAGCGCGTGAAGAGACCTTCTCCGCCCATTCAATTCGCTTGCAAACAAATGAGGCATTGAAGGCCGCTCCAGCAGCTGGGAGTGTTGATTGGTTTAATGATGTGAGACGATACAGCATCATTGACGGTACGGCCGTTTCGAAGGCAGGAAGTCCCAAACCACCATCACGAATGGAAGCATGAAAGTAAGCCTTAGGAATGTCCTTGGTCAGACGAAGACATTTTCGGGCAGATTGCCTAATCTGCAAGTCCATCGCTCTGAGCTGTTTTAGAGTAGTTCCCTGGAGGATTAGTTTGTGATAGAAGCAGGGTATTAGGAAAGACCTGGCAATCTTAAGCCGTTGTTGTGGCTTAAGTGGGGCTTTTGAGATGTTGGTCAATAGGGTCTCCAAATTTCCGTCAACACGTTGAGGACCTTGGGGTCTGAAATCAACGCCTAAGTAGACCCAGTTGTCGGAGGGGCCTAATTGAGTGACAGGTGCTCCGCCACTAAAGTCAAATTGAGCGTCTTTGATAATCTTGTATTTTTTTGTTCTGAAAGAGCAGCAGACTTCTGAGAATTGATAAGTAGTCCAAGCGAGCCAGCCTTTTCTTCGGTGGTCCGAAGAATAGATTTCAGACCGGCTCTGGTGGAGGCAACAAGAATGATGTCGTCTGCGTAGAGTAAGGCATTCACACGCTGTCCGTTCAAATCAAAACCAATCTCAGATGGTAGAGATCTAAGGACTTCATCGACCACAATGCAGAAAATCAGCGACGAAAGCGGGTTGCCCTGGCGAACCCCTCGTGACACGCTGATCACATCCGAGCGTTGACCATTCATCTCCAACTTCGTTGTGCCACATCTGTAGGTACGCGTAACGTAGTCTACAAATGCAGCAGGAAGACCCCTCATACCCAGTATAGCCCCTATGGCCTCATGACTAACACTGTCAAATGCCTTCGCGAAGTCCAGTTGGCACAAATAAACCTCCCGGAGTTTCGATCGGGCATCTTCCAGAATTGACGCGAGGACGCAGATGTTCTCCAAGCAACCATCATCCATACAACTTTGACGGACATAGGACATAGGACAAGGACAAGGCGAGTAGCTAGAATTTTATGGAGGTGTCGGACCGCTATTGATGGGATGCTGATTGGCCTGAAGTCGCCCGGCGAGGTGCTATTGTCTTTCTTGGGGATGAAGATCGTTCTACTTTGCAGCAATGGTTCAGGGAGACAACCCATCACCATTATCGAGTTGAAAATGAAGGCTTTCGCAACGGCAGGGACGGCTTTCCACTGTCTTGCGGTGATCCCATCGGGACCTGGAGCCGAAGAGATAGGGACTTTAATGAACTCAGTTTCCTCGCATGTGATGGGCAGCCAAATATGCTGTCGAGAGTGACTAGCACTCGTGTGTTCGCTAGCAACATACGGTCTAGATGGTATCGTCAAGATGTTGCGCCAGTACTCTTCCATGGTTGACATGGGTGGTGGTCCTGAGACGTTTAAGCCATATAGAACCTCTTTGGCAGCCCTTGACATGTCCTTCTTGAAAATGTCCTGCATGCGGGAGTACTCCCTCCTCCGAAAAAGTCTTCTCTCATGCCTTGGCGCCCCGATGGGGGGTCTCAGCAGAAAAGTGGGAGCACGATGAGACGATCGACGATTGGGTGGTGGAAATGATGAAAAGAAGTAAATCACACGCATCCTGTCTCCGAAGTAGGAGTTCACCGACCTCAGATAAAGATGACGTGTAATGCCCTTTAATCTCCTGGAGTCTCGGCAAGAGAGCCTGAACTGCCAAAATATTGTCTCCATACATGGCACTCCATCGTGCTGAAGAACTAAGATTATGGCTAGGTGACATAAGTAACGAGTCGAGGGACTCATTAGCAGAATGAAACGAAGATGACGACGAGGTGGATGAAATACTGTCAGATCTCTGACGCCTGCTAGTATCAGATGGAGTTGATACACCGCTTCTTAAGAGAACGGCACGCAAGTCGTTGAGGGCTGCAGCGACTATCGCTCTATAAGCAGGGGTTCGTCTTATCCCTTTAATAGCTTCGATAGTACGAGAGATATCGAGGTTCGCAAGAAGGTAATGATTGATGAAGCGACCGCCTTGTAAAGTCGCGACGGCCTCTTCTTTCGCCATAATTTGCATCTCTTCGTTAAACCACTGTTTCTTAGTTCTTTCAACGTTTACCCCTTGGTTAACCTCATCAGGGTGTGCCCTTCTCCTGTGGTCGCCAAGTCCGATCTTGGAAGTGAATGATCTCGAGCATTCCGGGCAGGTGTGTGGTGCAGGTGATGGCTCCGGCTCAGGGATGGGCTCGGGAACTGCTTCGGGCACGATAACTGGCACTTGGGAGGGAAGGGAGTTTAGATCGTGATTGATCTGTCCGAGGTTAGCACGAAGTTGCCCTGGTTGTTGCTGGAGAGAATCACCCAGCTGCTGGATTGCGGCCTTCCGAGGCCTACGCCGCAGATTAAATCTATTGTTTCCTATGTTATCGAATTCAGCTTATTTTAGTCTCACAGGGCTGGCAACCCCATGAGACGAAGGGTCAATACCCCGTAACAGAAAATAGCATATTTAAGACCCGGGACGTCAAGGTGAACCGAAGTATGGCAGCTTCCAGGAGCACCTGTGAAGACCCGAACCTTAGGTAAGAGCGTGATTACTTACCGAAGGTAAGTCACGAGCACGACAAAGTCTACGTATATGAGTGTAGTGAAGGTCGGGCTACAACGAGGTACACTGCCATGGCTGAGTGCACTTGTGCACCAGCGTTGACGCCCGGGCCCCGTCGCCGACACCACATCCGTAAAAAATTGTCGTGTTAGTCCATGAATGAGATGGATCAGTGGAGGCGGACTGGACGCAAATAGGTGCTATGATGAACAACCCATAGGTTCCACGCCTGCTCACCACAACACCAACTCACCATTAGAATCTTTGTTTAATTGCCAATT
Source organism: Nemotelus pantherinus (assembly GCA_963978885.1). Lineage (NCBI taxonomy): Eukaryota > Metazoa > Arthropoda > Insecta > Diptera > Stratiomyidae > Nemotelus > Nemotelus pantherinus. The sequence continues at coordinate 236,380,568 of OZ022264.1, read as the reverse complement.
TGTTTTTATCCATCAGAGGGTTTCATCGTTTATTTGAGGGTAAATCCTCATATAGTTATTTGATTTGCCATTATGTGTTTATGCATAGCTGCCAGGTGTTTGTGGCCTTTAGGCGTTGTTTTTGTGTTGGACACATGCGTCACTAATTCAATGACGATTCACATGGTAACTGTTAGTACAAATACAGAGGACGAGACAGGACGGAAAGAAAGGAAGACGGCACAAAAGAAAAACGATACAAACCTACCCTACCTAGGGAAACCTAAAATAATAAATCCTAAGTTGAAGTAAACTACATAACAGAAACTAATTAATTAATGAATTAACCTATCCTGTAAATTTGAAAAACCTATATGCCCTTCCCGCCGGGGTCCCCCACTTGGCCTATAGGATCACAGCACTCACTAGTGAGTGGGAAGTGGGCGCGTGATACCTTGACAAGCGTAAGCAAGTCAAGAATCTCACTGCAGTCCTCCTCCGGGTACGTGGGTTCGGAGCCCAAAGGATTCACCAAACAGCAAGAGAGGCAGACAGAGTGCAGCCCGAACTACACTCAACCTCCCAAACTGAGTGGTTTCACCTCCCGTGCGTTCACACAAAGAGATAAACAATCAAACAAGTATGACCAGATGTTATGGCCAGTATTGCTGGAGAGGCCGAGATTCCTCCATAAGCACACATGTTAGACTAGTATTAAATATTGATTTTTAGGAGGGGCCGTAACCCCTCCGTATTACACACGTTAGACTTTTTGATTGTCGGCTTTATGTTGTTTAAGGAGAGCCCGTAGTCCCTCCATGATACACATGTTCGACAGGCTTACTAGACTGACGGTTTTATGTAGAAAGTCAGGAGAGGCCGTAACCCCTCCGGAATACACATGTTAGACTGTTCGCCTCCCTATGCAGCCTAGGTCCGTAGGGAAGGCTTGCCCCAAAGACTAGTTCAAAGAATTAGCCCCCTTTGCGTCCCTCGGGTACGTGTGGGCGGGCTTCCACAAAAGTTATAATGGGTGAAATTGGGTGTCCTTCAGGATTTTATACTTCTTGTTCTTTCCATCGGGGATGATGGAAAGAGCAGCCGACTTCTGAGAATTAATTGACAGTCCAAGCAAGCCTGCCTTCTCTTCGGTGATTTGGAGGATAGATTTCATACCAGACCTGGTGGAAGCAACAAGGATTATATCATCTGCGTAAACTAGGGCGTTAACACGCTGTCCTTCTAGCTCGAAACCGATCTCTGGTGGAAGAGATCGGAGGACTTCGTCGACTACAATACAGAAGATCAGCGATGATAGAGGATCGCCCTGACGAACCCCCCTTGTTACGCTGATCACATCCGAGTGTTGACCATTCATTTCCAACTTCATGGTGCTGCGTCTGTAGGTCCCAACTACGTAGTCCACAAACGCAGTAGGCAAACCTCTACCCCCAAGAATACCAGCGATAGCCTCATGACTGACACTGTCAAATGCCTTAGCAAAATCCAGTTGGCACAGATGCACCTCCTGAAGTTTTGGTCGTGCATTTTCCAGTATCGATGCCAGGACGCAGATGTTTTCCAGGCAACCATCATCCATGCAGCGTTGTCGGACATCTATCATGTTAGCTTCCCGTAAACGGGTTGCTAGTATTTTATGAAAGTGTCGCACCGCTATAGGCGGGATGCTGATTGGCCTGAAATCGCCCGGCGAATCGCTATTGTTCTTCTTAGGAATAAAGATCGTCCTACTCTGCAGTAATGGTTCCGGGAAAGTACCAGAGATCATTATCGAGTTGAAAATGAAAGCTTTTACAACAGCAGGGACGGCCTTCCATTGTCTTGCAGTCGCTCCATCAGGACCTGCCTCGGAAGAGAGGGGACCCTTACAGATTCAGTTTCCTCGCATGTAACGGATAGCCAAATATGCTGGAAAGAGTGACTAACACTCGTTTGTTGGCTTGCGGTATATGGTCTGGATGGTAAAGTCAGGATGGTACGCCAGTAACTTTCCATGGTGGACATGGAAGGGGGGACTGAGACATTTAAACCATCCAGAACCTCTTTGGCTGCCCGCGACATGTCCTTCTTGAACATGTTTTGCATGCGTGAGTACTCCTTCCTCCTAAAAAGTCGCCTCTCATGCCGCGGAGCTCCGATGGGTGGTCTAAGCGGAAGTCCTCGCGGGTGTGTTGCCGACGGTCGGTCAGTAGGTGGAAAGACTAACCGAAACCACGAATCAAGCAGATCACACGCATCTCGTCCCCGAAGCAGCTGTTCACCTACCTCGGTTAGAGATGACGTATGGTAGCCGCTGATTTCGCGGAGTCCCGGTAATAATGCCTGGACTGCGATTTGGATATCGCCGTACATGGCACTCCATCGGGCCGAGAGACTGAGATCATGCAAGGATGCCTCCAATGGGTCGAGTGACTCATTGGCCGAATGGAATGAAGATGATGACGAGGAAGAGGAGAAGCTAGAGGAGCGCTGTCGCCTACTTGCATTAGGTGTTGAAGAAACGCCACTTGTAGACGGGGCAGCACGTAGGTCAGCGAGAGCTGCGGCAACGATCTCACGATACGTAGCGGTGCGCCTTATGCCTTTGACAGCCTCGAGGGTGCGAGAACTATCAAGATTAGCGACTAGGTGTTGATTAATGAATCTAACTCCTTGTATTGTGGCTAGTGCCTCTTCTCTCGCCATCATTCGCATCTCTTTTGATGACCATTGTTTCTTCGTCCTCTCGACGTTAACCTCTTGGTTAACCTCTTCCGCGTGGGCCCTTCTTCAATGGACACCAAGACCAATCTTGGATCCGAAGGACCTCGAGCATTCAAGACAGACGTGAGGAGTAGGTGGTGGCTCCGGCTCAGGGACGCCAGGGGGTACTGTTCGGGGCACACGCACTGGTACTTGGGAGGAAAGGGAGTTTAGACTTGGTGCCTGTACGGGGTTAGCACGGAGTTGCCTGGGCTGTTCCGGGATGGAATCACCCAGCTGTTGGATTGCGGCGGTCCGAGGCCTCCGCCGCAGATTATGATTATTAATATTCTGATTTTCGAATCCAACGTGTTTTGTGCTTCAATTGAAGCGAAGGGTAAATACCCCAAAGACCCCTTCCTTTAGACCGAAGTACGGGCCCGACAGTCCGAGCGAGAGACTATATCGTGAAGGAAGAAAATGAAAGTGAAAGCGAAAGTGCGAAAAAGAATAGAAGAAGGCCTCAAGATAGAGGATGGTGAAAGAAAGAAGAGAGAAAAAGAGAGTGAGAAAGTGAGAGAGAAAGCCTATCAAAGGCAAGTAATCAAAATTGATAGTAATACTAAGTAGAAAGAAGAAAGAAACATTGGGGGGGGGGGGGGGAGGGGTAGAAAACAACAAGGTAATGAAGAAAACATGAAGAACGTAAGAAACAAGAATAAATAAAATGATAAGGAATAAATATGAACGAAGAAGTTAAGGATTAAGAAAACATATAACACAGGTGTAAATAAACATAAACAGGTGGATAAATAACATGGAAATAATAATAAGTTAACATGAACAGATTATACAAACACGAATGAACAAAATGATTAAACAAAAGAAGCTGTCATCAAACTAGGCACAGTTGAGTACCATGATGAAGAGCTGTTTTGATTATATTCGTCGAAGATCCATGGATGTTGTTACTAGTGCCCTCGTAACAGAGGAGGACGATACAAGACCCGGGACGTCAAGGTGGAAGTAAAGTATGGCAGCTTTAATAGGCACCTGTGTAGACCCGAACTTTAATTCTGAGCGTGATAGCTTGCCACAGGCAAGTCACGGCCACAGAAGCTTCGACGCATGTGAGTGCAGAAGAGGACGGGCTACAACAAGGTGCACTACCATGGCAATGTGCAGTTATGCACCAGCGTTGACGCCCGGGCCTTCCGTCGACACCACATCCGTAAATAGCCTTGTGGTGGTCCATGAGTACAGTGGATCAGTGATGGCGGACTGGACACAGACAGGTGCTATGATGTACGACCCGTCAGTTCCACGCCCGCTCAACACAACACCAACTGCATCATTGGACCCATTGTTTGTTTGCCATTATGTTTATCCATCAGAGGGTAGTTGGTTACGGCGCCAGGTGCTAATGACCTATTAGGCGTTATGTGTATCAAGTTATTTGCGTCACTAGTTCGATGACGATACCTTTGGAAATCGTTGGTGGACAAAACAACAAAGGAGTGAACGAAACAAAACGAACGAAACGAACGGCACAGTTCTACCCTTCCTAAATGTTACCTAAACTAGATGTACTTAAAGTGAAATAAACTAAGAAAGAGAGACTAATTACTAAAACTAACAAGATTGCCAGCTCTTTATTCCTCTACCCAGTACGATACAAGTATACATATCTACAAATCCCGACCTTAGAATAGCATCGGTTTTGCTTGTATTATCCACGGCAGCTGATGGATGAGCTTAAATAATCAATTCATTGTGTAAAGCACAGATTCAGGAGGGTCATGGAATTCTACAACTTTTTCATTGACCTTTTCAAACGCATAACAGCATCTTAACGCATTTGCAAATAGTTTCCCAGATATTATCCGATGATTGTTCATAGTGATCTGGCTGTGAATTTCACAAGTATGCATTTCGATCACCTTGCCCTTGCACTGGAGCTGTCGACGTCAATATCAACGAAATACAATGTGTTATATCTCTCTTTAATAGCATCACCATCTAAAATAGGAAGAATCTAAAGAATACATAATTTAAGAAAAACAAGTAATCAAACTTGAATTCGAGCTCGGTCAGGTGACTGTCAGCGCTGAATTAACATCAGCCGTCAGTTACTTTAAGGTGCAGGGTGCAGCAATGAGGCTTGCATTGCGTCGCATGCGGCTGAGTATTTTGTAAGGTATTTTGTCAAGTGAGTATTTTTTTGAGGTGACTCCGATTTGCTATTGCTTAGTGGAATTGATCATTCCTTTATTTTCCTTTTATTTAAATATTGACGCTATTCCTTATGGTACTTTATAATTATAAATCTTACTTGTTAAATATTTGATGATACAAAAAAATATGGTGCAGACAGCCAATGTTTATTAAACCAATTTTTTTTATGTCTAAATGATATGATTTCACTTTTATTTTTCTTTCCTACTATTTACTTAAAACCTGCTGATAACACCTAAGAAACAGCTTGAAGTATCAAGCATACTTGAAATTTAAGTGAAAAAAATAATAGTAGTTACAAATTATTGTAGTTCGAAGAGTTTATAAGAGTTAAGCTTACCATTCTTGCGCAACGAGGAATTTAGAAAATTTGAATTTGAATGTGTATAAATAGCATTTTTATTAAATTTTTTACTAAAAAGCACAAATTTTCAGGAGGGTCCATAATTTGAAGGTTTGCTGGTAACGTGAGTGCCATGGCTGCAGGGTTTTCAGTAAATTCATAGAAGACCAAGAAAGTCTAAAATTTTTAAAAGTCAATGCTTCCTATAAATTTTCTAATGACCTGATGGCTTCGTGAGAAGTTATCACAATTCCAAATTTTCAAAATTTTCTGTGCGTTATAAACATAGTGTTAAAATTTCCAAAACGTTATCATATCCATATTTGAAATACGTTCAGAATTTATATTCCATGGTTTATTTGGAAAGTCATTATGGTCGAGTAATAAGGGTGCTTAGACTTACAAAAAGTCCAAAAGGCTAAAGATAAATGACATTTGTTACTTACTATTTGTTTAAATTATTTTCTCTTTCATTTCGAAATAAAATTTAACTCAAAAATCAGTAAAAACCATATATATCAGGCAGTATACAGTTTATCAAACAATAGATGGTTATAAATTGAAAGACAAATATTTTTTGAGTACAGAGTATTGTTTCCTGTTCATAAAAATGTGTATATACTTCATAAATTTTCGTGGATAAGTTTTGAAGAGTGATTAAATACTTTTAAGAAAAATTTGAAGGTGAATCTGTCAGTGTGAAGAAAAAATTCTATATTTATCTATATGTTTTGGATTACTGTATTGTTGACTGATACCAGGTAATAAAATATTTTCTCTCTGTTTTTTCAAATTTACGTCCAACTTCATAAAGTTATCCCAACCAGAGGAAAACAATTGATCATTATCACGTTTCAATCATTTTTGAGATATTTTTCATTTATTATTGTTTGCTTGCATGGCTTCCGTATGTGAAGAATTTAAAATTAATAAGCAAAACTAGAGAAAATATATCTTAAAATCATATTTTTAGTATTACATATCATGCCTAGGAGCTTGCATATTACTTGTACTTTAAACTTCATTTTGCTAGACGAGTAACCTTATCTTAGTAAAACGCTGACTTAATTTCTATTGAATGCATAATGTTAGGCAAAAGTTTCTAGCGCTATAACTTTTCGCTACGCGTAATTTTTATTCAAAAAACTTCCCACAGTATCCTCCAAAATATCTTCACTTTTCGACAACCCATTACAACAATAAAACTTTATTCTCGTGTAGGTAATAAATCTGCCAACACTACTTTCAACAATAAGATTAAGTATCTGTCCCGATCTTATGCCATTCGTTTCATTTGTAACCTTTTTGAATCTCTTTCGTCTACTTCCGTAGCTTTTTCACGCGTCCTTTTTCATGTCACTATCAAAAAATTAGGAGAAAACGTGATAAAGGAAAAAACTCAACATGCAGCCGTTTTCGGATGGACATTCGGAACAAAAGATACATATATTTTTCCTGTCCTATTACATATCGTAAATAACTCGTTGGAATCCTTTTATTGTGCCTAATGTCCATTTTAAGCATATTTACATGGGCAGTCACAACGAATAAATACAGCCGTGTACACGTGACGAAATTCTCGAGGTAGCGTTTTGTTACAATTAATGGCGTTTCGCCTAGTCACGTTTGGATATTCATGAGAGAACTTATGAATATTATGGTGTTTTCGATGGATATCATAAAAAACAGTCAGTTTTGTAGTGTGGCAAAAATTAATGCTAGGAGGTTTTGTGAGAACGTAGAGACTTTTTTCAGGTGGTGCATACATTAAATCTAAAAGGGTTTGTTGCAGAGGAATAAGTTGCGTATGATGGGAGCATTTACAGTGATTCAAGTTAAAATTGTTGTCTGGGTACATCATAAAAATAACCTGTTGTTGGCTGCAATCACTGCTATTGATTACAAGTATTGACTATGATTTATTGAATACTTAGTTCTTAGCCATATTTCAATGGGCTGTATAATACTTAGTGATTCAGCTGTATGTGTGTTTGTCAGATTGTGGGTCGGGTGACGTGAGATCGTCGCTGTCTGTTTAATATTGTCATGGTTCGGTTAGCTGAACTCCCAGACTAGTTTCTCCCTTAAAGTAGTGGTAGTTAAGCCTTTGTTGGGTTCATCATGGTTTGGGTACCGGAGCGTACTCTGCATTTGACGAGATCTTGGTTGACGCCGAACGTTTCGGTTTGCAAAAAAAAAAACAAAACAAGTTATAACCTTTACATTTGAAAGAATATAAGCCCAATGACGAACCTGATGATAGCATTATAAAACTGTTGAAAAAATCATAAGTAGCTAATTAGTTACATGAATCACTTGATTCGAAGCAAACCTGGTATGAAAATCTAAAATTAATGAAGAAATAAATTCAACCCTTCTACAGGTTTCAAAATTAAACCCTTTTCGAGCTCACAAACCCAACTCAACTTTAATCAAAAACCGCACATAATGTAACACATTGTCACTCAGTTATCTTGATTCGTTCAGTTTCAAACAATAAGACACAACAATACTCGTAAGCGGTATCATTAAAACTTATATTAAACCACATATCATTCGGAATCAAAAACACACTCCTTCCGAAGGAGGAAACCCCAAATGATTGCATTGTAGCTACTCATATTGTGCGATATGTGTGTATCTATACATACATAATATCGTTTTCGTGATTCATTTTTACCTTCATGAAACATAAATGCACACGTGAACATTTCACTTCCGATAATAAAAAAGATATCTAAAAGCAATTTTAGACTTTATGGTTTTTCTCTGTCTCTCTTCTCGTTTAGTTTCAGTCGCATACGCCATTTTCTCTTCATTGGATTGTCTCACTAACAACATTTTCGTTGATTTTATTGATGTTGTGGAGCTTTTATGGCAATTTTAGGTTTTTCGCTTTTAACGCAATGGCAAAATGAGAAATGTGATGTCTGATAGAAATCATATTTGTAGAGAATGGTAGATGATGATGATGTAGAATCGGTTGCGGCGATGGTGATTGACTTTTCAAAAGTGTTTTCGTATTCGATGGGTTTCTTTGATGACTGCATTTATTTTTGAAAAATTTGAAAATTTTCAAAGATTATTTATTGGGTAGTACTCTTTGATTGTTTTTTATGATATTTTAATTCAATAAAAGTTGCTTTGCAAATATGTTGGTAATCAATTCAGAAAAGCAAAGTAATTGAAAAATCAAATATCTCACATCATTTTTTGAAAGAGACAAATAGGTTTCATTCAATAAGATTTTACTTTTTTTATACAAAAACCAATGAATTATTATCCAAGGCAAATAAGCCCACGTTGGGCGCGATTATAAAATGGAACCTATCTCACCACTTTTGACTTATCCAGTGAAAAAATAGTGCTTAATGACTTTTTTGACAATATTTCAAACATTTTCAGTTGGCTGTTATGTATGATGTCAAATATCAAGATTACTAAATCAAATAATATGGAAAGTTATTATATATAATAATTTTCTGACAATTTTCGAAATTTTATAACAAGACTTTATTTGAACCCAATCAAAAACACCATTTATGTATGCATGTTTTTTTTATTATCTAAGCATGTCAGCTCTAAAAAGTATGTATTAAATTGCAAAGTATCATATCAAATGCGTTATTCTATCTCAAACAACTATCATTAAATCGAACGTCCTAAAAAAAAATTAATTCAACGACCAACTTCAAATACAAGAACGCTCACACAGTACAAAATACGCAGAACAAAGCACAGCAGGCAGCCCTTATACGAGGAAAAAACACAGAAAACATTTCTTTCCAACTTAAATGAAAAGCACGAAATTGAATTTTTAAAGAAGCCCGAACAAGCCGAAACTCAGAAACAGAAACCGTTGCGGTACATGAGAAAACAAGCAAACCTTAGTACAGCATAGCTGCATGTAAGCTCCTTTTTTCGCAGGAAGTCAAACACTTTTACAGGTTTAAATGTACGAATTCTACTCTTTTGTATGTGCAGCTTGTCGATAAACGTATTTGCCGTAATGAAATTTTCGTCCTGAAAAATTGTTTCAACTGATTTCCTATTACGATACGATGTTAACGTCTAGTGTACGGAATTGGGTTAACTACCTTGAACGTAGTCCCGAATATAATAAAATGCTTTATGCTGGTGGTGAAATCGAAAGAGTTTGTTGGAAAGTTTTGGTCAACAATTCAACGTACAGAGTGTGCATACAAAGAAATTTCATGTGAATGAATGGCTGATGGTCAGCAATTGCAGTTGACGAGCGAAAATACCGTTCAAAAGAACGTTTTACTCAAGCTACGAGCGTACGAGTACAAATGAAATTACCTGCAGGATGCATGAATGCAGAGTTAGGTGTTCTAAAGTTTTTGAATGGTATTGAATTTGCTTCGTTTCAACTTAGAGTGCAACTATGGAGCTAGTTGACTTTCAAAAAGCACCAGAATTTTGTTGCATTTTAAACACTATGTGGATTTATTTGTTAGTCAAACAGTTCTATGGCTACGCATACACAGTTTGGCTCCAAAACTTAATCAATTTATGTTGCGGAACAATTCCTTTTGAATTACGAAACCTACGATCTTTGTAAGCAATGGCAAACAAAATGTTGCATTCTCGTAACAGAAAACGTAAATATAACTCGAAAACAAAATATTGTAAGCTGCGATGCTTGAAGTAATTCACAATTTTGTTTGTGTGGTATTCGTTTTTCAACAGATGTAATCAGCGATTTATTTTTACTAATGTTCGAAGAACATTAGTATTAAAATCGATTCGGCCAAAAATTCATATTTCTTTATATATATATATATATATCATCAAAAAATTTCAGTGAGATAATCTCGGGAACGCGCCATCCGATTGAGCTGAAACTTTCAGGATACATTGGTGTATATGCAGAATAGGTCCAGGTCTCTTTAAATGTCAGTTATTGTTAACCTTTTGGCGCCGGCGGCCATTTAAGTGATATTTTTAATATACCTATTATTTCGTGCACAAATAATTTTCGCAAAAATAAAGTTAACGAAATAAATTTCTAACGTGTTTTACATATGAATCGGATAATGTTTTGGAATTTTTTAACCCTATGTGTGCGCTGGGTGCCTAAAAAGAGGACGGGAAAATTTAAAAATTTTTAAATTTCGATAACTTTTGACAGAGCTATTCAATCATTACGAAATTTTCAGGACATATTAATATTATTTAGTTGTAGATTTGTGTAGCTTTAAATTAGCGTGCTGGCAACCCTGTAGCTAGGGCAGGCAACGAAAGTGAAAACCTCCAAATCATCGTCTCTCTTGAAAAAATGCCGTTTCTTCAAAAAAAAGCCACTCATATATAAATCTTGTGCTTTGTTTACATAACCAAAAAAAAAAAAAGATACGGTATAACGGGCACGCCTGGTAACCCTTGCCCAATTTACCTATATTTTTAGCATCAAAAACTTCTGTTCACGGAAACTCACGATCCGATGAGCAGAATGAATTGAAATTTGCAGAATGTATTGGTCTTAAATAGGACCAGGTCTGATAGAAGTGATTTTGAAATGCGGGCGATTCTGTGCCAGTGGTGCCATCTTGAAAAACCACTAAAAAAGATAACTGTTTTTAGCCCTATAAATTCTGATTGAATCGTTCGATTTTGACGAAACTCACACAATTGCTGGACCTTACTTTAAGCCACGTTTGGTAGAAATTTGGTTGAAAAATTCGGTTGGAGCTGCCAGCTATGATAATTTTGGTGTCTTCATTTTGAAAAAAAAAATTTGGAAGTGAAAACATTCAAACCATCGAATATTCAAAAAAATGTCCGTTTCTTACAATAAAATCAATCTGTATATAAATCTTATGTTATATCTACACGTTCAAAATAAAACTTTGGAAATTTCATGTCGGACAAGAACGGTAACCCTCTCCCAGTTAACCTATATTTTTAGCATCAAAAACTTCTATTCACGGAAACTCACGAACCAATAATCAGATACAGCTAAAATTTGCAGAATGCATTGGACTTAAGTAAGACCAGATTTGATAGAAGCGATTTTGAATTGTGCGCAAGTCTGTGCCAGTGGTGCCATCTTGAAAAATTACAAAGAAAAAAAACTGCTTCTTGCCCTATGAAATGTGAATAAGTTACCAGATTTTCATGAAATTGGCACAGTAGCTAAACCTAACTCTAATCTCTGTTTGGTGGAAAATTGGTTGAAAAATTTGATTAGTGCTGCCAGCTATGGTAATTTTTGTGTCTTTGGTTTTGAAAATTCGCTCAGGAAAATGAAACTTTTTGCACTATAACTTCCAGTGCAGTCATGAAATCAATACGAATTTCATACAATTAATGAAACCTGTCATAAACATTATTCAGGCCAAATTTGGTTGAAAAGCCACAATAGGGTTGCCAGCTATTGTTGGTTTTGTGTTTAATTGCAATATCTTTATTAAGCGGTTTTATCGTAGAATTTTCAAATGGTAATGATATTGTAGTGACAATAAACAGCAAATATTTAGCTTTCGATCATTTGAAAAAACTCGCTGCAGGTAACCCTAAATTTCTTTATACTCCTATAACTTCGAATGTAATTAAACAACGTGAAGCAGATTTGATATATTTTTGGCTTTGATACTGGCGAAAGGTTGCCAGCACAAGTCGGTTGTGCTACTTTTGTATCAATAAATGCTTACAGTTAGTATACATACCGGAAACATTTACAATGAAAATAAATAACCGATGTTACAATTCGCAAAGTTCTGCAAATTTTTTGGATCGCAGCCCCAAACACCAACTTCAGTTACAGTGCTGCAGGCACTGAGCATTTTCTTCATTGATGTTATATGAGATGCTGCTTTCAAAATTATGTGAAATAAGCAACTGATAACGAATATAATTAACCCGTGTTTTGCTCTCATAAACGTTGAAATTCATGCCAGTGGTAATATCTGAAACCTTCCACCATATGAGTTATAATGCATTCTTGAGACGAAAGTAACACGTGGCATTTGAAACAGTTTGGCCATAATAAGCAGCTCATGTGGTGGAATATGCACTCAAAACCTGCTCGATTCTTCTACTGTTCTTCGAACATTAGTGTTTCTAGCGGTTCAGGTGCGCTAGAGTTTTTTTTGTTTTCTGCATGCTTTGATAAAATTTACAATGATTATTGTTAACCTCAGCAACCGCTATTGAACGCCAAGCTAGCAGACTATAAAAAGAGAAATAAGTTGCTCACTGGCTTTAAAATCAATTTGATCGTTAATGGAGTTTTTGTAACAAAAAAATTTCGGAAGGAAGGATTAAAATAGCTAACATAAAGCAGTTCCAATAAAAAATAAATATAAACGTATACTTCCAAAGACCACCACGTAAAGTACAATTCAAATTCTTTAATCAAAAAGAGGAAATGACGAGAAAAATGGTATGTTCACACTGCACTTCCAAATCAGACCGATTTCCAGCTCAAAACGCAATAAGTTTCAACAATGCAAATAGATTCAATCACTGGCCAAATAATTTCCGCTTTTTTGGAACAACTGCCAAAGTGCAGTCCTTTTAAACGTACCGTCTATCTCATGGATGAAATTCCGCTCTTTTTCGATTGTTTTTTTTTCGACTTGCTGCGATTGTCTTACTGGATATTAATTATCTACCGCCTGTAACTCTTTGATGAATGATATGTTTTGAGTTGTGCCTCTTTGTGTTTTTACCGGTTCATATATTAAACTCCATTATTTAGCGATTTACCCGTCTGAAGCTTCTTATCTTTAAGCATAATGTTACCTTTCATCATTACTGTTTTGCAAATTTTATACGCTTTTTGTTTTCGTTTGGACATATCAACATTTGAGATTCATGGCTCTTATCGAACTCTTAACTGCTTGCTGGATGTTGTTTTAATTTTAGCTTTTGATAGTATTTCTATCACTTCTTTAGTATTTAAATGCGGTTTTCTATTCTACTCTTGGGTCACATATTTCATGAGCTGGATCTTATTTACTTATTTTTTTATGTAAATTTTTTCCAGTTGAAATGTTTGCCACATTATTTATTTATTTATTTATTTATTCATTTATGAACGGACAACTGTTCATAGAAATAATTATACAGTAGCTGAAGTTAAATTAAAGTTAAATTAATACTAGCAAAGATATGTATTTACTACATTAAGTCTAAAAAGAAAAGTCGTTTATAAGAACAAATCCAATATAAATCTTTTTAATCTACCCTTATTTACATAAAATATATCCAGATGAGAAGCAACAACGGTTCCGATAGCTTTCAACCGTTCAATTGGTGAATTTTGTGCATAATTGGTTCTACAACTCTGAATGCGGAAGAGGTCATTAGACCTTGTACTTCTTGCTGGTTATTCATAGCTAGATGGACGTTTAAAGCATCGAATTTAATTGGAATGCTCTTTATGTTTGCGTACAATCTCGTTAAGAAAGCTGCTTTGGTTATAAAATATAATCAATTTTATGCTCGTTAATTGTAACCATTTTCTTGTACTCTGGGCATTCGTAACTATCATCTCGGTATTTAGTGTCAATATTCTTCTTTTGAGAGTAGTTTATGACTTTGCCTGGTGGTCAACAACAAATTTAGCACAAATAGATTTGTTAAACCCATGGTATTTGTAATATCTCATGACTATGCTCCTGTTCTAAAATCGATGTTCAAATATTTGTAAACCGATCTTTCGGACACCCTTTCACGACCTAAACAAATAGTATCCACTTGGCTGATTCCCAAGCTTGCCACATATACACGATCTTGGAAGTGTCATATAAATAAATCGAAGGATTCAAATACTTCATTTCTTCTTTTAGTTCTATTGCGGAATATTTTATTTGTGGGGTGATTTCTCCTAATCTTTTTTTTCATAGCTAGAATCCGACTCATCAAAACAAAATCATAAGTTCAATACTTGGAAAAATACTTGGAAAACACTTTACATGCCTTTTTTAACGAGTTTCATCAATGCTGTGAAACAAGAAAGGGTTTAAAGAAAAAGTTGGAACAGGCTAAACTTTAGAAGCAATGAGATCGATTTTTGGGGAAATTTTTTTTTAACTCCTTAAATATTCACCAGGAGAGCTTCTTTTTTATTATTTTTGCACTGTATCTGCCTGAAGTCTGCTTTTGTATTTCTTTTTATAAAATGTCTGAGTTCTCCTTCAAAATCGATTTTATTAGTAATAGACATACCATATCTAATGACCTTTTGCACCTTATGTTGTGCACAACAAATTATATGCATCATTCGCCTATAAAACGATAGAAAGAAATAGGCAATTTTGTGTCTTTAGTGTCTGTCCTTCACAAGCTAAGTTAATTTAAGCTACTGTGAAATTTTGTTCTTAATTTGTTCTCATTGAAATAAATAAAGAAATAAACCAACTTTTAATTTAAGTTTAATATGCTTTTATATAAATTTTCCACTTTTTCCAAAAACTTACATTAACTTCTTACAAATAACACAATTATGTATTATGGACTAAATGCTTTGCCACTGCTTCGAATACTATTGCTGATACGCGATTCTCCACATCGCGTACCACGTCTGGTGGCAAATTTGCTTGTTGTAACTTCTCCGTCAATAGCTGAAACTCTTTTATAGCGGGTGTTTTCTTATCTTTGGCGCACACCTTTTCCAGTACTGCGCACTGCGCACTGGTCATGAAACACTGGTTCTGATGCAATGGAGGTCCCCGGAAGGTTTTCCATGATGTATCGCGGCTCATCAATTTCGATAAACTGTAAGAATGCTGAATTTGGCGAGTTGAAAGCTGCATCCGATGAGAAGGCAGTTACATCGGAAGTGGTGGCGGTCGCATCCGAAGTAATTGGTACTGCTGCAGAAGTAGTGCCTTTTTTCATACTTCGGAGGGTCCTCCGCTTCGCAGTTTCCAATAGTTATGAAAAAAATTCATTAAGTAGTAATATATCTATTATAATTACATTTCATTTCCCTTCCGGACTTCTGAACATTCTCCACGAAGGACATCGTATCGTGGTACTTCCATTTTTTCGTGTGGGAGCTGCTAGATCCGGAGGGTAAATATTGTCCTCGATTGCATTTCATATTTTCAATAGGCTCTGTATTTTCACCTGAAAAAAAATTTGTTTTAATAAAATAAATATTTACTGTAATAAAAATATTTCAACTCTTTCGCGATATTCTCCCATACTTTATCCTTCTTATCGTCTTTTTTATAGTCTTTATTCGTTAAATCATTCTTCACGAAGGACATGATATCGTGGTACTTCCATTTTTTCGTGTGGGAGCTGCCAGATCCGGAGGGTAAATATTGTCCTCGATTGCATTTCATATTTTCAATAGGCTCTGTATTTTCACCTGAAAAAAAATTTGTTTTAATAAAATAAATATTTACTGAAATAAAAATATTTCAACTCTTTCGCGATATTCTCCCATACTTTATCCTTCTTATCGTCTTTTTTATAGTCTTTATTCGTTAAATCATTCTTCACGAAGGACATGATATCGTGGTACTTCCATTTTTTCGTGTGGGAGCTGCCAGATCCGGAGGGTAAATATTGTCCTCGATTGCATTTCATATTTTCAATAGGCTCTGTATTCTCACCTGAAAAAAAATTTGTTTTAATAAAATAAATATTTACTGTAATAAAAATATTTCAACTCTTTCGCGATATTCTCCCATACTTTATCCTTCTTATCGTCTTTTTTATAGTCTTTATTCGTTAAATCGTATAAAATCGAGTTTTCAAGAACCATTGCCACTAATTTTTCTTTGAAGGACATCTTGACACTTTTCCAATAAATTAAAAATAACCAACGCGAACAAACGCTGTTGGGAAACGAAAATGGAAAAATAAAATTCACGAATAACTGAGCCAAAAAATTCCGTTGTAAAATGTAAATGGAAAAATCACAAATAACCGACTCGGACAACTTGTAAAATGAAAATGGCCGCCTACATTCATGGCGCCAACAAAAGTGCCAACCAAATTCACCGAAGTTCCATCATTGCTGTTAGCATCACTGCGAGCGAAACGAAATTTGGAAAATTCTGACTCTGCGAAATATTCGCCCGAGTTGTGGTCGCCGGCAATGTGGGCTTTGTGGGCCATACAAACCAGCGCATTGGAATTTTTTGACAGCGAATTTGGTCGCCCAATGCGAATTTTCGCATTCAATGTGTTTTACACAATTCGCTCTGAGGGATCGGAGTCTCCGACATAAATTAGCTCTAATAGAGCAATAACATCGAGGAAAATTAGCTGTGATCCAGCGGCTTTTAGAAGAAAATAAAGAAAAATCGGTTTTGTTAGGTTTTATTAGAAATTAATTTTTTTTTCAACGAACAATTTGTTTCCTCTATTAGCTATGTAATAGTTTGTGGGATACGATTGTGGTTTTTATCGTCGTATCACTTTGTTTGCCTACTTTTATGCACTTAACACCCATGCGTGTTGCCGAATATTTTTGACATCTTCTTATTGGTACCGCTGCATCCTGTTTTTACAAGGCCGACACTATTTTTACGACCTTATATCTGGCAGATGTCGGTGCCACTTACGTAACTGCTTCCGATATCCCGGGATTTTGCCTATCTACGGTAGCTTGAACGGCTCTGATCTGATCCTGGATTGCATGGTGTCAATTAGTTCACGTTTTGGTGAAATCAGTCAGCGCTATAATCATTTCGCTTATTTTGGTAAACGCATCTGGCGCCTGCTTCGATGTTTTTGAAATTGTATGTTACATCATATTTTTGAACGCATGCGGACTTCCTCTAAGCTCATTTGCCTGCAGAGGAGGTGATCGTAGCAACAGTAATTTTCTCTTAATCATCCTTCCCTTAACTGTTTGATTTCCTTGTAGATATATCTGTTATAGAAGCCAAATCCAGCACTTCCATAACATATGTAGCAGTCGTTAGATGACGACTGCCGGGAGCCTGCTCGCTCACTCCCCTCTGCCGCTAGTACTGGGCATCCGTTTTCCTGCATCGTAACTTTACTACTACACTCCGCTTCCATGTTTGGTTTTTATTTTGGGTTCCATCTCACAGCGTTTTACCTGCGCCAGAATATAAGGCTATGTAATAATGCGATATTTCGTTATGTTGCAGCGAAAGTTATTGGCATTCATGTATTTATGGAGACACAAGTCGCCTCTGACACTTTCCCTTTTCATCCGACGATTGTCCGCGAATGGTTATTGGTTAGTAGCACTTGACATTCATAGAAGGTCTTCCCTTATCCGCAATCTTGGGGGCGTGAATATATATATATATATATATATATATATATATATATATATATATATATATATATATATATATATATATATATATATATATATATATATATTGTGGGTTCACAAACTATGCACCAGTGCACTAAATTGTCCTGGATGGAACCACCAAAAAATGTTCCTGAACCTATGCACCAATTTGCAAAAATTGTTTCCTTAAATACAAGATAATGAGGTGTGTAGCGGTATGAAAATATCACTTAGTTCCTTATTCAAAACTTTATTGCAAACAAATTCAATTCCTTTTAACCAAAAATACAACAATAACTTAAGTTACAATTTCAATAAAATTCACTCAATCACAAATATCAAAATGGTACGGGATTAAAATTACCGTTTGTATATTGTGTGTTCTATGAGCTCTATAGCATATCAACACACCATACGAAACGGTACTTTCTGGGTGTACCGTACATTAGTATTACACAACCTTTACTACACGTGTATTTGTTAATGTCTTACTTACTACACTTCTTATGTTTTATCAAAGTTATAAGTGAGTAAGATGGAATTTGAATGTTGTGTAAAGATAGCCTTATCGGCATGTGTTTACACCTATTCGAAATTCCTAGTGAAACTGTTAGTAAGAAGAGAGAAAGAAGCAATTAGCATTTTAAAGGCACAATACCTGAAAGATATGTTGCCTCAATGAGTCTAATCGCAAATAGAACGATTGTCGAGTTGGCTCTGCCTTTTATTGCGTTTTTCTGTCCTCCATCTTGAGTGGGGAAATTCTCCACATTTATGATAATCATTAAATTTGACGTTATTATTATTTGAACCTCTGATATTGTTATCTCAGAAATTCGTGAATTTAATTTTCCTTGATTACCAACTGAATATCATAATATTTGAATAATTTTAATTGAGTTTGAATAAAATTTCATGTTCCATAATTTTATTCACACAATAAATGGCGGCCTAGTCTCCACTTTCGCTTTGCTATAAAGTTGGCGGATTCTCATGTATTTCATCTCTCATATGATTTTGAGGCGCCAATTTCAGTTTGAAAAAAGAAAACAAACAAACGATATTTAGTTTATTTTATAATACAATTTTACTTTTAATGGACTGTATGTATAGTTAATTGCAACTGTGATCACAAATTGTTTTGTGTTATTTTGAGAAGTTGCTGCAACATAGTCCCCCCTGTTGAATGTTTGCATTCAACCGATTTCGGATTTTCTGTATGCCGCGCTTGTGATAGTGGTGAAATGTTAGCGTGTCATCCGCTCTTACTTTTAGTACTGCCTGGTATCGGTCAGGTAAATTTATCGTTTTTTCCTTATTGCGTCGCCTTTTAATTTCTTGCAAATTGATTTTTTTTAATAGTCTGCTCGGCAAGAAGATGTCGACGCCTTCCCTGGTAGCGAACCTTTGGACCGAGTTGTCCAATCGCACTTGAAATTCTTGGACGGTTGTCGTCGGTCGCAGCTTTTGTACATCCTTTATGATTTTTCCATTTATGTGGATGGTATCAGTGAACACTGGATGCGTGTGTGGAGTAGTGGTGTTCAAAAAGTAATGAACGACTTAAAAGTAATGGTTACTCAAAGTAACGAAAAGTAATCATTACCGGAAAACGAAAGTAACCATTACTTTTCTCACAATCGTTCCTTCATCGTTCTAAGGCCAAACGACACACAAAATGCATTTCGTTACCGAGTCAACGGGCAGCAATGATATCCAAGCTTGGGGTGATCTAGAGACCGGTCTCTAGTCTCTACGTGTGCAAAGTAATGGTTACTTTTCGTTCCTTTGAGGAATGAAATGAGTAACGAGTAACGAGTAACGATAATGAATTCTGACCATTTCGTTACTTTTGAATTCGTGATCGAAAGTAAGGAATGAAATGAGTAACGAGTAACGAGTAACGATAATGAATTCTGACCATTTCGTTACTTTTGAATTCGTGATCGATTCACAAAGTAAGGAATGAGATGAGTAACGATTTCGATTGCTGGATGTTTGATGGCTTTTGAATTCGTTATCACGAGTATTTCGTACTTGCAAGTGTTTTCGTATCGCGTATTTTTGTATCGAGTATTTTCGTACTGTCGAGTATTTTCGTACTTGGAAGTATTTTATTCAAATATTCAAAAAGTTTTTAGGGTAAAAGTAGCTGAAATCGGACCAAATCGGCCAATTTTGGGTTAGAGCGGTTTGGGACATAACGGGCCAAGACCTATTGCTGTGATACAAAAATTTCGCTTTTGTAGGGGAGTGAGGGGTTTTTTGGCCATAGTTTGGCAAAAACTGCCGTTATGGCGCTTTCGATGATTGAAAGTGGTCGGGGAGCACAATAGTAATATTTTACGGGTGAAAAAATGTTGATAGGGAAAATTGAGCAGAAACGTCCATTTTTTCTAAAATCTATTTTTTGGTTTAGCATGAATTCGGGGACCTCTCTGAGTTGTTTCGGGCGACATTTCCATGCAAGTCTAGGAAAAAGCGGCCACGTTTCGAAGATACGGCAAAAGTAGCTGAAATCGGCTAATTTTGGGTTAGAGTGGTTTGGGACATAACGGGCCAAGACCTATTGCTGTGATACAAAAATTTCAGTTTTGTAGGGGAGTAAGGGGTTTTTTCACCATAGTTTGGCAAAAAATGCCTTTGCGGCGCTTTCGATGATTGAAAGTGATCGGGGAGTACAATAGTAATATTTTAAGGGCGAAAAAAATGTTGATAGGATGAAATTGGGCAAAAACGTCAATTTTTTCCAAAATCTTTTTTTTGTCTAGGGTAAATTCGGGAACCTTTCTCAGTTGTTTCGGGCAAAATTTTCATACAAGTCTGGGAAAAAGCGGCCTAGTTTCGAAGAATCGGCAAAATAAAATCCGCCGGAAAACCGTCCGGGAAAACTGAAAGTAGCACTTAAATTGCTAAGGATTAACAGGTCGAGATCCTTTTTGGGTCGTCAGTTGGCTTCTCTGGCTGTGCTGAGGCCATCCTCGTGACTGCAGGTTGCCACGAGGGTATCTCCAACCCCACCGGGGTTGTAAAATTTACGAGACCGCGGGAGGTAAGATGCCCCTGGACTCATGTCCAGCCTTACCGAGGAGGTTGGCCCCCTAGTGGGTGCATGTTTAATAAGCGAAACATTTTTTGTAACACTTCTTAATAAAATTTTCCGCAAACTTCTTGCTTCAGTGAGGCGAAGTGGAGAATCGACTGTTTAAGATTATTCAGGAAAAGTTTGGTATCCATGAAAAGTCATAAAGATGACAACAGGGTTAGTTGGTCCCATCTTACCAAAGCAACATACTTAAACCCGCGTTTCAAAAAGTATGAGTTCGGCGATGAATCAGCTTTGACTGTAGTGAAAGAGAAGGACGAACTGAAGGAAGAAGCTGAACAAACTAACATGCAAGCTTCAATTGATGTCATTCAAACTTCAAGTAATGATCTTGGGACTGAAGAATCTACAGCCAGTTCAATCCCAAGCACAACAACTAGACCTGATGATTAGATTAGATTGTGGTCTGTATTAGAAACAATAGTTGCATGTGCCAGATCAACCCCAACATTCGGAAGACCCTCATTTAAATATGACAATTCAGTGAAGAGCCCAACAATCGGAGGAATCAAAATCCTCTTAAATAGTGGGAAACAAGGTCACAAACTTATCCAAGATTAGGAAAGTTTGCGAAAAAATATTTAGGAGTACCAGCAACTTCTGTGTGAGAGAATATTTCCAAAAACAGGCCACATAATATCGGACAGGCGAAGTAGACGAAGACCAAAAAATTTGCGGATGATGGTTTATTTTAATTTCGAATAAAAAATTTTTAAATTTTCATTAAGCTTGGTATAAAGTTCCTTCTCTATTGGTATTTGTCAAGAGCAATTTTTTTATATTCTTAAAAATAAAACTGTTTTCTTACTAATTAATCTTTTTTAAATCTTTTAAGAATGTCATGCTCATAAGAGTACATATTTTCCGTTGTTGTCGTAAGGGTACACATTTTTTTGAGCTGTCCTCGCAGATAGTAGTAAGAGTAATGAGTAACGATATAAAAGTAATGATTACTACGATTGAAAGTAATGATTCGTTATCATTACTCAAAAGTAACGAAATTTCCCATCACTAGTGTGGAGTGATCTGCATTTGTGTTGGTTGCCCGATTTCTGCAGGTTTCCAGCTAATAGCTTCTAGCACCTGAATCCTAGAGCTGTTTTTTGGTGCATTGGACGGACCTGGCTCAGTAGCTTCTGCTGATGGAGGGTTGTTGGGCTCTATATCCGTGAGCCGCCTTGTTGAAGCACTTGGGGTCAATTGGACATCTTCCCAAAGTTGTAGGAATTCTTCTGACTCGTAAGCTGACATCTGAAATATCGGAGTTGAATTTGAGTAATACTGAACTTATTACTTAGGACGACACAGGTTTTAGTACGTTAACATGCCAAATGAAATGTTAACTTCGAGAGCAACGTAATGGTATTAAGAGTTGTTGATTGGTAATTGACAAATCTTGTTGATAGGTCTGGTGAAAGTATTTGATTCTGTTCGTATTCGTACTACACGAACAAGTCCATCTGCGCCTGGATATACTTCTTCAATTATTCCCATTGGCCAGTGTGTCGGTGACGTGTTTTCAATCCGCAGTAGAACGATTTGCCCTTTTTTAATATTGGCAAGTGGTTTCAACCATTTTGGACGATGTTGTAATTGATTCAAATAATCCTGAGACCACGATTTCCAGAATTGTTGTGTAATGTGTTGTAGATACTTCCATCTACGAGACGATGACATGCTGGTTGTAGTATGTATCGGTTCGGGTACTGCGTTGAGTGGTTGTCCAACCAGAAAATGTCCGGGTGTCAAGATGAAATTGTCATTTGGATCGTTCTTGACTTGACACAATGGTCTTGAGTTCAAACATGCCTCTATTTGAGCGAGAATAGTGGCATATTCTTCGAATGTAAGCGTTGAATTGCCAACGGTTCGGCGTAAGTGATATTTTATAGATTTTACTCCAGCCTCCCAGAGTCCGCCAAAATGGGGTGCTGCAGGAGGATTCATATGCCAGTTTATGAATTTGGTTGTTAGGTATTTCGCTGCTAACGGTTGGGCTTCTTTGATGGCTTGCTGTAGGTCCTTTTCTAGTGGTGCTTTTCCTCCAATGAAGTTAGTGCCGCAGTCTGAGTAGATGTCTGTGCACAATCCTCTTCTGGCCGTAAAGCGTTTGAGTGCCGCTACAAAAGCTTCTGCTGAAAGACTAGACACCAATTCGATGTGTACAGCTTTTGTTGCCATGCACACAAAAATGTAGAAATATGCCTTTTGAATCTTGGCATTGCGAATAGTTGATGATTTTATCATCACTGGTCCAGCATAATCTATTCCGACCTTTGTAAATGGTTTTGTTACATTAACCCTGGCTGACGGTAAGTTCCCCATTAATTGATTGGAGACTGCTTGCCTATATCGAGTGCACCTGATACATTGATGCAATCTTGTAGTTATAGTCCGTCTGCCATCTAATATCCAGAATGAATTTCTGATAGTATTCAAAACCAGCGACGTACCTACATGCATTGTTTCTATGTGGGTTTTGTCAATTAGAAGCAACGTCACATGATGGTCTTTAGGCAAGATTATTGGATGCCATCTATCATAAGGTAATAGAGCATGTTTTAATCTTCCCCCTACCCGGATTACTCAATTTTTATCACCTATTGGATTTAGCCTTAATAGTTTACTTTTGTTTGATATGGGCTGATTTTGTAGTAACTTGTAGTATTCTTCTGGAAATGATGCCATCTGTACCAATTTGACTATAGTGGTTTGGGCTTGCTTATATTCTCTGGTTGATATTGCTTGAGATCTTTTAGTATGTGCATTTTCGCAATTGTATACATAGCGTTGAATTAACGCAACAACTAGAACCAAGCGCGAAAACGATGAATACCGAAGTAAAATGTTGTTTTCTATGTTGGTTACCAAAGTAATTAATGCTGGCTCTCTTTCTTCTAATGTCGTGCTACCAATGTCTTGGGTTTTTTCTGGCCAATTTATTTTCGGTTTGGTGAGCCATTGAGGTCCATACCACCATAAGTTGTTTTGGAGGAGGTTGCTTGTTGAGATACCTCGTGAAGCCAAATCTGCTGGGTTGTCCTTTGATGACACATGGTGCCATTTGTCAAATCTTATGTTGTCCTGAATTTCGATTACTCTATTGGCCACATAAGTTTTCCATCTTGATGGATGCTGCTTTATCCAATGCAGTACGATCGTCGAGTCAGTCCAGGCATAGATTGGGGTGTCTTGAAGTTGCATCCCTTGGACTACTGTTTTCATTA
Organism: Nemotelus pantherinus; assembly: GCA_963978885.1. Classification (NCBI taxonomy): domain Eukaryota; kingdom Metazoa; phylum Arthropoda; class Insecta; order Diptera; family Stratiomyidae; genus Nemotelus; species Nemotelus pantherinus. The sequence goes on along the minus strand of OZ022264.1, from coordinate 236,356,716 downwards.
ATCGTACCAATAGTAATGCGCCATTTAATTCCAGTCTTGGAATTGTTGTCGGCTTGATTGGTGCAACCCGAGTTTTGGAGGTCAGTAAGTGTGTTGTAGTATCACCATTTTCTTGTTCTACACGAATATATATGGCTGCTGCGTATGCTCTTGATGATGCATCACAAAAACCATGTATTTGAATCTGCGCACCTGATGAATATGATACCCATCTTGGAATTGAAAGATTTTCTAACAGTTTCAGACTGTCTATGAAATTTTCCCAGTGTTTTTGTACTGATTTGGATACTATATTATCCCAGTCTGTTCCAGTAATCCATAACATTTGCATGAGAAGTTTTGCTTCAATAATGATAGGTGCCAACCACCCTAGAGGATCGTATAATGAGGCAATTCCTGACAAGATACTTCTTTTTGTCGTGACTTGGACTTGCGGCAATGGTTTGAATGAAAACGCAAAATTATCGCTCTTAGGATACCATTTGATTCCTAACGTTTTAATGGCTTCTGCATCTGCGAAGGTCAAGACGTTTTGAAGTTCTACATGTTCTGGTGGTAAGTGATGTAGCAATTGGTTATCGTTACTTGCCCATTTTCGCAAGTTGAACCCCGCTGATTTCATCATTTGAATTAGTTGCTGTTGCAACTCCATAGCTTGAGCTATTGTGTCAGCGCCAGTCAAAACATCGTCGACATAAAAGTTTTCAAAAACTGCTTTTGATGCTAAAGGCCATTTGGTTTTTTCATCTTCAGCCAATTGTTGCATCGTTCGTATAGCCAGATACGGTGCTGATGTCGTGCCAAATGTTACAGTTTTTAATTGATAGTCTTGAACTCTTCCAGTCTTGGGATGTCGCCATACTATACGCTGAAACGTATGATGTTCAGGGTGTATCTCAATCATCCGATACATCTTTTCAATGTCCGCATTTAACGCATATTTGTACTTTCTCCAATTCAGCAGTGTGATATATAATGTTGGCTGTATGGTTGGACCCTTTAACAACATTTGGTTTAATGATTTGCCATTTGTTGTTCTTGCTAATGCGTCGAATACTACGCGTAGTTTAGTAGTAGTGCTGTCCTTGAAAACTGCATGGTGAGGAATGTAGTAATGCAGTTCACTATCATCTGGGGGATTTACTTCTTCCATATGATTTAAATGTATGTATTCATCCAGGCATTTGCCATATTCATTTGCGAATACTGAGTTTTTCATGAATTGTTTTTGGAGTGTTCCAAATCTTCTAATGGCTTGCTGCCTTGATTGCCCTAATGTTGGTAGCGTATCATGTTGAAACGGTAATTTGATTTGATACCTGCCGGATGGTAGCCTTTTGTGCGTGTTCTGAAATATTTCTTCACATAGAGCTTCTTCTGGTGCTAGAACTGGCTTAGCTTGAACTTCTTTAATTTCCCAGAATTTTTTAATTTGTTTGTCCAACGTTTCTGTTGTGATCATAAATGAATTTGTGGTATGTTTAGAAATATTTTCAGCCTTTCCGAGCAAAATCCAACCGAATATAGTTTTTATTGCTGTCGGTACAGCATCTGAGCCTGGAATAATACCTTCTTGTATTATTCTAGCATACACCTTAGCCCCTAGTAAGGCGTCAATTCTATCTGGTTTCCAAAATGTTGGATCTGCTAGCTCCAATTTGTTGAGATGTTGGCAACCTTTTGTATTGATGATTCTACTTGGTAGATCACCAGTGATTTTCCGTATAACGAAGAAATTTTCTTCGATAGTAGATTGATTTTTTCCACATGAGCGTAGGGTTAATTTGACTTGTTTGTTGGACTGACCCGTGTTGCTCATGTTTAGTCCTAAGACTTTTACTGAAGCTGGTTTGCACACTGCTTGCAGTTTTTTACACGCTGCTTGTGTTATGAATGATGCTTCTGACCCTGTGTCAATGAAACATCGTAAAGTAACTTGTTTCCCGTGCTCTGTTTGAGCGACGACTAATGCTGTGGATAGTAACGCATGAGAAGTTTCCCATGTGAAATGATTGTGAGTGACTTGTGTTTCACTTTCACTGGGCCCAAAATTTGAATTGCTTGAAGTATGGTTACTATCCCTTGACATTGAGTGCTGTTTTGAACTTGATTTGACTCGACTTTCTTTCTTAGAGTGTAAAGAATGATTGTCTTTTGAGTTGTCATGTAACGTTGTGTGATGCCTTTGTTTGCATTTGACACACGTGAATTTGCTTGGACAATCCTTGACTGTATGTTTGTTTGACAAACAGTTAAAACATCGTCCTGATGATATAACTAGGCTTCGTCTTTTAGTTATATCCATCCCTTGGTACTTTCTACACATTTGTAGGTTATGTACCTGATCACAAGCCGAACATTTTGTGGCTTGGATTGCGTAATGTGACTTGGTCGTCTGTTTATGAGAATCCCGCGTTTGACTTGTATTGGGGACTATTGTATCTGCTATTGCTTCTAGGACTCTTAGCCTTGTATCCAGGAATGTCCTGAATTGAAGGTATCTTGGTAGCTCCTTGGATGCGCCTAATTCTTCTTCCCATAGTTTGAGTGTTGTGAATGGTAATTTTTGTGTTAGCATGTGTATTAACATGATATCCCACGTGGACGTATCCACTTGCAAACTTCGTAATTGCTGCAAACACTCTTCGGTTGTGTTGATGAGCGATTTTAAACCATTAGCCGTTACTGATGCTAATTTGGGTTGAGTGGTTAATATTTTAAGTTGATGATTGGTTAAAATTCTTTTGTTCTCGAATCTTTCTGTCAGTTTTTCCCATGCAGATAGATAATCTTCGTTGGTAAGTGGAACATGACGTAGCCATCTTTCTGCTTCGCCCGTCAGTGATGCCTTTAAGTAGTACAATTTTTGTACTAACTTTAACTTTGGGTTTGTATGTACCATTGCTACGAATACATCACGAAACGATTTCCACTGGTCATAATTACTATCGTATTTAGGTAGTGGCATTTTTGGTAACACATTTTCTTTATGCTCAATCATTGTATGGTGTGGAAACAGGTGTGTTGAATCAGTAAGTGCAGCATGTGGTCGTAATTCGTCCAATATTGTTCCCAGGTACAGACAATATTTTGTTTCTAGTTTGGTATAATTATCATCTGAACTGTAGGTGTGAGATGTGTTTGACGTGTCTTGACTTAAAATCTCGTGTATTTCTTCATCTAACAGTTTATATTCTGCCCATAGTTTCTTGATTTCCTCTGATTTCGCTTCGTAGAAGCCTTGTGTGCACTGCTCCCGTGGTGTGTTGTTTCCACTTTCAATCACCCTTTCCAACCGTGCTCTCAAAGTTTGTTCTTTGAGCAACAATGACTTTAATTCTACCATATTGAACAATTGAATGATCTAATTTTATGAACTTTGAATCTATTTGCAATGTCAAACTGAATAAGCTAAGCGATCCTGGATGGAACCACCAAAAACTGTGGGTTCACAAACTATGCACCAGTGCACTAAATTGTCCTGGATGGAACCACCAAAAAATGTTCCTGAACCTATGCACCAATGCGCAAAAATTGTATCCTTAAATACAAGATAATGAGGTGTGTAGCGGTATGAAAATATCACTTAGTTCCTTATTCAAAACTTTATTGCAAACAAATTCAATTCCTTTTAACCAAAAATACAACAATAACTTAAGTTACAATTTCAATAAAATTCACTCAATCACAAATATCAAAATGGTACGGGATTAAAATTACCGTTTGTATATTGTGTGTTCTATGAGCTCTATAGCATATCAACACACCATACGAAACGGTACTTTCTGGGTGTACCGTACATTAGTATTACACAACCTTTACTACACGTGTATTTGTTAATGTCTTACTTACTACACTTCTTATGTTTTATCAAAGTTATAAGTGAGTAAGATGGAATTTGAATGTTGTGTAAAGATAGCCTTATCGGCATGTGTTTACACCTATTCGAAATTCCTAGTGAAACTGTTAGTAAGAAGAGAGAAAGAAACAATTAGCATTTTAAAGGCACAATACCTGAAAGAATATGTTGCCTCAATGAGTCTAATCGCAAATAGAACGATTGTCGAGTTGGCTCTGCCTTTTATTGCGTTTTTCTGTCCTCCATCTTGAGTGGGGAAATTCTCCACATTTATGATAATCATTAAATTTGACGTTATTATTATTTGAACCTCTGATATTGTTATCTCAGAAATTCGTGAATTTAATTTTCCTTGATTACCAACTGAATATCATAATATTTGAATAATTTTAATTGAGTTTGAATAAAATTTCATGTTCCATAATTTTATTCACACAATAAATGGCGGCCTAGTCTCCACTTTCGCTTTGCTATAAAGTTGGCGGATTCTCATGTATTTCATCTCTCATATGATTTTGAGGCGCCAATTTCAGTTTGAAAAAAGAAAACAAACAAACGATATTTAGTAAAGGTAATTGAATTTGATCACGGTTCCCTTCTTGTCTATAAATCAGCATAGACAACGTATATCATTTCTACAGCATCGAAGCCGAGCATATTGAAACGGGAAACTTCGATCGTTGTGCGGAATCAGCCTCCGAAAGCAGAATCAAATTGGAAATGTTTTTGCGGGATGATTAAAACTGAACAACTTTTTATTAACATTAAAAATTATTAATCTACATTGAAAATTCTATTTTGACAATGTGGTTTCGAAAGTATGCACTGCTTCTCATCAGACACCAGCACACAGTGCATACGTCAGTCAAGTATGCACTGTGTGCTGGTGTCTGATGAGAAGCAGTGCATACTTTCGAAACCACTTTGTCAAAATAGAATTTTCAATGTAGATTAAAAATTTTTAATGTTAATAAAAAGTTGTTCAATTTTAATCATCCCGCAAAAACATTTCCAATTCCAATCCAATTCCAAACGATATTTAGTTTATTTTATAATACAATTTTACTTTTAATGGACTGTATGTATAGTTAATTGCAACTGTGATGACAAATTGTTTTGTGTTATTTTGAGAAGTTGCTGCAACATATATATTTATATATATACATATATATAGATATATACATATGTACACATATATATAAATATATATATATATATATATATATATATATATATATATATATATATATATATATATATATATATATATATATATATATATAATAATTAAAAATGTAAATCACTTATAGAAGATTGTTTTATCTACCGAACAACTATTAAAGTATCAAATGACTTCAGGAATCGCCCAAGTAAAATATCTTGTGAAGCAATGAGATCGATTTTTGGGGGAATTTTTTTTTAACTCCTTAAATATTCACCAGGAGAGCTTCTTTTTTATTATTTTTGCACTGTATCTGCCTGAAGTCTGCTTTTGTATTTCTTTTTATAAAATGTCTGAGTTCTCCTTCAAAATCGATTTTATTAGTAATAGACATACCATATCTAATGACCTTTTGCACCTTATGTTGTGCACAACAAATTATATGCATCATTCGCCTATAAAACGATAGAAAGAAATAGGCAATTTTGTGTCTTTAGTGTCTGTCCTTCACAAGCTAAGTTAATTTAAGCTACTGTGAAATTTTGTTCTTAATTGTCAGCTGCTGGGAAATTATATTTTAAAAGATATAGTCTGTTCATCGAAATAAATAAAGAAATAAACCAACTTTTAATTTAAGTTTAATATGCATTTATATAAATTTTCTACTTTTTCCAAAAACTTACAGTAACTACTTACAAATAACACAATTATATATTATGGACTAAATGCTTTGCTACTGCTTCGAATACTATTGCTGATACGCGATTCCCCACATCGCGTACCACGTCTGGTGGCAAATTTGCTTGTTGTAACTTCTCCGTCAATAGTTGAAACTCTTTCATAGTGTGTGTTTTCTTATCTTTGGCGCACACCTTTTCCAGTGCTTTCTGCTTTCTGCGAACATTCTTCACGAATGCCAGCGTATCGTAGTACTTCCATTTTTTCGTGTGGGAGCTGCCAGCTCCGGAGGGTAAATGTTGTCTTCGACTGTATTTTCTTAAAGTACCCCGCAAATCAATTCAGTGGGCTCTGTATTCTCACCTGAAAAAAAATTGTTTTAACAAAATAAATATGCACTGTAGTAATTATTTACTTGTGGAATTCAACTCTTTTGCGATATTTTCCCATACTTTATCCTTCTTATCGGCTCTTTTATAGTCTTTATTCGTTAAATCGTATAAAATTGGGTTTTCAAGAGCAATTGCTACTAATTTTTCTTTGAAAGACATCTTGACACTTTTCTAATAAATTAAAAATAACCAACGCGAACAAACGCTGTTGGGAAACGAAAATGGAAAAATAAACTTCACGAATAACCGAGCCAAAAAATTCCGTTGCAAAATGAAAATGGAAAAATCGTAAATAACCGACTCGGACAACTTGCAACATGAAAATGGCCGCCTACGTTCATGGCGCCAACAAAGGTGCGAACCAAATTCACCGAAGTTCCATCATTGCGGTTAGCATCACTGCGAGCGAATCAAATGATATTGTAGTCTAGAAAAATCGGATACTAGCAAGAGCTTGGCCATGCAACAAAGAAGCATCTAAATTGGAAGCTATTTTGAACTTAACCGAAAGAGAATACGAAAGTACTAATTTTGAGGAAGTAATTGTCGGTAATGCTTAGAAATTAGCTTTATCGGAGTTGTTCGCATTACTTATGCGCAAAATACTAACGAATTAGCGTCCGCTAGGTCTGCTGAAATGAACATCCGACTTTAATCAATCAACCGTTCTGTTTTTCCCTTATAAGATAGCGATGCCTGGTCAAGATGCTATCAAAAAAGTTGTAATGAAGTTAATGGAAAATAACAATGTCAGTGAATCAAAATGAATATGCATTCTCCAAAAAGCAAAATGGTGAACAGCGGATGTGTGTCGACTTTAGAAAGCTGATAATTATCTGTTGCCCCGAATTGATGACCAGATTGATCGGCTGCAAGGCGGGAAATATTTCACTACGTTAGACCTGGAATCAGGATTCCATCGAATTTCAATGGAAGATACCTCGAAGCGAATACAATTGGATGCTTTTCGGTTTGACGAACGCTTCAATAGTATTCCAACAATTCATGAATCGTATTATCAGGCCGATTGATGATATAACTGTTGTCTATTTAGATGACGTCATGTTACACGCTAAGACGTTATCAGACGCCTTCAGAGAGATTTATGGGACCTGTGATACCTTTAGAGAAAAAGAAGTAACTCTTCACCTGAAGAAATGTTCTTTTCTCATGGTCAACGTAACGTACCTTGGTTTCAAACTAAGTGATAGAAAGATGCAGCCTGATAAAGATAAAATTGTCGTTGTCGAAAGATTACCAATATCAACTTCGGTTCATCGGGTAAGGAAATTTCTCAGATTAACTGGCTATTTTCGCTCCTCTGTACACAACTACCCGATAATTGCTAAATCAATGACAGCTCTAACGAAAAAGGCCGTGAAGTGGCAGTGGAACAATGAGGAGGAATATATGTTTAATCAGCTTAAAAATAGCCTTACTAAGCGACCTATACTTGCCCTGTTCAATCATACTGCGACAACAGAAGTCCATACTGTTGCTAGTTCATTGGTTATGGCTGGCATCCTGTTTTAAATGCAAAGTTACAACAGATTACTTGCAGCTGCTTATCAAAGAAGGTAAACGGAATATCCAGAAAGTAAGTTTCGTTCATATGAATTAAAGACTTTGGCAGTAGTGGAAACCCTGAAAAAATTCCGCTCGTATTTACTATCTTAAGTTCGTTTTCATCACAGATTGTAATGCACTGAAGGTATCAAACGAGAGAAGAGTTAAAGGAAATTAGTTGAGTTTTGAAAAAACTAAAGGGCAAATGAAGGTTTTTTCATAATTCAGACAAGATGTAAAATTTATAATCATAAAATTTATTTTCAAGTGATAATTCAAAGAAAATTTTATGTTCAGGTTTTAATTTTTTCCAACACTCATAATGTTTCTTTTGCTAAACTATCCAAATTTAATATGTTCATTTTCAAAAATTTTTAGCTAGCCTATAGCTTCCTTTAACTCTTCAAAAGTGAAGACGAAATTTTTTTCAAATTTGAAAATTATGAAGTTTCGCTCTCCCTTCCAAAGGTATGCTGCTTTCGCGCGAAAACAATTACCCTTAAGTTTACCCAACAACTAAGTGTACATCACATCAGGAGGCTTGGAGACTATACCCCAGCTGTGGAGATCACAGCTGATGTTTGATCACAATCAGGTTTGCTTACTTTTTTGTTCAAAATTATGTTTGCATTAAATATTTTACCCGAAGCATCCTTTGTGACTTCTCAAACTGCGATTTTCGTGTCCTCCTTCCACTATGCATATTTACCTTCCTCCTAAAACTCTTTCAATTTCGTCAGAATTTTTGTTCTTGTCTGAAATGCTATTTTTTCACCATCGTGCTGTGTGTTTAATATCTTTAGAAATTCGATTGAAACAAATCAAAAACCTCGTAAATTAGATGAGATCATACAATAGTATGCACTTTCACATGAAACAAACAAAAAACGTAGAACAAATCAATCGAAAATCATTCCATTTTCGAAACATCAATGGTTTAAAAAAAACCTCGAAAAATAGCCAAAAAAAAACACTTTAACTCAAATTAAAGGTGTTATTTGTGTGATCCTTAATGATTTGAGTCATTAATCTTCACGCATTTCATTGGAATCCATTACATCAAAAGAATTCATACAACTCCCAATGATATCGTACGCGTTCGGGTGCCAAGATTCATCTCAACTTTTGCCTACAAAGTGTCATAATTTATTTCCATATCGTTTACCATTTTCCCACTAAACACACAGCGATTATCTTTTATTCCCCAGAACGTAGCTAGAGTTATCAAGCAAATGGTTTTGTCGTTGACATGATACATATTACTCTCTGTAGATGACTTTCTGGTGAACAAGAGGATTCTACGGTTATAGATACTTCCCTATGTTTTGCGGCATTTATTTACATCTGGGAAAATGATACAAATCAGATTCTAACCCAGGTCGAGGAATAATATTTGTAAGCGGTTGAATGAGATAGTATCCTCATCGTTTTGTGTGCGAAATAATTTATGTCAGCGGAAGAGCCAAGGAATTGAAAGGCGAATATTAAACATTTTAGTTTAGCTTTGGGAAAACTAAATGTTTTCTGACAATGAGTGTGTTTTCTTGCTATTTTGAAATATTTGGAAGGAAAGGAAGGTGCGAATTATTTTAGTTTAGAATCATAGTCTGTGATATGCAGTTCTTAATTGATTGGTTAGGAATAAAATTATACTTATCATTATGCTTAAATTATGGTAAATGGCTATTTTTTCAATAAAAATAATTGAATCAAATGTAAATATATTCATCTTGTTAAAACAAGATAGAACAATTCATTCAATGAATATTAATTAGCTTGGCCTAAGTTTGAATGAAATGTTTAAATAATTAACTGAAATTTAACCCAAGATAATTTCATTTAAACACAAATGAAAATACATAAAAATATGCATGTAAAAAAATATACTTGATTGTGGCTTTATTGTGAAGTCGGACAACACAAAAAATAAATGATAATATCATTCACGATCCCAATGGTGATGATTAAAGCCTCAAAAAAATGTTAAATAAAATGGGCTGAAAATGTTGTGAAAATGTTAGAAAAAAAGACCAAAAATTGTTGATTTGATTAGACCAAGAATTGTTGAAATGTTAAATGAATTTAATTCAGATGTTCATAAAATAGAGCAACAAACATAAGAAACTGAGGAAAAACTTCATTCTGTATAATTATTCATTCTGAATCATCTTTATCGCCAACGAAACTATTGAGTTGAATGACATTCAGCATCGCAATGTGTGATTGAGTGAGAGAGTGACGTCTACTGGATAAAATATACTTATATGTAGAAAATGAACGTTCCGCATGTCATTGGTGCGAATTTCGATTTGAATTTGGTTGGTCGGTGTAAAAATCTACATCAGGATTCTTGGAAAGACTTTTTTCCAGTTTGATCAATTCATCGCCCGATAATGTACTTTTAATTGTTAACAGGATTGTCAATTGCTGGTCTACTGTCATTCCTCGCTTTTCCAATTTCGTAATGGCTGTAGTCAAAAATCGATATTGATGTACTGTATGCAACGATTGCTCCAATTTCGCGCGAATAATAGTTCGTTTCAGTAGCTCGACTTTCTTGGAAATGCTTTCTAAAGCTTGAACAAATGATTTGATCAATGAGAAATTTTCTGCATAAAAGAATGTGGCTTTGAGCCAGCTGTTCCAACGAATTTCGATCACATCTTTGAATTTTTGTCGACGTGCGGGTGATTTTGAAAGTACTGCTTTCATCTGAGCTATCAATTGGTTTGTCGCATCATGTTTGGTTTTTATCACTTCACAAACCCTGTTCAATGCATGTACTATACATGTTACATGTTTCACATTCGGGTATGTTTCTTTCAAACCTCTTCCTGCCTTTAGCGTATACTTTGCTTGATCCGTGGCAAAAAGCCACAATTTCTCACATTGTATATCTGCGCCATATAAAGTAGCACACGCTTTGTGCAAACCCTGTTGAACTGTTGTGTTGTTGGTTTGTTAAAAAAAAATGGTGATCAACAGCATTGGATTTGATGCAAAACCGTCGAGTTTTCCGACTAAAATGTTTAAAACAGATGGAGCACACGCATCCGTCGTTTCGTCGGCAATAAAATATATCGGATGTTCACCAATGAATTCTTTAATTTTTTTCAACGTTTTATCATGCATCAAATCAATTTTGTTGTATAACGTTTGAGCAGTGGCCAAAACTTTATTATGTGCTTCCAAAAAGAACCTTTTGATACTTGGATGTGTTAATTTCCAGAAAGGAATTCCAGCTTCAACGAATGCTGTTCCCAATTTTATAGTGTATGAGTCATCTTCGGATTTTTTTCCACTTAAACTGGCAACTGCTCCATGTATTGATGGCTGCAAAATATTATTTTCGCTGGATTTCTTATGTTTGGTTGAGCTCAAGTGTGCCTGATATTGACTATTCAAATGAATCTAATCTACTTTCAATTTGCTTTGGCAACTCTTGCAAAAAATTTCCAGTCTGTCAGATTGTGATTGAACTTCAAAAATCTTATTTCCGCCGATTAATTTCTTCGCACGGAATATAAGACTGTTTTTTTTTCGACATTGTGATTGATTGAAAACTAACTATTAAACAATCAATTGGAATAAAAATCGATGGTAATGCTGATATTAGGTCTGTTCCCGTACTACGATAAATCGTGATTAATTGCAATGAAGCCATTCCCGTACTCCGGTTTACTGAAAACTGAAAATTTCCCCTCTTTCAGTAAGTACGATGAAATTTCAGTAAGGTCTGTGCTACTGAAAAATACTGAAAAGTTTCAAACGGTCTGGCGCGAGTAAATATTTTCAAATGTGCGCGGCAAGCTACAAATTTTTTGCGTAATGTTGCTATGAAGGTCGAATATATTTGTGGCGACAATTTATCACCTCTTAAGATGACTTTATAATCACTATTGTTCTACCAAAAACCGAAAACTTACACTTTTGGCTGTCAATTTTCAGGAAATACAATGAGAGCGTTCCCGTACTTTCATGAATTCAGGAAAATTCAGGAAAATTCAATGACTGAAAGTACGGGTACTGATTTATTATTGATCATGGTATGAACATGTTTATTGATGACAGCGAGTAAATTTGTCGTCTCGTTGATGACAGCGAGTAAATTTTTCATAGCTGATTCACATTTATTTAGATTCAGAAAGTTTTTGATGAAACAATGATTGCTTATTCGGCAATTGTTCCAGTTTGTTTCAACTCGTATTCATTATACTAACAAAAACCACGAATGAATCATGATGTAACAAGAAATCTGCTTTAGTTTGATCATCATTAAATCATTATTGAAGTTTATCTTTCTTTATTTAATAAAATAAATGAAACTTTGAAGCTCTCAGTTTTCTTTTGAGTGAATATACGAACAATATTGTCCGGTTGACTGTCATATATGTACTATATAATGTACTACATCTATATTTTTGATTGTTTTGTGCAAATCATGAACGATAAATTGGGAAAAAATGTTGAAATTTCAACGAAAAGTGTGAAAATGGCAGAAAATTGTTAAATTTCCTATGAAAAGTCAGAGAAGGCGAAAAAATGTTATTTTTTCAAAAAACAACACAAAAATGTTAAAAAGTGTTACTTTAACAATTTTAACATTTTTTGAGGCTCTAGTGATGATACGATATTTATAGAATATCAAATCGTTTTCTATACATATATGTATATATGCTTTGTTCTGTCAATAATGCTTTAGGACATTTAGAAAATTTTTTTTATCTCTTGCTCAGCCCTGCATATAAAACCTCTTCAATAATATCATGTGAGAATCTTTTGTCGTTTCCAATATAAAATTTTTTTGTTTCTCTTCACAAATTTTGTGTACAATTAGGTACTCAATTTCAGCACTCAATTTCATCCATAAAGTTTCCCGGAACATATTTTACTTGCATTTTATACTTCATTAGTTTAGCAACTAATGTAAATAATAAATTAGTTTAACAACTTCATTAGTTTAACAACTAATTTTATACTTCATTAGTTTAACAACGCATTAATGTTGGCGAATAGATATAATATCGTGCCTTGTTCTTTTCAAGATCGATACTAAAGGTTTATGGTCCGTCTGTACTTCGATAACACGACCATTTATATAATGATGGAATCTCTTGAGTGTGGCAAGAATTCATGCGAATTCCTTTCCAATTTGGCCATAATTACGTTGAGATGTAGCTAGAGACCTAGATCCATAAGCAACCGTCTGTGAATTTTGCATCAGGCAGAATCCAATTCCATTTTTTTACACTCATTGAATACTTTTAAAACAGGTGATTTACTCAAAATATCTATTAATTTTCTTAAACATTAATCATGTTTTTTCATCCATTGGCAACTACCATTCATTTTAAGTTGTTCTTGTAATGGTGCGGTCCGCTTTACTAGGTTGGAAATGAAATTTCTAACATAGTTTACCATACCGAGAAATCTTTGCATTTTTTTGAGGTTTTTTGGAATATCCATCTTTAAAATTGCTCGAGCCTTTTCAAGATCGCTTTAAAATATGTGACCAATATTCGTAATTTGATTCCGGCAATATTGAAATTTATCTCTGTTGAATTTTATGTTTTCTTTTCGGGCAATACCCATTACCCCTTTTAGATAAAGCAATCGTTAAACGTCTCGATTACTCTGAACATCTTGAAGTCATTAGTATACAAAAGACAAGGAAAACGTATACAATGTCATTAATAAATAGCAGGAACAACAGCGGGCCAAAAATTGAACATTGCGGAATAGTTACGATACAAGTACGACCATAAACATAAGAAGTAAACCAGGAGAGTTGAGGACCAAAGATACCATGACTTTGAAGCTTCACAAGAAGAAGATCATGATTCACAGAAACAAAAGCTTTAGAGGAATTTGTAAAGATTACATCAACCTGCTTTTACTGATCCGAGGTAGATGCAAGAAAGCAAAATGAAAGAAAGCAAGTTGGTCAATGTAAATTTGCCTTTTACAAACCCATGCTGCTCTGGAGCAAGAAAAGAATGGACAGAAGGATAAACCACCCTATTGTAAACCACCTTTTCAAGTAGTTTACTGAAACAGGAAAGCAAGGAAATGGGCCGATAATTACAGAGCAAACTGGGTCACCAGCTTTAAGTTTGAGAAAAACGTTTGCCGTTTTCCATAGGGAAGGGATTGTACCCAAAGTAATGCTTAGAGTAACAGCAGTGTCAGCGTTAAACCAAACAGCATCATTAGTTTTAGACGAGGGAAAGGAAGGAAAATCATTGCAGAGTCTTCCATCGAGTGCCTCATTTACACCAATTAGAACGCCACCGCCATCTGATTTACCGTAAGCAGCGCGATCGCGGTCTTTATGGAAGATTTTATGTAAAGGAAGCAGTTCATTATTGTGGAAATCTCGAGTCAGCCAGGTTTCTGTTAAGCAAACAATGTCATCTGAGACTAGGGTAGAGTTCAAACTGATCTCATCAGTTTTGGTTCTCAGACCGCGAACGTTCTGGTAGTATACTTTCAATGCGGTTTTTATGTTGTAGAGATCTTTAGTTTTGTAGGATGTAAAATTTACGAGGTCTCCTGGTAAATTCCATAGATTGAACGCCTGAATGCCAGAAATCTTTGTGAAGCAGAACATCAGTGCCTGGATTTACCGTTATTTTGAACGATGCAATTTCTTGATTCCGCAGGTTATCAGGTTTTAGCTTCTTACAAAGAAGCAGAGCTGGTGAGTTGCCAAGTTTGGCGGTGGTTTACTCCTTGATTGTTTCCGCTGAAGTATTCTATGCAAAACGCAAGACAAACATATGTGAAGGTGGCAATGCAACAACTAGTCGCGGTAGAGTATGGGCAGGTTGACGAGATTGAGGAAGTCCTATCGAAGGCTCAAGTTAAACTGTTGTCGGTGCATCATCTGATAGCAAAGAACTGGAAGACGGGGCAATAAAAACAGCATCAGCATTCCTAGCGGAAATGTCACGATGTGGAACTGGTGAAGCACGTTTACGTTGAGCTGGAAGCTTAGATAATAGGTTTATTTGTGCCTGTGAGCTCGGACAATTAATTTGACGAATATCCACAAATAGCGCCGACTCCACCCATGTAAGAACAGGCCGAGCTTGAGTGATTGATTGCTGCAGTTGAGCCTAAGCGAAATGCAGTTGTATTTGGCTACGAGTGCAGGTTCCAGCTGGTAGAGGAATTTCAACACAAATGGGCGAAGCGGGAGGTAGGATCGTAGTCGCATCACAAACGGTCAGCAAAGCTTGTAAATTAGACGTACATGGACGCTCAGTTAACGCGAATTGAAGAAGCTTTTCGGTCTCCCTGCAGAAATCATCAAGCTGCTTATTTAGTACGTCAGAAGAAGCCTCTAGCACAATAAAGTTTCGAAGACTGGCTCTGATTCTTTCAATTTAGGCTGAAATGGAGTACTCCGGCGTTTCTCGCAGTAGCAATTAGTGCCGGAGTCCGCGAGATTGATGCAATCACCCATGGGGGTAGTGAAACCTGTACACTTTGTGTGAAAGAATAAGCCTCAAAACCCGAAACAAGTTATTAGAGGTTTTTCCGGAATTTGATGTTGGAATCATAAAAAAAATAATTTTTGAGTACCATAATAAGTTCTTGAGGATCGATGCAAACACACAAATCTCCATTGAGTTTCCCAATCATTACAACGTTGCTTATCCATTCGGTTGGCTCAGTAGCTTTCTTTACAATTCCTAATTTACATAGCTCATTCAGCTTCGATTGCAACTTCTCGGTAATTTTTTGCGGAGTTCTTCGTGAAGGTTAAACCACAGAAACCGTTAACACCAGATCGATAAGTCCAACCAGGCCAAGATCAAGTCCTCAACCATATTTTACACTATCTCTGGACATTTACCTTTGCTATGTATGTAGTTGCAATATTTACATATAGCTTGATTATCAAATTCTTGTTTTGATGTCATTGATGGTTGCTTTTTTATCACTTCAGTGCATCAACATACGGCGATGTTGCATTTTTGCTTGATTTTCCACTTTGAACCATATTCGCTTGCATTATATTGGTCTTATAAATTTTGCACCGTGAAACGATGTTTTCCGAGGTAGGCTCTTTTAGCCTCAAAAACATTTATTTTACATCAGAGTGACATGCACCCAATATGTCTTTGAATAACTCACCATCTTTCTGGACTTTCTTGTATAAAATGTATCTCTCGAATACCACATTTCGTTGTGCATAGCTATTTCAACCAATGTTCAACGTCCTTATACAAAGCCGAATTTTGTCCCTTATGCTCCTTCAAATTCTCTCCTTCAATAAGGTGGCGAGTCATGGCGCCACGTAAAAATTGCCCTTTGTCGCTAAATTATAAGCCTGTACTGAGGAAATGCCACTGGTCATATCAACATCCCTAATTTCTGTTAGCACTACAACAGCAAAAGGCCTATGATCTGTATTAGCTCTGATCCCGTCGGATCAGCGGGGAGAGTATGTTTGCGATCAGCCTGAAAAAAAATTGTGTAAATTCATCATGTTTTGATGAACAATCACCCGACGTCAGCATTGGTGACAAATGTTCTGATACAAGAAAATTATCATTACCTGTTAGCTGTCGGAGACATCGAAATTCTATTCAGCTGTAATGTGGAACATTAATGGTGTATCTTAATACAAATTCGAAATTGGAAAATCAGTACAGTAATTTTCAATGTAAAGTTGTTTGAAAAAATGTTCTTCGTTCTTAAAAATTTCTTTGTCAGTCAATCTTTTTTAAGCCGTCTCACTAATATTTATTTATTTATTTACCAAACAAGGTACAAAATCTCATATAAAATATCAAATTAAAAATAAAATGGAAAAGTTAAATAAAGTGAAAACAAACAAGTTAAATAAGTAACAAACTAATTAAAAAAGTAACAAATAGATTAATAAATAACAATCAATAAATAAAACATTGACATATAAGCTATAGTTTAAGGTTTAGCGGTATGGATGGCATGCATAAGAGAGGATTTGAAGCATGATTTGGAAATCGTAGGGGAATGTAAATAACTTATGCTGTTGAATATTCTGCAGCATCTATTTATTGGCTCATTTGCTGCATATGTGGTTGAATGTGAACATTCTTTTAGGAAACGATTGGACCTGATGTTCTTCACAGGGATATTTATCAAAATGTTACTATTCAGGAATTCTACATTAATAGCGCCTCTAATGACGTCGAATGTGAAGCATGCCGATATCACCATTTTTCTGGAGGCCAGTGTCGATAAGTTTAAATGACCCAGTCGAAACTCATAAGGTGGTAGGCAATCAAAATCATAAGGGTTGTACAGTTCTCTCACGGCGAAAAGTAAAACTTGTTTTTGTATTGACTCGAGTCTGTCACTGTGGATTTCAAAAGCGGGATTCCAGCTAATGCAAGCGTATTCAAGAATAGGACGTGCAAGTGAAGTGTATAAGGATCTTGTGACCCACAGGCTACGAAATTCTTTGGCACGTCTTTTGATGAAACCTAACTGTTTGTATTCCATCAAAGTGTAAGGTGAAGCGGAGTTTTCATCTAAGATAACACCGAGGTCAGCAATTTTATCAACTCGAGTTAGCATATTATTGCCGAGGAAGTGCGTATTGTGTGTGACCGTGCATTTCCTGGAAAAACTAATAACTTGGTTTTTATTAATGTTGAGAGAGAGCTTGTTTATATTGCACCACTTATCAAGTGAATCAAGCTTGGGTTGAAGAAAGGGGGCATCCGATTTTGATTCAATAGTCTGATAAAGTTTAAGATCGTCTGCATAGAGTAAATGAGGTATGCTTGCTAGGACGTCAGATAAGTCGGAAATAAATATATTAAAAAGAAGTGGGCCAAGATGGCTACCTTGTGGTACACCAGAGGTAGCACTAACGTTTTTCGATAAAAATCCTTGAAATTTTACACATTGTGTTCGATCGCGAAAGTAGGAGGTCAGCCAGCTGAGTAAAGACCCGGCAATAGCAAATTTCTGAAGCTTTAGAATTAAAGTAGAATGGTCAACTCTGTCAAACGCCTTACTGAAGTCAGTGTAGACTGCGTCAATTTGGTATCCTTTTTCCATTTTGCATAGAACGTCAGAGATTAGGATTGTCAAATTCGTGGTAGTTGAGCGACCTTTTCTAAAGCCATGTTGTTGCTCGTTCAAACGGGAATCAACAAGCGGAGAAAGTGTATCGTATACCACCTTTTCGAAAAGTTTCGGAATCGAAGACAAAATGGCAATGCCCCTATAATTTCCGATACACCATTCTTGAATATGGGTGTGCCATACGAAAGCTTCCAACAGAATGGGAAAATTCCCGACGAAAGTGATCTGTTGAAGAAAATATGGAAGGGAGCTATAAGCTGCTCTACACACTTGCGCAAGAAGATCGGAGGAAGAAAATCAGGACCAGGACCTTTGTTGCAGTCGAGATCCAAAATAGCTTTACGTATTTCATCACGGGAAATTTCTAAATGGTTCACAAAAGCTGTTGAAGCTGAATCCGAGGAAGAAAGGTGTTTTTAAAAAAAAATTTGGAAACTATCAGCGAATAGGCCACATATCTCTTTAGGAGAGGAAGACGTTATATTATTATGAAACATCGACGATGGATGGCCAGTAGTTTTTCGCTTCACATTAACAAAACTGAAGAATTTTTTCGGGTCGCGGACTATATTTTCGCCGGTTGTTCTAATGTAAGTGTCATAAGTCTCATGAGACTTTGCTAAAAATTGCTTAGCAACTTCATTATATTCTTCCTGAATAGCAGGACTAACATCGGTATTTTTATTTTTGAAACAGAAAAATTAGAAAATAAATATCTTCGTCGATTGTTATTGGAAAATAAAGTTTTCCGGTTTTAACTCGTCGTTTTACTGGAAATTAGGCTCAAACGCTAAAATTTGCGAAACTTCTTAAAAAATAAAATAGAATCGAATTTGAACCATCACTTATAACTATGCCGTCATCCATCTACAAAAATTTTACTCTCCTTGCTACAGCCTATTAGTTGCTGGATTGTCTCATGTGCATGGACGTTCCTTGGTTGCTGTTTGCCATTTAGCCAACAAACATAAATGTGGCCATATATGACTAGGACGCTATGATGACATCAACTGTAACAGCTGTTGCAAAACTATGTAACTAGCAAAAGTCCACGGCTAAAAGAGTAACCGAATTAAGGCAAATTTGCCGCAAGTTCAATCAAACATAGGCAGGTAGCTACCTCATGTTGGGACGATTCAAATATCGGTAATGAGATTTACATTGTGGGTAACGAAACTAGATATCCCTTCGAAACCAAAACGGAATGATTTCCAGTAAATTAGTATCAATTTTCGTTTGCTTTCAAAAGTGGCATGGTCTCTGTCATTAGTTAGTTATTTTGTGGTCACAAAGCCCTGGTAATACCTGGTCTAGCGTAGACCATGTACGTACAATGACGATATTTGTTCCTCAGTACATTGATAAGCAGATGTACTGATTAGTAAAATCTTTTAATAGATATATGTACACAAGGAAACGAAATGAAATGAAACAAGAGAAATATATTTACTTTGTATCTTTTTTATTCTGTACGTAACTTATCACATCAAACGCGACAAGGGAGCACTCGGTTTACCAATGACATTCTTATTGCAAATGTGATTGAATCATATATGATATGCCTTGAGGGAGCTTAACCTTTTTGTTTCAAAGATTCGTCCTGAATGAGTTTCAACGACGAATAAATTTCAATATTGTACTCATGTACGGATAGATGTCTATGCAGAAGCATCATCCAATTGCCATGTCAAGTCAGCAGAATATTTGACTTTGACATGGTAATAAATGCTTCGTCTACAGACCAAGTGAATAGGAGTCAGGGCTCGGATGAACAAGTATGGAAAATATGCTGGAGTGAATGCTCAAGATGAAGGAAGAATTTTCAGGAACTTTAATATTTAAGTTGCGGTGAAGAGCAAGGAGTGCAGGATTGAATGTGAAAATATGCATGGCAAAGATAAAAATTAAAGTAGATTTAGTAAAATTATCTATCAACGAATTTACTTCTTTGACTGAACTTGAAGATTTAGTGTTACCATTTATTTCAATATCTGAGAATAATTTATACTTTTTACGAAATATTTTAATTCAAAGAACAATTTTGCAAATGAAAGATAGAGTAAACGCCCAGTATAAGAAATATAAATATAACGAATGTTCAGTATTAAATACAAAAACTTTAATTCGATTGATAGCTTGATAATTAACGGTTCGCAAAATAAGTGTCTAATAAAACTAGTTATTCGTTCACATTCATGCATTTAATGCTCGAATTAATGGGATCTAACTAGAATGTTCGCGCAATGCAATCAACTCTTATAAAAGCTGCGGTGAAACATGAGCGCATAAATCATTAGAACAGCAAAATCCTTGCTTATCAGCCTCTGCTGATAAGTCGTAACAATGGGCTAGCAACCCAATGAAGCGAAGGGTTAATACCCCAAAAACTCCTTCTCTTAGACCAAAGTACGGTACCAACAAGTCGAACAGGAGACTATATTGAGAAAGAAGAAAACGAAATAAGTAGAAGAAAACCTCAAGGCAGACGATGGTGAAAGAAAGAATAGAGAAAGAAGGAAAGAAAGATAGAAAGAAAGAAAGAGAGAAAGAAAAAAAATGAAAGAAAGCCTATCAAACAAGAGTAAACCTAAGATGATAGTATTGACTAAGTAGATAGAAGATAGAAGGAACCCTAGGGAGGATAGAAAATGATAGAAGAAACAAATAAAACGTAAAGAACAGATGCTATACATGAAAAGGACAAATTAACAAAATAAATTAAAAAGAATAAATAATATGAATAAATAACATGAATCAACATAAACACACGATACAAATATAAATAAACATAATGAGTAAACAAGTAACCGTCATCGAACTAGGTACATAGTTATGCACAATTCTGACATAATAGTTTGGTTATATATGAAAATAATCCATAGATCCAAGTTCTTGTTGGTGTTCCTCGTAACAGAGGAAGACGATACAAGACCCGGGACGTCAAGGTGAAAATGAAGTGTGGCAGCTTCAGAGACACCTGTGTAGACCCGACCCTTATTTCATAGTGTGATTGCTTGCCACCGGCAAGCCACAAACACAATAGTTTCTACAGATGTGAGTGTAGAGGAGGACGGGCTACAACGAGGTGCACTACCATGACTGAGTGCACTATGCACCAGCGTTGATGCCCGGGCCTTCCGTCGACACCACATCCGTAAAAGAATCATGTGTTGGCCCATGAGTGCGGTGGATCAACGGAGGCGGACTGGACACAAACAGGTGCTATGATATACAACCCATAGGTTCCACGCCCGCACACCGCAACACCACCGCAACATTAGACCAATTATTATTATTACTGCCATTATTGTCATTCATCAGAGGGTGTTGGCCTCAATTATTAGAACGTGCATCTTGTTTTGCGTGTTTTAATTCAGGCGCCAGGTGTTCGTGACCTGTTATGGCGTTATGTATGTTATATTGTTTGTGTCACTAATTCGATGACGGGCCTTATGGTAACTGTAAGTCGACAATACAACTAATTAGCAAACGAGACAAAACAAACAAGGCAAACAATACAGTTCTACCCTTCCTAGGTGCCACCTATACTAAATAAATCAAAAGTAAAATAAACTATAACTAGGAACCTAATTAATTAAGTAATAGCTAAGATAGCCTACTTGCCCTAACCGCCGGGGTCCCCCACTTGGCCTATAGGACTATAGCACTCACTAGTGAGTGGGAAGTGGGCGCGTGATACCTGGCCCAGCCTAAACAAGACCAGGATCTCACTGCGGTCCTCCTCCGGGTACGTGGGTTTGGAGCCCAAACAGCAAGAGAGACAGACAGAGTGCAGCCCAAACTACACCCAACCTCCCGAACTGAGCGGCTTCACCCCCCGTGCGTTCACACAAAGAAATAAATAATCAAAACAAGCACGACCAGATGTTATTGGCCAGTATTGCTGGAGAGACCGAGACCCCTCCAGTAGCAAACCTGTAAGACTTGTGTTATAAGATGTTGATCATAAGGAGAGGCCGTAGCCCTTCCGCCATACACATGTTAGACTTTCTCAAAAGACTGACGGTTTTATGTTACTTACTTGGAGAGGCCGTAACCCCTCCGCAATACACATGTTAGACTGTCTGCCTCCCTATTTGCCCTAGGTGCGTAGAGAAGGCTTGCCCCAAAGACTGATTCAAAGAATTAGCCCCCTTTACATCCCTCAGGTACGTGGGGGCGGGCTTCCCCAAAAGTTATACTGGGATCGGCCTAGATAGGATCGGCCTTTACCCAGAATTGAATTTCCCTGCGTAAAGATGATAAGATAACGTTTGGCAAACGCATCAAACCAATCAATATTTTTTCGGCAAACTCAAAGGCTAAACGTCTGACTTCATATCGGCTCAAATCATAATTTGCTTTCGTTTAATATTTCCTTAGGGCACTTTCATGCACATTAATAAAAACGTGGAAACAAATCCACTATAAGCAATAAATTCACACAAAAAAAGTTGAAAAAATTCTACTTTTGGTGTACCGAACTCAAAAATTCAGTCAATTGCTCATCAGTCAACGTTGTGTTATCGGGAAATTGTTTAGCAATCCCCTCCAGGTGACCATACAATGTTTTTGCGTACATTTTATACTGACCGGTTACAGCATGCACCGGTTTGCGATCTCTTTTAATCAATTTGATAGCTTCAACCAATTTTGAAATATCATTTGGTGTTGCTGCGGTTTTTCGTTTGCAATTCCATGGCAGGATGACTAGAAATTTACAAAATTCAAGAAAAAACACTTAATTCCAATCAAAACAATGAAGAAAAGCAATAAAATTGCACAAAATTGCACAATAATGAGTTTTTGTCATGTGTCAAATTACTCCACAAATTTTGTGTCAGATTACCCCGAAGCAACATTTTGGTGCGATTGTATGCGTCATCACAACATATGCAGAAACATGCTAAAAAAATTTCACGAATCAAAAGAGGAAATAACAGCAAATATTTTGAATATAATAACTTTTATTTATTTATTTATTTATTCACCAAACAAGGTACAAAATCACATATAAAATATCAAATTTAAAATAAACTGGAAAAGTTAAATAAAGTAAAGGAAAAAGAAAAAACAAACATGTTAAATAAGTAACAAACAAATTAAAAAAGTAGCAAGCAATTTAAAAAAGTAACAAATAAATTAATCAATAACAATCAATAAATAAAACATTGACATATAAGCTATAGCTTAAGGTTTAGGAGTGCCGATGGCATGAAAAAGAGAGGATTTGAAGGATGATTTGGAAATCGTAGGGGAATATAAATTGCTTATGCTGTTGAATACTCTGCAGCATCTAGTTACCGTCTCATCAGGTCCATATGTGGTCGAATGAGAATATTCTTTTAGGAAACGATTGGACCTGGTATTCCTCACAGAGATATTCATCAAAATTTTACTATTCAGGAAATCTACATTAATAGCTCTCTAATGACGTCGACTGTGAAGCAGGCCGATATCACAATTTGTCTGGAGGCTAGTGTCGATAAGTTTAAATGACCCAGTCGAAACTCATATATCTGTTCAAATTAACCTGAACAAAGGTTATACACAGTTTCCTTGTGTCGCCTATCCATCGGGGTTTTCCATATGCTCAGGCTTTTGTACTTACCTCCACGTTGTCCTACGTTATTTTCCAGGATGTGTTTCGCTACTGCTGATCGTACTACCGTTGTGTTCCTTTTCGTTGCTGAGGCTGCTTCCCGCTTATGTTCGGTTAGTTTAACACCAACCAACCGTTTCGTTTGTCCAATGTATATTTTGTCGCATTCTGGGCAAGTCATTTTACTTAATTACTATATCAAAACGTTCAAGAAGTTCCTGAATTTGGTTGAATATTGGCGTAAAAATAATTGGAACTCTTATGGCTGATTTTTGTTTTTCTTGTAGTAAGAGCGTCGTTAACAGATCACGCTGTATTTTGTCTTTTTTCTTTTTGACAAGGTTCCCAATTATTTTCGCGTCAAGTCCATTTTTTCTCGCGATGTCTTTAACATATTTAACTTCTGAGTTAAAACTTTCGTGATCCATGAGCACTGTTAATAGTCGGTGGATCATCGAGTTAAAGGGCGCCATTTTTTGGGAATGCCAATGATCCGACGTGGCAGGTGCTTCTGGCAGATATTAAACATAAGAAAACCTTCTTTTCGTATGACCATTAAATCCAAGAATGGTAGTTTCTCATTCTTTTCGATTTCCATTGAAAATTGGATGCCCTTATGTGCTTGGCTCAACTTCTTCAAAGTTTCTGCCAAAGCATTCTTTTTTACGATGGCTAGAATGTCGTCCATATATCGCATCCAGACTCGAGGAAAAGAACCTTCTTCATGAAGTTTCTTCTGCAGCCTGTCCATAAATATCTCACTCACTAGTGGGGATAAAAGATTTCCCATGGCAATACCTTTCATGGCTTTAAAGTATTTCCCCCTGAAAGTAAAATAACTTTCATTTATGCAAACCGAAGCAAGTTTCAAATAGTCTTTAGCCATCTTCTTCCCTTCCGGTGAGCTATTCTTCTCTAATAGCCAGTCCTCAAAGAACGCGAGTGCTTGTTTTACCGGCACGCTTGGGAATAGAGCCTTGACATCAAATGATACAGCTAGCTCATCTTCCCCTATTCCTGCAACTTTTCCAAGTCGCTCTATCACCTCGTCACGATTTTTAACCGTTCTATCACTAATCTTCCCTGAGGCCCTACATTCGTCTAAAATCCACTTTGCGATTCTCCTTGTCAGAGCGTTTGTAGCGGTTACAATTTCTCTTAGCTCATTTGCTTCCTTGTACAAAGAGGTGCCTTCGGAAGGCACCTAATTATTGGTAACGCCGGGTTTGAGACCCGCAGTTTGTCAATCTCTCCAATCGTTCCTTTGCACTCTTTCAAGATTCTTTCAACTCGTTTGATAGAGTCTGGTAATGGATCTTTCTTTAGCTCATGGTAATCCCCGCTGTTGAGCTTTTCCATAACTAATCGGTCATATTCAATTTTGTCCGTTATAACCACGGCATTTCGTTTATCTGCTTCGGTATAATAGACCGGTTTAGTAGCCAAATCTTTAAGCGCTCTTTGTGCCTTGCCAGTGTTCTCCCTCTTACGGTTTTCCTTCCTGATGAGCCTAGCCACATTGCCTCTAATCTGTGCTTTTTCATGTTCGGGAAAGTTTTTTACCGCGGCTTCGACGTCTACTACCAAGTCTTCTATAAGACATTTTGTTTTGTTTTCTTGACAGCAAAATTCAGACCTTGGTTAAGCAGTTCCATTCTAGCTCCAATCTAGCTTCGAAAGGAAAAAATTGGTTTAAATTAAATTATATAGCAGTAATGTTTTTCGATAAAAGTCCTTGAAATTGTACACATTGTTTTCGATTGCGAAGATAAGAAGTCAGCCATCTAAGTAGGACGTAGAAAAAATATGAATTAGAATGCACCAAAAAGACTCAATGGAAACTTTTGAAAACCCGAAGTTTAAATTTTTGTCAGAAAGAACGAAAAATGCGTGTAAACAGTTCTATGTCTTTTTTGGAATGAGCGCATACAAAAAGTAATAAAACTATACGAACGGATGTTTTGTAGCTGCGATTTTGACAGAGTTACGCCATATGTGTCACATTATCCCGTTTGTCAAATTACCCACATTACCATACTAATCTGTCCGTTCACAGTATGATTTTATCGCAAGAAATTAAAAATTAGCTATTTATTTTTTCGCTTTTTTATTTACCAAAAGTTAAACTAGAAATCTTATATTGAAATTGTTCCATTCATTGTTTCGCGTCTAATAAAGATTTAAAATACTATTTATTAACCTGATATTACACTCAATAAATCAAACTCAAACTGATACATCTAACCATGTAAAAGCTATCGTATCTCATTCACGCTCTTATCATTTTCCGCATCCTAAACAATTCGAAAATATCACTGTGATTTGCCTGGAGTGTATTCTGAGCCCTAGAACTGAGATTTCAAATCCGATCACGTCCCAATCTATTTATCTTACCTGCCAACCTGAAATCACAATAAACCTTATTGCTATTCGAGTTGGCGTTTCCAGTTGTCCGCTTTTGTTCTCTTGATTCCCGAAAAATTTCGTTTCTCAATCTATTATCGAAAATCTCTAAAGTGCTATCAAATAGACGAACTGCAAAGACGAAAAAAAAAAACTGTGAAAATCAAGTTTCGCCACTGACTTTCGATTTACCACCCAGACTCACGGGAGAACCGAAATAGAGTGTAGAAAAGTAAAAAGGATGAAAAACTCAACTGAATTCATTGTTGATGTATGTACATGTGGGAATAAGTTTGGACAGAAATTCGGGAATTTTCTGCACGTGTTGAGTGGAGAGTGCTTGGAAGATACTTGAAGAGATAATATTATTTTTTACAGTGATTCAATGTGAAGGAGGAATTCGAACCGAAAAGGATTTCATCACTTGAATTATCATTGAAATTTGATAGTTTAGCTGAAATTATTATTAATTAAACCATATTTGAGACAAGAATAAACTAGTTCAGTGATATCCTGGTTTTGACCAGGTTTACTGCATTTCCAGTGGACATTTTAACAAGCAAGCTAGATGACTATTGAAAAGAAATAAAATTTTAAAAATACACTAAAGGCTGTGTCGTTCCAATTTTCCCTTCAGTTATATGAATAGTGTTGCTTTCGATAGTGAAAGCAATTTGGCTTGAATTTCGTTAAGGATAGTTTTTAGGTCGAAAAACTGTTGTGCGATCTTCTTATACTTATCACGCATAGCGCTAGTAACCAAATGCTTGACTCACCTCGACTTTCGAATTTTGTCAATTTTGTATCGTCTTTTAAATATGTATTGCTTTTGTCATTAATTTTTTTTACCATCTAAACACGTAGTATTTGCGTTTTTCAATTATTTTTCATTCAATTTTGTGTGATTAATTGCTTTTGAAACTCTATCTGGAACTGTTTTTGATATATTTTTGAAACCAGACCGAGTTTCTCTCTTTCAATTCATATCATATTTACACTCTCTGCTTCGAAAAACAACATATATTTGTACAAGTTTCGAATATCAAAGCGAAAGTGCAGGAAAACGCATTCATTGGGCTCTTTTATTTGTAGCGTGAAAATATTTTCCCGATAATTTCGTCGATGAAATTGACCTGCATTAAGATAAGAATGAGTGTGCTGCAGATAAAACTAGATTGTATCGCGGAAAAAATCAATAAAATTGATCTATAGGAATGCATATTTTTTTGTGCCTATCAGCAGATAATATATCGAAAAACTAGGACTATTTTAAATAAATCTAATTTTAATTCAATTTATTATTATTATATTGGTTTGCATAATATACTTATCAAGATTATGGTGTTAATAGAGATTAGACTGAATTATAATCTTCACACTTACATTTAACATATAGCTCCAACAATAAAATTATCAACCGTGATTGTCTATTAAGTAAATCTAATATCAGGAAAAAACCTTGTTCGACTTTTTATATTAAAAACTCAACTGTAACTCACATACTGCTTAAATATATTTATTTCTTTATTTATTTATTTGCCAAACAAGGATCCTACAAAATACATAATGCAACAAGTAAAATATATATGTATTATAATTTCATTTGATACTTATTTGTATTCAGAAGATTTGGGACGGAAAATAAATGAGTTAAGAAGTTAATAGGGCATTTTTCAAGTTATTTTTGAAGATAGATTTAGTGATACTTGAAGCATAGTAATGACTTATACTATTGAATGCTCTTTAACATCTATTGATGGGTTCATTATACCCATACACTGTGTAGTGCTGGTACTCTTAAAGGAGAGTTGTATGCCAAGTCCGTCTTGTTTGATTGTTAAATTTAATTTTGTTAGAGAGAGCACCTACCCTAACTGTTCCATAAATGATGCCATAGGTTAGGCATGCGCTAATCAAGGCTTTTCTTGGTGAAAGAATCATTAGGTTTAAAAGACTAAGTATGTATTCGTAAGAGGGAAGCTTACTAAAGTCACATGAATTATAGAGGCGCCTCAAGGCGAAAAGTAAAAATTGTTTCTGAACAGATTCGAGCCTTTCGCTGTGTAGCTCAAAAGCTGTGTACATTTTGTTGTCTAGGGGTGCACATAGGTCTATGATATGTTCTACCCTATTAAGTTCATTGTTGTTGAGACAGTATGAGTTGATTATGACTTTATTTTTACGAAAGAAAAAGAAGTTTTGATTGGAGAAAAGCTATGTCGGACTGTATTTTGACAGTGTGGTACAAGTTCAAGTCATCAGCGTAGAAGAGGTATAGGATATAAAATAAAATCCCAGATAGATCTGAAATGAAATTACTAAAAAGAAGTGGACCTAAATAACTTTCTTGTTGCACCCCAGAGAGTGCAAAAAACAGTTTTTGAAAGTTTTCCTTGGAATTTGACCATCTGAATTCTATTACAAAGATAAGTTTTAAGCCTGCTGAGTAGGCAGCCAGACATACCGAAGTCGAGTAATTTTTGTGTCGAAATTAGATTATCAACTCTGTCAAAGACCTTGCTGAAATCAGTGTAAAACGCATCAATTCTCTTTTCTATCTCGCAGAGAACGTCCGAAACATAGACCATGAGATTCGTGGTAGTTGACCTGCCTTTTCGAAACCCATGTTGTTGTTCGTTGAAAAGAGGGTCGATTATGGAGTAGGGAAAGAAAGATCGGTGACGGTTAACCGATTAACCGGTTAAATCGATTCACCGATCGACTAATTTTCACCGGGTAACAACTTTCACCCAAATCGATTAATCGGTTAAATGCTTCGGTTAACCGTTTTTCAACACTGCAAATTTTGCTCTCTATTTCAAGGAAAGAAAAAGCCAGGGTCACCGTGCTTTCGCCGTGTGATACAGCACTGCGCGTCGACATTCTCTCCTCGCTGGCTGACTCATTCCATCTCGCTGTCGCGACTCAACTTGCTGGATTTTCAACTTGTCAGAGCACTGCTACTGCCTTCTCGTTCCCCCTATCCAGTGTGGTTGAACACGCTAACGCGAGCATTGTTGATGCGCTAGTATTTTGTTTTAAATTTGTGTCATATGTGTGAAGTTTTCGTTCACTATTATCAAGTCATTAATTAAACCTTCAAGTGAACGAACCTGAAAACGAAGAGGATGCTGAAATCATGCTTGAGAATATCCAGAACGAGGGGGAAACACAGGACCCAGTGGAACTGTTAGTGCACGCTCTGCTCATGGTAGTGAAATATATTGCGCGTTTATTCCGCACCAGCGAAGCTGCCTCAAAGGAGCTTAAGCAGCAGCAGATCAAGGCTGCAAAATCAGAAGAAAAGCTCGTCCAAGAGGTACGGACGCACTGGAACTCGGGCTACTACATAATGCAACGCTACTTTGACCTTGAAGAGCACACTACTGACGTACTTCTCAAGATACAGTGTGAGCGCGGCTCCACAAAGCGAAAACTACCGCCAATTATTAGTGGGGGAAAAGGTCAATATTTTAATCGTGATCAGGGTCCTCCTGAAATTGATCTATAGGAATGCATATTTTTTTGTGCCTATCAGCAGATAATATATCGAAAAACTAGGACTATTTTAAATAAATCTAATTTTAATTCAATTTATTATTATTATATTGGTTTACATAATATACTTATCAAGATTATGGTGTTAATAGAGAGTAGACTGAATTATAATCTTCACACTTACATTTAACATATAGCTTCAACAATTAAATTATCAACCGTGATTGTCTATTAAGTAAATCTAATATCAGGAAAAAACCTTGTTCGACTTTTTATATTAAAAACTCAACTGTAACTCACATACTACTTAAATATATTTATTTCTTTATTTATTTATTTGCCAAACAAGGATCCTACAAAATACATAATGCAACAAGTAAAATATATATGTATTATAATTTCATTTGATACTTATTTGTATTCAGAAGAATTGGGTCGGGAAATAAATGAGTTAATAAGTTAATAGGGCATTTGTCAAGTTATTTTTGAAGATAGATTTAGTGATACCTGAAGAATAATAATGATTTATACTATTGAATGCTCTTTAACATCTATTGATGGGTTCATTGTACGCATAGACTGTGTGCTGCTGGTACTATTTAAGGAGAGTTGTATGCCAAGTCCGTCTTGTTTGATTGTTAAATTTAATTTTGTTAGAGATAGCTCTTACCCTAACTGTTCCATCAATGATGTCATAGGTTAGGCATGCGCTAATCAAGGCTTTTCTTGATGAAAGAGTCATTAGGTTTGAGAGACTAAGTCTGTATTCGTAAGAGCGAAGCTTACTACAGTCGCATGAATTATAGAGGCGTCTCAAGGCGAAAAGTAAAAGTTGTTTCTGAACAGATTCAAGCCATTTGCTGTGTAGTTCAAAAGCTGGGCTCCAGACTATGCAGGCGTATTCCAGTAGAGGCCACACTAGTGATGTATTTAGAAAGTTAGTAACCCAAATGTTTTTGAAATTATTTGCATGCCTCTTAATGGAACCTAGTTGTTTGTTTGCATTCGACAAAACTTTGTCGTACTGCGGTTTAAAGCACATCGAGGGTTGCACATAGGTCTATGATACGTTCTACCCTATTCAGTTCATTGTTGTTGATACAATATGACTTGAGTATGACTTTATTTTTACAAGAGAAAAAAAGTTTTAACTGGAAAAAAGCTATGTCGAATTGCATTTTGACAGTTTGGTACAAGTTCAAGTCATCAGCGTAGAAGAAGTGTACGATATCAACTAAAATCCCAGATAGATCTGAGATAAAATTACTAAAAAGAAGAGGGCCAAAATGACTGTCTTGTGGAACCCCAAATAGCGTAAAAACAGTTTTTGAAAGTTTTCATTGGAATTGGACAATCTGAATTCTATCAGAAAGATAAGTTTTAAGCCAGCTGAGTAGGCAGCCAGATATACCGAAATCGAGTAATTTTTGTGTCAAAATTAGATTATCAACTCTGTCAAAGGCCTTGCTGAAAGCAGTGTATATTGCATCAACTTGGTTTCTCTTTTTCATCTCGCAGAGAACGTCCGAAACCTAGACCATGAGATTCGTGGTACTCAAAACGCTCCCGCAACTCTCGCTCCAGATCAGACCATGTCACCGAGCGATGGAGCTCCATATAACGCCAGTACCACTCTTCTGCTGGACCTTGCAGAAGCAGATGTAGGTCGTGAGCGAGTACGGCCAACGAAACTCCATAGCTCGACGCCATGGTCTTGATTCTAAACAAGAACCGAGTCACGTTGAGACCCGTCGCGAATCGACCACTTTGACGGTGGCATAGCAGCAGCAGACTTACTAGAATTAAAGCTGGTAGCCATATCCTACCTGTCCAACTCAACAGGGATTGCTGGAATTCCTGGACCCATCTCACCTCCGTCCAAATGACCCGTCGAATGAAAGTGATCAGGTGCTGCAGTTTCCAGGAACGGCGCTTGGAATAATTTGCTGCGGCACCGTGAAGTTGTGCGGGGGATGCTGTTCTGCAGGCGGAGTGATGGACAATATTTCCAAAGCTCGGCTCAACCGTTCAAAGCCCGAGCCATTTCTGGTTGGTCTACGCTTACGTGTTGCGCGAGGCATTCTTTGTAAGTTTTATCAAAACCAGCGAGCGAACAAAAATAAGGATAAGTGTATTTAAATTTAAAACGAAATTTAACTTAACTCACTAAGACTCCAAAACCAGTAAAATATGTATGTATTAAAAGCAATGCTAAACCTTAACTAAATAAAACTTAAATTCAGTCTACTATTAGTGAAAAAAAAAATTCATCAAGTGAAATCATAAAACCCAATGGAACAATCGTGCCGTAATTATAATAACCACAAAAAAAAACACTAGCAAATAATATTGCTTGGGAAAAAAAATTAACGCATATATAGGTTCAGTGAAACCAAATGTCAGTGGGCAGTTTAGGATAGGGGAAAAAAGGTATGAAATTGGAGAAGGAAAATAAAAACAAAAGGATGGAGGGAAGATGCACCATGACTCCGGGTGAAGCGACCCAGAAGAAGCCAGAAGGGAACACCAAATTCAAAATAGATGACATCTTGTCATCTACAGCTATTGCCGGATATGGGGTCCGCAAGGCATCGACGGAATCACTCCAACAACCTAACGAGAGTGTAGAGGCGCCACTCGATTCAAATTGCTTAGTCCAGCTAAGCAACTCACAGATGAGGATATGAGTGACGGCATAACCCCCATCAGGCCCAGAACCACACCACAATCTTCCTGTTTAAAACACTTGACAACCACCACAGCTGAATAGGCGCCACTATTGTGGTAGCGACCGTTCACAAGCAAAAAAAAAATTGAAAACTATGCAAAAAGATAAAAAAAAATTATTAAACAACTTAAAATCCAATATGAATGATCTGATATAATGCCAACTACGGCCAAAGAAACAAAAAAAAAAATGGCTGAGGCAAGCAAGTGCTCCCGAGAACAAGTGTCACCCCAGCCTATCAGATCATTCATTCGGAGCAGATAAAATAAAGATTAAAGAAAACTGAAAATTCAAAACTAAGTGAAAAATAACGAAAAAAATTAATCAAATACAAGTTAAAACTAATAAAATTCCTGAAAATCTAAAACCGATTACTAGCGCGATTAAAACAACTCGAAATAATAACAAAAATGTAATAAAACCAAAACCGAATATTTGGGCTTAAAACCTGCCTTTTCGAAACTTTCGTTGTTGTTCGTTGAAAAGAGGGTCAATTATGGAAGTCGGTTGATCGCAGACGAGATTCCCAAAGAATTTGGGGGCTACTGAGAGAATAGCGATGCATCGATAGTTGTCAGCAGATCATTTATCGCCGCTTTTGAAAATAGGCTTCAAATGGGAGGATTTCGAAAAGATGGGAAGATTCTGTCAATGAGGGGTGTTGATACAGTTTAGGTAGACGAGGCCGTTAAATTTATTGCTGGGGTGAAACGAAGACAGAAAGAATCCTGAAAGTAATCACCAAATAAATTAGAGATTTTCTGTGGAAGAATAGATGGAGAGTTCCCTCTCAACATAGAAACAGGATAGCCAATCGTTTTTCGTTTCATATTAATGAAATCGTAAACTTTTTTGGGTCATTAACAATTTTGTTTCCCATTAAAGGAACGTAAAACTCATATGCTTACGACTTATTATGTTTTGATTTGAGGCTTTTAGTGGAGTTTTCTACCACTCTATTAGTAATGAAATTAATTAACTGTAGCAAAACTGAATGCGCAGCGCGAAAAGTATCGACGAATAAATTGACTTTAGTTTGACTGTCGCAGTTTAACTTGACACGCGCGACCATTATGGGAAATTAGCAAGTAGTATGACACTAAAGAGTGTGACCAATAGACACGGAAAGAGAGAATAGACTTCCCTCAAAATATCGATATCTATCAATAAATTAAAATGTTTGCTTATCCGCAATAGTTTTCGGTTTCTATTCAGTTAACAAAATTTCACGATACAATATTGGATTACTTTGGTCAAGTGGGTGGCAACGGTTTTGATTTCAGTAATCCACTTGGTTTGCCAGATACGCCTTTAACGATTTCTCAATCTATTGATTTGACTCATCTAGGGACTACTCATTTCCTGGTGAAATGATACCAGATGGAGTGCTTACTATAATAAAGTCTTATACGCTGTCATATAGATAGCCTAAATGCTAATGTATTTGTTGCTGCCCGCTTATCAGAATTTTAATGTGTTTAAAACTACACGACTATCCAGGACTTTTTGGAATTTCGCTCCAAATCGATTTCGTAAGATTTAATATCTGGTAGCCAAGATTAATTGGAATAAAGCTGCCTTCTGGATAAAATATTAACGAAAAATCCAGCAAAGAAAATTCATTCAAAGCTAGCGGCTGCGAGATACCAACATGCAGTAACTAGAAAATTGAGAGCGGGTGTGAATCATCTTGGTGGGTAATGCTTTGATTCTGCTCGTATATGAACGAAAATATTTCTGGTGCACGTTAAGTCGAATAAAATTTTGCCAAAAATGACGAATTTGCAAATTGAAAATTCATCAAAAATACATAAATTAAAAATATTCAGCATAACACCCGGAAAATACACAGGTACCAAGTAAATGATACAACACTCTAACCTTAGCGTTAAAGTTTCGCATTCATTTATCTGTTATGTCTCTAGACTTAATCTGGCAATAACCATTATGCCTATAAAATTTATGTCATGGTTTGAGTGATTATAATCTTTTTTTGTGTTAAGTTAAAAACCATTCTTTTTTTCAAAAATTACGAAACTATAGAGATAAAATTTTACCTGGTAAGACTTGAATTGTTTGACGCCTTATGCAACGAAAATCTCGAGAAATATTTTGCTTCTTAGCCGTAATAAACCTTTGCCTGCTAACATATCAATATCAAAGATAATCAAAAAATATTTGATACTGAAAACTCAGCTAAAATATTTCATATTCAATTAAAAGCTGGTTGCAGACTTCCTTATTTTCACTTTTCGAAAGCAAAGATAGCAGCACCAATTCAGCAACAGAGATGGCATTTGGTTTATATTTAGCTTAAATTGAAATATTGTTTATAATATCCGTGGAAATTTTGCAAGCAAAACAATTAAACTAAATCAATTTTTATTTTACCCAGCGTGAGTAGATGTATTGTCTTTTCTTCGTATTATCAAGAAAGCTTAAGCTCAATAAGCTAAGAACATCGCGGTAATTAGTTCAGTTTAACAAACAATTATTTCGCTATTATATTCATATACCTTACCATTTGAGCACCTTACGAGCACTTGACAAAATAGCTAACTGACTACTACACTCTTCTTTTGGTATCTCATTAGATTGAATACCGCATTATTCACTTGGCTTAAGTGGTGAATTGTCGGTTTTATTGTATACTATGGAGTTATGATAGTATATTAGTTAGTATATTAGGAATAATGTGAATGACGATGAGGAGAGTAATACAGGTACTATTGTCAGCTTCACTATTATCGGAATGCCGAAAATGAGATATTGTGATCAAACCGTTAACTATAATTTTGTATTAAGCTAATGAGTCGTAGTGGAAAATATAGACGGCATCATAATAATTTTCAAATTCTCTAGAAAACTATTTCCTTCCTCATTGTTTGAGTAAACAATAAATGCCGTGTTTATTTTAGAATTTCAACCACATCAAAGCCTAAAAAAGATAATAATTTCAGGTTTTTTTGACAAAAAATAAAATTTTGTCTATTATATCTGAGAAAATTTCGCAACCAAAACAATTAATTTAAGTCAATTTTTATGGCGCCCAGTGTGGGCAGATACATAAAAAAAATCGTTTATTTTTCGGTTTAGTTGCGTTTGCTATGAAACAATTTCTAACATTTTTTGTTTGCTTTAACTTCTTTTCTTCTAATCGTATTCCTCTAATAGCCAAAAACTAAAAATATAGAGTATTGCCGAAAACGTGAATGAAAATGATGTACTATTACGAATTTCGCTCTTTAAATTGTTGTTTCGAAAGTCATTTAGAAATCTGAAACTAAAACGAGTGAAAAAATCTCTTTATGTGTCTGAATGCTGTAGAGTTGTAAGGAAACAACATCTGACCATTCATTCCGAAAGTAAGTAAGTAAGCGAGAATGATACCAGCTAGATAGAAACCACACAAAAGAGTGAAACAATAGCTAAATAAATACGATATCCGGGAAAGTCGTATTCAATCAATTTAATGAAGACTCATATTAACTTATCGCTGAAATTTCCCTTGCGCTATGTGATACCTTCACTAATTGATTGAATACCGACATATAGTCATACATCTTTTATACTCCATACGCTAAACTTAACTAATCGTACTAAAATACTATACTAACATAGACAGGATACAATCGATCAGATAGTCTTTGTATGCGAAAAACAAAAACCAAGCTGACTGACCGTTACGGCCAATAATACAAAGGTCAGCGTTTCGAAATGGGCTAAGTCGAGCGTCCCCAAGCGATATCGTGAAACTCGAAGCAAGTTACATTCATTCATATTCCCAGGACAGGGTGAAAAAGACTGATGATACAGTGCTTTGTAGTTGTTTTTTGCAGACAATTGAAGAAGTAACTAAAAAAAGGATGTTTTTTATTTTTCTATGCAGTTGTTTAATCCTCAAGCAGATCAACTCTCGTATGGTAGTAAATACGAGAGTTGATCTGAGAGTTGATATGCAAAACAATGTATGCGAATGTGAACTTATTATGATTATGGATAAAGCCAGAATGTAACCGAGCTAACCACCATACTAGCATATGAGTGATAATGCTGACCGTTACTTGGA
The DNA here is from genome assembly GCA_963978885.1 of Nemotelus pantherinus. Taxonomy (NCBI): domain Eukaryota; kingdom Metazoa; phylum Arthropoda; class Insecta; order Diptera; family Stratiomyidae; genus Nemotelus; species Nemotelus pantherinus. Next base: position 236,320,670 of record OZ022264.1, on the reverse strand, counting down.
AATTAATTAATTTGAACACGACAATCATGATTTATATGTAAATTTAATGGAATTTTACTAGAATTTTACTAGAATTTTACTGAATACTTTTTCGAGTAAAATGTGTCAAATGTAAGTAGCGCTAGCAGGCAAATACATAAAGTGATTGAAAGATACATATATTCATTGGTGCTTTTCTAAGAACATTAGCTCAGTTATCAATTTTGATTGACAAATACTTTGACAACATCACTAAAATGTTCTGCATAAACGGTCAAACAACACAGGAAATTCTTTTGAACGTAGCGGTAAGATTATACATTACGGGACATTTGATTTTACACAACATGGTTGTCCACATATGAACTAACGTTTAGGCCTTTGGGATTTTTAACGTGATTTTAAAATTTGACTATTTGTGCGCTTGGCTTAATATTTGGCAATGCTATTTACCGACCAGTAAGATATTTGTTTAATATAATTTTAAATTTAAGAAGGAACAATTTTTTTTAAAATAAGAGAAATTATTTATTTGAATGCAACATGGATTGTACAACTATTTTTTATGTACGCCAAATCCGCTCGAACAATTTTTCATCTCCATTCTTTTCATGTCGACTATTGTAAATTATTTAAAGGCTATAATAACCGGTTTTTACTTGTCTTTTTCAATTTGAGCATTATTCGTAAAAAAACGAGGTCATTTCTTTTTGAAAGCAGATACAAATGAATGTATTGTGTGAGCTGAAGTAATTAAGTTATAAAGCATCTTTCTGTAGATGATCTTTAATAGTAGCTAAATATGTATTGTAAATCCAAAAATCCAATAATTGAGCATACATATTACGATTCATTAAAAAAGTTCCGAAATTCACCATATGATTTATTTGAATGACCAAAAATTGTTTAATGAACATTTCAATTGAGCTTCTTTACTTTAATGAAAATTATTTGTACGAAACTGAATAAACTTAAAAGTCAGTTTTTTTTCGATAATGTATTGATGATTTAAAAATCATTCTGAGAATAAAGAAATGCATTTACTGTTTGATTTAGTTTTAATGGCTTATCCTCAATCTTTGGTCAAGCATATACTCTATTGCCTTTTCTTATATTATTTGTCAAACCACCTTCGGCTTGAATGTCTTAATTTCATTGCGAACTCTCTTTTCCAGGAAGTATTGCTGTTAAAAGCTCAAATCAATAGAATAGTCCAAAAATGATTATATACTCTTTGTTTATCTTGTTTAAGCTTAATAAATTATCATTACCAGAACTCAATGCAACAGAGTGCTTAGTTTATTAAAAACCTTTTGTTAGATTTTCATTTCATCGAAAAAAGCAAGGTTTCACCGACTTTTGCTGAAACAATAATAGTAATATGCCAAGTAAAATTTCTCCACAGAATTGTTTTAGATCATCACTAAATACTTGGTTGAGTATATTTCTATTCCCTATGGTCTGCCATCTTGTTGTGTTGGCAATGCGATGTGTCGAAACATTAGGAAGTGTGTAGAGAAGGAGAAAACTTACTGGTCGTATCGTCAGTACCAGATGCCATCAGGAGTACGCGGGTAGGCCCCAGGGATGAGACTCAGCAAGCGCTATGCTACAAAAATAGCTGACTTGACCCCAGTAGTAAATAATACTACAAGTGGAACAACTATAATCCTGACAGCAAGTAAATTGAAGTATCTTCACGGAAACCCCGTCGGGTCAACAGATTGAAGGCGGTGGAGACTTCATCAACTATCAATGGGCCTTTCCACACTTGTATTCTTGATGCAGTCCTCAAACCGGTTTTCTGGGCAAGAGGCAGAAGAATCAAGGGGAATTCTCTACAAAAAGTGATGCACTTGGAGATAAATTTGCATCACGTTTGAAACTGATTGATCGAGTTGCAACTCACTACAGTTCGAGCCTAGCACTCGAACAGAGAACACGCAGAGCGACTTGAGTGATTGATCATTAGCGAGCGGCAGCGAATAGCAGAGACGAAGAGCGAGTCGAGCGATTACGACGTTGCCGAGCAGGCAAGTTACTAAGACGACTCGAGCGAGCGGTAGCGAGCGGCAGCGAATAGCAGAGACGAAAAGCGAACGATTTACACAAGTGACCGGCAGGCGATGAGGAGCTATCCCAAAGGGCAAATTCAATTCAACCGAGCAGGTAGCAGTGTGGCAGCAGACGTCGAAAAAGAATAATAAACAGAGAATCAGCGGACAGTTAAGCGAGCAGATAAAAAAAAGGTTAGTAATTTCAAACGTAAAGGTGGTTAAACGTTAATAAAAAAAAAATATATATATATATATATACATATACATATATATATATTAAAACAATTTTTCAATCTTCCTCTTATTAAATTATCCTTCCTGTGCTGAATTTGATATGACTAATTACGAGAGGTCGGAGACACACTCCGACCTTAATCCTTCTAAAATAATAGACAAAGACAGTATTATTTTAAGCCTTCGAGCAGATCTAGCTCAACAGGCCCAGCTTATTGAGGGCATCAAGTTCGAACTTGAACAGCAAAGATCTCAAAATGCAGATCTGAAGAAACTGCTTAAGTCCCTTCAAAACTCCCTGGTAGGCCCCAAGAGAGTAAAAAAAGTTAAAAAAGCCAATAAAAACAAGGTGGTTATTGGTACTCCAACCAAGAGGAAGAGGACCGAAAATAGTAGTGACGCTAAAACTGTAGATTCATCCGATGATGAAAGTAACCTCTCAGAAACTCCTGACGTTAACAACGTCGAAATGGAAGAATTCCCGTCACTTCCTTCGCCGAAACCAGTAGAAAAAATTACACTTAATTCAAAAAATACAGTGTCCAAGCCACAAAATCCTCCAACCGGTGGAAAGACTGTACCAATCATTCTCCGCCAGCCTGAGAAATGGTTACAAGTAGAAAGAGAATTTCGTAGACTAAACTTCAAGTTCACGTCTGCAAAAAGGATCTATTTAGGAGTACAGATAAGTCCCGAATCAATCAAAGACCACCGAAACATGACCAAATTCCTAACCGAGAGGAAGATACAATACCATACCTATCTCCTCCCTGAGGAGAAAAACCTGAACGTCATTATCAGGGGCCTACACGGCATGCCTTCTGAAGAAGTTGTAGAAGATTTAGAAGCACAGGGCTTTCATCCAATTGAGTGTTTCTTCCTCAAAACAAAAACAGGAACGTCCAAATTATTAAAAGTATTGTTGCCCAAAAATGAAACGGGTATTTACAATATTCGTGCTATTTGCCACCTACTAGTTCAGGTAGAAACCCAAAAACCTAGAAAAGGTCAAGCACAATGCCATAATTGCCAGCAGTTTGGACACTCGTCAAACAACTGCCACGCGCAACCAAGATGCGTGAAATGTGACGGTCTTCATCACTTCAAGTGCTGTCCCAAAAAACCCGAAGAAAAAGCAAAATGCGTGAATTGTGGAGGAGACCACCCAGCAAGCTACAGAGGTTGCCCTCGTAATCCCCAAAACCTCAAAAAAACCTTCGCTGAAATCGCGAAAAACCAACCCCTCCAACAACAAACAACAACCACAAAACCAACCAAACCCCAAGCTCAGACAGAGAAAACAAGTGCGATCCCCAGCACAGGGCAAATGGATCAGCTATTTGCTGGTATACAACAGCAATTCCAGCATATGATGCAAGACATGATGGCCAAAATGGTCCAAAGCATATTCAATGCACAATCATCCCTCCCAACGTCAAGCGTCGACTCACATTATGCTAGGAAATAATCAGAGACCAATCTCCATCATTTCTTGGAATGCCAACTCTCTTATCAACAAAAAGGGAGAGCTAACACAATTCCTGCTTGATCACAGAGTTGACATCATGCTAATCCAAGAAACTTTTCTGAAACCCTGTCATCAATTCCGCATTCCCAACTACACTCTCTATCGCAATGATAGATTAACTGGAAGGGGAGGCGGTACAGCAGTCCTCATTAAAAATATAATTAATCATCATAGTACCCAAATTCCCATACTACAAGAACTCGAAGCAACAGCGATCAAAGTGCTAGGGAACGCTCTCGAATTCGAGATTATTTCAGCGTACAAGCCACCAAGCTCAAAAAACTTCATACCTGATCTTGAAAAACTATTTGACCATGAACGGCCACTCTTCTTAGCAGGGGATCTCAATGCACTACACAGTGACTGGGGTGCGAGAAGAAATAGCAGAGCTGGGACCATGCTATGCAAGTTTGTTGCAGACAATCACTTGGCCTTACATACCCCTAGTGAACCAACACGCTTTGGGCCACATTCAAGGGGAACAGTACTGGACTTAGCAATATCAAAAGATATGCATTACCACGTATCCATAGCAGTGCTCGATGAGTTACCTTCAGACCACAAGCCAGTTCTCTTCACTATTCAAGAGATTCACATCGACAACCCCCTAAGACTCCGAAAATCCACAAATTGGGAAAGCTTCCATAACACACTGGCTAACATATCCTGTCCACTAGGTGCAGAAAACACTAACATAGACGCCATGAACGGCACATTAACTGGAAAAATTCAACAGGTCCTTGAAGAAAATACCTCAACCACAACGGTAACAGGAAACAGTCCATATGAGCTTCCAGGGTATATAAAAAATCTGATTCGAAAAAGAAATAGAATTCGAAGGAGATCTAGAAGTTCAGGAGATTCAAACCTCAGAAGAGAGTCCAATCGAATCACGAACCTCATCCGGCTGAAAATATATGAATTCCAAAACGAGCAATGGGGCAACTTCCTAGAAAGTCTTGAGCCAGGGGACAATAATTTCTGGAGGCTAACGAAATATTTCCGAAAAAACTCTAAAGTAGCCAAGGTACCTATTCACGGTACACAGGGACTCCAGTACTACAAGGAAGGAAAAGCGGAAGCCTTTGCAGACACACTAGAGCTACAGTTCCGTGAAAACATCTTTTCAGACGAAGATTCAGAAGAGGAATTATTCGAGAGGAGAGTACTTAGGGTCAGTAATAGTATTCTAAATTCGACAGCCCCCCCCCCAACTACATCATTCCAGAAACTAGTACTCAGGAGGTCAAGGACACAATAAATGGGCTCAAACGCCGCAAAGCTCCCGGCCGAGATGGCATTAATAATGACTGCCTAAAACGCCTACCCGATAATATTATTCAAGCCATTGCTGATCTCATAAATACAATTTTCGAAAAACAAGAGTACCCTACAGCCTGGAAAATGGCAACAATTACAGTCATCCCCAAACCTGGGAAAGACCTTACTTTTCCACAAAACTGGCGACCTATTAGTCTACTCAGCTCTATAGCAAAAATTGCGGAGAGAATCCTTCTCTCACGCCTGTGTCAGGAAATCTCCAACAGGAATATAATCCCTGCCGAACAGTATGGTTTCAGACCGAATCATTCCTGTGAGCTCCAACTTGCAAGAGTAGCGCAAGGCATTATAACTGGATTCAACCAGACAAAATCAACGGGCCTTATTATGTTCGATGTATCCAAGGCATTTGATAAAGTCTGGCATGCAGGACTTATCTTCAAAATGCATGAACTCCAAATCCCTCTCCCACTCATTAAGACCATTGCGTCTTTTCTCACAGACAGAAAATTCCAAGTTCGAGTTGACGATCACCTCTCGAATGAGCGGCTAATTGAAGCAGGCGTCCCACAAGGATCTCCACTCTCACCCATATTATACACATTGTATACAGCAGACATACCCACCCAACCGAACAGGAATACTAAACTAGCCCTATTCGCAGACGATACGTGTATATTTCATACATCCCGATCAGCACAGATCATCTCGTCGAGTCTACAAAACTCAACTAATCTACTCTTAAACTATTTTCGAAAGTGGAAAATTAGAATCAACCCCGACAAAACACAAGCAATATGTATCACAAGACGAAGAAGACAGCAACCAACAACTATACAGGTAGACGGACAAGAAATAAGTTGGTCAACAACAGCAAAATACTTGGGACTCACATTCGACAGAAGACTTAACTGGAAAGAACACATTAGAAAAAAGAGAGCTGAATGCACTTACAAAATCAATTCCCTGCTTCCCATGCTTAAAAACAAAAGGCTCAATGGAAAAAACAGACTGTTCATCTACAAACAAATTATAAGACCCACTCTACTATACGGTAGCTCAATAATTCAACAAACATGTAGAACCCAGAAACACCAGCTCCAAATCTGCCAAAACATTTCCCTTCGTAGGATCTTTCAATTTCCATGGTACGTAAGAAATAAAGACATTCACAAAGACTTAAGAATTGATACAATAGACAAATACATACGAGATAAAGCACTCAAACTTTTTGACACAATAGACCGACACACAAACCCCACCATGAATCATCTTCAGCTCAGGAATGACACAAGCAAAACTTACCCCGACCTAAGGGATCTTATTTAATTACAATGGTAAAACGTTTAACCAAATTTTGTTGAGATGCTAGCCGAGTGAATAAAACACTCGCCCAGAAAAGGGAGCAAAGGTGTTCAGCACCAGCTCCAGGAAAACAAAGTTCTCAGTCAGCAACTCACTAACACAATTATAAACATAGTTCACGGGTCAGGAATTTTTCATGAAACACACAAGTCGAAATGAGAAAACAAGAACATGCACACATTCATATGCATAATCGGTATATGAACGGTTCCGTTGCTGCTGCCAACCAAGTGTGGAAATGGTGACTGTTGTATAACCGGTTTGAGGATTGCATCAAGAATACAAGTGTGGAAAGACCCAACGTAAACGAGTGTGGAGTGACAATTTCCAAGGCTTACTTTATCGCGGGTTTCAACTGCACACGTTAAAAACCGGTTCTCTACTCACTTGGCCCCTCAAGCTAACAGGAGAGTGTCAGTCACCTACTGTGAACGCATGACTGAAGATCAAGTACTAACCACGGCTAAAGGATAGATCGAAAGAATTGTGAAATCGGACTCTATAATAAGTGGGTTTTTGCGTCTCGATCAATAGCAGTTTAGTGTAGGCAGCATTGAAAACAACAACAATCCTGCCTCAGAGTTTGTTGTTTTCGATGCTGACTTCCCTAACCAGCTATTGATCCAGACGCAAAAAAAACGCACCTAAGAATAAAACAACGCAACAGCGAAGGAAGTGCTTGAAATTCGTGGTATAATCGGGTAAGGAAATGCGTGATGTCAGTGATTAAATGACAGCCAGTGGTATAGGTGATACTGCCAAGATGACACGGGACGAGGGAAAGTTTTTACAGAAATTCAAAGGTATCATCAAAAAGAAAGAAACTGCAGCCAACAGGCAGTTAAATATATTTTTATATATCAATATTAGTTTAGTATAGCTGGAAGGAGCAATTAACGTGGTAAATAAGTACAGCCATGTTTCGAAAAAGGCAGAGCAAGACATTGCTAAACCCGGGCAAAATACAACAAAAACTACATAGTTTTTGGGCACATGCCCAGTAAAAGCAAACGGCCTCTTCTCAATTTGGGAGGCGCAGATAACGAAACAAAAGAAAGCCTGCATAAAAATAGAAAAGTCATCTCCAAAAGTCAACAATTCGGAGGAAAAACGCGGAAAATAAGAGACAAAGCAACTGCAGCTAGGCTTGATCGGCTAAAATCGTTTAAGTTTATCTTCAGTTGCTGTCTTTTCATGTATTGCTACCGTCACTCGTGCAACACGTTCCAAAAACCCTTTTCCCCCCGACTGAGACAAAAGGGTGGTAGTTCCGGGCGGCTTTTGCTCGCGAAGAAAAAGGTCGTGGGTGGGCGCCACTCGCTTCAATTCAACCGGCACTACCGAACCACCGTCGCACTGAAGCGAGAATTTGTGACGGCGCGTACTTAGATGCGGATAAGGATCACGCGAATATACGAGAAAAACGTCGAAATGGTTCAAATTCCGCTGTCTAAATTAAATTACTCCGAATTAAGAAATTACACCTTTCTAATGTACAGAATCACTTAACACTTTTTTTCTTTTCCTTGGAGTTTATACTTAAACGTTAGAAACTCTCAAAATATGTTCCTACTTCTATCTTGATTTGAACACGATTAAATTAAAGATTACAAAAATCTAAGAAAACTTATGATATAGTGTGCACACTACCTTGTTACTACTGCTCGTTGCCTGCTCGTCTCGATGGGGCCCCTTTCTGTTGAACTCTGCTCCCGTGGTTGACTCCTCAGAGTATGTCCTCAGCTTTTCGCTAGTTAGTTATTCCAATTAGTTATTCCAATTTTAGGATCGTTATTTTCGCACACTTATTGCCTCGTGTCGGTTCAGCTGAAAATTCCAGATCAATGATATGAAAGGAAAGAAAATTCAAAGTCAATCTTTGGTCGTTTCCTCCTCGGACATCCATCCACTCACCCAGTTCCGATCAAAAGAGAAAATTTTTCGCCTTGTCGGCGCACAATCTAACTTTTTGGCGGCAACGGAATTTATCTGAATCCGTTGAGTTCATTAAACTAAGCTGTGGGCTTGTGCGATCTACAGCTGAATTCCACCTCGACCTATTTCCTTTTATTCCGCTCGATCATGACTGCCGACATATTTTCCGCCCGCCGTTTGAGAAACCGAACTGTCATCGCGAATCGTACGTCAAAGTGTATCCCATAGATTATTTTGTCAATCTTTTTGGTGATCGCGTTTTCATCTTCGTATCACGTTTCCATCTTTGTATTGTGATTTGGCGCCGGTAGATTGTGGATTTGTATATGTCGTGATTGGTCGCCGGTAGATTGTGAACTTGTTAATGTCGTAATTGTTGCTGATGGTAGTGTTCAGTGCTCGGCATCTTTATGGGTGCGCTGATTTTACGTTGATGTGATGCGATTATGTACTGATGTTGATGTGATTAGGTACTGATGTTGATGTGATTATGTACTACACCTAATTACTACTAACTTAATACAAAATTAACAACTTACTAATCATCTACTTATGCATATTGTTTGATTGTGACGGCTGGTTTGTTTACTTATTGCAACTAATTCTATACGTAACTAACCTAGGTTAATTTAGACGGCGGAGCTCTCGAGTTGATAGTTTGGTTCGTGAATCTCCATCGCCCTCTTTTTTGGATGGCGGTGGAGTTTTTTTTTAACATAAATACGCGTTATTTACGACGCCATGACAGTATTTTTTGTATGTTGTTGTTAGTTATTCTTCAAGTTTTTACCTTTCCTACCACCAAAAGACGAGCAAGAATCCAAAATGGAAGAATAACTAACAAAACGCACATAAAATACATGAAGAGACAACACTTTGAAGGTAAACAAATAAACAAACTAACAAAAAGCAAACACATAACCACAAAAACCCAATTGGTAAAATTGTCTAACGGCTATGGAGGGCACGCAGTCGAGTTTTACCCCCAAATGCAATCCTGGTCAGATCTGGAGAAGGGCGATCATATGTCGATGTCTTGAAAGAGATTATATACAAAGCAAATTCTGCAGCTACCAAAACCAAAGTAAAAGCTTTATGGAAGCTTATGTAACTTGGGCAAAGAGGTAGCACTCAGAAGATATATATATATATATATATATATATATATATATATATATATATATATATATATATATATATATATATATATATATATATATATAATATATAAGGAAGACAGCAGTGAGAATTGAAGCAAATCTGAGTGTAAGTAGTAGTAAAAGAAAACTATGGGACTATGAGCAATTTTGACAGTCTTCTCCTCCGCAAACAGAACACGGTCGCCTAATGCACCGAGGCCATATGTATACGAATTTGACTCATAAAAACCAACAGCTCGTACGATTTAGGTAGCGGAGAAACCAAAGAGAATATCTGAAGTAGTAATTCTCTCGATTAGTTCTACTTATAGATTTTACCTTTATAGCGAAATTGCTTCACTAAAATTCGTATATATTAACGCTTATTTCATTTTCTTAAATCTCTCTGTTCTGAGAGAGAGCACGAAAAGAGTCTTTCAAGAGGCAATCAAATATATGCTGGCAATAAAAGCCACTACGTAACCTGTTAAATCCAAATGGAACTTCTTGCACGCTTTGATATAAAAGCAGTTCCGACCAATAGTATTTCGTTCGTTCGCGGCGGTTATTTCTGATTTCCATTTTGCGACTTTGATTTTACCATTCGTTTGTTCGGGTCAACGATTTGGATTTTTCTCTTTGGTTTTGATATTTCAATTTTTCTATTTTTTCCGTTTTCCATCGAGTCAGTTATTTTCAATTCATTTAAAGATGTCGTTCGAAGAAAATAGCAATAATTCGTGAAAGACTATAAAAGGACAGTCATAAAGGATTAAGTTTTGGAGAATATTGCAAAACATTTGCATTCCACAGGTAAATATTAACTACATTGCATATATATTTTACTGAAAAAAAAATTTTCAGGTAAGAAATGTAGAGCCCGCTGAAAAAATGCGCGGGATACATTTAGGAAATGCGATGGAGGTCAATATTTGCCCTCCAGTTCTGGTGGCTCTCACAAAGAGAAGTGGAAGTATTCGGAAACCCTGTCATTCCTAAAGAATGTCCAGCAGGTAAATGTTCAGCAGGTAAATGAAATTTAATTATCATATATCATATATTACATACATCACAACTTTATTATCTTTTTCAGAACTATCGGAAACTACGAAAAGGTCATTAGATATGGTATGTCTATTTGGGATTATAAATGAAAGGACCTGTTAAAACGCTGGTGCATCAATCATGCATGAAAACTATTTTACTTAAAAACATAGTACCCAAATAATTCATGTGTGCTTCTAGTGTATTCATATTGAGCAAAGCTAATATGGTAGAGTAGTTAATGTTCTCACAAGGGATGCAAAGCTTGTAAGCTATAAATCGTAGAAATGTGTGTTAAACTTTCTCAATCGTATGCGAATAAGTCTTATAATCAGAATTCGAAACGACTGGGCAATACTCCAGTTTACTCTGAACAAAAAAATATAACGATTTAAGTGCATGGATATTATAACAAATTACATATATTTCTAATAATAAATCCCAATATACAAGGAGGACGATAGTTTTTTATGTCAGCCTTGTCATCAGATTTGAACATAGATACGACCAAACTATATTTCCATCGAACAGGAAAATAATATCATGATAAAGAACTTTTAAATAGATATAGAAGTGGGTCAGCTCTAATTTCAACACAATTATTAGCTGTGTAATTTTTCAAGAATGGAGTCAGAAGCTATGTTGTAAAGAGAACTAGATGAGTTATTCCACAGAGAAGGATAAAAAAAATATCACTATACCCTTGAAAAAATAATATTACTATACCAATAAAGTCTGCAAACATAATTGCTAAATCACCTAAGTTTGTGCTTGGAATTTTAAGTAAGTACATAGTATTAATATGCCTCCAAAAGTACTCAATATTCTCCGGTACATCAGACTCGAATCTATAACTATAGCGTTGGTAGTTTAATTTGGCGTACGTTTTGAACTTGGATCTTAAATTAGGAAAAAAGTTATAACTATGTAACTCTCTACTAGATTTATAATGTAAATGAGAATGTGTTTTTAGTATGGACAAATTTTTTTTAATTCTGCCGAAAATCAATTTAGAAATTTGCCATCATTTAATTGAACACGTGGGACGTAATAATTAATCAAATATTTAGGTTTACCATAGAATAAATCCACTACATCTGCTAATGGCATACATTTTAAAATTGATCAATGAGTGGTGCCCAAGGAACCAATTTATAATTGCATGTGTTTGTTTTTTTGCGCAATAACAGCTTCAAAGCACGAAATTGATTTGCTAAATTACAAGTAATTACTTTTTATTAGTAATTATAATATAATTTTTATATTTGCATTTTTAAGTCAAACAGTTTCAGCAGTTCCTAGATATTAATTTTATTTTCCAGAAACAATTTATTTATTTCATTCGTGCCTTTCAAGATATTCTGCTAACTTATTGCTCTAGCTAAATGCTCATGATGTAGCTCGGTTGGCGCAAAAAATTCTTGTCGAGTTGAGTTCTGTACCATCTTTTTCCAGCGCCCCGGGAATAATTCTCCACTTTCCTCTCGGTCTACTAGTTATTCTGAGAAGTAGCAGCATTCTCTATCAATCATTAGAAAATTGTGCAGCACTATTGCTGCCAACTCAATTTTGTCCGCATTTTTAAAAAATCATTTAACGAAACCCTCCATCTACTGGCCAATATACCGAATGAGTTTTCTAAAAGCACTCATGGTTTGGGCAGCCTTTTATTAAAATTATATTTCAATTCCGGTAAATTTCGTCCCGGATAAGGACGCATCAAATTCTCCTTCAACGGAAAGGTCGCCTCACCGACGAACTAATATGGAAAGGGTGCATTTTCGTATGGTAGATTTTGTGGCTGTGGTACACCGAACGATCCATTTAAAATGATCCGTCCAAACGAACTTCGAGCAAATACTTTTCCATCGCAATACCTTGTATCACACGCCGCCAGTATTATAATACTGTAGCGTTTTTTTGTAATTGAAGAACAGTGTTCCACTACATTTGGACATTTCACTGTTGTATGCTTGCCGTCAATTGCCCCGATGCAATTCGTCATTCGTGTTAGGGCCCAGAAATTTTCTCCGATTTCTTTCCCCTCATTGTGATTATATCGCAACATATATCGCATTTTATTCTTCCCAAATGCGTCGCATGTGAAGCAAGTATACAATATAATCTGCCGTACCATAGACGCACCCATCTTGAAGCTCCAAGCCAGCATTTGGGGACTTCACGCATGGACTAAATATCTGAAAGTATTAATGTCTTTATTAAGATATCATCATATGGTGTACAGATTATTCGTACATCAATGTTATTGCCAGTCGAGCTTCTGGTGCGATTGGCTTCCCGGGCGAGTTCCTCTCGAGGTGCAGTTTAATTAGACTTAAAAGCAAATCAAACTTGCTAGATGGAGGACAAAAATATACAACCGCGGCATTTGTTTGAAGTGTTCGGTTTCGTTTTTTTTTATTTCTGTAAAAGAAGTCGTAAAAAAATCGACGGTATCGCGAGAGCGATTTACAGGTCGAACCCACCACCCTCTTCTATTTTTAATTTAAAAAAAAACCTGTACACTAAATACACTAAATGGACAATTTTCATTAAAGCCCTCACATTTTTAATTTGTCTCATTGCTTTTTAGATTTCCTCACTTTTACAATCACTATGAAATAAGCTCGTGTCGCTGAAAGGCTGATAATCAAATAAAAAATCTAATCCCAGAGGAGAACTTCTTATCTCTACATGAAAGTCTATCCTCTTCGATCATGTTTCAGTACAAAAACAAATGGAGGCCTATATTTGATTGTTTAATTATGTTGTTTGATTTTTGTTTTGAAGTTTTGATGTCCTTATGATTTTATTAACGTCCAAAGTACTAAACTTTGGTGGTAACAAGTTAATTGGGCATATTTAAGCATCAAATAGTTCAATGAATTCCAAAATATTAAAAAAAAAACTTTGATATTTTCCGAATATTTATTTTACATTATCAAACTTATAATAATGAAACAAAACAGAAAAGAAATGTAGAAACTGCACAAGCTAAATAAACAAATACATGCCAGTTTTTAACTGTCTCTTGTTTGTCCTGTGTGTTTGGTAGAAGATGATGCTTTCATATGTGATGGTTGGTTTAATGATCTGCTTATAGATAAGGGCTCTGTTCTCAATACTAAGCTTATTTGATACAAGTAATGGGTACAGCTGGTTCAGTATTCCGCTAGTAATTATTCGTTTGTTTTGGATGTGCGTATTCCACGAAAGTCTGGTATCAAAAGTGAGTCCTAGGTATTTGGCTGTTTAACTGAGTCCACTTTTCCGGTTGCCAAATAATTATTGGCACTGTTGATTTCGTCGCGGCTGAGTTCTTTTTTTGCCTGGGCTTGAGCATCCGGTTTGCTCACTTGTTTGCTGCTTCGAGGAGAGGTTGGCTCTGCCAAGACTACAGTTGTTGGCTTTTCGGTGTTGGCAGGACGGGGAACTCTCTCTCAAAATGTGTTCCCGCAGAAGTCTCTGCCTCCATTGGTCAACTTTCACTCTCTCTGGGTGTTATTGCGGTGCTGGTAGGTTCCCCGTTTCGTTTTCCTTTCGATAGTACTGTCGATGGTGGTGAGCTATTTACTCCCATTAGTAGGTGCATCAGCTCCTGGTTTTGTCGAAAGAGCTTGGCGTTCTGTTTTCTTAGTACTGCCAGTTCTTTCTTGGTCTCTTGAAGCTGTTCCAGGATCTCCTCCATCCGCTGATTAATTTGACTTATCTAAGCCGTAAGCTTAGATATGGTCTTGTCTTTTCTTCCTAGCAATTCCTCCTCTTCATCCTTACTTGAGTCGCTGTCGGAGTCTACGTCCGATTTGCAAGCCTCTTTGTCAGAGACTTGCTCCGAGCGGTCGCTTCCGTTCATTTTGGTTGATAAGGAGCTCTCTCTCCAATCTGTTTGAACTTAACAATAAAGACAGTAAATTGAAATTGTGTTATTAAAACAAGACAAAAATAGAATAGGTTAAAAGTAATTATAATTATAAAAGGTATTGTCGTCAGCTGTCAGGGTTCCTTAACCGTTTTCCGGATGAAAACTCTCTCCCACGTGTGTCCTCCGATCTTTCGTCGCTTGCTTACGGGTTTTCCCTCATTAAGCCAATCATTGACTCTCTTCGCTGTTCTTATGTTCGGTGCTGATCATTAATCCGTCGGCTGATTATCGGCTGTGTGGTAGCAATTAAAATTACTGTTTCGAAATCCACCTAATTGCGTTTGTACGATGTGATCGTCACGGCGGCTCTAGGCGAACTATCAACCCTTTCTGTTCATTTGTTGAAGTTTATATAGTGTTTTGTATTTCTTAAATGGATGTATCATGACAAGCTTGGTTTGAATTTAACAGGATGTGCTTAGTTGATAAGCTACTGTTTTACTTGGGATAAATCCGTTAATCGGATGTGTGTTTAATTATGAGTTTAATATTCTTATCCTTTGCATACGATTTATGTGACTGTCCAAATATAGCTCTTGTGGCTGTATTTGGTAATAATATTGGTTAGGCAGATTGTGGATTCTACATAGCATGCCCAGCGCTTTAAGGTCACATTAGTTTATTTTTTTAGCCTATTTTATTTTTAATTTGATAAGTTATCGTAAATTACTTCTAGGAAGGGTAGGATTGTATCGTCAGCTCTGTTTTGTTTGTTTCGTTCTATTTCCATCTATATTATGATCAATTAGTGGCGCTGGTGTTGTGGTGAGCGGGCGTGGAGCTTCACGGATTGTATATCATAGCAACTGTGAGTGTCGAGCGCGCCTCCTTTGATGCACCGCTTCATGGACTGGCACATGACAGTTTATGGACTATGGTGTCGACGTAAGGCCCGGACATCAATGCTTGTGCGAAATCAACTAAGCCATGGCAGTGCACTTCTTTAAGACCCGGCCTTGCCTTCACCATCATCTGTAGCTGTTAGTGTGTTTCGTGGCTTGCCATCGGCAAGTTAGCTCACTACATCCTACGGCTCGGGTCTACAAAGGTGAATGTCAGAAGCTTCCATACTTAGGCCCACCTTGACATTCCGCGTCTTCGACCATCCTCTGTTACGAGGAACAACTATCAAACTTTTCCAAATAGTCGAGCAAGTAGAGCACATCGTTTCGTCTGGCTCCGTGACGGATTTTTGATTCGATAACAGCCGCCTTTTCTGGGGCTGTCTATACATGTTTATGTTGTGCGTAAGTTCCTAATCACCTTTTTTGCCTTAATACTTTAAGCAAACTATTGTTTCTATCTTCACTTTGTTTCATTCCATTCCTAGAAGGTTGATTTCATTATTTTATTACTACTTTTCTTTTCTATTATTTTGCTCAATTCTTTATTTTAGAGTCTGTGTCCGAGCCTTGTCGGGACCTCGTGCTCGTTCAATAGGGGAGGGGTTTCGGGGGTATTTACTCCTTTGCATCAGGGGGTTGCTAGCCCTCTGAAGCTAAATAACGGTGGATTCGATACTAAAGAAGAAAATAGGTTTAACCTGTGGCGTAGGCCTTGGAACGCCGCAATCCAGCAGCTAGGTGACTTTTTACTGCAAGTACTTGGCAAACTCATCAAGTCGAGACTTACATCTAAAGGCTCTGAAGACTTCTCACCAAAACACTCCAAGAATAGGTCAGTACTATCCACAAGGGACGTGATTTTGGAGGTAATCGAGGCTGGGTAGCACTCTTAAAAATGCTTGATATGAAAAATTAGTTTCATTTTGCAAGTTGTATTTACATGCTGGAAACACTTGATCAGTTTCAAGTGATAAAGCATCCCTTCCAAATGATAGACGACTACATACTGTTTTGTCTACGAAACAAAGAAGAAAATCTATCTAAGACCTCAGCCCCTAGAAATTTTTTTACTAGTATGCCTTGCATGATTTCAGATTATATTACTTGACCCAAGTTCCTACTTTTAGTCTGGACAGGCACTCGTATTCATTTCGGTTTACATTGAATGTGCTTGTTACTTCAATATTTACTGTACCATTTTGATGTCACTAATAGAACACAACTAATTAACAAATATGGTTACTAATGACGACTTTTCTGGCAGTAGTTTTCCTCTTTTCAGATGTAATTTGCATATTTTCTTTGATTTGATTCTTATAACTACAGTGTACACCCGGTAATCCGACAATCGTTTTGCAGGGCAGTGTCGGACTATCGAATTTGTCGGATTGACAAATTACTGATCAAAATAAGAAGATTCTATCTGAACTACAAATCATACTACATATGTATGTGGCATTTAGTAAAATAAACAATACATTAGAGAGCTTACGTTTTATTATAAAACTAACATCATTAATACTATAGAACTTACAAAAAATAATAACTAAACTTTACATAAGGAAATAATTGTGTACAAACAAATGTACATACTAAAATAGGTTATCAAAAACTATGAATAAAAATTATAATATGAGCCAATCAATTTATGAGGCATGAAAATATTCATCAATTTTTTTTTGTTTAATATTGTTGACGCGCGAGACCAACGCTTTATCCCTCAGTCTTCTCAAAGGTAAAAGTTCGTTGTAGGGTGCACCATTCTCTTCAGCCCATTGCAAATCCAGCTCAAATGCATTAATTGCATTTTGTGCTCTCACCAGCGGAGTAGTTGCAGTTCCGTCGTCATCATCTTCCTGATTTATTGTTGTAGAACTAGAAATCTCTTTTCTAATCTCTTCGTCAGAGTTATCGTAGAAAATATTTTCCTCTCTATCCATTCCACGGCACCAGATTTTCAAATCTTCTGGACTTATCTGCGTTTCGGCAGCAACTTGCTCTATTAGTTCCGAAGTAACACTGATTTGTAGATTGTTGCTAGGAGTGGTGACTATATTTGGCCATAATTTTTTCCAAGACGATGTAATAGCTGATGGGGGTAATGCATTCCAAGATGAACAAAGAGCAAAAACCAAGTCATTCATGTTGAGTTCTTTTAATGTTTTTTTTTATTGGCTGGTCTTTTGTTGAATAAGGGCAGTGCAGTTTGGTGGAAGAAAGATCGCCGTGATGGATTTATCCTCTGTTGTCAGTTCTTTTTCAGACGGATGACCAGGGCTGTTATCAAGAAGCAATAACGCTTTTTGAGGAAATTTATGATCTTTCAACCATTTTCTAGCTTCTGGTGCGAAGGATTAATCAAACCACTTTTTCAAAAGGTCTTTTGTCATCCACGCACTTTTTTGTACGTAATAGTGTACTGGTAAATCAATGTTTTTTAATGCACGTGGTTTATTAAATTTTCCAACGACCACCATCTTTAACGCGTGTGTACCCACAGCGTTAGCACATCGTTATATGGTTACACGTTCTTTACTCACTTTTCGTCCAGGTGCAGATTTTTTATTATATGAAACTAACGTTTTGTTGGGTATCACACGTCAAAAAAGCCCTGATTCGTCTGCATTGTATACATGTGACGGGTCAAGATCTAAATCTTTCACTCTTTGCAAAAATCTTAATTTAAACGGCTCTATGCAGATGAAATAATTAGATAGCTACTGTCCTGTAATAGTCATTTAACGTTTGCCATGACGACTTTTGAAACGTTCTAGCCATCCCTTGCTAGCCACAAAATCATCTTTTTTTATTATTTCCTTATAAAAAAAAAAACTGAACTTTCATGGCCGTCATGGGCCCCAAAATGGGCACATGCCTGTTTCTTTCCTGAAGAAACCACATGCACAAAGCTTTTTCCACTTCTGGATGTTCAGCATTCTTGAGTGTCTGTCTCTTGCCTGGTCCACAGTCAGGAACTGACACGAAGTTTTTAATCTTCTTATGGTTTTTTGTAATGTCATAAAATGTAGATATTCACGTGCTAAACTACTAAAAGATTCATTACAATTTAAGCTGTCCAAAATATCACATTTTTCTTTAATTGTCATTGTTTTGTGCTTTCGCCTCTGAGATTGTGACGACATCACTAGGTATGTATACGTAATACACAATGAATAAACAGTAAACAATGAACGCACGCTAGGCCGCTCCGCTATCGCATATAGTCAAATTAAACTGAGCAATCAAAATCAAAACAAAGCGCGGCGAGCACAATACAGTGTAGTGGTGGCGCGTACAAGTTGCGACCTTTTCAATCATGCATTATCTTACATTAGTGAAGATTTATCAAAATAATTTTTGTGTTCCTACATTCAATAGTGATTGGCCTGTCGGATAACAAGGGGCGCCGGATTGGACAGGGCCGGATTACCGAGGGTCCACTGTA
The DNA here is from genome assembly GCA_963978885.1 of Nemotelus pantherinus. Lineage (NCBI taxonomy): Eukaryota > Metazoa > Arthropoda > Insecta > Diptera > Stratiomyidae > Nemotelus > Nemotelus pantherinus. Next base: position 236,301,896 of record OZ022264.1, on the reverse strand, counting down.
TTTATTTTTCTACCGACAATTTTCCATTCAATCCTACTACTTTCCTCACTTGATATCAAACAATATTTCGGTAACAAGTTCATTTTCTTGGAAAAATCTGCTCAGCATATCTGATTTATTTTTAACAATTATAGTTCATAGACACATTATTTCACTGACTTTTTTTGCTGTAACTTCAAAACTGACCCTCAATATTTACTGAAGAGTTTAAAAAATCAAAAACTTAATACTTTCTAAAGAATCCATTTTGGAAGATCATATAGTGTCAAAATATAATTATAAAAATCAAAATAATACACTATTTTATACAATTATTTTGTTAGCATTTTACAAAACCAATAATCTATGGAAATCATAGTACTTTTAGCAAAGTGGCTGTGTACAATGTAATTTATGGCAGAAATCGTCAATTTGAGCTCAGATAAAATACTAAAGTCTGTGCAAATATTATTTTATTTAACTATCCAAAAGCGAATTTGAGTAAATTTTTGCAGTATTGCACTCTATCGTCATCTTTTTCTTATTGTTACTTATGCTGGAAAAATTAACTGTCATGGGACATCGTTCCTCTGATCTATCGGTACAGATTAATGTCTGAAACTATTTTTACAAAATATAGAGCTTTTAAATAAGTCTATCAATTTTTATTTTAATCAAAAAATCTATTTGTTCGACTATCTAATGCAAAAAGAAAGCGATAAGTAAACTGTAATACGCGAATGAGTTTTAACTCAAAATTTTTGAAAATATTCTTTTATATCTTATTCAATATCAAAGATTCATTCTTTTATAATATTCAAGCTTTTCCGAAAATTTTAATATTGCTTTTGTCTTTGCAGGTAAATGTCATATTATGCTTGTAGCTTAAAAGTATTCAAAATCTAGTTATTTGACAAGGTAAGTGACTCTTTTAATATTCTTCATTTTATTTAATTTAATGCCACGACTATTGATGCAAGACATCCTATTCAATAAAGATCACATAGAAATATACTTATCTTATTTTACATTTCAAGCAAAGAGTTTTCTGTAGACTCTCATATATCAACAGTCAAATTATCATTCAGTATCAAAGACGATAGTAAAGTGATAGTAAAGTGATAGTAAAATGTTTTAAATTGACATATGAAGTGGTATTAAATCCTATTTGCACTTGTGACAGGCTTTCGAAAGCTTTAGAAGTCTGTTTAGTATGGATAAAAGATTAAGTCAGGAACAATTTGGAAGAAATTGAAAATTGAAAAAGATTTATCACTTTTGCATCAATGTATTTGGTGGAATAAACAAAACCATCGCTTGGCGTTCGAAAATCCAAATTTGAAATCCGATAAAATATTGTACTGAATAAAAGCTGGTATTCATTATCTGAAAAATTAGATATTATAAACTTTACTTCGAAGCTCAATTTCAAAAGCTCACATGTTCTCATCCGTTTCCGTTTGCCGACTATTGGAAATTTTCGGTATTTCCGCCCAAAAGCTCATTAATGTGTTTGCTAGCCGAACTAGCAAACTCTGTTAACTTTCTGTTTTGAAACTGTTCTACAAAAAGGCGGGAGTCCCAGATATTCATTCCTCTTTAGATAGCTTTATGTAAAGCTCTTATACTATTCGAAGGACCTGCGCTGGAGCCTGTAGAGTTGCTCGCCCCCTTTTGAACATGTGATGCAATGATGCATTTTATCACTACAGTAGTCATCACTTGTTGTTCATATAGTATAACAGTTTAGATGGAAATCATGTTTTGTTTAGTCCTTATTGAAATGCCGACGTGAATGTTGTGCGGTTTCTTCGTTGACGCGTACCGGAATTGATTATACGTTAGAAGAAAATTTAAAAAAATTACCACAAAATTTTTAAAAAATCGTAGAAAAGTAAAACGGATTTTTGTGAAGTGTGTTTTGTTTATTGTTAATTTGGTAGAAAAAATAATGTTTGTGAAACGATTCTATGTTCGAATGGAAAATATTGTGTGTTGAATAAAAAATGTGATTTAGTAGTTTTATTGTGTGCTCAGTGATTACTTTTGCTGTGATTGATTGAAAAGTTATGTTTTTATGACAAATCAAAGGGAAAAGCAAGCTGGCTTTCAAAATTAGTTATGGAATACAGTGAAGAGTTTCATATTAGTGGACTGCGTATAAAACTACTGGTATTCCTTTAAAAACGGTGACCTTGTAACACCGTGCACCGCAACGGTTATAAAGGTGTTGTAAATGTAAACAAAAATCATGGCCTAAAAGCATCACATTGTTGTATTGATCCCTAATTATTACAGAGTCTTTAGTTTATAGCCCTTCAATACATATAGGGGCAGGTTATGGCTGATAGTAACAAAATAATTCTTTATGATAATCATAAAATTAGTTTAGTATCAATTTAGATACACGGACGGTTACACTACTGGATTTGTATGCAAATAGATCGGAATTTGAAATTGAATTTCATGTTTTGAGTCACAACAGGCTTTTAACTATAGATTTAATGATTTTATCATCCTCCTAATAATTTCAAATTTCCTTTATTCCATGCATGCAATTCCAGCTAAATAGATTCTACCTATAGTAGATTTATAGAATTCGTGACCTTAATTTATAGGTTTTTGTGTCGGTGAATAAAATTGATTGTTAGTTATTGATATCAAAAACATTTAGATTAAATCTAAATAGTTTTATGAGCGATTATTGCTTGGTTAAAAAAACAGTCACATTGTGGAACAAAACAATATAATGTGTTTTTAAATCTAGAGCAACTTGTCGAGTTAGATGTATTCAAAAGTGTATTCGTTTCAAAAACAAAAACGTTGAAAATATTTAGCAAAACGCATAATTTTTCGAATTTGAAAAACATATACAGCTTGTGTTAGTGGTGCGAACATAGTTATGAAAACATTCCTTTGTTTGGTCTCATTAACTCTTTGGATTGTTTGTCATATTGTCTAACTTATTGTCGTTGAGACCTGATCCTATTTTCCACAACCTGGTTGTTCAGTTTATAGCGTTTGGGCCCTGGTTTGGGAAAAAAATCATCTAAATAGATAAACATTTATTTTGTTACTGTACATTAAAGCAAATTGTTAGAAAATGGACCAAAAGATCTGATTAAGACATTTGTAAGATAAGTTTTCAAAGTTTCATATTGTTACTGGAAGTCTTCTGGTGCCATATCACCAAGTCAATTTGCAACGGAATTATGCGCCAAAAACGATTTATTATAATACTTATTTGTGTGTACTCTAAATAAACGAAACAATAGTTGAACATATAACGAGTATATCTAAAGTTATCATCGCCACATTTATGAATTCTTTCAAAGAAGCATAGTACAGCAGTATTTTCTCTCACGTATAAAGTACAAGCTCGTGCACTTGACATTTTCATAATGAGCGCACAAAAGCGAAAACCAGTTTTTGCCTTGATACTTTTCATCCTTTATAGTGTTTATCCATGATTTCAATTCATTTGGAAAATATAGTGGAAGGTACAAAAACTGTAGTTTGGTTGAAGCTTAAGTTTTAAAGCCATAAAATAGCTCTTAAAGCCATAAAATAGCTCTTGTGAACTTTGAAAAGAACTCTAAATAGAAGATTTGGCCTTAATGCAAGCACTTTGTAGCTTAAACAGTCTTCGAATTGTGCCAAATGAGAAATCGAATGAGTGATTGCTGCAATAAGCAGAAATTGAGGCTCAAGTGAACTTTTGGCTATACTTTGAACTAACCTAAATAAAAGCATTTCCACACTGGTTGTTCAATATAGATGAATTGATGTAATTAATAAGTTTATCTTTCGGCGTGCTTAACAATATATCCTTTGCTTCTAAATTGTAGAACTCTATCACAAAAGCAAGTGGCTGCTGAGAATTGTTTAGATCTTTGTAAGCTATTGATTAATAGGTATTGGATGGATCGAAATTCATGCTGAACAGAATCAACTGCACTTGACAAGTGCATAAAATGAAGTGACCATGCTTGGAAGTAGTAATAAAGTATCTTAAGTTCTAGCAAAGTGAAAAGACATATACAAGTAAAGATCTTAAATTAACGAAGAGTTCATCATAGAACAATAAAACTTCCAGATAGTGTGGAGCCAAAAGAGATAGAAGTTAGATTTAGTTGAATTTAAAACGAAGGCAATCTTTGTTTAATGAAATACTGCGAACAAGCGATATAAAGATATAAACTTGGAGGATACCATAGGTAGGAGGATGCCATAGGTAGTAGGATACCATAGGTAGCAGGATATCGAATTAAAAAAAACTCAACCATGTTTGTTGGTGTAAAATGGCCTTGGATAAATCCATTCCGCTCCTTAGAGAACAATAGATGGCTTTTTGGTAAACATAAGAAACATCTTCAACATTCCCCGATATTAACATCGAGACGAGATAGAAGTCTTCTGGCACAAAACGGGGAACAAAAATTTACAAGGAGAAAGATATAAAAATTACAATAGCGGCCTAACAATTACGAAAGAAATACTGTCTAGGCCATTATTAGTGATACCGGGGTTCAAAAAGAACTATTGGCTAAAAATTCCACATGGATTATCTAGTAAATGATTTGATTTGGTTAGCCTTACTTTTGAAGTCAGCTGTTTAATAAATGAAATATAAGGGCCTCATGAAAATGTCAACGGTGGAAAAGTTGACTGACATCACAATGGGAAAAGGTAAATGATGCATGTCTAGAAGAGCTAAAGGTGCGGAAGGAGATATTTTAAAGAAAAAAGATCCATTTTTTGCTAATAGTGTTGGAAACTCAAAATGGGAAAATACAGATAAATAGGAATCGAAAATTGGAACTGCTATTACAACTCTTCCAACAAAGTTTCAGAAAGCCAGAAGTCGTTCCGAAGAAATTTATTCATTTCAGAAGAGATGGTGAACCGAAAAGAAGCAATAATTTGCTTGTTTAGATTATCGAGAAAGTTGACACAGTTTTGCCACGCCATATTATTTTATAGTACTCCCCAGGGTTTTATAAGCAGGTCTTAATACAAAGATCTTCAGCGGACAGAGCAGTGCCTCGTAATATGCTAAGTGTAATAGATATCGGGAAGGTTTGACATAGTTTGGACAGCAAAACAGCCGGCAGTGGTTCGCAGCCAGAACAGAAATTGAATTTTGTTGCTGCGGAATTACATGCGAAGTAATAAGAATTGGGGCTGATTTTGCTGTTTTTGTTACTTCTAAACATTTTGAAGATATTTAGTTTCAGAAGTATGTTACCGTAGCTCCTCAGGATTCTGATGTTTTTACAAAATTTCATGGCGATGTAATAAGACTTCAACACTTAAACTCCGTCCAAAAAGATATCAAATTCTCTTTTCAATTTCAGTCAAAGAAATAAGCGTTATTAAGCAATTTAAACCAATTCATCCAACAATTCCGTTGTACATGATTTTCGAAATGCTGATTATGAGAGCATTAGCCACCATCTAAACAATATTGACTGGAATAGTACTATTTTAACGTTAGAATTCAAAGATGCAGTTGATTTGTTCTACCAGTTGGTTTTCGATGCGGTTGAGACTCACGTGCCAAAGATAAAGAAAAAAGACAAACTGTCTGAACCATGGCTGGATAGAGATCTGAGGTGTTTACGTAATCAGAGAAAGAAGCTTTATAAGATAATAAAAACCGATATCAATGTTAGCAATGACATCAAGGAAAAATATAATGATACAGCTCAAAAATTTCAAATGCAGTCTCATCAAGCATATACAAGTTATGTAAATATAGTCGGCGAAAACATAATTCATGACCCCAAAAAATTTTTCCAGTTCGTGAACACCAAGCGAAAATCTTCTAGTTGTCATGCACAAATGCAACTCAGTTTCTTCTCATCCACAAAAAATATGCGATATGTTTGCTGACCATTTTCAAGAAGTTTGTTGTCAGGCCAGAACATCATCTACCACATCACCACTTTCTGAAATCTACCAGTCGCCCATCGCTAGTAAGCTTTATTTAACCAGAGAAGACATTTCAAGGGCCATGAGAGAACTTGATATGAAAAAGGGCCCTGGACCTGACCTATTACCTCCAAGCTTCCTAGTTAAGTGTGTGGAAACGATCATATCACCCTTGTATATAATTTTCAATAAATCGCTGTCATGCGGTACATTTCCGCGTTTCTGGAAATCAGCCCATGTCAAACCGACTCTTAAAAGTGATGATGAATGCTCAGTAGAAAATTATAGAGGCATCGCCATTTTGTCAGCTATACCTAAGCTGTTAGAAAAAATCGTTTGAGACAAACTTACAATCGTTATTGATCCTCTCCTAAACGAGCAACAACATGGTTTCAGAAGAGGCCGCTCTACTACCTCCAACCTACTGATAATAGTCTCAAATGTGCTTTGTAAAATGGAAAAAGGGCGTCAAATCAATACTATATATACTGACTTGAGTAAAGCCATTGACCGAAACATAAACTCAAAAAATTTCAAGAAGCCTTCTAAAATGGTTGTTACCTTCGAGATCGAACGTAATACGTTAAATTCCAAGGTCGTCTTTCCAAACAAATTACCGTCTCATCTGGGGTACCTCAAAGCAGCCATCTAGGGCCGCTTCTGTTCAACGTGTTTGTTTCTAATCTCTCGGAGGTGTTATCCGACATTCCGCACCTTTTTTATGCAGATGATCTGAAAATATATCACTCTATTCAGTCGGGATCAGATGAAAATTTTCTCGAGCTGAAACTAATCCTTTTTTCGATATTCATAGCAATAAACTGGAATCTGTCCAAAAGCAGTTCGTTCTTTTTGCCTTGAGAGATCTCTATAATCCACATGATTTCGAAAGTCTTCCAACTTATGGTTACAGACTTAATCTCTTAAATCTGGCGACACTTTCTTCAAGGAGAGCGGTATTATCCTCATGCTTCGTCTGTGATGTCATTAGGGGTTTGGTTAACGTAGAATATCTTAGTAATAAAATCACTTTCAATAATCCTGTAAAGCAAACTAGGCACACACGTCTCCTCAATGAGCATCAGCATCACACTATCTATGGAGACAGGGAGCCGATAAATAGATGCTGCAAAATATTTAACAATGTTTGCAACTATTTACTATTCCTCTCTCTATCTCTAAACCTAAAAAAAATTATATACTGCTTTAAATTCTTAATCCAAATTATTTCACTTACCATATTGAATTAACAACCAGACATAAAGTCTGCTGACATTTAGAAATATTATTGTAATTTAGCTTAAGAAAAACAGTTTAAATTTGTTATTGTTTTGTTACCTTGTTTGGTTTAATAAATAAATAATGATGTCAGAGAAGACATCAAGGATAAATATAATGCACTAGCTCAAAAAAAAAACCTTTATATATAGTGAGTTAGCTCCAAAAATCCCGTGAAGTGTATGAGCGCTATGTTAATAGCATGGGCAGAAGCATCATTCGTTACCTTGAAAAGTGTTTTTGATTTTGTAAGCACCAATCGGAAAATTTCAGACTATCCTACAGCCCTCACAAAACTTGTAACTTGTTTGCTGATCATTTTTAAGAAGTATTTTGTTCATGCAAAAGCTAATCTAACGTTCTGTTCTTTCAAACATTCCCACCAAATATCGTTCTTGCAATGTATTTAAAAAAAGATAATCAAAGAAGTCAACGTCAATAAGGGTCCTGGTCCTGACTTGCTACCTCCTAGTTTCATACTCAAATACTCGTATATAATCACTTTCTTGCGGACCTTTTCCCTCCTTCTGAGAATCCTCCCATCTGAAGCTAATTTGAAGATGTGGACACTGACTGTCAATTAATAATTACAAAGGTATTGTAAGACTATCAGTATTGCCTAGACTATTAAAAAAAAATTATCTGTGAGAAGCTCACAACTCCGATACTCGTAGAATCTCTTCTGAACGAACAACATGATTTTAGAAAGGCCAGTTCAACTACTACTTACCTCGTGATTCTCATCACAGACGTTTTCTGTGATATGGAAAAAATGCATAAAATTGATACCAGCTATACAGACTTCAGCAAATCTTATGATCGCCTTGGTCATGTCATTCTTCGAATTACATTGCAGAGATTTCGTCGCTTGGATCTCTTATTCCATTAGTTAGACACTATTCTTCATAATTGGACGCAGTACGTTAAGTTTTAAGGTAAATTGTCCAAAAAATCAAAGTTTTATCCGGTGTTCCACAAGGTAGTCGCTTGAGATCTCTTTTATTCATTATTTTCATATCGGATCTTTCTGAAGTTTAATCAGATATTCGTCGCCTTTTCTATGCAATTGGTCTAACATTTATCTCACAAACAGGTGGTGCAAACAAAATACTCGTAGACTTGATATCAGCGACAATTTTAATTACTGTCTCAATAAAGTAAAGTAATTCTACGAAAACCTTTTGTCAGGTCTAGGGATTGAAGTTGGTAGAGTACTTCATTCACGATGACTTTGTACATAGCTCGAGCTTGCCCGTTACTCGAATACGCATATATTGTCAGACACTCTAGCTTTGATATACATAGCAATAAGCTCTGCACTATTCCGATCTTATCGATAGCTCTTGCTCTGCTCCTTGAGTAATCTGCACATCCATACGAATTTGATAACTTATCATCATACAGATACAGACCAAATCTTTTAAATGTATGAAGTCTATCTTCGCGGAGAATGATCATACGCTTCTGTTTTACTTTTGGTGTTTCGCGGGGAATTTCAATATAAACGAGCCTTTTATTTTTGAGGACTTAGAAAGCGTGTCAATGATAGGTGGAGAATCGGAAAGGGTGGGGGAATCCCTCTAGATGACCCGATTCCGCGCTGACCGCCCGACCGGTTTCTTTAAATGTCCTCACAATAAGCGAAAGAGTGGTTCATCTTTCAGTTGCGCAATGCATTATAATAAAAATCTTAACGAACGAAGGCGTGAAACCATCCAAAGTTCGGGACCGACTGCGTACGCATTACTTCTGGCAAAGTCGCAGCTGTTCACGAGCTCATTGAAAGACATCGTCGCTTCACTGTAAAAGCAATCAGTAAGGAAACGGGAAACAGTGTTAGAAGTGTACCCACCATTATCCGAGCCCATTGTGAATTCCGAAAAATCTCGGCGAGGTGGATGCCAGGTCTTCATACCCAAGAAAACAAAAATGTCAAACGGTCCTTGATCATTCTCGAAGTAAAATGACGTGCGTTAAGACCTGGGCTCACCACTACACTCACGAGTCAAAAAGGGTCTCTATGGAATGTAATGGGTCTATGGGTCTCTATGGAGATAGCCAAGACCATTAAAAACCAAAACTCGCATGTCAGCCGGTAAGGTGTTGTCAAAGCTAAAAATTAAAGAGCTAAAAATTAAATTCTTAAAGAGTTTTACTCGTTGATTTTCTTCGCAATCGCGGCGAAATAAACGGTGCTTACTACTGTGAGCTTTTTGGCCAGGTTTCAGCTACATATTGGTAAAAAAAAGTGCCGTTCTTCTCTTGCATGCAGGACTGCAGCCCTCACAACCCAAAAATTTGATGAACTGTATTGGACTACACTTAATCATATTCGCTATAGCACTGACTTTCCATCTTCCGATTTCTATCCGATTTCTATATGTTTGGTTTTGCGCAATTGGTTGGATACCCGCCCAAAGTCATTCTTCGAAAACGGCATGAACCAACTACCTGTTCGATGGGAAAAATACATTACTAAGGTGGGTAGCTTTGTAGTGTGTTTTCTTCTTAAATTTAAAATAAATTTCTTTTTGCAAAAGGCTCGTTTATATTTGAATGCCCCTCGTAGTCATCTTCGAACAATAATTGCGAAAAATTACGTTAACCGGACACTAATCCACTACAACTATGTATCAGCGGTATTATTTACTTTAAGCGCAAAACTATAAAACTATTCTTTTGGTAAATTTAAATGCATCACAAGCTTCAACTTTTGAATTAAAAATTATTTGCTTCGTATTGAAAAAGCTATCAAATATATTCGGACAAAATATCACAGATTTTTACGGCTCAAATTTATTTTTTCCTCTTTAGTCTAGTTTTACTTCACTTTCACTTCACTTTCACAAATGTGAGTGTTTGTAGTGCCGTGTACCAATTTCATATTTCTATGCTTTTTTTATGATAAAAAAAACGTCAAGCGAATGTTTGAGCAATTTTAAAATAATTTTCGTAAAGTTGTTTTTTTCAGAGCTTTTATTTTAATTCATAAATACATATACAATATTTTATTTTCATTCTGAATTCAAACTTTTCAAACACAAATGTCTTAATATAGGACTAGACTCAAGAATTTGCATAGAATCAAACTACTTTTTTACAAACCATATTGCTTCAACGCAACCGAATTCTTATATTGACTTTAAATTGAATCGATAATGTGAAAGAAAAACTTAATGCATCAAAAACCCATATCGAAACACTGCGGTGAAATTATGTCAAATTTTTTTATAGACCCTTTTCAACCACTTCAGTCGACGTTTGAAAAAGATGTCAATCAGCTCGAACTTTGCTGTTTTTCTTCCATTTTATGTGTCTGATTGAAAAGACTGTGAGAAGTGTAAAGAGTCAGCTACTGATGTGGGTAGTAAGTTGATATACGAGTACAAACATGACTACGGATACTCTGGCAAGATTGAAATTAGAGATTTTAAGATAGATCAGAAGTGAAGTGAGTCAATATTAACAAGTCTACTGGATGGAAGTAAAAAGAAAGTATTTCAATCTTGCGATATGGCATAACATTATTAAAATGCCAAATCCAAATTAGAAGGCTTCAAATTAACTCAATATATGTTGGCCCACACTGGGCGCAAAAACTTTTTTTAAAAAAATTTGCGGTAAAAATAAGAAATCAACCAAAAATTGTCGCAAATCTAAATGTTCTGGTAACCAAAGGATAAGAATCTAAGATTTCTTATTACATTTGCATCGCTAGACATGGCTATAATTTGCAAAAGTATTATGTGCCCAAAACATATGTGAATTGATTAGACCCAGAATACAATTCTTAGAAGTAAATATAATTTACATGATATCATACCACATATTCAATTTTATTCTAGTGCCTGCAGCCTACGTCAAAAACAAGCAAATTTACTTAAGTTATCTCAAAGCTACCTCTATGTCCTTTTGCTTGCTACAGTCTTTTCCTCCCACATGTTCCATATTCAAATTAATTAAATTATGTTTAGCACCTCATATTACTAGGTTGCGGAATACGATTTGCAGACATGAACGATCAAAGTGTTTGTCGATTTCATGAAATTTAATCTCTTGATATCAAATTCTCAATTCTTCATAATTTTCATTCATTCCTACCTACATATTCACACATCGTCCCTTGAATTTGATCAGACATTTGTGTATGAGCCTTTTATTTAACACTCTTTTATACAAATCCGTCAAGGTCGCACTCAAGCAAAACGAAAAAACCACCGTGGCAAGCCACTGAACCCGCGCAATTGAAATCGCTTTAATGAAATCTCATAGCCATTACTTTCCACACGCATCCTGGCATCTCTTTGTGAATCTAAAGACTTATGCTGCTTTAACCCTTCACCATCAACTTTTCACTAGCATTCATCGCCATCATCTTCGCGTTGTCATCAACGGATGGGAAAACCGAAATAAAAAAAGGAAATAACAAGAAGTGAATCTCATACTTCCTTTGAATTGCATTCTGTTTACCTCAAGAACACTTCTTGGTATATATTGTAAGGCGCTACGAGCTTGGTTTACAACTGTGACTATGTGTGCGGCTGTATGTATGTTCTTGGTAGAAGAAAGGGATCGTTATCGACGCCTGCAAAATGTTCGGTTGTCTCAAGAGGGATTTTACTTTTTCTTTGCCATCTTGTCTGATGCTTACGGTTATTTTAATCGTTACAAGGAGCGGAATAGTCATTTGGTGGTCTACAGAATAAAAAAGGTCTTGAATTTATTCAATGTGGTAGTAGAAGTTTTGGGTTACTAATGGGATAGTGAGATATATTATAACTTTGTTGGCATTTAAATGGATAGAGGATTAAAGTTGTAGGTAGGTTTTCTGTATTAAAGTTTCAATGGTAGCACGTGCTATTTTTTCACCAAATCAAATTGTAAGTTATATGTTAAATAAAGGTTACATTTACATATGTCATTTCATTTTTGTTTTCAAAAATGGCATCATTCATCAAATATTTACTCCATTTTCGAGAAAGTTCTAAGAACAGGTTAAATTTTAGCTTTCAAAAAAGTAAGCACATAATGAAAGCGCTCTTTATTCCTTTGCTGTGCTCTCTATTCCTTTGCTGTGAAACTGTAGAAAAGAAAAATCAAAGCTAAAAAATGAAACTATAAAATTAGATAGCAAACTAATCAAACTAAAATTAATAATGCAAAGATACTTTTAACTGTTAGCTGTAAGTTTTAAACGAGAAGAGAAGGCAAAAGAAGAAATTTGTCGTACAATCTATGGACAAACGAGCGGATGATTTCACGTTGCGCAGATCTCATAGCATCAACTAAACACCTATAGTTAAGACACAAAATTTAAGTAAAGGCATTATGGATGAAAAAGAAAAGAAGATGAGCTGGCTAGGTTGACAGAAGCTTTGGCGAATCTAATGCTGATAATGAAAATAATTATTCAAGCTCATGTCTAGACCCTAAAAGACTATCTGTTATATTTACTTATTTATTTGGTGCGTATTCAATTTTACAGGCAAACTACCCAATAACCGATTGAAAACACGAAAATACTAATAAATTGAAGAAGAAAAAGTAAATGTATATGCGTATATGAAAATAAGTAGAGTAGGAAATAAGTAAAGTAAAATTAAGTAACGCAAAAAAGGCAAAGTTAGTTTAGTATTTAGGCAAAAATAGGTGCTATAATAATGAGAAAAAAAATAAGAATTAAAAACATTAGAAACAAAAAAATTAATTGCAAACAAATATTTTACAACAAATTAGAAAATACATAATAAATACAAATTAGAAACCATATTTTTAAAGATGGGAATAGAATGTGGAAGAAGATCAAATTGAAGACTATTATGATTAGATTCGCAAAAAGTATCGATACGAACATATGGTACTTCAAATACAATGGAGGATCTAAAGATAGGTAATCACGACAGATTTTGAAGATCCAAGTAATTTCTGCGTTGTTCAAGGAGAGGAATGTTTAGAAGAGACAAACCTTTATTGTATGGTTCATGCGGAAGACTATAACTGAACTTGATTCAACAGTATGAAAGACATATTTGAAACAACGACACTACACTAGAATAGAATAGAACAGACTAGGGCAATAAACAGGTGGACACAAGTAGAAACACCAGCAATTCGAGAAGCCTTTCAAGGACATTAATATTGAATTTCAGCTTACGATCAAAGGTGACGCCAAGAGTAGAGAAATGATTGATGCTAAAGATGCTAAAGATAGGTAATCATGACAGATTTTGAAGAGAAAACTCTCATCGAAGCAATTTGACTCTTTATTCTCATCACTATAAAATATCTGTTCAAATTAACCTGAACAATGGTGATACACAGTTTCCTTGGTCTGTGAAATGTAACTAATATAGATAGTTAAATGTACTTAAGTATGTAATTAATAGATAATTAGCTGGCAATTAGTGCTAGCCCATACTTTTAAAGTAAGCACTTTAAATAAGATACCTAAGTTATTTTAAGATTAGACCGATAGACACTGAAGAAGAGGGCAGATTACCTTCGAAATATCGATATGTGTCGAGTAATTAAAATAAATCTAGCTTCAAAAGGAACAAATTGGTTTGAGTTAAAATATTTTTACAAGCTAGGAAAAACATCGGTACACAATAAAAACAATTTGAAATGACTATTAGGTCAAAATCCAATTTTATTAAATTCGTAGTTTATAAGGAAGAAATAGGCAGCATCTCTGAAAACGTAAGATTTCTTAGATTATGTTTGAAAAAGAATGTGACTCCAAAAAGTCATATTATTAAATTTAGGTTCCATCTGTTAGGAGTAGGGAAACAAATAGTGCTAGCCGAAAGGAATCTCATTAGAAATTCCGTAAATAGGCTACACAAAAAATTCAGGGAAATCACGCTCAAATTAAGGGAAATAACACTCTCACACTACATTTACATTTTGAAATTCGCACAAGGAAACTGAAGGAGCTGACGAGAGGAAAGGATACCATGGAAAAGAAAAAGGATACTGTGAAGACCATCCTCAACTATGTGATGAACAAATCCACGGTCCAGCTCACAGCAGGACAAAAGAAACTGTTTAACCAAGGTCTGAATTTTGTCTATCAACGAAACAAAATTTCTTACAGAAGACTTAGTAGTGGACATCAAAGCCGCGATAAGAAACCTTCCCGACCAGGTGACAGCACAAATTAGAGACAATGTGGCTTAACTCATCAGGAAGGAAAACCGTAAGAGGGGAAGGACTGGCAAGGCACAAAGAGGCTTAAAGAGTTGGTCTATTATGCCAAAGCAGATAAATGAAACGCCATGGTTGTAATGGTCAAAAATGAATATGACCGATTAGTTATGGAAAACTCAACAACGGAGATTACCATGAGCTAAGGAAAGATCGCTTACCAGACTCTATAAAACGAGTTGAAAGAATCTTGAAAGAGTGCAAAGGAACGATTGGAAAGATGTACAAGCTGCGGGTCTCAAACCCGGCGTTGCCAAGAATTAGGTGCCTTCCGAAGATACACAAGAAAGGAAACGAGCTTAAGGAAATTGTGATCGCTACAAACGCTCCGACATGTATAGGCCTTGGAAGATTAGCGATAGAACGGTTAAAAATCGAGATGAGGTGGTATAGTGACTTGGAAGAGTGACAGCAATAGGGGAAGATGAGTTAACTGTATTATGTGATGTCATGGCTCTATTCCCAATCGTGGCGGCAAAAAAAAGTACTCGTGTCTTTTGTCTTTTGAGGACTGGCTACTAGAGAAGAATAGCTCACCGGAAGGAAGGAAAAGTGCTAAAAACTATTTGAAACTTGCTTCGGTTTGCATGAATGAAAGCTACTTTACTTTTAGGGGGAAACACTTTAAAGCTATGAAAGGTGTTGCCATGGGAAAGCCCTTGTCCCCACTAATGAGTGAGATATTTATGGACCGACTGGAGAAAAAAACTTCATAAAAAAGGGTCGCTTCCTCGTGCCTGGTTGGGATTTGTGGACGACATTCTAGCTGTCATAAAAAAAGATGCTCTGGCAGAAACAAGATTTTTCACCAAAAAACTGGGAATACCAACCGGACTAGAGAAATAGTAGGAGTCAAATCAGGACAAAAGCCACTCAATTTGAACTGAGTTAGTCACAACTGAGAAGAGACAAGCAGGAAAATCAACAGAAAAGCCTTTTGAAACAGGAGTCGACGGGATGGTGCAAACAGAAGAAAAAATCAAAGCAAAGAGATTGCAAACGTCAAAAAAAAAATGGAAACGTAAAAGGCATTGAATAATAGAGAGTCAGGAAGAGAGCCAAAAAACAGAACAGTCTAAAGAGCGTAAAAGAAAGTATTTGACAAAAAAAGTATGATTTGGTAGCACTTCATAACATTCAAAATAAGAGATTTAGAAGTGCACTAATAAGAAAAAAAGTAAGTTTTTTTGCAACGGATATAATCGCTGTGAATACTCAAAATTATCACCGTATTGAAGGGAATATAAATCAAAAAAATTATTGATAGACAAAAGAAACAGCACAAGATCACAAAACTTTTGATGGTGAATAAAATGGATCATATTAGGAAGAGGCAAACGTAACACTGGCAGCCAAAAGCTAAATTACAGAATACACTCTTTCGCTGCAAATCTTTAAACGACTGTATTAAAAGAGAGTGAAAGGAATATGGGACGATAGTTTGAGATAAAATATGTATCACTCGTTTTGTAAATGAAAAAAAATTTTGCGGATCTTCAAAGCGATAGGAATGTACCAGTCGAAATACGAAGGTATACATCAGTAACAGATTCGCCCACAGGGAAGAGAACAGTAATTTGCTGACTTTAATTCTTAAGTATAAAAAGTAATTCTGGACACGCAAAAAATTAATGGCTGTATAGAGGGACTATGATATAGAGAGAATTATATGAATAACTCAGCAAAAGTCACATATATTGGTGGTAGATACATATGTCACAGAGATGTAAGTTTTATATCAGAAAATAGTAAAATGAAGTCGATGAAAGGACAAAAGGAGTTCTGGAGGGTCGGACGTAAGTAATCGATGAAAAACGGTATAGGTGTCATGAGAAATGTTTTTGCCAGACGTTATTTTTACATAGCATTGAAAATTGCACAGAAATATAAATGCAGAAAAAAACCCCAGACCATTCAAGTAAGATAAGAGATCTGCCGAAATCATTCATAGGTCATGAAGGAGATAATACAAAGGCTATGAAGTGAGTAAACGAGCAACACTGAGTACGGTGAAAGAACATTATGGACAATCACACATTCAGCTGAAGAGGATGGAATGAAGTTACTGCAAAAAAAAAGATTTTTTTAATTTTGTTGGCGCCAATTTACTGCTTTCACATATCAGCTTGTCAGACTGGCATAAGCTTGCAGTCATTTGATTTGCGAAACTCAAAATGAAACAGATAAAGTGTGCCACACTAAATTTTATCCTTGGCACAAGTTTGATACGAGTAGCATTGCCATTCTTTGACTCGTGAGCAAAACATCATCAGACAACACGAGGTAAAGTAGATTGAATTACGAAAGGAATAAGAATAGATTGATCATGGTGAAGCGAGTGGTCGAGAGACCGATGCTTGTTATTCATGTGAAAATATTTCTGCACAACTTATTCCGTAGTGTTGAATGAAAATTGTTGTTGTGAATTCATTGAACGATTTTAACGTAGCGTACTGAATCACTAACATAACAACATTTTTATTTAAGCAACTGCACTATTTTCGCTACCAGGTTCTTATATATAAAGTCTATTTTTTACCCAATAAATAACGATATCGCCTAGGACATTTTAGAACAGTAACATGATCGAGCTGCCGCTTACCTGCTGCTGTAACTGAATGCTTAAAGAGATTTTGGTAGCAAATCGTTTTCACTTTGTTGGTCCAGTCCATCTTTTTGGCGAAAATATATCTAATCGCGCTAAAATGCAAATTGGGCAGCTTTGATTTAAACTTCGAATCAATTAAATCAATATTCAATGTTGTGTCATTCTCCTGGTTGTTTTGACACCCTATTTTTGAAACTAAAGTTTCAGCTCTATCAAATGGCACTCCAAGCTCTCCACTACTTTAAGTCTTGAAGTTTAAATTGAGGTTGGTCCACTGGAATCGAGAGTTCAGCGAAAAATATTGTTTAAAGCAAAATATTGTTTAGAATCTTGCTACACTGCTAATCTAGCAAGTCCTTTGATTGAAAAAGTTCCATTTACTTTTACGTAGAACTGTTCGCTAGCAAGAAAGCTTGCAACAAGTCTCATAATTCTTTCAGGAAATCCAAACTTGATCAGCTTCAAAAAAATGACTTCGCACCCAAACGGAATCAAAATCTTGCTCGATATCTTATGCACACGCAATTGTTGGAGTTTTACGCTCACTCAACTAAGATGGCATGCTGTGCCCCCCCATTTTCACTCAAAGAGAGATTAGTATTTTCGTAGAGCATAAGCAAGCTCATTCAACTTTCTCTCAAATATTTTACCAGTATTAGTTAACAGTTAGATCCTATCGAAATTGCTAGCCTCGAAAGATACAATCTTCTCAACTTTTACAACTCGACGTTTATGCACCTCGATTAACTACTCACTGCCTAACGGTACTTTGTTCTTGATTAGAACGATTTCAACTACTATCACTGTTTACGTTGCAAAAAAAGCCAGGCACGTCTGAAAAACGTCTTGTCTAGACTGAAACTGGTTATGTTGTGCTCATGTGTGAGAGAGAAAAACAACATCTTGATGATGCGACATGCAGTTAACCAGATTGTGCTCATTGAACGTGTGAACTACAATATCATTCAAATACAACGCCAACAGTGTAACATGCACTTAACTTGGCTTGCCACTAAGTGTTGACACCTTCCTTGTAACTGTAACATAACTTTTTTCAGGTTGACATGTGTCACAAGTTTTGAGGATTAAAATAACCGTAAAATGTTCACTAAATTCTCACGCAGTTTTTTTTTTTCAATTTTTACTTAAAGCCATATCCTATCATCCAATTTCCACGAAAATAATCAAACCTGAATACAACAGAGCAAAACACAACAGTTTCACAAAACTACTTACTACTTTCTCTGCCCTGTCAAGCTAAACCACTCAAAGCATTTCTTACTGCTGCCTTCATCCTAAGATTGATTATCCTTCAAATAAAAGCGAAATGATGGATTTAGCTTCATACAAGTTTAACGAGCCGTTGATAATTGATCTGCAGATTGCACGCAGCTATGCTACTGGACAACTAAAAAAATTACACAGAGCATCGAAAACATCTTCAACAAGAAAGAACTTACGCAAGAATCAGAACTGCACTGTCCGGAGACTTATAAGCAAGAACAAGGAAATTGTATAATATCATATTCAACTGCGATTGGACTGAGTCAACAACAACAATATTATCCATTACGGAAAGACAATTCGGAATGTGGCTGTTTGTGTGAGGGGTGAATGTTAGCGTGTGGAGAAAGTTTTCTGTTTAATTAAGCAACGGTGACTACTAATTAGTAACCATTTGGTAAATTATCGATTTTCTCGGGCCATTTCAATTAGGCTTCCAAATAGTTTGGATAAGGAAAAGTGTAAAGTTGTACAACATGGTAGTAGAATCATTAGGACGTTGATTATATAATCAAAAAAAAAAGGTTTCATTTCTTACCAAATTAAATTACTTTATTCTTGGAAAATATTTTCCAAGGAATAAAGTAATTAAATTTTTAATATTTTGTCTTTATTAAGACACTAATGAGCCAATAAAAGATTGTGTGTAAACTATAAACGAAATTTGAAAAATTAAAACGTTCAAGTATATTAGTAAATTTAAATTTTAGTCGGAAACTCGTTGCAATTAGGTTGAATTAGTATCCATTTTACTTGTTCAATATATTACTTGCTATCAAAAGTTCAACGCTCAACATGCTATTACCTTTTTGATTCCTCCATTACAAACTTCTACTATCTTCTTGCCACTAAAACATAAATTCCAATTACTAACAGGTCACACTCTGACCAAATATAAATTAGTCACAGCTTAAATCATCAGTCAAATGCTTTTAGTTCATAAATAAAGACGGACTATATGAAAACAAATTGTTGCGGTCCATTTCCGACTTACATGAGAAAATAACATGGTGTGATCATTTGTTCTCATTTTTCATGACAATCCACTTCGCTGCAGAAATTTCCTCAATCGAGTTTTTTCTCATTTGTTGATCTCAGCTTAGACCTTTAGTGTATTGTATTTTCTGCAGTTTGATTCATGGAGCTTAGTCAGCTTTTATTGTACCAAACAAATTTGATTTAGATCTAAGATACAATGGATAACTAGCGTAACATTCGAGCAGCTCAACGAATTTTATGAAGTTAGAGTTATGGTTGCGGAAATCGTTCTAGAAGATTTTCGTCTGAATATTTACAGGAATAATAGCGCATTCATAGAAAATTCATTTCATTGCACATTTTGAAATGTTTAAATAAACCCAAAGTAGCTATCGCACACAATTAAGAAACATTTATAATTTAAATAAAATCATATTGCGTATAATATTGTCTTGCTTTTTTTGTTTGATTTTTAGCCCTGATAAATATTTATTCAAAGAAGTCTACTGGGACTTCTGAAAAAACATAAGTTTATAAAATAAACAGATTTCGATTTTTTTATCTGTATTTAATTCAATTTAAAAAAAAAATTAAATTTAATCTGTAAAACATCTTTAACTCTGGCGACAGCGGCCATTTTAATGAATTTATAGGTACCCCTTTTTTCCTGTAAACCTAATTTTTCAGTTACTGTGTGAATATCGCCATAATCTGGTCACTGAATAATAT
This sequence comes from Nemotelus pantherinus, assembly GCA_963978885.1. Taxonomy (NCBI): domain Eukaryota; kingdom Metazoa; phylum Arthropoda; class Insecta; order Diptera; family Stratiomyidae; genus Nemotelus; species Nemotelus pantherinus. The sequence goes on along the minus strand of OZ022264.1, from coordinate 236,281,900 downwards.
AAGGCAAAAAGTAGTCCGTTTTTTTCTTATTTATTTTTCAAGATGGCATCACTGTTACAGAGTTGCTTACAATTCAAGATCACATCTACCCTAACTGATCTTAATTAAGACCAAAAAAAATTGTGAATTTCAACTAGATCTCATTATCAAGTCGTTAGTTCTCGTGAGAAAACACACATGATTCTGTAGAAAAAACATGAAGCTCATCAAAAATTCGCATTTTCTCTAAAAAATCAAATAATTATCAAGAGGTTCGTTAGCTGGAGGGTTTTCTAGCAATTTACCTGCCATAGTCACCGAGTTGCCTGCAAATTCATTGAAAATTATGTGCGCGTATTTCGTGCACATATTAATTTCGTGACATTCTAATGATTTTCTCGAAAGTTATCGCAGTTTGAAATTTCGCGAATTTTCTTTGCCTAATTTGAGGCACCTAGCGCTCACATAGGGGTGCAAATTTGAAAAACAATATCATACTCAAACTAAAATGATTAAAATTCACTCTCTGTACTTTATTTTTCCAAAAATTTTCTTTCCACGAAAATAAAGAGATAGCTAGAAATTCACTAAAACAACCACTGCCGCTGCCAAAGGGTAATTAATATTTTGTAAATATAGTTGTAAATATACGCCAACAGCTCCTGAAAACCTGAGCGGGTATGACTCACTAAAAAAATCATCTACAAGCCCACAAATTCTTAGTCGGGACACATACCTACATAAGTACCATAGACTCACTTATCAGTGCCCATGAGCTTCAAAGCTATCAAAGATCTTGGTTCGGCAAGACAACTTTCCTCCCGCTATATTCGGAGAATTTTTTGAACGTATGTTTCGAAGGCGTGTAGTTTTCCTCGTTTCACAAGCCAAACGCGGATTCAATAGTGAACCTCAAACTTGCGAAGCGACTGAACACCAAGAATGTTTGTTGAGAATCATCCAGCTCAGTCCCACAGTACTGGTACTTTGATGTGGCTACCTTACCCATTCTGCGTAGGTGTTTCTTGAAGTAAAGGAAGAAATTAATCTTTCAGTGATTACAGTTAGCCCAAGCCTCATCAAAATCAATTTACTTAGCCATCAAGCGTCCTTTATCACGTTCATTCCAAAGTTATTTAAAGTTAGGTTTGCGTATTCGTACGTGTTAAAGCCTTGGTTTAATTCGGCTCCGAGCGAAAGAGATACCCTTCTTTGCGGTCTCGCGTCAGTAGATATAGTAGAGCTAATCGCAATAGAACCATCATGACCCCTTCTGAGAGTTAGCCTACTCAGCAAAGTGACAACTACTAGGCCTATCACAAGCTCTGTGCATATAATAGCAATATGATAGCTTTGTGTCCAGGTTCTCTCTTAAATATCTGACCCATTTGCTGGTCTGAATCTCAACGGAGCCAACTATCATTGAAATGGCAGTTGGTTTAATCCGCTTCGTCAGTATGACAATCTCTGTCTTTGAGACTGATAGCTGGAGACCATGCTCGGTCATCCACCGATCCACTCTCCTCAGGTATTGGTGAAGTTGGAATAGATCGAAATTAGCAGATGTCATTACCGCTGCGACATCGTCAGCATAACCCACCAAGAACACTTTCAAAAACATTTTCAAGCGCAGCAGATCATCATCTCCTGTACCACGCCTGAGGGAATAAATCTCTTTCTGACGTCTCCGTTCGGCACCTGAAGAAGTCCTGTATTGTTACAGTCAGACCACATCTCCGAGTTGAATGCGTTTTGTACGTTCATTGTTACCAGCAAGATGACAGGTTTGACTTGATGACAGGGCAACAACTTCTCAGAAGGCATCAATTGTTGAGTACCATTTCCGGAAGTCGTGCTGCTTCTCGGAAAGACCTAAAGCTAATTTGACTGCTGACAGCAGTTGCGGTAGGAATATCTTTTCGAGGAGTTTCCCCGTAGAGTCTAGCATGCACGTCAGATTGTATTCTGTCTGGTTGTCAAGGTTATTTTATCTAGTTGAGCTATTTTCCACCGAGACCACAAGACTCCCAAGGTTAAACATGAATTATACAAATCCAATAATAAACATGGCTGACTCTCCGTCCGACTTTAAGCGCTCCGATCGGCGTTTCAAATGATACGCCATCAGTCCCTGAAGCCTTCTGGTTTCTCATTCCTGCTCAGCTTCTCATCCGTAAAGAAACGAGCAACGAGCCTGGTTGACGATGATGGGAATATCTGACTTTGGTGGATGTGCCGGAAATAGTAAAACATCAATACGCTTCATGAATATCATATCCATGGGAGTGCTAAGCCGGATCCAGCTGAGTCTATGAGTTACCAATGTGTAGCCATCTTCCCGTGGGTCTGAGCTGACCCCTTCATAAATATCACCCCATTTGGCACGTATACTCCTCATGAGGGCTTTGGTCAGCCTTTTCTTCATGGAACTGTGAACAAGAGAAAGTTCGACCATCTTGTCTCTGTTAATTTGAACGGCATTTCAGCCAAGCATTGGCCTCTTTGCCTGCTGTCAATAATTTGAAAGGTAGTGTTTTTCTGATCACACGCAGTATAGTCTTCAATCAACCTCCAATCGTTGACGAGTGTAGCCAGTCTTTTCGATGCCATAGTGGCTTTGAAAATAGATCTGCCAAACTCTAGCCTTCAGAACAGCCAAAAAAAAGAAGAGCATTGGCCTCTTTGCCGGCTTTCAGTAATTTGAAAGGTAGTGTTATTCTGATCACTCGTAGTATAGCTCTCAATTACCCTCCAATCGTAGACGAGTGCAACCAGTCTCTGATGCCATAGTGTTATTGAGCTTAGATCTGTCAAACTCTTGCCTTCCGAATTTTAGCATTGAATCCCATATTCAGCACTTTTTGTTGACCCCAAAATTAATCTAAACAGCCAAATTGTTTCCATAGCTTTTTATCTAGCTCACTAAAACTGATATTGGCATATTTTTCATATCGGAGTTATGGAGACAAATAAACGACAACTATAACAAAAGTAAATCAATATGTTATATTAATATGCAAAATGCTATGACAAGATTGTGAGAAGTGAAGAAAGCTAGCTAAAGGTGTGGGTGGTAGGTTGACAAATTTGATGTATCAACCTAGAAAAAAATAGACAATGTGAAACGAGTTAGTAACTAGAAACCTCAATAATTAAATTTTTCACAGTATACATATGTGACAACATTTTTCTGATAGACGAAATCTAGATTTTCAGTCAAATTAAACCAATGTAAGTTGACCCACAATGGGCGCTAAAATTTTTCTTAAAATTTACATTGATAGTATTCATAAAACTCACAACCATTTCATGTAGTCCATATATTGATTATTATTTTCTTACATCTATTCCACCGAAATTTTCAAAGATCGATTAAGAATTCGATTTTCTAGACTTATTTTACCCTCATCATATTTTGTTTAGCTTACAATGAAAGCAAAAATATATCAATGTTTGAAATATTCAAACGGAATCTTTCATAGGAAATGTCCAAATACCAAATTATATTTTCAATTCTAATTTTAAACACATCCAACTTTTTTGATAGCTTAATTGACGTATTTCAAATACTATCCTTATATGTATTCAGAACGTTTATTTGTACGAACGAAATCAACCAAACGTTAATACTTCTGAAACAAAATACTGATTACGTACAAATTCCATTAACATTTAAACTAATACAAAATTTATGGCCTGCATTAAACAATTTGTCATGGGTATTGACATTTTCAATTTCTTATTCATTTCATTTCGGACCGAAGGAAAAGCTTTTCCGTGTCATTTGATATCAATTCGTAGATTTTTTTTGCATTGCACTATCCATCAGAATCACTGTAATGCATTCAAGCAGCATGCATGTAGCAATGCTTGAAAGCTGTTTTCCAAAATGTTCATGACTTTCCTGTGAACATTACTCGCAAAAATAAAGGGAACAGAACTTGCGAGCATACATCGGCTATGGGTAATGTGTGCTACACATTCCAGGTCATGCAAAGCTATGATCGGTTGCCGGTGCAAGCTTCATACGCATTTCGCCTAGATGACGAGAGTGCAAGAATACGATGTCAGGCTTTTCAAAAAGTTTTTTTATAAAGCTATAAAGCTGAAAACTAAGAGTTACCCTAGGACATCCAATGTTAAAAAGAAATTAACCGGGTATGGATCTGTAACGCTTTCATGCATAACACGAAATATTCACGCATTACTTTTCCCGTTGGGTACTATCTGCATTATACAGTAAAGTTGTCCATTAGCTGAAAGCATATCAGCATTTCCTGGCACATGAAAAGTATTTCTAATTCAATAGTAAATATGCTGAGGCAAATAACTGCTTTCATATTTGAAAAAAAAACATGAATTAAATTGCTTTCTACGTTCTTTTAGTTTTGACTCTCCTCTTACGGACAAAAAAAAGCTACATTTCCTATTCTCACCCGAATACGCCGTTATATTCACCACATGGCTACGTACCGCACACAATCCTTCACGTAACAATAGCTCGAAGCGATTGAATTCATTTGTTCCCAAGAAAGGTAAGAAAAGTGTAAACGAACTGAAACCAACACACGTAGTCCTCTGAATACATTTCGTAACAAAAAGGTTACATTTCTACTCAAAGAATCAGTCAGCCGTCCAGTCAGTCAGCAGAAATTTGCAATCGCCGCAGGATTCGGCAAACTGAACATATGTTAGGTTTTACATGGGAACTGGTGAAATTTCATATTCTAGTAAGTTTCTGTTTGCTCTTCTTGATGTTTTTTTTCTCCTTCAGCTTTGAGCTACGAGAATGAAGGCTTGTCGCATATTTGCAGATTGTGTTCACTTTTTGCATTTAAGAGTAATTTTGTTATTCTTCAAAATTCTTAAAGCAAAGCGAATTAATTCTATTGCAATACATGTCTAGAATTTGACGTATTTTAAAGCTTTCCTGAAACTTACAAAGCTCATGTATGATGGTTTTAAATTCTTTCGCTTAAGCGAATTGAAAACTCGACGCGATCATTTGCGATTATTTACTTTTGGCTAGTGATGCTTATTTATTTAAATAAGTTCAACGCATTTCGAGCATTAAGGCGAACTACCTTCTTCTCAATCGCAATAAATTCGATATGAATCAAACAAAATAAAAATAGTATTTTATATTAGTTATTAAAGCGCTGCGTGTGATAGTTCTATGCAAATTAAGGAGATAATAAAATGTGAGTAGGAAATTAAAGAGGAAAATTCCCTTTTGGACACGGAAAAAAATCTGAAGGAATCCCACAGGCAACAGAAAGCAGCGTACACATTTATTTATATGTATTATTTTCATTTTCATTTTTTCATTATATCAATGCAATGAAAAAAGTGTGTGCTATACAAAGTGAAGGTGCTATACAAAGATAGAATAGAATAAAATGATCTTTATTTTGTTAGAATAAGTTTATTTATGGAATTAGTGTTTAATGTAGGCTTATTGCTAATATAAAATAAGTGACATTACTTTTAATTAATTGATTATTACTAATATCTCCTTGAAGTGTATTAAACAGCGTATTCTGAAAAATAAATAAGAAAATGTTTGTTTATTTCTGTACAATAATTGCTTTATACGAAATTTAGTCCTAACGAAACACATTTGGTACATACGACAAATAACTCACCTTCTATTAGCACTTCATCTACCTCTGCCTGCTGCAGCTCTGTCAGCATTTGTAAGACGTTCCGTTGACCCCTAAGCCTATTATGTGGCTTCAGAGTGGGCATAATCGCGAGTACTCCACCCATGAATTGCTCATCGCTGCTTTCAAAAGTAGTCTCGCCGCCTGAAGTACGATTGCGGGTTTGAATATACTCTGTGAAACACATCATCGTACTCTCGAGTGGACTTTCTCGAGGTTTACGCCTTTCCGGCACATTGCGAGGCGTTGTGCTGGAACTCACTTGTGCTTCGTCAAGCGATCCAATGGTAAATGAACTTTCGTCCATTGCGCTCGTTTCACCTTCATCCATTGCGCTCGTTTCACCTTCGTCTATTGCGCTCGTTTTTGGAATAAGGCCTACATTGGTCCGTGTTCTGAAAATATAAATTTCTCATATTACATGAATATGGGCAAAATTGAAAATCTTACACTCAAAACAAAATATATCGCTGACAGATATAAAACGACGGAAATATAATATATCGCACATGAGTATATGGGTGTATTTTGAGAGCCATAATATATTCACGGCAGATATAATATAAATATTTATCGTATGTAAGCAGAAAAAAAGCTCAGGGGATTGCCCTTTGAAGCGAATGCTTAGCCATGGCGGTAGGGAGACACATATGGGAGAAGCCGATAACAACTATTCCATTATTCTTCTAAGTGCCACATTTATTTCTTATTTTCTAAAGCGCTAACGTTATGCTTAGTTGCTACTAAAGGCTGGTACTGAGTTAACCGTGAAGCTAAATTTTGACATTTCCCCATTATCTGGCCATTCTTTCGAGCGAAAATTTTGACAACAGAGAAAAGCAGAGACAATGCTCATTCTTGACGGATAAAATGTCAAGAATTTCAATTTTGGATCGATTTTCTTATTGGAAAGTCATTTGCACTGCTCAGTTTTCAAATTCAAACACTAAATGTCACTTTTTAGCTCGAAAGAATGAACTGCACAAACTAAATTGGCGTGAAATGATTGACAACATGTTTTAGTGCCATCTATGTTTTCGAAGCGAAAGCAACTTCGAAGCAACTTTTCATGCTAAGAACACAGTACCAAACTTGCTTATTTTCAAGCTAAATTTTCGCCGAAACAGATTTCACGTGAAATTTTGTATGAAAATTTCACGTGAAATCGAACTCAGTACTATGCTTAAGCCTTTAATGTGGCACTTAATTAATGGGGCGCTGGTATTATGCCCAGTTGCCGACCGTTAAGACAACACAAGACGAACAAATACAGCCATGGGCACGGCGGGATTCGAACCCGCGGGCAGTAGATCGCTCCTTCGGACTGACGCGTTAGCGAGCTAAGCTACCGACCTCACTGCAAGCTCAATCTCAAACTATAAACAAAAGATGCCCCATAATTAGAAACGAAAATAAACCATATATATCTACGAAATGCATATTATATTGTTCAGTGGTCATTTTATACCTGTCGCATATATAACATACCAACTGTATGGATTTCATATCTATCGCTACCAGAAAACAGAGAAACCCATATAGAACTTATACCTGTGGCGCACATAATTATGATTGCTGTGTGCATATTTTGTGTACCCGAGGTATATTTTTTACCTGAAAGCCGAATTTTACTTAAAATGAGTATAACTCTGGATTTTCATATACTCATAATACCTTTTAAATCAATAGTTATACCTGTTGCTTGTATATGCTATGTATCACACATAAATAGAACAAAAATATATTTGTTAGGGCAATTTTGTGTCCACTACGGTTATTTATGTCTATTGCGGATATTATTATTTTTGCTGCACATATAGCAGAGCGAATTTTTTTTTGTGTACGTTCTCGGTTTTATTGAGCCATCAATGAAGGCCATGTTTCCATTTGCGGTGCTGCAGACCCGAAAGGCATATTGCGCTTTCGCATTTCCTTCGTATACCGATCACGCAAAGTCTTCCATTTGCGCTGGCATGCATCGACTGTAATATAAAGAAGATATTAATTTAATTTACTGTTTTGATTAATAATTTATGTTTTGTTTTGGTTAATAATACAATTAATTGTTAAATATGCAAATAACAACTTACCACTAGCAGACAGCTTTTCGCTTATCTGCACCCATACCCGGAACTTGGCAGCAACATTTATATACCCGCCTCTAGCCTTCTCGTATAAAATCGGGTGCTCCTTCACTAGACCCATCAGCCTCTCAATCGTCACGTCGTCGTCCAACACTGTATCTCTCATTGGCTGCATTTTGAAATAACGTTTTATTGGAAGGTCCTGCTTTGTGTGAACTGTAAATCAGTAATCTCAACCTGATATTTATGCCCAATGCTAATAAAGTGTATTTCACTACTTGCCTTTTAACATAATCACCTCTGATTTCATAATTGCCTCTTAAACATTTTCTAATGTTATCCATCTAGTATATTATTTGCTAAATATTAAAATTCTAATTATGGACTCTGAGGAGGAGGCCAAATAGCCCTCGCAATACATGAAATATACGTGGCTACAAATACATTTCAATAAACCTGGCTTAAAATACATTTTAATATACCTGGCTTGTTGGGAAAAAGTGGTCTTTAATTCATAACCAAATTACTGTCATTAATTTGCTATTTACTCTCATTTAAATTTACTATTTACTATCTTTTTATTTTGCTATTAACTATCGTAACTATCAACCATTAAATTTGTTTTCGAATCCTACAAAAAAATTGATAGTATTAAATGAACTCTATTTACATTTTCGCATACATTTCAAATCGGGCGCGTTTCCCAAACAATTACAGCTGATTGCAGACTCTTCGTTACGACAAAAGTTGAATCCATTTCGACCTGAGCTGGGCCTGGCTGCGCCTCGACGTAGGGTGTACTCAATGCTATGGAAAACCCATACGGGCCATTTAGACAAGCGTCCATGCGTCCGCGCGTCCAAGCGTTTTTAGATTACACGAGTCAAGTCAACTCATATCCAGTTTTTTGAAGGCGGGGCTAAGGCGATAAGTGGATGGATTTTACACGCTTATGATGATGTATTTTTGCTCCGTACAAATATATTGGTAACAGAAAGTTGTATGTATTTATCCATATGAGTATATATACCTACATATATATGTTTGTGTCTAGATATTCAGATGCATTCAATTTGTTTTCGTAATAGTCATGCACGTAAGGATGCAAAATACAGTGGCTCACAGCTTATTTGATACAGTGCTTCTTTAAAAACTTAAGTTGCAATAACTCAAAAAATAATCACAATATCAAAAAAATTTGAACACCATTTTGAAGGCAATTGTTTGTTGTTTATTAAACAAGTTTATATTTGTTACAAAGTTGCTGTTTTACATCTCAAAAAACAAAAAAACTAAAAATAATAACAAATTTCATGTCACAGCTTATTTGATACAGTTTGATTAAACATTAAAATTGTTGTGAATTATGAGGTTTTCAGTTGATTTCAATACTTTGTATGATAGTCCTTAGACTTAAGCAGAGCCTGGAGCCTATTCGGCGTTGAATCAACGAGTTTTTTTGTGATGTCAGGAGTAATTTTTTGCCATACCTCTAGCAGTGCTTTCTTCAGGTCTTGTTTATTAGAAAACTTGTGTTTTCTAATGTTGTTATCCAACAAAGTCCACAGATTCTCAATGACGTTCATATCTGGTGACTGTGCCGGCGGAGACATCAAATGAGGGCAATCCCAAATTGGCCAGGACTGCACAATTCCCAACTTGTGGTTTGGATCGTTGTCTTGGTACAACTGAAATTGGTCGCGAACACCCAGTTTTTTAGCACTTTGCAGCAAATTGTTTGTGAGTACATCAAGGTACTTTGTTTGGTTCATTGTTTCCTCAATACTCTTTAAATTTCTGACTCCGGCTGCGGACATGCAGGCCCAAACTATCACATTACCACCACCATGCTTCACAGTAGCTTTGAGGTTCTCCTTGTTTAGCTCAGTGTTTGCCTTGCGCCAGACATATGACATTCCGTCGGAGCCAAAAATGTTAAACTTGGACTCGTCTGCAAAAATAACCGTATTCCAGGATGCGGGTGGCTTTCCCCCATGCTCTTTGGCAAAGGCAAATCGGCTTATTGTACTTTTTTTGGAAATGAAAGGCTTCCTACGAGCTACTCGGACCCTGAAATCATGGTCACGAAGCACTCGTCGGACGGATTCAGCACTACATGACTTCCTTAACTCACGATGAACCTCAGTAACCAATTTTGGAGCGGAAATCTTTGTGTTTGCTTTCACTTTCCGTACAATGTATCGTTCGTCGGATACGGTAAAAATATTGTTTGTGTATTTCTCCTCATATTTTCTACCCGATTTTCGTGTACGCAGGGCTCAATTATGTGTTGCACTGTAGAGACACTCAAATTCACACTTTCAGCAATTTTTCCAACACTTTGTCCTTTTTTAAAGTGGTTTAATACCAATTCGCGCTGTTCAATTGTGGTGCGATGACCCATTTTAAAATTTTGGCTCATTTTGGCACTTCAGCTTACAAGATCTTGCTAAAAATTACCTAAGCCAATGTGTAACACAATCAAAAATTCAAGAAACAAAAACAAGACAGATTAACGGCGCGACAAATAGAAGTTTATTCGCATTGAAGTGTCTGTATCAAATAAGCTGTGAGCTGCAATTTTTCTGCGCCAGTGGTATTTCTCTTTTACCGGACGCCGAGGAATATTGCTGGAACATTTTTTGTTTGCATTGTATTTGTTGAACATGCATCTAGTCAAATACGTTTAAATTTTTTGGATAGGGTTCTTTATATCAAAGTTACAGTGATTTGCATTTTTAAATAGTCACTGTATCAAATAAGCTGTGAGCCACTGTATATATTATCCACATCATTATATAAGAAAATAATCATCCACAAAACATATATTTAAATGATCACCAACGAATCATCCACACATGCCACTGAGCGAAAGAAATCATTTTAAAATTTATTGTACATGAATCAGCATACTCCACCTCCTTCGCTTTAGACCCGCCTATATAAACAAAATCAAATTGACTCGTGTAAGCAAAACTCGCTAGATCGCATGGACGCGTGGACGCATGGACGCCAATGTAAATGGCCCAATACAGTCAACTCATCTGACAGCTTGGCTGCGGTAGACGACGTCGCAGTGTGCTTCAGCAGTGAGAATGATATCTTACAAAGAAAATATCAGTCAATTTTGTTTCTTACTCGCGCACTTAATATAGTTCTGCAGACACTTAATGTTAACAAATACAGCCTGATCTCGAAAAATATAAACAGATAAAGAACTCTAAAGAAAACAAATTGCCTGAGAAACTTAAGTAGATATTTTACGAAACAAAATTTAACGGAAGGCATTACGCTCCTGGAAGCAAGAACGTTTTCTCCGATAGGTGTGTGACAAAAAATTGGAGACATTATGGAGAAAACTCAAAAGAAAAAAACACAAGTTCTAATGATTATCAGACAGATACAAAAGTGCTATCAAATGTCGAGGTCCCTTGAGGACCTCGAATTGATCACGAAACATCCAAAAGAGTTAATCTTCCTCAAAGTTAGCTTAGGAGATATAATACATTTAAGTATTCTGCAACTTTATTTGAAGAGTTGAAGCTCAGCGATAGCGAGGAGCTCAACCGCAATGCCATAACTAGCAACAGTTTGGTTTTACAATCAATAATTGCCATTTCCAGATAAAAAGAAGGACACCATATCTCAAAATGCACTTAGCAGCGCCAACCGAATGCCAAATGTGTTAACTTTTTCGGTTACCAGAGGGAGGATTCTACAGATGATGCCCAAAATATCCCATGAACTTGCGGAAAACGTTTGTACATGTGGTGAAAGCGAACTTCCTTTCATCATTATTCAACATAATTCAAACTCAGGATAACATAATTAAAACTCAGATAAAGAAAAAGAAAGCAACGCCATTACGAAGCCCTAAAGCCAATTTTAGACATGCGCGTCCATGCGTTTTTAGATTGCACGAGTGAAGTCAACTCAAATCCAGTTTTTTGAAGGCGGGGCTAAGGCGAAAGTGATCGGATACGGTGATTAATGTACCATTGACTCAATTGTTTTACTTTCGCTCTTTGTCATTTGGAGATGATTAGAGGCTGGATTTTTTTTGCACAATTTTTTTTTCTCCGTACAAATAAATTGGTACCAGAAAGTTGTATATATTTATCCATATGACTATAAATACCTACATATATATGTTTGTGTCTAGATATTCTAATTTTTTCGTAATAGTCATGCACGTAAAGAAGCAAAAAATATATTATCCACATCATCATATAATAAAATAATCATCCACAAAACATATATTTAAATGATCATCAATGAATCATCCACACATGCCACTGAGCGAAAGAAGTCATTATAAAATCTATTGTACATGAATCAGCATACTCCACCTCCTTCGCTTCAGACCCGCCTATATAAACAAAATCGAATTGACTCGTGTAAGCAAAACACGCTAGATCGCATGGACGCGTGGACGCATGGACTCATGTCTGAAAAGGGCTTAGGAGTTATAAATAAACGCATAAAGACGAGATACATAATGCAGAGGGTAGCTGGGAGCACGGTTCCCTAACATTATATGGAAGCAAACCGAAATAAGAAGTGGGAGACCCTACAAAGGACGACATTACTAACGCATCACCGTTTCATTTCGCCTTATATATAAAACGTTTGTGAATTCGATGCATAGAAAACATTGGCTTTTGTCGAGGTTCTGCAACTTAAGTTCCAAGAAAGCTGCTCTCCAGAGATTTACGTTGTCGAGAAAGATAAAGTTTCTGAGAATATTGGTCAAACTTTTGCCTCTGCGCCAACAAGAAATACTCTAATCAATCCAACTAGCTTCGAATAGACGAACTAGCTAATAAGTTGATGGAATAAAAAGATATCACCTCGATCAGACTCGAGTAAAAATGCGAGGCACACTCGAATCCCAGACAACACACCGAAGACCTTGCCGGACATGATTAAAACTAAAGAACTAAGGACTGAAACTAAGTGGCTATGTTTGTTGTACCCCAACACAGGCAAAGACTTCAACTTTCTACAGAATTTGAGATCTATAAGTCTCATATACTGTTACTGACATCTTACATCCTTTTTTCTCCAACTGGGATCAAGAGCAACAGCTTCGAGTGACCCTGTTTCGACAGAAGGGGTTGATTCACTCGTTTCGTAGCCCAAAGGAGTCTGACATTACCGTGACCAGGAAACGAGAACGCAGTGGGGATATCTACCTGGGGATTTAACAACAACGCTAAAATTCTGTATTGCACTATTTAGTTCAACTTTTTATTTTAGCCAAGATACAATCCTGGCGTTAATACATAAACTCCTACTACATAATTTTACCACTTAATACATAAAAATGTCAAAAGTACCTCGACGAAATTCTACGGTGCGTATTACCACCGCCTGCCTTTTTGTATCCAATAAATCTGCATCTGTGGCTTAAACTGTTGGTTTTCCCCCGTCGATCTGCCATACTAACTGTCGGGCTGGTTCACGCTCCAATAAAACGGCCCACAGACTCGGAGATCTGGTCGTTGACTGGATCTCAATTGATTTGCCACAGACACAGAATGTAATTGCAACTTGAATTGCAATCTCATTCGAACGTTGTTTCCGTTGAGGCAACACACGCTTTGGAATGGGTGTTTTCAGGTCATTTTCGTTGTAAGAAAATGCAGGACATACATTGTAAGCATTGTTAGCAAATGATGTTTTATGTAAAGTAATTTCGAACAAGTACATATACACGGGTATATAAGGTATTTGTACTTTCTGCTTTAGGTACATGTAGCCTAGTCATAGATCCCTCTAAATATTTGGCGGTCATCATACGCAGGCAGCACTTGTGCGTATTAGGGGTGTATTTACTGATTTTTGAAGAATATTATAAATTTGTATGTATCATCAAGAGCAGGCAGCAATTGTGCCTTAACAAGGTTTACTGATTTTCGAAGAAAAATAAAGATTTATGTGTACATACTAACAAAAAATAATAAATTATATTTGGAGGGTGACCTGTCCAAGCTGAAATTTGCTCGAAATAGTTGGTAACGTTATTCCTTGATCTAGGTACGTATATGTCGTCCGCACACGCACCCTATTTTTCGCTTTTTTGTACTTTTTTTATTTCCCGCCGATAAACAATCCGAATGTTTCTTACTTTTTGTTTTAAAGCTTCTACATTGCTTTCGGGATCTATCTCCAGATATTTTTTTAAAAGCTTCTCCCATGCAAGCATTTTTTTATTTTTAAACATGTTATTTTTTTTGTGGCAAAGCTCTGGCAATTGTTGGAAAAGTGAAAAAAATTCTCGCCAAGTTTCGTTTTTTTGGATGGAACAAATTTTGCTCAACAACGATAAAAAACGAAATATTCTAATTCAAACAAAAAACTGTAAATATATAAATTGGAATTATTTTTGCGGGATGATTAAAATTGAAAAATTTTTTTATTAACTTGAAAATTTTATTTGACAAAGTGGTAAAAAAAAAAAAAAAAAAAAAAAAAAAAAAAAAAAAAAAAAAAAAAAAATTTTTCAATTTTAATCATCCCGCAAAAATAATTCCAATTTGATTCTGCTTCGGAGGCTTATTCCGCAAAACGATCGAGTTTCCCGTATCAATTATTCTCTGCTTTGATAAGCTTTAGAGACGATATACGTTGTCTATGCGATTATAGACAAGAAGGGAACCGTGATCACAAATCAATAACCTTTATGTGTAAATATATATCCTGACCTTTTCTCTTGTTTAGTGTCAATGAATCTAAATTTGAGCTCAACCTGAACCTCCTATTTATACGTTTTAATTGCTTCTTTATTATTTTTTTTAGCGTGTTTTTCCTTTTTTAATTACCTGTATGCAAATTGCTTTCGAAGCGCACTAAAACATACCCAAACCAGGGCTGAAAATGCTGAAAACCCTGCGAGATAGAGAGACTGGCTAATCGCAGCTGTGAATCTTGTTGACAAAAAAATGTAGTAAACCGAAATATTGGCATACATGGTTTTTTTCAAAATAATTTTTCTATAGAATTATAGAGGTACCTGAAAAAGGACTAAATATCCGTTGCTGCCAAATGCTTAAAGATATTTTTGTGTCACATCTATTCTTGTCGTTCATAAATATTTCCTGAATTATATGAAACAGTAACGGGATCATAAGGTATGCTAACTGACTCTTGTTGAGCATATTCATACACAATTCAGTCCGTTAAACCAATGATTTTGAATTATGTTACCATTACGTTACACTAAATTCAAATGAGATTTCCATTCTAGTTTCAAAATCACAACAGACACAGCAACTTGGTCGTCGACCAGTAGCTCCGCCCACCAAATATCAAAAAATTTTGATATTTACTGCAACCGTTGCAGAGACTAAAAATGCAACCTGAGACTAGCCCACATACAGAGAATTTCGTTGCAGATATCGCATATTGTTTCTGTTTGTATCGCATATTGTGTCTGTGGGCCGTTTAATGTGATGTATTCAAATTATACGATGGTTAAAAGCCTGCCAAGACTTTAAGTTTGCCACAGTTATTTTATTCCGCACTCGTCTCGCCATCCAACCGAAAAAAATAATGTGAGAAAAAATTTTAATTCAGTAGTGTTCGTAACCAGTCGACTAGTGCTCATCTTGGTTTCGTCCTGAAGAAAAAGAAAGATTGCACTACCACTTTTCTCGAACCCTCTTTGATGGTCTCGGACTGCTGCTTTTGTGGAATCAAATTAGAGCCGTTGCCACCAAACTTTAAATCTGCATGCAGCTGGGGCATTCACCTATGATACGCTCCGTCACATTTCACTATCTGGCTGCAAAAGCCGAATTGGTATTGTGGAACGTGGTCCCACCTCTAACGTTTCGATTACAGGTGATGGCTCTATTTCGAGTGACGTTTCTCAGGCTGTCAGATCCACCAGCTGTCAAAATTTGTAGCTGGCTATGACTGCATGAATTTCCTTTCTCAAATCTTCTTCTCTTGGTGGTGTGATGCAATTGATCAGGTCGACAATTACTGCAGATACAATGCGGATTAATTAAGGAACTAAGATTAAAACAGTGGCAAGTAAAGAGGGTTGTTTAAAGGTACCGATATCACTGTTTGAATTTCAGTTCCCGTTTGAACCCGAATTGTATACTAAGCTAAGTGAAGTGACATATGATTAGGTTTTTCCAGGACGGCAAACTGTCTCCGGTTTTTCCCGTTACTATGATTACAAGACTCACAGATAGGTTTTTCCCAAGCACTATTCGGTCGCTAGTCATTAATGTCCACCATGCAGCTACTACTCGGATAAATCGAATTTTGATAAACAGTTCCGGGAAAACCTAATCGTATGGCGCACTACATTGAATTCAATAAGTTTTGCATTGTTTCGATCGCAAAACCGTCGATCCAGCCGTAACAAAACCGGGGATTATCATAGTTGCTTTCAGGCTCTAAAATTGATATGGTTTTAACCTGAACGTATGTCGCAGCCAACTTCATCGTTTGATTTCCATTTTTCGTGGGAATAGTCATGCGGGGAAAACCTAATCGCATGTCACTGCACTAATAAGTTTTGTAGTTGAATTCTTTCCACTTTATTCTCGTTTGGTCATAGTTTGATCAGTTTGATCTGGTTCTAGAGACGCACTGGGTTCATCTTTTTTTGCGATTTCCTTTCGTGAAAGATGATGCGTTCGGCCAGATCGACAATTACCTCCAATTTGAACTGAATCGAAGTAAAAGACGTGGTTAGTTTTGAAATTTGTGGCTGTTTTGGAGTCGTTTGTGTGCCTTCCGTGATTGATGTTTCCCTGGTTTCTGCCACGTTACGGCTGCTGTGCAGAAGATCGTTAATGACTTAGATTTCCCGCTGGAGTACTTAGATCGCCGTAATCGGATACGGTAATAATAATCTCCTTGCTAGCTTCATCGTTTGGCAGCTGTGCAGTAGTAGATGATAGAACTCTGACTGTAATCTGTGTTTTCCTTGAAGTTAGTGCTGATTTTGCACCCTTACTCCATTTGTGGCGGTGGGCCTAATAAGCCCCAACAAAGTATCAGGCAGTACCGTGAGTATTATTCTATTTTAGGTGTTTAGTTTATATTTTAGGCATTTACGCTTTATTCTCTGAGTTGCCTCAGGCCAGGGTAGGTTATGCGAATAAGTGTATCAGGGTGTTTTAAAATATCTTAGGACATGCTTGGGTGTCTGTCGATAGTTACAAAAAGTTTAAGCGCTCTGTCGCGGATTTTGACAGTTTTGACAGGGTTTTGACAGTTTCTAATCTCAAGTCCTTGTGAGTATCTATGTTCCTAACGTATCTCGGGATATTAAAAATCATTCTTAAAGAGATGTTTTGGCATGCTTGAACCTTTTGGATGTTGGTTTTGGTCGTTTGACCGAAGGCTACGCTTCCGTAGAGAAGTTGGGGTCGAATGACTTGTTTGTACAGAAGCGCTCTGTTAGTCATATTAAGTTTTCTGGAGCTGATGATTGGATTTAGAAATTTAATTGTGTTCCTTATGGTTGCTCGTTTAGCAGCAATGTGTGATGTCCATTGTATTTTGTTGTCAAACGTGAGGCCTAAGTATTTGGCTGTCCTTTGCCATATTCTGGTGACACCGTCTACCATTAGCATGCGAGGCCTCTGATTTCTTTTCTGAGTGATAAAGAGTGCTTGTGTTTTGTAAGTGTTTTTTTTTTTATTTTCCACTTGTGAAAGTAATCTAGAAGGGAGTCAATAGAGCGCTGGAGATTTGAAATGATAGTGTGTGCCTGTTTTGAGGAATAGAAGATGCATGTGTCGTCAGCAAACAGGGATATGTTTATTCTATTCGAACGAGGGATGTCTGCAGTGTATAGGTTGTACAAGAGCGGCGAGAGGGGTGAGCCTAGGGAGACTCCAGCTTGGATGTGGCGTCTTGAGGAGAGATGGCTGTCTATTCTGACTTGGAAAGTTCTCTCTTGTAGGAAGAAGCCAATTAATTGAGAGTATGATTTAGGCAAATGGAGGTTGATAAGTTTGACGGTCAGACCTGCATGCCAAACTTTGTCAAAAGCTTTGGCCACATGGAGCATGTACAGATCTGTAGATTGTCGTCTATTGAACCCTACTTTAATGTGTTGTACAACTCTGGATAATTGTAGTTCGGTGGAATGTTGAGGCTTGAAGCCAAATTGCTCATCAGGTAGGATGCTGTTAAGATGGACTATCTCATTTAGCCGGGAGAGGAAGATATGTTCTGTTAGTTTGGCCAGTGATGAGAGAAGGCTAATAGGCCTCCAGTTTTGGGAGAGTGTAAGATATTTTCCGGATTTGTGAAGGACTATGACTGTGGCTAGTTTCCAACGCTTTGGATATTTTTAAAAAGAAATATACAGTTTATGATATCTGCGATGTTCTGGAGAATGTTATCCGGTAAGTGTTTGAGACACGAATTGGTGACATTATCAGGGCCTGGGGCTTTGCGTTTGCTGATTTTTCGAACCAAGTTTTTGACTTCCTCTAGGTTGGCAGGTGGAATTGAGTCGTTGCTTAGGGTTCTTGAATTTAGTATGTTCGAAGCGTCTAGTTCAATGCGATCTTCGTTGTCAAGTTCGTCGTCTGGAGAGGTGTTATCGTGGAACTGTAGTTCAAGGGCGTCCGCAAATGCTTCAGTTTTGTCGGATTTACTGAATTTGAGGCCAATTGTGCCATGGATGGGGGCATGGTAGGTTTGGTTTTTGTCCTGAAATATTTGGACAGCCTCCAGAATGTGTTGCTACCGGGTTCGATACTCTTCATGAAGAGCTCCCATTGTTCATTTTTGAATTGATTAATTTGGGTACGAATAACGTTAGCTAATCGGTTTGCTTCTGTTCGTTGTCTTGGGTAGCCCGTGCTTCTTGTACGTCTTCTAATTTGGTTTCTTCTACTGATTGTAAATTTTAATTGAGTGTAGAAGTCCATAGGGATCATGGTTATCCTCAATAGTTAAAAAAGTGATCTAAGGTCTACTGAAAAATGTTGAGCCTTGGGAGGTCTATATACGGAAATGGCAATAAACTCTAGGAAGCTGGTTTGTACTTTGATTGCTGTAGCTTCTATGCCCATGAGGAGTGTGATACATAGCACGTGGTGATTGATGTTCCTTCCAATGAAGATTGCTGTACCTCCTCCTCTACCTGTCAGTCTATCATTTCTATATGTCTGATAGTTTGGGAGACGAAACTCTCTGCTCGGTTTTAGGAAAGTTTCCTGGATGAGTAAGATGTCAACTCTCCGCTCGCTAAGGAATTGTAATAAATCGCCCTTTTTGGATAAAATGGAATTTGCATTCCAAATGAGGATAGAGATTTGGTTATCTCTGTTCATTTAAGTGATTGAGAGAATACTGGGGGTGTTTGAATGGGAAACATGCCCTGCACCATTTTTGCTATTATGTCCTTCATCATTGAGTGAAGCTGGACTTGCATGACCTCTAGAAACTGCCCCATTTGTTCTAGTGGTTTTGAGAGCTTAGTCTAAAGTTTGGAAATGTTATTGGAAGATGCCACAGGTTGGGCAGTAGTTGGGTTTTCACGGGCTATTTGTGCGAAGGTTTTTTGAATATTTTTGGGGTTTTTAGGACAACCACCATAGCTTGCGGGATGCCCCCCGCCACAGTTTACACATTTTGGTTTCTGTTCTGGGTATTTGTTGCAGTTTTTGTGGTGGTGAAGACCGTCGCACTTAACGCAACGGGATTGAGCGTGGCAGTTGTTAGAGGAGTGGCCAAATTGTTGGCAGTTATGACATTGGCTTTGACCAGCTCTTGGTTTTTGGGCCTCTACTTGACATACAAGGTGGCATATAGCCTGTATGTTATATGTATGTTTTTCTTCCCTTGGAAGAAGAATTTTTATTAACTTAGGAGGGTCTTTCCTAGTTTTGATATAAAAAACCTCTATTGAGTTGAACCCTTGCCTCTCAAGGTCTATTTTAAAAAACCTTTCTTTAATCGTCTACCTGCGTCGTATCTAACGGCTAATGACATTTACTCGCTTCCTCGACGTCGTAGCAATTCAAATTGCTGTTTGTTTCTCTGTCTACTGCGTGTGCTCTTCTCGGCGGCTCACGGCTGACTCTACTAACCAACTTATGACGGACACTGAGCTAATGATGATAGAACTCCGCACTGGTTCTGGGTAGTCTATGAAATTTTGGTACGCAAATTAAGTACCTGAGTCAAAGTGACTGCGGGTCTGGTGTCACCCATGATTACCATGGCCTGATAGTGTTCAGCTGCTTCACCGATGAGGTTGTCGAGGTACCTGTGTTTCCAAAGCTGCCTGTGCTTCTCGTTGCACTCGTTATAGTTTCGTTCGCAAAAGCATTGTTGCAATATTCGTGGGAAAAATCTAAGCGATTTTTCTTTTTTTTCTACATTTTCAAAACTGCAAACTAACCTTCATATGTTATTGCAATACTTTCAGAAATTCAGATAAATGCCAAGATGAATATCATCGTAACGAGACAACACAAATGACAAATTTCAAATTTCGCTATACAATAGGGCTGCGGACACATACAGAAAAAGTAGGATCGATATGATCGAAAGTGGGTCAAAATGCAAACTTGTTTTCTTCTTTCTAATATGTTTACCTATTACTAGAATGCCTTTTTGGATCTTTCAATTCGTTTATGTATAACTTTAAAAAAAATGTTTTGTCTTCTCGGAAAAGTTGCAAAAAATTGGATCCTTTATTTCTTCATCGTATGGAAATTCCTTCCAACGAAGTCCTTTTTCAATTTTGGGAAAGGATAATAATTATTGGAAGCTAGGCCATGACTTAGGGTGGGTAGTCTAAAATATGGAATTCCACCTCATTCAAGACAACCAACGCAAAACGACTCTTGAGAACAAGCCCGTTGTCGTGCAGAAGGAGGACACTTTTGGTCAATTTCCCTCTTCTTTTTTCTTTAATGACTTCTTTCAACCGCTCTAAAATTGAAACGCTAAATTGTCCCGTTATAAAGATGCCTTTTTTTTAAACTGATCAAAGAAATCCTTTCTGAGTCCCGAATTTCGGCCGCCATGGCTTTTTAAACAGATTGTGATACCCTGAACTTTTTGGGTAGTGGTTTGTCGTTTTTGTGCCACTGCATAGAATCTTGTTTGGACTTAAGCTCATGATGATGAGTCTAGGTCTCGTCTCCAGTAATGATTCGACTCAATACTCCATCCTCATCTTCACTACAGAGCCCACCATGCACTGTTGTTTTTTCATGTTTTGAGCTGAATATTGATCGGCGTATCCGCTCATGAAAGGTAGACAAAATTTCACAAATTCATTTCGCTTCATACTCAAGTTTTTGAGAAAATCATTGCCATAAGCTTCCTGGCTAGAGTTTGCTGGATAAGTTTTGTTTAAGGCATGCAATCCCGAGCTTTCGGGATCTCGGTATCCCGACACATTTTGGACGTTATGCTGATTTCATTTCAATTCGTTTGTAACTAATTTTATACTTACTTATACTATCATGACCAAATAAGAAGGAATTATTGGACAAGCAGATAAGAGGAACATATATCATAAGATTAAATTAGACACAATTATAGATTAATGTTTTACTTGCTGGCACCCATGTATATATGAGCATAAATTTAACATTATAATGAACTTAACTTCCGGTTTTATGTATATTTATTTGAAACAAGGCTTTAATTGAGTACGAATAAACCAATATATCTGCTTAAATTCCCTTAATATAGTTTTTTTTTATAAAATCTCGAAATTTTGGGAGTATCCCCGAATTTTCGGGACCTCCATTTCAATCTCGGGATTAATGCCCTAGTTTTGTTAGGCTGCAAAAATGTTTTGTTGGTAAACATCAGATGCGTATGGATTTCTTTCTTTTAATTGTTGGCGCCTTTGACTGTCGACCCCAGATACATGAACAATTTAACTTTTTCGATGCTGTATCCGCCTAGTCCTTTCGACACGTACTTACGGGTATTTTCACTGGAATTTTACCTGTCACTGCTTTCACTTTGTTTTTGCTGTGACGTTTAGGTTTTACTTCACTTATATGTAGTTCTTTATTTTCTTATACTCAAATTTACATAAATATGTAATAACACGGATTTCCTTTCTTGGATGGTGATAAGAGCTTGCTTGACTTATTTTACGTATTCTCAAAACCGGGAATTTTCCGTCAAATATTTAATATACTAATCAGATTTCAAGCGACACGCATATCAAACACACATACGTTCATATTAAAGTAGCTTTATTGATTTATTTTCAAACTTGTATGTCCAGTTATACCTGAATAAAACTCTCAGAAGACAAGAATGAATATACAATTACTATGACCCACCACCTTGATTATGCAGGTAGCTCACCTATATTAGCCAGCTAATCTAAGTTCCAAATTTTGAAAACGTTTAAATACGTTGATTTATGTCTGCATCTGAACCAGCATATAAATATAATTTATCGATCGCGTTAAGTTGTCACGGCCTGACTAAACGGTAAAGTCAATCGTCGCACGACAGAGACATCGCAACTTTGCCCTGGATCCGAAATCTTTAAATATTTAATTCAGGAAGACCGTGTTCATAATAAAGAAAATGGGTGGAAAATCGAAGGCGAGCGGTATCCATCCAATATTCCTATCTAATCACACAGATGGCTATAAGCATATATACATATATAATTCTATGTATCGATAGCTTGCCTGTAGATACATAGAAAGATACATGACAGCTCGTGGCAGTTTCCAAGTCTTTCGTATTCACTTAACTAACTTAAAAGGAACACTTTCCATCTCAATAAATCAGACTAGAGAGGAAACTCGAAACTTGCTTCGACCAGTTCAAGTTTGCAAAGCATTATGTCGAAGGAAAGTTCAACGGATAGTGTAACAAAGTGCACGTTTTATTGAACGAGATATTGGAATGGAGGTATTTGGCTACGACCCAAATTGAGTTACTGACAAGATGTTACGTCTCATTCTCTGTCGACTAAAGTTCGAAGGGACGAGGCGGAAAATTCGCAATCGCTAATCAGATGACTGGTTGAGCTAGCTACATCGATTGGCACAATCGAAAATTGTGGTACCGTACGTACATTGTAGTCAGTGATGGCGTTTCTCTAGCTTTGTGTTTGTTGTTTTTGCAAGGCTGACATAAATTTTGTGTTTAATATGTGAGTTTAAATGTTTCAGACTCCGGCTGTTAATTTTCCAATGCCGCAAAAGTACTTAAAATAATCTCAAATTTCGTAAAAAAGTGGGTGAAATGATAATCGGTGTGCGGAAACGTTGATGACTTCTTGAGTCGTGGGACAACCACACAACCTCGAGCAAGGTGGATCAAACGGTAGTGAAGATTTTTGAGACAAATTCCACTATACACCTGCCCGTAGCTAAAGCTCGGTTAGCCAAAAAAGGTATTCATGTTATTAACACAATTTGACAGTGACTGTTCGAGAGAGGAATGCAGTTTCGAAGCACGAACTTGAAGCCCCTTCACTCTGAAACCCATATGGAAAAACGTAGGATGCGGGCCACCGGGAATATCAACCGTGATTGGTCGAATGTAGTTTTTCCTTTTTATGCTGTTGACTGATTTGCGTTTTTCAGAGGTCTAAATGCTGAAGATGGCTTTCATGCGTTCTTTAATTTCTTGTCTATTATTCTTTTCTGTCCTTTAGTCTTCAAAGAAGTATTGATCCGCCTTGGCTAACTGCTGATGTGATACGTGTTCTTGACGTGATACGTGTTCGTAGATTTCGAAGCTCCGGTTTAGAGGTTAAAATTTACGCTCGTATGCGAAAAAGATGGTTAAAGATGCGATGAGTGCTTATCATGCCCACACTGAAGCCTCCATATCATCCTGCCAGCAGAAACCCTTCTGGTCCTACATCAGCTCTCATAAAAAGTCTCCCTCTATCCCTTCTCTGATGCACCTAAACGATTTGTCTGCTTGCTCGCCTGAAGAAATATGTGAGCTGTTTGCTCATTTCTTTTCTTCTGCCACCTCTCAACCTAATCCATCTTTCTCCGCTAATATTCTTTCCTCTGATGTTAATAGTTTTTGTTTGTCTTAAACAAACTTGTTGAGTCGAATGTTTGCTTGCCAACCTAGATAGTAGCGCCAGCTGTGGACCCGACGGCTTACGTAACATATTTGCAAAGTCACTGTCATCAGCTTTGTGTGTTTTAGCCTAAGCATTTCTTCCTACACGTTTCCTTCTTCCTGGAAGTCCACAAATATTTTTCCCATCATTAAAACCGGAAATTCATCCTGCGTCTCCAATTATCGCCCCATATCCCTTCTATCTTGCTTCAGTAACCTTCTTGAAAAAGTTGTTTACAATAGGGTCTATCCTCTAATTGAACCTTTTCTCGCTTCTGAGCAACATGGTTTCGTCAAAGGTTGGTCAACAGTTTCCAACTTACTTTCGTTCACCAATACTGTTGCCTCCGCCATCAACCAGCAAATATACAGACTTTGCCAAGGCTTTTGACTCCATGAACCACGAAATCCTCGTCTCAAAGCTCAATGGTTTCAATATTTTGGGTCAGCTCCGTTGCTGGTTTTCCTCATACCTTCGTGATCGTGCTTGTTTTGTAAAGTTTCACTTTTGCTCTTTTCCCCCCTTTTATCCTACTTGTCGTGTTCCACAAGGGTCTATTCTTCGTCCTCTCCTTTTCCTCCTCTGTATAAATGATCTTTACCCTCTTCAACTCCCCATGTCTCTTGTATTTTCAGGGCAATTCAGTCAGTGGATGACTGCTCCCAGCTGCAGGATGACCTGTCTGCTCTGGGTAACTGGTGCTCTGCTAATTGTATTACCCTTAATGTTGCTAAATGTTTCCAGATGTCCTTCGCATGTAAATTATCCCTCATTACGTTTTCCTATTCTATCCTTGGCTCTTTTCTCAATCCAATTGACAATTTCATGGACCTCGGTGTTGTATTTGACACTAAATTAAAATTTGATGTCCACATTTTGCGTCTCACATCCAAGGCCTCGCCTTTGTGTGGCTTCATTCTTAGAGCGTCCAGACCTTTTACTGATATTTTCTTGTATGTACGTCTGTACATCTCCGTCGTGCGTAGTGTCCTCGAATATTGTTGTCAAAATTGTTGTCAAATTTGATGCTGTTGAGTCGGTACAACGTAGATTTACTCGCTCACTATTCCTCAAGTTCCGTATTTCTTACTGTGAGTATAGCATGCGTCTTGCCATACTTCAGATTCCTACCCTCCTTTCACACAGAGTGTATTTCGACGAATGTCTCCTTTTCAAAATGATTACTGGCTCTATTACATATATCCCCAGAGCGTAGTTTTCTGTTTGTGACCCGGTGCGTTCTACCAGGTCTTCATTTATCCTCAATGTAGCTTTTGGTTGCACTAATGTATATTTTTACTTTCCACTTTTACGCTTGCCTATGCAGCATAATTGTTTGAATATTGGTCCTCTTCCGCCTTCGATTCGCACTTTTACAAATAAGTTAAGAGAATTTGTTTTATATTACGAAATGAACTTATTTTCTGAATTTTCGATTTCTAATCTGTATTGAATTTTGATTAGATTTCACCGCCATTTTGTATTTTGTTTAGTTTTAATTTAGAGTCTCTTTTCTTTTACTTTGTTTTCAAATATAAGTTTGCTCCTTGTCTAGTCTTTAATTGGATCTTTATCTGTTGATTTTAGACAATGAATAAATAATAGCTGTTTGGGCCTGGATTTCTACATGGTATGCTATGCATGGTCTCACCGTGGAATGCGTTTCTTTACATATAATAATAATAATAAAAATTCTTCTTTGGCGATGCTTACCGAAATATGGATTCAGTTGCCTATACTGATTTACTGAGGATTTGAATGCTTAAAATTTTTTGGAAATTTACCAGTATGGGCGTGTGAGATCAGAGAAAAAGATATTTTGATTGGGAAATTATGATTGGATTTTGCAAGAAAAAAAAACGACCCAAAACACCGCAGTCGACTGTGCACTGAAAGAAAAATCTTGGTAAAATCAACAATTTTCCTTAGTTGTTTTTGCGTCAACTACGGACTATAGTTAAAACAACCATAAAAAAAATAGTTGATTACTTTTATGCACCATGACGCGTGGTTGATAAAAACTTTGCGTAGAATAATTCCAAAGACGTTGCTCACTGAATTACGTTTGTTGAAATCAACTATTGCAAAGTAGTTTAAGTACCATAAAAACTGTTGATAATTCGAAACGTTGAAGTTTTGAGTGAATTGATGAATATTTTTCTATTGATCAACTAATTTTCGTGGTTATGAAACAATTAAAACAGTTGATTTCATAAACGTTGCGATATTTTTTGTCCAACCAGAGCCAACTACTTTTATATCGTTAAATTAACTATATTGACGTAGTAAAAATAACTATTTTCCGTAGTTCGTTTAACGATTTTGAATGAATCATTGCAATACTATTAAAAATAGTTGAACCAACCAAGAGTTTTTCTTTCAGTGTGCACATAGTAGAAAAGTGAAAATGGCATATTTGTAGATAGTAGATTGGCTGTCTCAATCGCTGGATGTGAATTTGATCGAAGACGTGCAAGATTTTTTAAGTTCAAACTCAAAGAAAAAAACCTGCGAAAACACAGCAGCCATTCGTGAAATATACAGAGTGTTTGGTACTCGGAGGACATTTTTGTAATGAAATTATCCCTGATATATTGTGAGCAAAAAATCGTTGTACAGGGTGGTCCGGTTTTCAAAATCTGCGGAGCTCAAAGGTGGTCAAGAAATGTGCTTCGGACCTGTACCCTGACTCACGTAAATCATTATATCTTAAAAACTACGAATTATAACGCAAAGTTTTATTGCTTGTTTTTCATTTAGTTTTATTGCTGGTTTTTTAAAATACATTCAATTTGATGTAACATTCTAAATTGTAATTGTACCTGATTTTGAGATATTTACTTCAAAACACAATATTTTGGCACATCTATCCCGAAAATACTGTGTTCAATGTCGTTTTTCTCGGAAAATCTCATTAAAATATGCCATTTTAATTTTATTTTTTTATAGGCCATATTGTTGGCTACAAAAGTTGCATACATATTTATGACTTAGGTTTTACCTTTTTGAAATTGGTACAGTTCTTTGCCTTTACTAATGGGATACGTAAAAAAAAATTAAGACCCCATAAAAACAGAACCACTTTCAAATATTTGTCAGTTTCAGTTCATTATTCGAACTACAAGATATTACCAAAATTTTGAAAATAAATTCAAAATGTCTCACTCCACTAATAAAGAACATGCAGATATTATGCTGCCCTACTAAGCGCAAAAGCGATATCTCAATGAAAGCGAGTTTCGAGATAATTGAAATTTTGTAAAAGTAGTAATATTGATTTACCTCTAATTGCCTTAGTGATTTAAGGTAAAATTGAGGTAGGCGACGAGGAACTGAGTTCGTTTGGAGCTGGTGGAGGATTCTCCTTACTCCACTTTTCTCGGTGAGCGGTCTTTCACTCTTGGATACATCGGGTACTTAGATTTAAAAAGCTTTTTTAAGGTGTTTTCCATATGTTTTAAATAAGATACCAATAAAAGGCTTAGTTCATTAGATACGTATTGTTTTACGCTTTCTAATGTTATAAAAATCAATTTTTCGATTTTTTTTTAGATACCGCTTTTGCGCTTAGTAGAGCAGTATGTACTTATATGGAGAGTGCCGGGGAAGTTCAGAAGCGGCGCAATCTTTACATCAACAGTGATATCCTCATCGACGGATTCCTGGAACTATACACAAGGATTCGGGAAATTGGCAGCGTTAGGACGAGCCGAGTAAACGCAAATACCGGTGACCAAATACCGGTGACCGTTGACCGGTGAAGAAATGCTGCATGTTGTGGAAATCGACCCATCAATTAGTATTCGACGCTTGGCGTTGCAGTTTAACGTGTCTATGTGGAAAGTTTGGAATATTTTAAAAGCAGCGAATTTACATCCCTACAGGAGCTGCAACCCATCAATTTGCCCAAAAGGATGGAATTCGGCAATTGGCTCCTTCAGAAACAATTAGGCAACGAAAATTTTTCCAAAACCATTCTCTGGACGGATAAGTCCTTATTTACCAGAGACAGTATCACGAACTTTCACAACTTACATACGTGGGCTGAGAGAAATCTAAACACGAGCAGGAGTTCATCGTTTTAGCATAGATTCAGCGTAAATTTATAGGTAGTAGTGATTGATAACGATTTAGTTGGACCTATTAGGCTCCCGCCTACCCGAAATAGTACCAATTACTTAAATTTTTTAAGACTTGATCTGGAAGACTTATTGAAAGATATTCCCCTGGAACAATTTGCTTCCATGTTTTACCAACACGATGGTGCTCCAGCTCACTATGGCCGACCAGTCTGAGATTGGTTGAATTCCAATTATACCACTAGCTGGATCGATAGAAATGGACCAATACACTGGCTTGCGAGATCTCCTGATTTAACAAATATGGATTTTTTTGTATGGGGACGAATGACGGACCCTGTTTGCATAACGGAAGTATCACCATTGGAATACCTAAACACCAGGATCGATGTGGCTGCAACAGAAGTTAGGCAGCAGCTGAGAAGTATGAATTCGAAAAGAACACTTGCGAAAAAAGCTTTAGCGCGTATTCAAAATGAAGGTGGCCATTTTGAACATTTACTGTAGCTTAAAAATTTTGAAATAAGGCATTAAAACCATTACTAAATTCTTTCAGTTCAAGCAAAAAGTGTAGATCGACAACGAGGGCCACTTTAGGGCATATAAAATTTTTAAGCGATACGTATTTCCGCTTACTACTTGCAAAAAGGTAAAACCTAAGTCATAAATATGTATCCAACTTTTGTAGCCAAGAATAAAGACTATAAAAAAATAAAATTAAAATGGCATATTTTCATAAGGTTTTCTAAGAAAAAACAACATTGAACACAGAATTTTCGGGGTAGAAGTGCCAAAATTTTGTATTTTGAAGTAAATATCTCAAAATCAGGTACAGTTACAATTAAAAATATTACACCAAATAAAAGGTAATTTCATTCCATAAAAAATAAGCAACAAAACTTTGCGTTGTGATTATTAGTTTTTAAGAAATCACGATTTAAATGAATCTCTTCTTGACCACCCTGTAACCTCGCAGATTTTGAAAACCGGACCACCCTGTAGAACGATTTTTTGCTCAAAATACATCATGGAATACCTCCTTACAAAAGTGTCCTCCAAGAACCGAGCACCCTGTATAATAGATCGTTGACTGTAGAATACGCAGAAAAGCTCATGAAAAGTATGTCAAAAAAGTGTGAAACTATTATAGATAACAACGGCGATTTCACAGTGCACTAGGTAACAGAGAAATAGTTTTTTCAATAACTTTCATGTTAAAAAAGAACGGAGAATAGATATATATATATATATATATATATATATATATATATATATATATATATATATATATATATATATATATATATATATCTATATAAAGATGTTAGAAAAAAAAAGTATATCGAAGGCACACTCTTGTTGATAAGACTGTAGTGCAATATCTCACAGCAAAACAATACGACTCGACACCAAATACTATCTAATTACTTTCATTTTATGTGGCCGATCCTAGAAAATTAGTCATAGGTTGGTTCCCCCGAAATATTCCAAATACAGCATTTCTCATGTTCACTCGATTAACATTGAAGTCCTTTTTTCTGTGCTAATTTTTTTGCATTGCATGTTGTGAAATCATCAGAGGATTTTTGAAAACACCATATTTAATCCACAAAACACGATGACTCCACCTTTATGACACCTAATTTGAAAGTCAAGTAAATGAAATGTTCCAACTATTCCCAATATGTACATACTTTTGAGTTTATTTGCCCACTCTACAACAATTTGATGCATCAGTTTGCCAACTCACCCCCCAATCGGTCGATACGGTCTGTCCGCAATATTTTACTTAATGAGGTCTACTCGCCAGAGACGAATAAGGTCGAATAAAAGTATAACGTGGCCGCGAACAAACACAACATCTGAATCCTGAACAAAGGACAAGGCCACACTTAGACGACGAAATACCTGCCAGTGAAAATGATCGGAAAGCAATAAGCCGTTATGCCTTCTTACTCGCATATCCTAGTTGTGCATTCTAAAAATTACCAACGAAGTTTACATTCTCATTTTAGTTAATTCATTATTGTTTTGGTATTTCGTGAAAGTTTACGGCAATGCGTCCAGTGAGTTAATGTCTATAACGCGACAGCTACGTTCGAAGGCAGTAAAATCGGTTGTTTGGTATGTATCTGAAAATGGAAAAGATATTGTTGCGTAGTAGTAACGGTTCGGTGAAGTGAGTGAAGAGAGTGAAAGTGCGAAACTGCTTCTACGGATCCAGCAGCTGTTTCTATGGACCAATCATCCAATGGATAATCTTCTTTGCAATATGGCGAGTACAAGTCGATACTCGTCCTACAACTGTCTAACCTCGTGGGATTCGTACGATAAGATCCCAAGGTAATGTGGTAAGCATATGTTATATTCATCTAATTAGCATTTTATTGTGTTTACGGGGCGTAGGTATACGCTCTTGACACAATTCATATGACGGTTAGGTTTTGGCGAATTCAGGCTTAAGACTGAAATACGTCGGTTGCTATAGGTAATTTCAAAACATTTTTAGGCTGCATGAGTACATTATGTGTATAAAATAAATTAAAATTTGCCACAAGAGTCCCGTAAAAGAAACGTTCTATGGCATATTTAAAAAATTCAAGCTAACTAAATTCTCATTACTCTATGAATCAATCTTACGATGTAGCTTTAAGCTTAAAGCAGTGTCACTCGATTGCTGTACTAAATAATTGGCCAGTGGTTAAGCGATATGGCAGTATCTGCAGGAAACGGAAAATAAGAACGAAGGAAGTTGGACAATGGCTTTACTTCAAAAGACAATTGTGACAAGGGCAAAGTTTTTCGCTTGTGCGAAGAGTAACGGAAAATTACTGATGGCTTCATTATATGACTTTGGACATGTTTTTTTTTCTCTAGATAGAGGGAAAGATAAACTGTTTTTTTGAAAATAAAAGATTGCGAAATGAGATTCAACTTGACTTTGCTGTTATTAGGGAAACTATTTTTGAGCAAGAATCGTTTTATATCACGCAAAATATAATTTTTAAAGTAAAAGGCTTGAAAAATATCGCATTTGTTTCAAAAGTTTATATTAGTCATTCCGAATGCTTGATTTTTTTGAACAACAACAATAATCGTTACAGAGCCTCCTCTTCCTAGCAGCTGTAAGCCGCTTGGTCATGAAACGAGCTATTTGATTATCATCATCCTCCCCACAATGAAATACGATAATGGAAGAGAACAGGGTAAGAAACCCATCCCAAGTATGCACTCATCGGTTATATTCGCTATCAAGAGCTCATACTGAAATACAAAATCTACAAGCTGTATCTGCTTTTCGATCATACCATGGACTTGATTAAATTTGCTGGTATCCATCCAAAGTACGTATCACTCTACGTTGCTAAGTCTACGATTCTTAATAAAAGCCTTTCTAACGATCGACTTCATAGCTCCCCGCGTATCAAGGATGATTATTTACATTTTTTCGTTGAATTTTCCTTGCATTTTTTTTTTTTTTATAAAAATACAGCTTCGAATAGGTGATTGTTTTAGGGTCATCAACTATACCGGACAGTTTCTCTTACTAGCTTCATTGTGGCTCTTCGAAAAAATAGATACATTCGACCATCTAGTTATACCACTTTTCTTCCATATTAATCTGCATTACCTACAGTACCTGCTCTCATACGTCTTGGAGAACTCACGTTTTAAGCTCTCACCTTATAGCTCCACCATTCTGGGGCTTTTACGATTTCTTGGCAATGTATCCCTATTCATTTTTCAAGGCCATCACACCTCCAGTGTAATTTTTCTCCACGAATGTAATATTAAAGAGCTCTATCTGTTATTGATTCCTTGGTGATATCTGTTTTTTGGTACACACATTCTTCGAGAACTTCCTTGATATCAATATTGCTACCAGACACTTGACTGATTCGTAGATCAATGCGTATGTCAAAGCCTTTTTGACCGTTTGCTTATCCGTAAGGGGAAGCAAATTTTGAATTTGCACATTGTTTGCTAATTCATTTCGATGCTTTAGGTGTGACCTAGGATAAGAGAAATGTGTCATCTCTCTGTGTTCTTCTTCCAAGCTGGAAACAATGAATTTCTTATAAGTGATTTTTGCCGTATCCCACATCCAAAGCATTAGTAAGGCTAAGATAGCTGAAGTAGTTATCCATCGGATGGTCTAAAGAAATTTTGCTGCAGATCTTCTAAGTCACACTATATTACTGTGGTCACACGCTCCTAATCTCTGCAATAGCCTCATATGGCTTCTGTACACGGTTAGAAATTTTCGGATAAATTTGATAAATTTTGGAATGCATATAGGTCCAAACGAAAGTTAGTATCAATCCAATAAGTTTGTTTAAGATCAAACAATTTAATCTGATAAGATAAATTTTATCTGATAATATAAAATCAATACCAATTATTCATATAAATTGAATAAGACGCTCTTATAAACGGTATCCGAATCGCATATAAATGAATACACCACATTCTTATTAAATTTACACCATTTAGAATAAGAAATATATTATTCTAATTTCGAGGTCACACGATAAATTTATCCCATTTTCAAAATCCCAAAATCATTTAACCCAAAATCTTATTCTGGTTTTTTCCCTCCTTTTCATTATGAATATATATTGGGAACAATTATCCATTATGATGAAAAAAGAATGAAAACAATTGAATATTTATGCATTCAAAGATAAAAGTAGGTTGGAATTATTTTTGCGGGATGATTAAAATTGAACAACTTTTTATTTACATTAAAAATTTTAATCTACATTGAATATTCTATTTTGACAAAGTGGTTTCGAAATGCACTGATTCTCATCAGACACCAGCGCACAGTGCATACTTGACTGGCGTGACCACTTGCAGTTGGAAATCATTTAATTTGTATTTACGCTAGTTGTGACAAATTTTAACATCTCCGACTTATATCCATCGATATAATTTTACTTGTAAAGGTTATTGAATGTGATCATGGTTGCCTACTTGTCTATAAATCAGCATAGACAACGTATATCATCAAAGCTTATCAAAGCCGAGAATATTGATACGGGAAACTCGATCGTTTTGCGCAACCAGCCTCCGAAAGCAGAATCAAATTGGAATTATTTTTGCGGGATGTAGGTGTTGTGAAAACACTTGACATAGTACACCAAGTAAAACTTTCGAGCATTAAATTCAAATATGTACTGTGAGATGGATAACGATTATTTGTTTTATTATTTGAAAAAAAAACTCGATAGATTTTATTCATATATACTTTATTCACCAAAATCAAAGTTTTACAATATTCCTGTAGTGATTAAAGTTGTTCCTTATGGCTACCAAATAATTTTCACAAATAACTTTAATAAACACTTTAATAAACACTTCTAATTAACTTCACTTACAAACTCGAAATGCTAATTGCACGACTTGCGACGCAAAAGTAATTCTAAATAATTCGTTTTATTTTTTATGAATTTTTAATATGAATTTATGATAAATATTATCCGATCTTGGTATAAACCACCCGTTTATACGAAATTCGTACAAAAGTTATTCCAAAATATGATAGAACAATTTTATCCAACGTCAACATATATAATCTATACGAATATTAGGATACATAATAGTACACCATTGTGAAGATCAATTTTATCCGAATATTTTTCACCGTGTAAGCGGTCTAAAAAGACTGTCTATCGACATTTGACAGTTTTTGTCTTTTGCTTTCAGTTGACTCAATATTACTTTCTTAACTTGAGTGTAGCTAAGCGTCGGAAATATAACTACTTTAATTATATGTTAGCTTCCCTCATACGTTGCTCGCTTTTCCGAGTCAGCTGTTTAAGCTGTTTTTTAATTTCTAGGTCTTTTTGTTTATAGTTCAAATATCCATTGGTGTCTAAAGCTTGTTCGTCGAGTTTTTATCAAGGTTCTAACTGCTTTTCAGGGTTTGTCGCTTCATATTGGGCACTATTTCAAGCAGCAAACCCATTATTTTTCTCCACATTAGTTTATTCTTCCTGAGTCTGATCTTGGCTAGCTTCTTCGTTTGCAAATTTAAACGTTTCCGAATCAAAATTTACCGTGTTTGAAGCCTTCTCTGCCGTTATATTCTCGGTTGTCCTAGGTGTCAACGAATCAGGCTGTGAGCTCCCCATTTTCAGCTCCACAAACGTCGACTAGCTTACTAGCTTTGGTATTGTTTTTTTAAGTTCGCACAAATCAGTCACAACACACTCACAATCTATTAGTGTACCACAAGAAATAGTTGAGAGGTTAATTTATTTTAACATATGCATAAGTGGTTAAAATTAACAGTATGCCATTTTTTTGTGCTTTTACTGATGATACTTTGGCACTGTTCTTTAGATTACAACAGGTAGATGCAACAAAAATACCTAGCAGAAGAATAAATTAAGTTTTGTAGCACAATCTTAAAGAATATCATGAGCCACAGCAAAAGCGTAACTTTGTCACATACAGCGCCCAGTGTGGGAAATCACCTATAGGTGGTTTTCTTGAAAAGAATAAGTTTACAAATGCATTTGGTAAATAGAATAAGAGGATTCAACTGTATCGCAAACAGTTCTTTTATATTAACGTACATTCGACGCTTAAGCACTTAAGTTTTTTTTTTCTTTAAAAATCTAACCTGTAGTTGTTTTTAGAAAGTAATTTGCTGCTAGATTTCTAAATCAAATTAAGATCTTTAAAAATCAATAAGGCAATAATAATCCATACTTCACTCACATCCCAGTCATATTATTTTATTTGACAATCTAATTTGTTGCGTATAATCCGCCCATTGTGATTCTTGTAAGCAAGTTATTTATCCGAAAAATAATATCACAACAAAAAAAAAATTGGCAAAATATACACATTCATTATCAATCAGCAATTTTTCGTTGGATACCATTTTCATACATTTTTTTTTATTGAATCTTATAACCTCACATTGCCATGGCTAAATTTCCAAAACATCAAATTCACTTTGCTCTTCGAAATTTCCATCGATAATCCCATTTCAATAATAAATTCACTTCAAACTAAATTTCTATTGAGATCACAAACGCCCTTCTGCGTATCAAAATCACTGGGAAAATACGCATCTTGTACGTTTCAGCCCATTCCAATGAAAATTGTTACACTTCAAAGAAATCCGTGAAATCGTTAGAATCTGTCCATTCAGCCGGAAAATCTCAACACCAAGCATCGCACTGCCGATCGCTATGCATCATTTCCTGTCCACAAGGAAGTACTGATAGCAATTCACTGTCTTTTCAAAGCGACTTCGGTGTCATCAAAGCGTTTCTCTACCATCACAACCGTCTGCCGATTGCCGAAGCAGTAAGAATTTACCCCATGCCATCGTTCGTACATAAAGGGATCCTAATGGGACTCTTATTGAATTACCTTTCGAGAAATATTGCTTTTGTCATGACACATAATCTTGCTGGCG
The DNA here is from genome assembly GCA_963978885.1 of Nemotelus pantherinus. Classification (NCBI taxonomy): domain Eukaryota; kingdom Metazoa; phylum Arthropoda; class Insecta; order Diptera; family Stratiomyidae; genus Nemotelus; species Nemotelus pantherinus. The sequence goes on along the minus strand of OZ022264.1, from coordinate 236,246,588 downwards.
GAATCCAATTATGTGTAATGTTGAGGTGTTTTTCACTCAGCGTTGTAGGCTTCGCACTAATTCGTACAACCTCAGCCGTGAAAATGACACCGGGTAGCCAGGTGCAATCAAGCGTCAAGCAGGCAACCTTAAAATGGCAAACATGCTGGATGGCTGTCACAATTTAATAGTAATAACAATAACATCTCGGCATCATGGATATCCTTTTGTCGACTGAACTGTTTCGGACGTAATAACGGCAATAATACCAGATCATGCGGACAAGAGTTGGGGGTGCCATTTACAATTTACGGAAAACCATACTATTGATATTTGCCTACGCTACCGTAAGTAATACGTGGAACCTGGCTAGATTAACGCTTTTCGTGGCATTTTGTAGGTGTAATTCGTTTTTGGATAAGGATGCGATGAGGATTTTAAACTAATTAAAAGCTAGTTAGTCTAATTAAAGGATAACGGCGCCTAGGGATGTCAAATTAAACCCATTTCAAGAGCACATGGTAATGATTTCCTCTAGGCGCTATAAGATATTTTGGGCTTTTCCGAAATCTGCAAGGCAATTTTAATGTTTCTGTCATCAACAATTGTTCAATTGACGTTGTAATTTCGCAAAAACCCAGAGAGATATTCAATTAGTGTTTTGGAGAACAGTTTTTACATTGTCGTTGTCGTGATTTCGTGGTGGTTTATTTTTCAGCTAGATACCAAGCCGATTTCGATTAACTTATCAACTCTAAGCACATCCAAACAAGGATGCCACAAAGTTACTGAAATTCGAATCATGATTTTCACTTCAGCAGAAGACTGTAATGTCTATCACAAAACGTTTGAAATCCACTCGCTTTAATGCAGCGTTACAAGTTTTAGCACTTTGTTACTCTCTCGGGCATTTATTTTCATAATACAAAAAATTTCATCCAGTTTGCATCGTTCCGTTGCAATTGAGTTTTTAATGGGTTCGCTACTTTTGAATGATTTGAATATTTCAACCTCTCAATGCGCAAAAGGCCAACAACTAAGCGCTTCTTTTTCCATGAAATTCACATTCTACTTTGTGAATCCTTAGGGCATGATGAGTATATGTGTGTATGTATATGAAAGCTTTTAGCATCGTCTTGGCATAAAAAAAAATCATTGAGAGAAGCATGTTGCTCATTACTTGAGAAATGCAATTATCGAAAATTAAACTTGGGAGCAAATGTATCAAGTTTTTCTTTGCTTTTAGTAATTTGGGGAGTTTTCGTTCAAAGGCTTTGAAATAAATTAAGTCGAAGAAAGAAACGGGAAACATGGATGGTTATACGAACAATGCTTCCAATAAAAGTTTCAAACGTGATGGAAGTATCTGTGTAATAATCCTGTGAAATTCGACACCAAATAGGCGAAACTTCGGAAGAATTAAGGGAAAGCTGAATTTTGGTGTGAACCTTGATACTGGCGTGTTGAATAAAATGTCAAAAGTCCCCATCGATCCGAGTGCTGCGTTACTTTTTATACGGGGTCCAAAGTCACCAAAAGTGGTCTTTCGCAAATATCTCAGTAACGGTCACGTCTTTTTTCTTCTATGTTTGACTCCGCCATCACCTATTTTTCCTCTGGTGATAAAACTTATCGGCCCGAAGGAAAGATATGCACTTTTATTTTTTTATAGCAAAGTTGAAGCATTAAACAATGTGAATGATCATTTTCAATGAAGACATACGTAAACAAATAAATACGTGTACAGTATAGCGCCATGAAAATATTGAAAAACCGATGCCACAATTGTAGTTGGTTAAGAACTACAATGGGCATTTTGTACATATAAGCTCTTGAATTTGGTGTTTGGCGAGGTACATTGTTGTATTTGCATTAATTGGTTCGGTAGTACAGTCGCGAAGGGTAAAGGACGATGGGTAACGGTAGGGTCACATTCCAGAGCTCAGAATTATTGAATTATTATTGCTGAAATAAAGCCGTTGCCACTTTTCTTGTTTAGGATAGAATAGGATATATAACTCCGGTTTTCGAGTGAGTAGCATCTGAAACCTACCCTATTTGCGCGAGCGGAGACAACTCGGAACCTTTCGCTCGTTTACCTCACCGGAGCTAATGCAGTTCTTAGGTTGTGTCCGGTCCTTAGTTACAGAGAACCTAAGAGCAAAAAACTTGAAAAGCAAAATGTGAAAATCATTTCAAATATTTAAGTCAATCAATCAGGCCTCCCTTTGGAAGATTCAAACTATGCAATTGCAGGTTTATTTATTTAATATCTACAACAACAGATCGAGTCCAATTACGCAGTAGACAATGATAAATATAAACAAAAATATATATATAACAAACAAGAGTATCATAATTCAATAGAAAATCCAAAATTTAAATAAGCAATTAGCCAAGATGAACATGCATTAAACAGAATAAGTAATTACTTTATCTTTTAACATGTTTTTGAAAAGCATCAAGGTCGGTGGCAGGAAACCAAGTCTGAGTTCGTTATGCTGCCTAGGTAAACTAACAGCGGTGAAAAGTAATATGTATCAGCCCGTGCAAATGGAACATTAAACGTTAAAGTTGACCTACATGACCGATCCAATACACGGACGGAAACCAGGTTGCAGTGGTCAGATGGGACAAGTCGATGGTGTAGTTTAAATAGAAGGCATTCGTCGAAGAACAGCCTACGAAATTGCAGGGACGGAATTTGCAGCATGGTAAGTCTCGCACTATATCCACAGTAAGTCAAATTGAAGTAGAGAGCGGGTGAACCTGCATTGTACAGATTCAACCGATTCAATTAAGTACTGAATATGTGTGCACCATATTTGACAACAATATTCAAGGATACTGCAGACAAAAGAGCAAAACAGGTGTACCCAGGTTGAGATATTAGTAAAATGTTTAGAAGATCTAAGTATAAAGCCCAAGAGCCTGGACGCTTTGGCAGTTATATGCAATAAGTGTTGGTCAAATAAGAGTTTAGTGTCGAAAATAATTCGCAGGTCTTTAAAACAGAATACAGCATCGAGAGAGGTACCAGAAGCGCAATAAGAAAATAATACAGGGTTAGTTTTACGCGTGAATGACATTTGGCGACATTTTAGGACATTCAAAGTAAGACGATTTGCCCTACACCAATTTCCCAGAATTTGCAGATCATTATGTAGCAGAAAGCAGTCTTCAATTGTATCGGTTACTCTGAATATTTTAAGATCGTCTGCGTAAAGAAAGGAGAAGGAGTTTAGGAGACCCGGAAGATCATTATTGCAGATTAAGAACAACAAGGGGTGAGATAGAAGGGAGCAGAGGAGCAGGAGTTGACAGTTACAACACAAGCATGTTCACAAATGTAAGAAGAAAACCAGAAGAGCAGCAGACCATAGAAACCATATTTGTCTAATTTCAAGAGAAGAAGCACGTGTTTGACAGAGTCGAATGACTTAGAGAAATCAGTGTAAAGAACATCCACCTGTCTTTGCTGATCGATGGCAGAAGCAACAGTGTTACTGAAAGATAGCAAGTTGGTAGCAGTAGATTTATCTTTGACAAATCCATGTTGCTCGTTGGCAAGGAAAGGCTCGAATAGAGGATAAATTCTCTTGTAGACAACTCTCACAAGTAGCTTGCTAAAGCAAGGTAGAAGTGAGATTGGACGGTAATTGGAGATACAAGCAGTGTCGCCTGCCTTAAGTATGGGAAAAATGTTGGCTGATTTCCATATGAAAGGAAAAACACCAGATGCGATGCTTAGGTTGAAAATAATGGACAGGGGAACACAATGTGAAGAAGATAGTGACTTAGTTAGTATATTAGGAATACCATCAGAGCCAGAAAAAGAGTTAGAATCGAGACAACTCATTAGATATTTAACTTCTAAAGGGTTTGTACGAAACGAAGAGAGCACTCTAAGGTTAGCGCCAAACCACGAGGGAGCTGTGAAAGAACCATGTGGAGGAGAAAGAGGGTTTTGTGATGCTGAAAGTATATTTATTGGGATTAAGACAAATACACTTTATCGAAATTTTGAATTACACTCTGGAAAATACCAAGCTATTATTGATTTTGAAGCAAAAATAATTGCAATTTATGTTTATTGAATAAGTAGACTACGAATTCCAATCTGGTTGGGATTGATTGATACTAGAGAACGGTAAAATAATATTAAGACCTGACTTAGCGTTGCAGGAATAGTTCACTTCAAACAGATGCTTTTTTGGAATCAAAAGCTGGGACAAAAAATAATAAATGCTTCAAAAAATAAGCAAATCTAGGTGATAGTTAGATTTCCAGCATTTCGAACTATAAAAAAAAAACAAAAACTACCCATAGAGTCAATAGTGCTTCTTAATTTACTTTCTACAAAGTCCACACAAAAATTTTAATTTACCGAAAAGTTTGGAAATCAGTTGCTTTACTCCCAATGAAATATTGAAAAATTACCAAAAATTGTCCAAAACCTTCGCCAAAAAGTGGGCATTGCCTATGATGAGTAACATAGTGTAGATAATCATATGACTTCAAATTCACCCACTTTTCCAATGCCACTACAGTAACACTAGATTTTCAGTGTGGGGTCTCTATAATCACCAAGTATTCTTATAATCACCGATTGCTAACAGCACTTTTATATCATAGCATCAAATAAATCTTAATAATATTTGATCGGGTCTTTTAACTATGCTGAAAGTGTTTTTCTTTCTCGCAGTATGTCATTAAAATGATTGACACTTAGTTCAAAAATAGCAACTTTTCAAACAGTCCTCCAAAATACTTAGAACGAAATAATCATTTGGGTAGAGGCAGAAAAATGTTTCATTATGACTGAAACCTACACCGGTGGAGTTCGCAACACTATAATAATGTGTATTAAAATTCCACTTTAACCAATTTATCTAACTACTTTTCCAATAAAAGTAATAAATTACTTTTCTATAAAATGGAAAAACACCAGTAATTTGCTACGGATTTTCCATATTAAATGGCTCTATTGGATTCCATACAACACAAAATAAATGGTTGCAAATCGTACTGTACCCTGGTATCTTTCAACATCAATTCAGACCACACAATACCGCACATATGCTTGATGTGCTATGTAGCTAGAAGCACTCAAATGGGTTTGACAACTATCTTTTATGTTTTAATATGGAACGATACATGGAATGTTTATTTATATAATTTACCCAATAAAACAGACAAAATAATATACAACACACCTTAAAGAAAAATGAAAAAAAGAAATCACTACTTGGCACCATTATAATTGTAAGCTAATGATTACGAAAAAAAAACAATAACCAAACATTAATATTGTTGTAATATTTTACTGGGGTTTTTTAGTTGCATACTAATAAAATTTGTTGTAAACAAAAACTTCCCAAATTTTTCTACTGTATTTTACTGATTTTCGAAAATGCTCCAAACATCTACGGACCACCAACAGAGGCATAAAGTGTCATAATAACATTTCTTCCATCACAAAATTGCCACAAAAGTGGATAAAAGCTTCCATTTATTCACTTTTTCGCTCATCCGTTGTACGGGAGAAATTAAATTAAAAAACTCATTTACCAAAAAAAAGCATTTTCAACTTTGTCAGAATTCGGAGCGTTTAACGTTACGCAGGTGCACACACACGTACTCGGAAAATAAGAAAAATGCTATGCCTGATCTGCGTGGTGGTGTTGTCATTGTCTGAGCTCACTTTTGAAACGAGAACTCAATCATATAAATTGTGTTCATAGTAAAAAAGAAAATTATGTAACGCCATCGTTGGTTTTCGGATTCGTAAATCTTTTTTCTGGAGCGATTTAATGTTGATTTAATTCAGTTGTGAAAATCAATTTTTATGTTCGAGACAAACAAGTAGAAGTATGAAATGAACGAGCAATCATACTGATTGGAATCAATATAAAGTTTTCAATTAAGTTTGTTGTGCATTTAATTGTAGAGTAGGTTTTTTGGTTTACGGAATATTTATCGATTTTTTTTTACTTTTTTTACTTGCGTTGTCGTAATCCAAATAAATGAAAACTTTAAATAAATGCTTGTAATTAACTTCAAAGTATGATATTTTTGATAAGCAGCTTACAACTGTAAAAATCTCCATAAACTTGTGAGTTAAAGTAATTCAAACTCATAAAAATATAATTTGCAAACGTAAGCTCAAACATGCATAAAAATTCGTGCAACTCAGAATTTCAGAATTTTTGAGAATTTATGTTGTCTCAAAAAGGCTAGCCATATTCGATGATATTGTTAACTAATATGTATGCGAAATAATTCAATTGGATAATTGTTAACTACAGCAAGCATGCATTCAAGCAAGCATTCTTTTTTTATTATTACATTTTATTTTTTATTATTACATCAAGCAAGCATTCTTTTTTTATTATTACATTCAAGCAAGCATTCTTTTTTTATTATTACAATACTGCCCTACTAAGCGCAAAAGCGGTATCTCAAAAAAAAATCGAAAAGTTGATTTTTATAACACTAGAAAGCTTAAAACAATACGCATCTAATGAACTAAGCCTTTTAATTACCATTTAAAACATATAGAAACATTATTATTTTTTTATTATTTAAAACATATATTTATTTATTATTTAAAACACATAGAAAACACATTAAGAAAGTTTTTTAAATCTAAGTACCCGATGTATCCAAGAGCGGAAAACCGCTCACCGAGAAAAGTGGAGTAAGGAGAATCCTCCACCAGCTCCAAAAAAACCCAGTTCCTCGTCGCCTATCTCAATTTTACCTAAAATCACTAAGGGAATTAGAGGTATATCAATATTACTACTTTTACAAAACTTCAATTATTTCGAAACTCGCTTTAATTGAGATACCGCTTTTGCGCTTAGTAGGGCAGAATAGCAATTTGACAAAACTACTTTAGTAAAAGGAATAATAAAATGACTTTGGCAGACAAAACTTTTTAGTAATTTACTATTAAAAATTTGAAATACGGAATTCAAAAAACATCCGTAATAAAGGATGATTTTATTCCATATTATTTTACATTATCGTTATTATTATTAAGCTATTGTGAAAGAGAGTGAGAGTGACACTGTAGAAAAACTGAGTGAACCCAAAATTCAATTTGAAATTCAATTTGAGAAGCTGCAGGCACGAAGGTTCACTCTGACAGGTGAGTGACAATTTCACTTGACAATATACTTAAACTTTTGTCATATGTCGTCCACGAAACCGAGCTGAAGAGGTTTGGGAAATCCTCCGTTGGTTGCGTAATAGAAACAATATAAATAATTTTCCTATAAAGTAAAGGTTGAAGGTTAAAGAACGGACAACAAAACTATTTCAGATATAGTATTCGAAGACGATTTTGAGGAGACGAACGAGGGAGAAGAAAAACAAGAAGAAGAAGGTATGAAAATCGACAAAGATGAAGAAGTAGCTGAACTTCTACGTCAGACAAAACGACAGCTTGGGCTCCAGGTGATTTCCGCTACACCGTAATACCATAAAAAACTCACGATTTTTGTTACAAATCCAAAGATTCAATACTTACCTCCTTCCGGCGGAAAGAACCTAAACTTGGTAATTATAGGCCTTCATGGCCTCACATCGGAGGAAATTAAGGAGGATCTACAGGCCCAGGTTTTCCACTGGCAAGTAGGTATTTTTCCGCAAATTGAGTAATACGACCTCAAAGCTGGTTAAATTTCCCCTTCCGAAAGCAGAAACTTGATATACAATATTAAAGCAGTTTAACATTTGATCTGCAGGGTTAAAGCCAAGCGACCGCAGGGAAGGCAATTGCAGTGCCATAACTCTGAACAGATTGGTCATGCAGCCAGTAATTGTCATACGCAGGTGAAATGCGTGAAGTTCGACGGAGAACATCACTTCTCAAATATGCGCGAAGTAGCGCGAAGAGGCATCCAAGTGTGTAAACTTTGGCGGTGACTATACGGCTATCTACAGAGGCTGTCCAAAGAACCCAAAATACTTTTAAGCAGGTGTTCACACAGATAGCGAAAGCGAATACACCATCCCCAACTCCCACACGCCAAACCACAACCTAGCCCCTGAAACCCAGAAATAACAAGCCTGCAGTGATGCTAAATCTGCGCAATGTCTCGGAGTCAGCTATTATGGTTCAACTGTTCTGCAACATGCAAGAGCACTTTCAAACCAAGGATATTATGGAGAAGATTATGCAGGGAATGATCGCTATATTTCCCGCCTTAAAAACTAACAAGAAATATTAATGTCCGTTTTCAACCATATGGCTCTTTTTCTAACTCGATGGTATCCGTACCATCGTCCACCGTCCCGGCCAGTTGCTCCTCTTGAAACACTCAATCCTAATATAATTATAATCTTTTAATATTCAAATTAAGAAACGTAAGTATGTCTTTATATTTAAAAATACCACGGATCTGCGCATGAGCAACGTCAATCATGTCAAAACGCCTGATTCTTAAATTTATATAAATATTTATATAAAAGAAAGTAATCTTGAATATTCAACTTACGAACCGTGCGCCATCTGCTGCTAATGAGTAAGTTAACTTCGTTGCTCCTGAATATCGTCGCCTCGACCTCGAAGTCGAACACACAACTAATTGCTGCTCTAGGCAACCGATCTGTTCGAGTGCGCGACTCGAACTCTGATTTCCCACTGGACCGGAAAATATCTATTATTTATTCATTAATTCAAAATAGTTAGTAACCAAAGCTGTGCGTTTTTTGAATTAGTAAGTGTTGAATATGTATGTGAAATACCGTAAAAATTTTAAACGAAAACTAAAAAATGTATTCAAATATTGCATGCATGCATTAAAACTGAACTGAACTTCAAATATTGAAATAAAGAAACATGCATTAAAACTGATAGAAATCATAATGTTTTTTTTCAAGAAATTTATTCATAAATATATTTGATGACAAATTTAGCCCACGTTGGGCGCAGCATATATTTTTCAATTTTCCGCACATATTTGAAGCATTTCACAAATATTTGGCATTATTATTTGTACTTTTGAATAGAAAATAACATTTGAATGAAATAAACACAAGCGTCAAAAAATTTTATTGCAAATTAGAAATCATAAAGATTTCAATACCTACTATCATTCTACAGTTTCCATAGATATAAAGAAAAATACCGTTTCTTTCGTCCACTTTAATCAGCTGCGTTTGGCATTATTCTCAACATATTTGGTTTATTCTTTTCATATGATGTATCATAATCAATTTTGATTCGCTAATAAATGGAGCGTTTGCCCCCATAATGTTTGTCATATCGACGCTTCATTCCTGGCTATAAAACACTCTGATCAGTGAATTTATCTCATTTTTACAAGATAGCAATGGTTTTTTGATGATCCAATTTTCTATATGCTTCATTTCACTCTACTCAATAATAAAAACATGATATTCTTGCCTAGAAGAAATGTGCACAAACACATACAATGAAATTAACTTACAGCCATACTTTAAGTTGAAGCATTGAGATATTACGAAAAGCACTAGAATGAATTTTAAAATTATAAGTTTATTCCAGTTTAGCTAAAAATCAAATTTTTAACTTAAAATGCCGTAAGTATATGTATGTTTTCATTAAAAAAATATCGAAAATACACTTGACTTTTATGTAATCATGATTTCCAATTATTCCAATAACATTTTATCTAAAATATAGATTCAAACTCGAACTATATTTCAAACACGTATTCGAAGGTTGATTTAAGTCAATACTCATATTCTGGCCATCGAACATACCGAAATTGATAGTCTTCTCATCTCCTGACTATTCGTTGCCCTTCTTCTGCACTATCGCCAATGTAATTTAGGATCCGTCCCATTTAGGGAAAAAATAACCTTCACAAGAATCGATAAATGATAGACAGTCGTTATGATGTCGTCACGATTACAATTTTATTGGTCATTTAGAAAATCCAGAGAATGCTCAAAGGCATTTATTTCTTAATCGGACTACGATTTAATATCGTTATCCAGAAAAGGTCATGGAAACGAAACTATAAAATATTTTTTTATATTTGATGGTCTTGGTTGTTTCTGCTTGAAACGTTATCCTCAAACTATTCTTGCGGTGATGTTCCGGGAGCAATCTTATGAGAAAAGAAGATTGCTTTAAGAACGTCGTTCCGAGCAAGATGCAATAATGATAGACGGGTTCCGTAAAAAAGACAATGAATATGCCAATTATAAGTGTAACTAGCAGTTGCGGATAATACATGTCAATCTATTACTTCAATAGTAGCTGATTTAAGGTACTAGTACACTTTAGAAGGCAAAATAATGACCATTTTTCAAGTAATTTTTCTCAGACATATTATTAAATATTAACATGAATCTTTTTTCATGACATTATCTGATTTTTATTTTATTATATTATATATTTTTCCCTTTTATAAAGGGTGCTGAAATCTTGTTCTGAAAAAAACGTTACTCCACTGCGGACAGACAATCAATGGATTGGTAAGTTTGAAACAAAACAAAAAAGAAAAAAAGAAACAAAACCAAATGGTGGACTTGTGAAAAAAAATGTCGAAAATCGAACTTTTTTTTCCTAGTTTTTTTTAACGCCAAACATTTGTTTTTGCATTTTTTTGATATATTCTGGTACATTACGATGTAAGATACTCTAACAAATAAAACGCACTAAAGTTTTTTAAAATTGGTTCAGTGAATCCGGAGATTATCTGTCCGCCGTTTAAAAACAAAACCTTGTTTCGAGAAAAACGTGTTCAGTGTTTTTTTTTTCATTTTCTTTATTTATAAGTTTTGAAAAATTGAATTTAAGCATTTACATTCGGTTAATCTGCTATGCCTGGACCATAAAATAGTACGCCATCATCAGTAAAAGCTTGCTTTTCCTACTGTTGAGCTTCTTTTCTCGCTAAATGCCCTTCCTATGTTGCATCTTTGCTGGCTTTCTCGGCCATTGCAATTCTTTCCACGTCCTTCGAACGCGCATATTCATAAAAAGCTGATCCAATGGTGCAGTTCATTAATTCCATAATTTTCAATAATGTCATTCTTCCTGCGTTGAATATGGACAATGAAATTTGGACTTCCAATTTGACGACATCCTTTCCAACGAATGTATGCTTAGGAACAATTGCCCACAGTGTTTTATTATAACACTCATTGTTGTGTTGTGTATTTTTTCCTAAGCAATGTATCAATAATTCTTCATCCGTTAGCTTTTCGAACACAGGTTTTACGTACTCCTGTACCTCTGGACTTAGCACCACTCTGGATTGTAATACTCGTGCCGCGGTACAACATCGGTTGAAATTAAACGATGAAATACGGCCCATATTTCCTTTTTCATATTGACAGGGGAATTTGGATTTCGCTGAACAGCTCAGGAGTAGTTGGTCGACATTTTTTTCATAATTTTACCGGTTAAATCTGTAGTTTTTGGAGGCGCAGGCTGTTCATTTTCTTGTTTTCTTCTCTTACGCCTTCTTGTTGGCGTCGATTTATTTTCTGCTTTTTCCATTTTTTGCTGTTCTTCTTTTTTTTCTTCGGCTCTCCTAAGCTTACGCAGTTCGGTTAAGGTTTTTTTGCCTCTTTTACATGCCGAAACCAAGTTTTTGAATTACAAAATCTGCATATGGTTTGGCATTTGAAATACTTAAAAAGATGTTCGAATCGCCATCGCCTATACAATAGGCATATTTGGCGTTATGTTGGTTTATAGAATTTTTTAAAATTTCTGTCATTCCCTGCACTTCCATTCCTCCAGATTTACTGGTGAATGCAGTATTTTGTTCCAATTTGTGTTGGTTGCCATGATATTTGCGAGATCTTCTAGCTATTCTGCTTTTTCTCATTTTCGAACTTTTACTTCCTTTACGATATTGATCTTTCGGAGGCATTTTTCAATAGCAGGCAGTTGATATATAGAAGAAATATAATTTATATAGGAGAAACTGGTTTTTAGAGAAGGGGAATCAAAGAGACCCTACCAAGCCGACAGCAGCTCGAAAGCCTACAACGAGCCAAAAACGAGCATGCGCTCAAAATCAATATTTATATATTAAAGTTTTGAATTTCGAAAAAATATTTCAGGAGGTAATTTTTGAAGTTATATTGAGTCGAAAAATGCAACAACAACAAAATTGATTTTCTTTAAATCTAGAAAGTGTACTAGTACCTTAACTGAGTTTGAATGAATTCCATATGATGAAGCGCTGCGTTGCTATTCAAAATTTATGATGAATTTTTGTAGAGATGAAGGATAAAATTTCTTATGCAGATATCAAGTGACGTAATTTTTGCTATATTTCGAAAACAATTTGAAGGTAAAGTCACATTTTTTGTGACCAAAAGTGTGAATGTATCCAAAAATACTCACCAATATTCAAAACCGCGAAAACTACTGCATGTTCCCGTTTATTTTACTCTTTGCCACAATTACTTATAAAAAAGGATAGACGATGTTTTAGAAATTACAAATTTATTTACTCCGACCGTGTGTTTTTTGACATTTGCTCCACAAACACATTTAAAGTTGCTTGAGAAATTCAGTTCTTCTACTATGCTCTTAAGTTTTTTCAATCGTCCTTGAACAGCACACTAAAGATCTCTAACGCAATCCACCTCGAATCTGCACTATTAAATGCTCTCTTGAGCTAAGTCAATAACAACTTCGAAGTAAACGGTTTCCTACGAAAAAAACACTTGAAATTGATTGACATTTCCGAATGACATGAAGACGGTTTCTTACTACGTTGCTTGTGTACTCAAGTAGGCACACATCGCAATTTAATTCAATTGACTCAAGGATCAACCTACTTTCACATCTTTTGTAATCCTATAGTTTCGACAGAACCTATTAATTATAAATCAAATACCATTCGATTCAGCTAATGGAAGAACTGTGCTATGTGTTTAGATGTTAATCAAGCTTACACTCAAACTTGAGCACCGAAAAATGGCGAATGAGTATTTTTTACCAAATATACGAAATATGGAATGATTTAAGCATTAAGTTTCACCTCATCATCTTGAAATAATTTTAGTCCCGTGAAATAAATAAGTTATGGTACTACACAAATTTAATTTTTTCTCGACAGTGTGAATTTAATTATTCAGAGTTTAAGAAGAACGGATTAGTTTATCAAGGAAAATCAGATTGGGAAGAGAATTAGTATTGAGCTTAATAAATAAAAAAATAACATAAATATTAAACAGCTACCGTTTTTCAAATTCATAATTAATCCTTTAATGCTTATCATTCGTAATGTACTATTTGCTTTTACATCGCAAAATTTTTGAAGCTGCAATATGCATCGTTAATTCTGGAAAAAAGTTTCTGCGTTTTAAAAAGGATTTGATAAAAGTTCGAGAATATAATGGCATAGAGTTGAAAGCTATGTGTAGGCTTATTAAACCCTTTTTTCTCTCAAAAAGTTTTTGTCTTTTTCATCCTGGCAAGTTTAATAATGAATTTTTAATTAACTGTTAGTCACAATTCCGAAAATTTATGGTGGATTAATATGTAATTTTTTCAAAGAAATACGACACAAAAAAAATCGAGTTTTAAACTTCAAAGCTTTTGGGATTATCTTTCAATTGAATTTTGTTGGACTACTGAGGCAAGGCATACTGTCTTTTTCATACTATAAATAATACCAGCTTAAAATGTATGAATCTAATTCTGTGGCAAAATACAATACTCTTTTTTATTCGGAAAGCTATTATCAGTAATTACGAACAGTGACTTCCTGGTAGATGGCCTTTTTTCCAGTTTGGTTTCGTCATACACATTGCTACAGTATTATTTGGTAAGGTCTGAGTTTTTATAGCTAAAATTAATTAGTAAACTAATGAAATATTTTTTTTTGAGTATTAGGGTGCAGCAGTAAAAAAAACCAAAACTTAAATATATATTTCTCGCAACAATAAATATGATTTACCCATTGGCTTTTTCATAGCTTTTAAATAAATATATTTTTAAATAATTTATCCATTGAAAATAAAGTACGTGGCATTAATAAAAAGACGATTTTTTCATTTATTATTTCAAATAGCGCTGAAAGTCTTCGCCAGGAAGCCAAGTCGAGTGAAGTCCATTGAAAACTCGTAAAATCAATTGTTAACGAGGTATTCAAGAAAAAGTGGCTATCATGACTTTTGACCTTGGAGTTCTTTTCTAACGCTCACGACTTTATTCGTAATGAGTTTCGTACATTGCGTTTCTTTATACGAGTGTTTAGGATCAATACCACAATAAACGTAATATCATTAAAAAACTTTCACTTGGACTCTTTTGGTAGATATAAATGACTTTCATAGTTCCCAGGAGGTGGACGGAATTAAATACTAAGCTGGACAAAAATATTTTAGTAAAAAAACCGATTTTTCCTTTTCAAGCTAGATATATTTAATTTTGTATAGGACCTTAGGGAAGATTAGCGATAGAATGGTTAAAAATCGAGACGAGGTAATAGAGCGGCTTCGAAGAGTGGCCACAATAGGGGAAGATGAGCTAGTTGTATCATTTCATGTCAAGACTCTGTTCCCAAGCGTGCCGGTAAAACAAGCACTCACGTTCTTTGAGGACTGGCTATTAGAGAGGAATAGCTCATCGGAGGGGAGGAGGAGGGCTAAAGACTTTTTGAAACTCGCTTCAGTTTGCATGAAGGAAAGTTATTTTACTTTCAGGGGGAAATACTTTAAAGCGATGAAAGGTGTCGCAATGAGAAATCCTTTATCCCCACTTATGAGTGGGATATTTATGGACAGACTGGAGAAGAAACTTTATGAAGAAGGTTCGCTTCCTCGGGTTTGGTTTACATATGTAGGCGACATTCTAGCTATCGTCAAAAAAGATGCTTTGAGAGAAACTTTGGAGAAGTTGAACCAAGCGCATAAGGACATCCAATTTTTAATGGAAATCGAAAAGAATGAGAGACTACCCTTCTTGAATTTAATTGTCATAAGGAAAGAAGGTCTTCTTAGATTTAATTTATACCGGAACCCCACACACACCCAGAGGACAGCACCATCCACGTCTGATCATTGGCACTCCCAAAAAATGGCGCCCTTTAATTCAATGATTCACCGGCTGTTAACAGTGCCCATGAATCAGGAAAGATTTAACTCAGGAGTTAAATATATTAGAGATACGGCGACAAAAAATGGGTTTCACGAGAGAATAATTGGAAATCTTATCAAAAAGAAAAAGTATAGAATACAGCGTGATCTTTTAACGACGCTCTTTACGCAGGAAAAACAAAAAACAACCATAAGAGTTCCAATTATTTTTTCGTCAATACTCGAAAAAGTTCGGAACTTCTTGAACGCTTTGATATAAAAGCAGCTCCAACCGGTAATGCTAAAAAAATAGGTACTAAATTATGTCACGAGAAACACAAAAAGGATAAAAAGGAAATATGTGAAGTTTATAAAATTACCTGTCCAGAATGCGCCAAAATATACATGGGTCAAACGAAACGGTTAGTTGGTGTTAGACTAACGGAACAAAAGCGGGAAGCAGCTTCAGCGAGGAAAAGGAATACAACATTAGTACGATCAGCAGTAGCGACACATCTTGGAAGAGGATGACAACATCACATGGGACAACGTGGAGGTTATTAAAGAGGTACAGCAGGTACGAAAACTGGATGCGTACGAAAGCCTGAGCATATGGGAAACCCCAATGAATAGAAGACTAAACACAGACCAAGGAAACTGTGCATCACCATTGTTCAGGTTAATTTGAACATTCATTTGATAATGAGGAGGAAAATTTAATTAATATAGATAGTTAAATATTTTTGAGTAAAGTAATTAGTAGACTATTAGTTGGTAATTAGTATAAGTCAATGCTTTAAAATTTAGCATAGTATATAGCATACCTAAGTCAAATTAAGATTAAACCGATAGACACTGAAGAAGAGAGCAGATTACTCTCGAAATATCGATATTTGTCACAAAATTAAATATATCTAGCTTCAAAAGCAAAAAATCGGTTTTATATTAAAATATTTTTTACAAGCTGGAAAAAAAAATGGGTAACTTTAAATAATGCAGTACAAAACAGGTTGTAAGACAAGTTTGAAATTCAAAGTAAGTCTAAGCTCGATCTCTAAATAAAATAATTTATTGAATCGAAAAGGTCTTAACTTGAAAAACGTTTTGCCTATTGAACTAACCCATTTATGTTACATTCTGTCCCCAGAGAGCAAGCACTGCTGTTTTGTCCAATTTGGTTTTTCAAAACTACATTAATTTCTTTTCCACGCTAATCGTGCTGTGCTTTCCCGTAAGGTCAGCATCGAAAAAAAAAACAATTTAATAAAACACAAAGAAGAAGAAAAGATTGCGTGTCAAAAGAAATATTTCAGTTTAAATACATTTAGAGGTACTCTTCATACGAAATAGAGGTACTCTACATACGAAGAAAGTCACTCACAGTTTCCTACACTTGAATTACTTAAATGAAAGTTGAATTGTGTAAATGTCTTTCCAATAAAAAAATGAATCGAAAATTGACCAGCAAAGTACCAGCCTTAAAAAGTAAAGGCTGGTACTGAGTTAATCGTGAAGGTAAATTTTTACAAGTTTTCATGATCTCGTCATTCTTTCGAGCGAAAATTTTCCAATGGAGAAAAACGGATACAAAGCTAATTCCTGTCGGATAAAATGTCAAGGATTGCAATTTTCGATCGATTTTCTTATTGGAAAAACAAACAACAATTCGAATGCCTTATTGGACTGATGAAAAGTCATCCACGCAGCCTGAAATTGCACAGCAAACAAATAAAACCACTTCTAATATTTACCAATACTTTTTCCTAATCACTATGTTTATAATCTTGTATAGCAAGTTTAAGTATACCTGGTACACTTGTGAATACCGTCCTCTTTTTTATTTCACTAATAATTTGCTTATCCCTGGAAATTTCCTGTTTACGTTCAATTTTCCTTACTTTCCATTTGAATTTTAATTTTTTTTTTATTCTACTCCTTCCTCAAAGTAAGCCGCACTTGTGATATTAAGGGATGGAAAGTTTGTGCACGCGAACGACATTTGGTGTTCCCAAGCCGTCCCTCAAGTACTGACCACGACATCACTGCTTAACTTCGGTGATCGAGCAAAAACCGGTAGATGTCAGTGTGCTATGTACGTGGTAAATCTCAAACGTTCAAAAATTTCAATGCCATGGTATATTTCAAACGTTCAGGCATTGCCATTCAAACACCTCTCCTAGAGTCACTTCATGTGACTCTCAGAATACCGATTCGTAGGTGACGTCACCATCATCATTGCCTTCTTTCCATCAGTATTTGTTTATTGAATAAAAGAAGCATAAAGAGCAGAGCTACGTCGACTTCTTCCTTTTTAATGTTGATTATCAACAAATTATTGCTGAGCTCCACGCTATCAACTGGTTGTCTTTTATTTAAGAGCATATATTCAATTAAACTCTTCCTTATTTTTGCTCTCTCTTTAATTCTATTATACCTAGGTTTACTCCTGCATCTCGTCCACGTAGTACCTGTCTCCCTTGTTTTCTGAGAAGGATAAGGCCCAAAGTGAATTTCTTCGTAGTTCATCTGATGAAGCTTTTTAGCTGTATCGGTCTTTGCGAATATTGGCCAAAACAATAGTTGACGAAGCGAAACGTAGATACTTTTCCATATTGAAGCGCATTTTCTTCTAATAGCTTGAAGTCTTTCTGGCCGTAAGCTCGTTCGCACAAAACAACTAACCAATTTCCTGATTTTTTTTTTGCGGGAGACAACAATGGCTTCTATTCATCAAGGAATTTGTGATTTGTTTTCTAAGTTCTTCGCTTCTTCCTATTCCTATCCTAACATTTCTCCGCGGAACTCTATTTCGTCTCTTTCTTCTCATGTGGATATTGTGATGATGAATCCTCTTGAGTTAAATGGCTCAGTATTTTTGATAGATCTCTTGGCGAACAGTGGCCCTGATGGTATTCCCTGGTATTCGAAATGTGTTGTTAAATTTGTTGCATTTTTAACTTAGCTATTAACTCGGCTATTAAGCTTAGCTATTTAACTTGATATTGTCCTTCCAACTGCAAGGTTGCCAATATTTTTCCAATTTAAAAGACTGGGGCATTTGTAATATTGCCAATTAACGTCCTCTATCACTTCTCTCTTGTTACTTTGAGTCGCTGGAGCGAATCGTTTATGAAAGAATTCATAGTACTTTTAGTCGAAATGGTCCATGATGCCCAATATCCAATAAAATTCGCCAAAAATTGAGTAATTTTTGATTGTTTCTTTTAATGGTGACCTTCAATTTATTATCACAAAATGAACCTTAAAACTTTTATAAACTGTAGCGAAGGACTATTTGCGGGAGCATTGTAACTCTAGTTTCATTTAATTAAAAAGCCAATACCAAACACCATTTGCATGTCAGCCCACTCATATTAAGCATATAGCACACTATTCCGACACGACACGTCACAACACGACACGAAAAAAATCTGTGAGAACAAATTGTATGTAATTGTATGAACGGCCGCACACTTGACCAACACGTCACGACACGACAGGACAGTAAAAAAATTTTGTCGTTTGGGTTGTTCGAATTCAATCCAATCTGACAAATAATATACTTCGTTGTAGCGTGTCGTGTCGGTTAAGTGTGCAGGTTTTCATATAGCTTCATAGATTTTATGATAAGCATCAGCTGTCGTTCGGCAGTTTGATATTTAAAAAAAAAATTACGAATTGGAAATGGATGAAGTAAATTTTTTTGGCCAGAAAATAGAAAGAGCTGTATGAAATATGTTCAAAAAATTACAATACATCACAAAAGAAGGAAAATATATGAGAAGAATTTGCTGAAAAAATTTCAATTTTAATTTTTTTGAAATTTTTCCCATTACACACTTTCCATTCTATTAATCATAATGCATTTTCTGAACGATTCATGATAAGCATCATTTGTCGTTAGGCAATTTGATATTAAATAAAATATCGAATTGGTAATGGATGTAAAATTTTGGCCAGAAACTACTGGGTGGCGCAAAAGTTTCTGTCCTTAGTATTTCCCGTACAACAATTAACACACTTGAAGCAACATAATATATAATTAGTATGAATTATGCCCTCTTTCATTTTCAACGGTCTAAAATTCGTTTTCTGAAACTTTCACACAAAGTTGACTATTTACCATTATTATCAGTTTGATCCGCTGAAAAATTCCAAAGTTTTTCAAGTTTTTAAAAAAGTTGGATATATTAATCTTCTTTGAATTTCGGTACTTGTTTTTACGTCTCTTAAACAACAACAGTCATTATTTTGGTATCATCGCTGAATTAATTAAAGCTATGTAGGTTTAAAAAAAAAGAAGAGGGTTTCAAAATTTGGAAAGATAGCTTTTTCTCATTAATTCGCTCGGGTTGATTTTTCATATCAAAGAACAGAAACTTTTACGCCAC
The DNA here is from genome assembly GCA_963978885.1 of Nemotelus pantherinus. Classification (NCBI taxonomy): domain Eukaryota; kingdom Metazoa; phylum Arthropoda; class Insecta; order Diptera; family Stratiomyidae; genus Nemotelus; species Nemotelus pantherinus. The sequence goes on along the minus strand of OZ022264.1, from coordinate 236,227,173 downwards.
CCTGTAAAAAGAATTGTATGAAATAAGCTCAAAAAGTTACGACAACACACAAAAGAAGACAAATAGATGGGAAGAAATTACAATTAATTTCGGTTTTATAATTTTTTTTATTTTCAACAATACACATTTTCCATAGCATAAAACAATGCATTTTCTGAACACTTTTCACAAACTGATGTGTCGGTTGGTTCGGTATAGTTTGCGTTGGTCTACCGACTGTCGTACGACATTTTTCTATGTCGTGTCGTGTCGTGACGGAATAGTGTCCGACAAGCTTTAGACAGAAAAAGTAGTTTTACCAAAATAAGCCAAGTGAAGGTTTATCAATGGAATTATTTTTATTCTGAGGTCAAAAACACAATAAAAAAAGTCCATTACAAACAAATTGCAAGTTATTTAAGTTATCAAAGGTCAAACGTCACAAAAATCAGTTTTTCTTAAAATCTTTCAAATATTGACTTTGCGTGAAATTTTAATGGCATAGACAGCACACAAGTCTGCATAAAAATTCAAATACAAAGTTCACGTGGAACTAATAGTTCTTTACATATGAGCCTGAGTAAACTTTAACGAAGTTGTATTGTAATCTTGTAACTTTATATACATACATACGATTTTGTAATGGGTTTTTCTCATCATGTTTCTCATCCCAAAATATGCATTGTTCCGTTTAAAAAACCTAACTTAATTTCTTTTTTATTGGTAGTTAATGGCTAAAATGACTGGGCTAATACGTACCGTATTTAGAACGTAACCAAAAGCTGTTCAAACTCAAGGTTGTTCTACTCGAAGTAGAGAGTCAATGATGCTTATGTGATAGCAGAATTTGTTACCGTTTTCCGTCGCAACGACTCACAAACGCCCCTGGGTTCCCGCCTGAATCCAAGGGGAGTAATTTCGGAGGGCTCACTCACCGGAGATGGGGTGGTTCGGGCGCCACTCGCTTCGAACCCCAAGTCGGCGACGTCGTTTCCTTTACCTCCGCGACCGGTAATTTCGGAAATCTTCCCGTTTTCACACAACCGTCTCTAAAATACTTTTATCACTTTCGACTCTAGAAAATCAAACTGTTTCCGGGATATACACTAAAACTCTCAAAGTTCACTTTTGAACAATTCTGACTACAATTTTAATGATATACTTCTGCGATCTAGCTATAGTTTCATCTAAACTTCTGCATGCCTTACAATTCTACTCAAACTAAGTGTGCACACTACCTTAACATTTTTTGACGTATCTCCTCGATGATATCGCAAATCAACCGTTTTTGATTCTCCTCGATGATCGGGCAAACTAATTGCTCAAGTAAACTGCCTTCAAATCACCTGGATAGTATCGCAAATGAAATGTCTTTGAAATCTCCCTGATGATCGGACCAAAACTACTCCTTCACGTCGACTGCCTACGTATCTTCATTCGCTCGATTTGACTCCTTCGTATCTCCTTGCGATTTCAACTTTCGATTCTTTTCGCCTCCAGTTCACATGCAAACAAAGAAATAGTTTTTCAGAATCTCGACCTCCACTTCTCGGACTTCGGTACACTCACCCGTCTGTCGCCAAAAGAGAGCATTTTTCGTTGATCCAGCCCGCAGGAAAGTTTTTGGCGGCACCGGGATTTTTAAACTCCGTTGGGCGTATTCACCCGGGGCAGTCACACTCGCCTGAAAGTTGAGTTGTCTTTTCAACATACGACCCACATTTGGGACAACTCAAACTCACCACTGTTTCATCTGGCCGCTGACAATTCTTTGACGTGTCTCCACGTCAAACTACAATTTGGAATCTCGACGTGAATTTTATTCGTTTGGTGTACATAATGTTCATTCCGGAACGTATTGGGTGTCAAATTCCATCCGCAAAACAAGATCTTGGTGCCATGAGTAGAACGCGGCGTGATGGATAGCGAAAGTCGGGTCCAGATCTCCCCAACAACACAGGTGAGTGAACCGATCACGCAATACCAAAAGTCGGAGCGTAATGTCAGCGATAATGGTTGCTTATTTTCGGAATGTATATCTCGATTAGCCAATAGTTTTGTCGATCATCTACTCAACTAATTCTGGAGCGCATTCTAGGAGCCCGAGAATTTCGCCGCAAGTGTATTTTCCATATTTTGTCGCTGTCCGGACTATACGTACGTCGCGGACCCAGCCATATCTGTCGCGGCTGGTGCCGGGTATTTCATTCGGAATCTCGTAGCGCTCTATCTTAGAACTAGTCTTCCCTATTGCTATGCTACTTATGCTAAATTAAAAATTACAATTTAAGTAAATCTACCATTGTTTTCTTTAGATCGCTTTGTTCTGAATTTATTTAGGTACATGTTAACTTTGAGAGCTGCGATTCAAAGACCATCTCCATCGTGCTCCCATTTGGAGGACGGTGGAGAATTTTTGTTTTTTTTTTGTAACTAAACTTTGCGAAAAATCCGCGAACCGTATCAAATTCAAACAGCTAAACTCGACTATGTGCCCCGATATCCGTTAGACATTTTTACCGATTGTATTTTTTTGTGTTTTTGTGGTTGTCTTTTGTTTGTTTGCTTGTTTATCATCATCGTGTTGTCTTCTCATCTAGTTTTTGTATGTTTTTGAGTATTCTTCTTCAAGTGTTTGCCTCTGCTACCACTAAAGGACGAGCAGGGATCATAAATTGAAGAATAACTAAGAAAATGTGCAAAATCTACAATCTCGAGAAGACAGCACATTGAAGATAAACAATCAAACAAAAAAACACCCCCGAAAACAAACACATAACCACAAAAAAAACAAACACATAACCACAAAAAAAACAAAACCAAACACAATCGGTAAAATTGTCCAACGGCTAAGAGGGTCGAGTTTTATCGTACACCGCCTTCATCGTACACCACCTGATCCGGTTCCTTTTCAATCTATTTCATAAAGCACTTCGTCTTTCCTTATGTTTTAATCCTCAAATGGACAAACCTTTAACTTATTGGCCAAACCTTTTTTCCAACAGACAGAATGAAATCAAAACTTTTCGAGTTTTCTTGAACCTTCAACGGTGCGAAAACAAATTTCGTAACTATAAACAAGGGGGTCCTATTAATATTACCTATGTTGAAAAAAAAAATATAATAAAAATTACTTTTACCATTAACATGTTGCTGCATTCATTAAATATGAAAAAAACCAATCGTTAATTTAAGTAAAATAATCCATTTGCTTTATCTATAATATCTAGAATGAAGGTATTTTTAATGAGCTAATGCAAATCCGATCTTTTGATAACCTGCTAATTATTATTTTCCGCATTAAACAAGCTCAAATTCATACATGTATTATTTTCTGTCCACTTAATTATATTTCACCATGAAAACAACATCTTCCCACTATCAATCAGCTCAAATTTTTTATCCTCCCATTTTCGCATTGGCCTGATTCAATGTACTGTATCACCCGACAGCTTTCATGTCAATCTCGTTCAAAGTATACCCATAAAAAAACTCAATTTTTCACTCATTTTCAAAGAACCATTGCCCATTTTGTCTGCTGCTTGGGTGAAATTGCTGCTTTTAATGATCTCTTGCTTCATAAAGTTTTCAAATTAATGATGCTAACAAGTGTTGAAAATTTCGTCTAATTGTTTTCTTCGTCGTTTGTTCCGGTGGTCCGGCGAAAGGTTGGCCACGTTATTTGCGTGGAGTTGTTTCAGATTTTATTGATAATGTTTGTTGGTTAATGAAGAGTATAATGCAGTTTGTGTTGATAAATGTCCAATTAATTTCAAGTAATAATATTTTTATAGAATTTTTTTCATGCATAATCAAAATGTGGATTTATGAATAATAGTCAATCCACCACTAACTTTTCCTCCATCGATTTCCCCCTTTATCAATTGTTGTTTTAATAATTATGTCATGCATGGTGGACCTTGCTAATACGAGAGTTTTGAATTTTTTTCGAAATTATGTACTTGCATTAATATTTTTCAGCATTGATTTTGCAATTTTTCATAATTACAATAAACGTCAAATAATTGTCACTAAAATATCATAAAATGATTGTATAAAATGAAAAAAATTAAGACTTTCATCCAATGCCACTTTATGGCCGTCTAAATCAGAAGAGTTTTATTTCGAAGGATTAATTTAAAAAACCGGTCATAATATTATACACTAACTTATACTATTGAAAAAAAAAATAAAAAACTAATTAAAAATCACAGCCACAGTATCCCCAAAATCAAGACATTAATTCTTTTCTTCTAAATATTGTAATCCTATGTAAAAACATATTCCAAATCAAGTGATAAATCTTTAAGTACACTCTGGGTATAAAACTCTAATCACTAAACTCTCAAAAATTCAAGAGCTAGTTAAATATTTTCTAATGAACCTAAAACGTTCGTAATCTGTTAATCTCATTTTTGTCCATTGGTTTCATTTCAGCAGTCTCAAACGAAAATTTTCTACATTCACCCAGGGAATTGCTTAAGAACCGCTTTCACGATTTTATCCTTTAATTAATTAATTTCGAGAAAGCTTCACTTCACCTAAACTGTGCGGTCAAAATATCTGCTGTACGATATTCTGGTCTTAGTTTCGAGGCTTTGACTTAGTTCAATGCTATGAGGCTGTTATTGCTGTAAAGATATTTAAGAGAAGAGCAATTAAGTGAAAAATATTTTCAGTCCTGTACACCATCATCGTTACGTTGCATCTGTTGATTCTTGAGAATTTTTTCGCAGCACCTGCTGTCCTACTCAGAAAGTCAATGAGAATGATGATAGAGATTATGACTGAAAACAAGTTTATGCACGAAACTTTTTAGGATCGTTGAAGAGTACTTATGAAGTTTGCTTTGACTTTGCATTTTGACTAGGGTAGAAATTAAGTGGGCTATAAAGCAGCTCCAAGAGTTCTTGAAGTGAAAAGTCAACTGTTCTTAGATGTAAATTAATGATTTTTATAGTGACATTTTAAAGAAGTATCTAACTTTTTCCCCAATCATGTGACTGGAAATAGCTTTGGAATTTTCACAAATTTTCGAGGAAAATGCGTATTATTATTAATTTTCGAGGAAAATGCGTATTGGAATCACTTTTCGCAAAAAATCTTATTTGGATACAAATTTCAGTGAGTTTCTCTTCGAATCACGCAACCTCAGCGAAATAAAATTGTCTGCAGATAGTTGTGTATATGTATAAATTGTGAACCATTTTTGATTGGCAAGAAAATGTAATAAGCTCTTTGGCGACAGCGGGCGTTTTAGTGAATTTATAAATACTACTATATTTCTGTGGAAGCAAAATATGTGGGAAAACATGAACCGTAAGTAAAATGTAACAATTTCTCGAACTTTGATTTGATAATGTTTTGAAAATGTTTAACCAAAGCACCTTATGTCGGGCAAAGACAACTTTTAAATTCGGTAGAACACATTGATGAGCACAAGAAATACCCTTGTGTGATTTTTTATGAATTTTCTAGTAGCTAAGGTAGGTTCATACACATGAAACCTTCAAATCAACGTACCCCCGGAAAATAACTTGTTTTTTTTTTTTTTTTAGATAAAATGCCATTTATTTATAAATGTTATGCTTTTTCCCACACAGCTATGATTCAAATTTCAAATTTTCTTATCGGGCAGGAACGGTAACCTTGGGCACTTATGGCACTTGATCTTTTAGCGCCCGAGATTTGTGTTCGTGAGAACTCAAGACCTGATTAACTAAACGACCAAATCAAACTTACACCATACATCGGTATTTAGTAAGAGCAGGTCTGTTACAAGTTGCTTGAAAATATAGATAACGTATTAGCAGAGGTACTGTCTTGAAAAATTGTCAAGAATATTAAAAGCTTCTTGCTCTATAACTTCAACGCAGTCATCAGATTTAAACAAAACTCACACAATAAAAAGAACTGAGCGTAAGCCAAATTTGATAGAATTCAGATCGTAACATCGGCGGAAAGTAGTAAGTATCAATCCGTGCAAAAGGAACATTAAACGTTAACGTGAATCTTTTTGATCGATCCGAAACACGAACGGAAACTTCGTTGCAGAGGTCAGATGGGACAAGTCGATGGTGCAGTTTGAACTGATAGTACAGTCAATCTGCAGGTTGAGGTCGGAAATTAGTGCCTAGGACGTGAATCTTTTTTTATTCGATGACAAATGAGATTTACTAAGCAACCACGGGGGTGGACCAGTTCAACCCTTAGCGGTCTTTTGAAAAACTCAAAAAAACAGCCAAAAAATTTTTGAAATGCGTTTATCTCGTTTGCTATGCATTTCACAGAAAAATCGATTGATGATAAAATGTAGAGGACGTTAAAATCTACAATTTATGTCATTGGAGCAATGCTGTACAACAAAAAATGCACACGGTAGGTGGCGCCAAAGTATCCAAAAAAGTGTTTTTCCACTTTTTCGTCCTGAAAATATTATTTTAACGCAAAAATGTAAATGCAAAAGTTGTTCCTTACATTTTTATCAACAATTTTTATTTAAACATTTTTTTTATACGACTTACCGTTTCAAAGCTGCAGCTTGCAAAAGTACGAAAATTCCAATAATACGGTACACCCACGTGACGGACGTTATTTAAAACACTTTCGCCACAAACGAAACAAATCGACACATTATCACTCATTTTTAGAGAGCTAAGTTTTGCTGTCTCTACTCTCCGAAACTCACATGGCAACTGAAAAATGTACGGTCCTTAGTCAATAGGGCAGATGGTCGAATAGTCCCTTTTGTTAGAACTATGCCAACGTCGCCGTAGAAAGTCACAGTAGGTACGACGAAATTACATACCATTAACAGCACGGTGCTGTATACGCTGCGCTATATTGCACTGTAACTTTGAAACGGTAAGTCGTATATAAAAAATGTTTAAATAAAAGTTGTTGATAAAAATGTAAGGAACAACTTTTGCATTTACATTTTTGCGTTAAAATAATATTTTCAGGGCGAAAAAGTGGAAAAACACTTTTTTGGATACTTTGGCGCCACCTACCGTGTGCATTTTTTGTTGTACAGCATTGCTCCAATGACATAAATTGTAGATTTTAACGTCCTCTACATTTTATCATTAATCGATTTTTCTGTGAAATGCATAGCAAACGAGATAAACGCATTTCAAAAATTTTTTGGTTGTTTTTTTGAGTTTTTCAAAAGACCGCTAAGGGTTGAACTGGTCCACCCCTATGGTTGCTTAGTAAATCTCATTTGTCATCGAATAAAAAAAGATTCACGTCCTAGGCACTAATTTCCGTAAATCGATTTTTTTTTCGACAGATTTACTGTACTATGAAGGCATTCATCGAGAAAAGGTCTGCGAGATTTCAGGGATGGTATTTGCAGCATGGTAAGTCTTGCACTATACCCACAGTAAGCAAAATTGAATTTGTAAGGAAGAGAGCGGATGAACCTGCGTTGTACAGATTCAACCACATCAATCAAATATTGAAAATGTGGGCACCATATTTGACAACAGTATTCGATGAGACTGCGGATAAACGAGAAAAACAAGTGTACACAAGTGGAGATATGTGTAAAATACTTAGAATATCTCAGTATAAAACCCGAGAGTCTGGACGCTTTGGCGGTTATGTGCAAGATGTGTTGATCGAATGAAAGTTCAGAGTCGAAAATTACTCCGAAGTCTTTGAAATTAAATACAACGTTGAGAGAGGTCCCAGAAACGTAGTAAGAAAATTTTAGGGGGTAAGTTTTAAGCGTGAATTACATTCGGCGACATTTTAAAACATTCAAAGTAAGATGGTTTGCATTACATCAGTTTCCAAGAGAGAGCAGGTCATTCTGAAGCTGTAAGCAGTCTTCAATTGTATCGATTACTCTGATTGTTTTTAGATCGTCTGAATGTAGAAGAGAAAAAGAGTTTGGAAGACACGGGAGATCATTAATGAAAATTATTAATAAAAATAGGCCAAGGATCGAATCTTGTGGAACACCTGAGGAGGGATAGAAGGGAGTAGACGAACAGGAGTTCACAGTAACAACACAAATACGTTCATGAATGTAGGAAGAAAACCAGGAAAGCAGCGGACCATGGAAATCATATTTGTCTAATTTCAACAGAAGAAGCTCATGGCTGACAGAGTCGAACCCCTTAGAAAACTCAGTGTAAAGAACATCCACCTGTCTTTGCTGATCAATGGCAGAAGCAACAGCGTTGGTGAATGATAGCAAATTAGTAACAGTATATTTGTCTTGGACAAATCCATGTTGCTCGGTGGCGACGAAAGGCATAAATAGAGGATAAACTCTGTTATAGACAGCTCTTTCAAGTAGCTTACTGAAGCAAGGTAGAAGCGATATTGGGCGGTAATTCGAGATGAAAGCAGAATCTCCTGTTTTAAGTAAAGGGAAAACATTGGCAGATTTCCATAAGAAAGGAAAACTGCCATATAATCGACAAGGATACACAAAGTGAAGAAAATAGTGACTTAGCAAGTATCTTAGAAGCACCGTCAGAGCCACAACTAGAGCTAGAATTCAAACAATTCATTAAGTACTCAACTTCTAAAGGGTTTGTACGGAAAGAAAAAAGCGCTTTAAGGCTAGTACGATACGACGAAGGAGTTGTGAAAGAAACATGTGGAGCAGAAAAAGAGTTTTGCAGGGTTCAAAATGACGAGAAAAAACGAGCAAAGAGCTCACAGGTCTCTTCAGTTGTGGCAGCAGAAATTTCATGAAGAAGTATATTTTGAGGGATAACGGAGGCTTTTTTCAGAAAGTGAATAAACGACCAGAAGGGTTTAGACCCTTTTAGCATAAGGGCGTAGTTTTTTAAACTCAAAAAGATAATCATGCAAAGCAGAAAGTCTGTATTTGCTGCGTGCAACATCTTTTGCCCTAAGGGCGGCAGCAACTTCAAAGGTAAACCATGGAGCATCATAAGGCCTTCTGTAACGGGATATGGGAGCCTCGTCAACGTCTGAGAAGCGAAGAAATGTATACCAATTAACATGGTTGATTTCGTTCGCTATTGCGGCGTTGCCCGCAATAGCGAAATATACCAAAACTATCCTAAGGGCTTTTCTCAATAAGAAGTTCGAACAACGACTTAAAAATATTGAGCCAGGTATAGATATGTATATATCCGGAAATCAATAGAATCATTAGGAAAAAGGACCGCGCCCCAACCTTTACGTTAGATGGCAGACCTTTTCTTGACGATAGCGCTACAGTTGCAGCGGCTGCTGATCACTTCTCAGAGCTGCTCACAGGCGAAAAACCCAGTAAAGATCCCATCTGTGCATGTCAAGTAAAATGCAGTATAACCCTGTTTGCTCAGAATATGCAAGGTTCTCGCTTGACAGAGTTTTCCGCAATCTGCGGGTGAAGACAATGTGCAAGTCTACTGAATAAAGAAACTTCCTTTCTTTTTCTTTGTGCTGCTAGCCACTATACTCAACAGCTGCTTAGATATTGGTTATTTTCCTAGTTTCTGGAACCGTGCTTAAATATTTCCTGTCACGAAATGCTTCGATACCGAGGCAAATAATATCGGCCTTGCCGACGACAGCCATCTGCCGCTGCCATTCGGAAATCACCTGGCAATACCAACATTGTCAGCACTAGACGTATCTCTCTTCTCTCAAATCTAGGAAAACTACTAGAAAGAGTAATCTACTCTATCCTCGACGAAGTTGTTGTTGAGAAGAACATTATTCCCGCCCGTCAGTTTGACTTCAAGAGAGGACATGGCACCATCGATGCCCTACAAGTCTTCACGACCGATATACAAAAGTCTTTGTTTGAGGGCGAATTTATCTCTGCTTGTTTAATTGATATGGAAAAAGCTTTCGATTCAGTTTGAATCAATGGTTTGATCTACTTACTTATTATTCTTGATCTCCCTAGACATCTCATCAAATTAATTTCGAGCTTTCTCAACGACAGACGGGCCTCTGTAACACACAATGGTGAAGTATTCCAGGCTCTTTTCTTTTGACTCAGGGGTCCCTCAGGGTTCCATCTTTGAACCCATTCTTTTTAATATTTTTACCTCGGATATTCCCTTCATTAGCATCCTTGGTGATGTTAAGGTAAATTTGTACGCTGACGACACACTGGCGTAGTGCAATTCCCACAACCCAGGGAAGGCAACAATGATGTTCCAGTGATTTTCCGATGCTCTCTGTCGGCATTACGCTAAATGGGGAATAAAAATCAGCGCAAGAAAAGAAAGTTTATTGTGTTTAGGCGCCCAGGTCAACCATCTTCTCGAAGACCAAGGCCGCTTAACAATCTAAAGCTTAGCATATTAGGCCACTCTATCAAATCGTCCAAAACGGTCAAATACCTGGGACTAGCACTTGGCTCAATTCTATCCTTTAGCCAACATATAGATATGACCCTAAGCAAAGCCTCTAAAGCATACGGAATGCTGTGTACCTCCTTCCGAAAATCAACTCCTATTTCTAAAAGGGTTAAAATCCTAATCTACACTACACCACTCTCATACGGCCATAATTCTTACTAAATTATTCTTATATAAATATAGTCTTATATAAACGATATGGTGGTGAGCTCCCGTAACTAGGTGAAATTCCGCAAAAGTATTTGAGCGAAAAATCCTTCGTCAATGCAGGAGTCTTTATAGAAATGAGCCTCGAAAATACTGTTCCAACAAAGTTTTGTATGCGTCAGCAGGAATTGATGAAATACAAAAAGTTATAGTCTGTCATACCCGAAAAACTCGTGAAAGGAGTCTCAACCACGTATCCAGGATCATTCGGTCTGCGTATGAATAACCTCAATTTCGCTCTTACTTTCAGCTCAAGTTCAGTTTTCCCTGGAAAGACTTGGCTCCCAAAGCAACTCGACGAATTGACAAATAAAATAGAGAAATCTTTTAAAATATTTATACATTTTATATTTAACCATATTTTATAATGGAACAAGTTTTTTATGAACTCATGATGTACGCAAATATGCACAGTCCATAGGCTTATGATTTATTTATAATAGCTTGTAGTTTAGCTGTAAAAACTCATCAATTATAATTTGTATAATATTTTACAATAAACCTATTTCATATCCAAATCGTTAGAAACTATGATGGCAACATTTATTTTATATTTATTGCTATATTACGCCTCGTCCACATTGGCCATGGGAGATGGCACGACATTCGACTTACCATAGAAATGGAAAACGTAGACGGTAAATGGCATGACTTTTTTGATGGCATGCCATAAATGTCAAGCCATATGGCAAGACATTTGCATGGCCATGAGCATGGGCATATTCTGACAGTTTTTCATTTTCAAAATGGCGATGTCGAGGGAAATAGTGTTACGAATCCTAAACGAATACAAAAAAAAGATTGCTTATGGAATTATATGATCGCCTCTTTCTCAATTTACGCCTTTCCTAACATTCCGCTTCCTCTAACCTTTGCAGTGCTTTCAAACATGTTCACATGTTCACTGCTGAGCGACATTTTCAAATAATATGGCATGACATGCCGTTGCCCAGGCACCAGATGACAGGCCATAAACTGACATTCGTTGCCATCGCATATGGTAGAGCTCATGGACAATGTAGACTCTAGATTAGTAACTTTTCTTTATATTTATCTTGCTAAAGTTGCGTAGATTCTCCCAGTATTGACAAATAAGTTTTTTGTTTGCATCGGAACATTTTATATTTATTTTAGCAAGCATTTCCATGTCATTCCAAACATAACACTAATTAGTTAGTAATAATAATGTTTTCACATGTTTCACATGTTTCTTGTAAACTTTGCAGTATTTTTTTCTCTGCTGTAACAAATCTTTGTACGAAAAATGACTTTTAAAAAAATGTGTAGAGTTATACCAAAACATCGCATCTGCTCTATATTCGCAGAAAATTAGGAATGTAGCATTTTATTTTCTTACAAATAAAAAGCCTCTTTCGCTTTTGTGTTTTTCAAATATAATTTCGTACCTTCGCATTTGCGTCATAAAATTTCTCCAAATTTCGGTTTCAAAATATAGAAAATAATAAACAATTTCTCTATTGCATCTATAAATACGTTCAATGCAATAATGTCACACAAAAGTGAAAATTCGAATTATAAAAACTTGCTTGTGTTTAGATAATTAAGTTATCGATTTACTTCGCAACTTCCAATACATTTCGAAAGCTTAATGCAATGTGGAACCTTTTGGCTTTGCACATCTCTGTCTCGTTGACCTTTTACCACAACTTCTCAAGATTTCTTCATAAAATATATCTTGTGGTGGTGCAGTGGATATTATTGTTCGAAAACTTCCCTAAGAAATTGAGTTTGAAGCAAAGCAATTTGTCGCAAATGTAATTGGCACACTGGGATTGAGCGAGAGAATGAAAAATCTATCGAGAAGAGAGAGTATAATTCTAAGTGACCGAGACTTGTGGACAAGAGCTAGTTTACCAACTGCAGGCTACCGATTTCGATTAAGGAAAACTGTGAAGAGGAATATCTCTTAACGCCATGTGACAGATAAAATCGATAAGGTTTTGGCCAAGATTTTATTAAACTGAGATATCACTTTTCAAATAAAGAAGGTGAAACTATATTAAAACTTAAAAAAATTGTACAACCTTTCATTTAGACTGGAAATTCAAAGTATCAAATATAAATTTGAAAACTAACGAACTTAGGCGAAAACTCAAAAGTAATTCTTTTACTACGTAAAAGTCGGAAATCTTCTCAAAAATCATTTCCCTGACTTCATTGTAAACATTGATTTTCTGAACGAAAAATAGTATAAGCCAATTTCCAAATACCAAAATCAGATTCAATCATAATAGAACTGAATTGTTGTGAGGACGGACAAACAAAAAAGATTCGATATGTTGAAATGTAGGACGGCATATCTTCAGGACATTGAAGGACGTGACATGCTCCTTGACTGGTTTTATATCCGTACAGCAAAAACACACTTCAATTATTCGAAATGAATTTGATTTATTCTTGTCGCGTAGCTTCTAAAATCGATTTCCGTTTGTTCATTCATTTTTATACGTCGCTCTTATCAACAAAATCATATCATCTTTCTTCGTTTCAGAAATTATGCGAGAGAATTTGAATAAAATATAAGCTTTTATATATGTCAACAATATGTCGAACACAGAGAAGTCATACTGCTTTGTTTTTGTTGTGAATGCCGACGGGAAATTATGCCTGAAGCAATTTTGCATCCCTGATGTTCGTTGATATTTGGTCAAAATACGACCATTGAAATTCGCTGTGATTCTGCAGAGGGACGATATCATACAATTTCGATGTGATGCTGCATTAAAATGAAATGAATGTGATTGATAATAAGAATATGAAAGCTTAAATATGCGCTGCAATATGTTTCAATGTTGAATAAAGTGCATATCGATGTACATGGTCATTTCAGTTGTTAGCGAATATATTGCATTAAAGAGCGCAGATTTGTGAAACTGTATTTAATTCCTTTTTACCCTCACCAATAAACAGATGGTTATAAGATCATATAGACAAAAGAGCGTAGTGATGGATAAACCGATACTTGTTTCGTCGAAACAACTAAGGCTAGAAAAAAACTCAAATAATGCAACATTTTACTATTAAAATTTGTGTAAAAAAATCATATTTTTTTCAGATAAAATTTAATAAAAAATATTATATAAAAGAATAACAATGACATACATGATGTGATTTATACAATGCTTTGTTTAATGTGGAAAAAATTAAAGTAGCAAAGTTTAAACACCAAATGATTAGTACTATTTTCACAACTTTATTTTGTTTCTGTTTTTTATATTATTTTAATTTTTTTTGCCAAGCCTACATTAAGTGCATTATTATTTATTTATTTACATTTAAATTTTTACACACAGTCCACGACTCTGCATAAACACTACACTACATTACACATCCGCTCTGAAAACTCATCGTCAACGTGGCACAACAGCCCGATGTCCGGCCTTGGCCACTTGGATCAATCTCCTCCAATTGTCTCGGTCACGTGACCGCGTCCTCCAGTTTTGGAACCCCAATAGTTGCTCGGCGTCCACATATACTGAGCTCTCCTAACGTGCTCTTGGTCTTCCTCTTGGCCTCGCTCCGCTGACTCGTCTTGCGTTAATGACACGTTACGTTTTGGCATGCGATCGTCATCCATGCGTTGCACATGCCCAACCCACTGTATCCGTTGTAATTTAACGATTTTGGAGACTTCCAGCTCATTGTACAGTTCGTACCACTCATTGTTGTACCGGATGCGCCATCCATTTCGGTCGCAAACAGCCCCAAAAATCCGCCGTAGAATTTTCCGTTCGAAGTTGTCGATCATATTTTCGGAGGCTTGGGTCAGGGTCCATGTTTCGCAGCCATAACACAGCACAGGTCTTATGATAGCTTTATAAACGTGGAGCTTAGCCTTTCTGGGCACATATTTGGGGAGGACCCAGAAGAATGTCTTATTTGCTAGTTGTATCCGTCGCTTGATTTCATCAGTTTCGCTGGCGTCACCCAATAGGTTGCTACCCAGGTAAACGAATTTGTCCATGCATTTGATGCTAAGGTCCCCTATGTTGATGGTCGTGTGCGCTGGCTGAAAACTAGGCTAAGAATAAAATACGATTTGTGCCAGTTTAAGTTTGTGAGAAAAATAAAGGAGTAGCATATTTTCGCATGGCTAAAGTACATTCAGTTAAATTCATTAACTAAAACTTGTGACGCCGGTGAAATCGAACGAGAGCCGGTGGATGTCAGTTTGGTATGGCCAATGACAGTCAAGGACAACCCTCAGTAGGCGTAGTAAAATACCCCGCATTTTGACAGAAAGAGCTAGCTTTGTGGTTCAATCAACTCGAGAGCCAGTTTGCTCTGTCAGAGACATTTGAATCCAACAAAAACATATAATTATGTGGTGATCTCACGGAGCTCGGCGGAGCTGAGAATGGTGAGAGATATAATCGCGAGCCCCAACTCAGAGTCACCATATGAGGCTCTCAAGAAGCCTCTTGAATATGACTTTCGGCCAGTGATTCCGCTAAATTAAAACACCTCCTGGGGAACTTGAGCCTGGGTAACCGAGAACCTTCGCCGTTGTTGCGAGGGATGAAGCAGCTGGGAGTGTCTACAGTTGCAGAAGATTTGTTGAGAATTCTATGGCTGCAGCAGCTTCTGGAACAGTCACTGGCTATTTTAGCTTGCTCTTCGGAAGCCAGCTTGGAAAAACTTGCGGAGATGGTAGAGAAATTCGCTAAAGTTTTTAACCAACCTCGACAACAGGAGTTTGCCGTTTCCGCATCGCAGTCGGAGATGGCGGAACTCACAAAGCAGGAAGCTGCCCTCAGTCAACTGGTACAACTACAACTTTCACGATCTGGATCTCGATTCAAATCCCACCTGCAATAATAGGCGTGTTTTTTTGCTCCTCTATCCAGCAGAGAACAGAGTATACGCATTGGAAACAACAACACTCCTGTACCAGTGAATTCACTAGTGCAGAAATTCTATTCCTCATTGGTAGTTCACGTGCTGAGCTATAGAATGTGCTGATAGAAAAAAGAAAAGCTCATGAGAAGTTGTCTTTTTTGCTGTGAGGTGGCTTTGGTTTTTTCAAGGTTATGTTGAATGTTTGGGTGGTTAGGAAATTATAAAAAGCCCTCATAATGTGTAGAAAGTTAAAAGAAGTAATTTTCTGTTAGTTCTTTTTCTATTTTCTATCGATTGTGGTAGTGTACATTCGTTATTTTCTCCCTTTATTTTCAGCTGTTGTGTACTACCACAGCAAATACAGCAACCTATGTCAGTCTTAGCGAATGCATTGCTGCTTTATACTAGATCGTTGTTATTGCGGCATAGTTCTATTCTGTATCGGGGCAAAAAAATGCACCTAATGTAATCGGCACAACAAAAGTCTGCTTCGATCACTGAAAATTTGGAAAAATTAAATATATTTATTTCACCTCAGTAGGTTAAAATGACAGTGAAAAACTGGTGTTTGCGTGGAGTTAGCTTTCTTCGGTACCTTCCTATTAATTTTTGCACAGAGGGGGCTAATGGTGCAGTTAAAATCACCTAATACTCAGCATCGTGACATCTTTATGATTGCTGCTTTGTATGGAGCCTTCTTTCTTATGAATGGGACAGACATGACCTAAACACTAATCATCGGGTAAATTGTTGCTGTCATATGCCTTCAATAGAGCTGACAAGCAAGATGGTTTAGTTTTTGGCTTCTATATTTGATTGGCTCGTCTATTACCCCAAAAGGAATAGATAGCTCCATAGCTCCTTCATGGTGCAATCACCCGTATTGCGGATGTCGTGTCGACGAGCGTCGACGTGACGACCGTCACGTCACGTCGATTGAAAATCCCGATTGTGTAACTGCATCGACGTGACTCAGTAGGACTGCCACATTGATGCCAGTGTATGGGGTGTAAATTGTGAATTAATGCTCATGTAAATTAGTTATTTTACAATTGTGACTGTATTTTTCCTGTCAAACACGGCATACATAGTAAAATCCTTGAGGAAGTAGAAGTTAATTTGGTGAACGAAATGAGTTTGGTAGACAATTTTTTCAGTTCGGAGGGGGAAACTTAACATCAGACTTTTTGTATTAAATAATTGTATAATTGGTGGCACTAATTTTAACACAAATATATAACATAGTTTAAAACATATCGATATTATACTGAGTCAAGCTGAAGGTTGAGCATAGATTTTTTTACTTCCAATAAGCTTTGTTTCGATTTCAGTTTTTCCGCCGAAACTCTTTCTTTTTCTAATAAATATTATTTTAAAAATGTGAATTTTTTTCGTTGCAATCTTAAGTTGTCAGTGTTGATCTTCAGCTGTTTTTTTTTAATAAATAAATGTTTCTCGTACATCGTGCATTTCGTTTAGTGTTCACATTTATTTGCTTCTGTAAGGCAACATGTTTCTCCAGCAGTTGAATGCGCCTATTTTCAACCACACCTGATTTCAATGTAACCTTACGCTGCATTCGAGGAATGCCTGCATTCTCATCAATTCCTGGAAATTTCGAAGTTTACGCTTCATGACCTGTCTCGGCGCTTACTGAAACCGAGTTTCCGAACGACGATACTTCCAAGGTCTTCATATTCTTTTACCGTCTTTCGGGACGATTGATGATTGCGAATAAATTAACGAACTACTAACGTTCATTACTACCGCCCGTGCAGATCCGAACAAACGGCATTACCATTCAAAACATAAGATTCTAAAAGACTCACGCTCGTCCTTTTTTCGAATTTGCGACATACATTTTGCGCTTTCCTCCTTGTGTCACGGACTCTGCACTGATCGACGAAAATTGTCGATCGAAGTGACAACTGTCGATGTAGATCGACATCCACAATCGCTTTTTCCTGCGTCGACAGTCAATCGACGTCGGCGTGACGTGACGTGACATTCACAATCGGGGTGAATATGTATACCAGCCTAGAAAGTAATGTGGGTCTGGTCTTCATTCTCTGGTTTCGAGAGTTGGAGCGATCTGAAATGGTAAGTATGCGATGGATAAGACTTGTGTAAAGGGGCCATTGTGGAGTTAAGTAAAACTGCGAAAGCTCGTCGCGTAGACGACGTCTTAGTTAAGTGGATACATGCCAGGCTGACGCAGCGATTGTTCAAAAGCTGGATCAGACTGCTACTTGAGAGCATAAGCGACAAATTGATGCCCTCAAGGAAGTGATTTCTCTCCGCTCCTGTGGAATATGCTAGTTGACACCCTGCTACAAGAATGGCTGCATGTGGAGATTCATGCTAATGACGTGGCTATAGTTGCATTCAGTAAAAACCTTAACGTGGTATTTAGAAATACACAACGCGCATTGGTTCTAATTGTCAGTTTATGTTCGAGGTATGGCCTAACAGTGAATCCTGGAAAAGCGAAATTTACCAGGAAAGGAAAACTGAAAGGACAGGTACTTTCTTATATGAAAGATGTAACTCTTTACCTTTCAAAAGAAGCCAAATATCTAGGAGTAATCTTGAACAAAAACTTATCTTGAAGAATCCTGTTGAAGTAAAGCTTACTCGTGCTTTAAATACCATCACATGGGCTCTAAAGCTTCATGTAGTTATGTGGATCTACGTGAAAATCATAATGCCGATGATAACGTATGCATCCTTCGTGTGGTGAACTGTTGTGAAACCATTGTTTGCTCGCAAGAAGTTAGCCAAGCTGCAAAGGACTGTGTGCCTGGGTATCTGTGGTGCCTTGAGTAATACTCTGAGTGCGGCTCTTGATGCGCTTTTCAATTTGTGTCTTTTTGACTTTCAAATGCAGAGTGTGACAAAAAAAAGGTTAGGTTAGGTTAGGGCTGCCGGGAACGCGGCTTCCATTAGGCCACCAATTTGGGCCCATTTGCCACCCTCCGCTGGCTTTTTAGGCCTGTGAGCAAGCCGACCGTGGCTCTCAAGCGGTTTCTGCTGAACTTGAGCAGTTTCCTGCTTTTGCTTGGATCAGGTGATGGCCATAATGTCCTGGCCACCCTGCAGTCCATCCTGTTTTCCCATTCGGACTTCAGTTTGGCACATATGGCGGCATCAAGTTAGCTTGTGGCGTCAGCGATTGACCGTGGTACAGTGAAAAAAAGGTTAATGCTGAGAGATGATTTTTTTCTGATATGGTCACAAATTCCAATCATGCGACTGCGGAATTCTTACTTGACAAGAGCAGGAACGTTTGCAAAGTTATGACAGGAATGCTGACTGGACACAACTGTCTAGGAGGACATATGTACCGAAAAGGTATTTCACAGGATGACCTCTGTCCATCCTGCCTAGAAATTCTGCGGACCAGTTCCTCAGTAAATGCCCAATATTTGTGCATATCAGATACCAATGGTTTTGCTCGAATGTGGCACGTATGAAGAAAATAGCCTCTTTTCCTCGACATAGAAATCTTGGAAACTATGGTAGGCTGGGGGTATGAGTACAATGGTTTTTTTTTTTACCTCAGCGCTTAGAGGTGGCAGGCACCTCTCCCCACACACACACTCACACATAACTCTATACTAAATGGTATTCAAACCAAATTTGTTTAAAATATGTTCTGAAAATATATTTCGCACAAGAAGATTAGCACCGAAGATTTTGATATTATTACATAGGCGAACACTAAAAAGCTAAGGACAAGCTGGATATTATATGTAGGGGATTAGTGACAAGTTAAAATGAAGTCATAAACTCTCGGAGTGGGATAAAAGAACTAAATTAAAGAACATTTTTTCCCAATACTTTAGGTTTATGAGCTGCGATTGATCACAAAAATTACACTTTTCACCAAAATTTCAGAAATTTCGAACTTAAAATATGATATTATAGTTTTACAATCGCAAAAACGTGCTCCATTCTACACGAAGTTAATTACTTACCTAGTATAAAAATATCTTGAAATTTCTAGCTGTATTCTTACAGCTTACTAACCTACATTTTTTTTATTTACCACAATGCTTATCCATCAACAATACTACACAGCTTTTACATTAACTATTGTCGTTTATTCTTAGTCGCCACAGCTACACTACTGACAAGGGCAGCTTTTTTCAATGTTTTCAGGGTGTTTTTTTTTTTTATTATTTTGAGAGTTATTAAGAAAAGTTATGCTTACAAATATACATATATAGAGTAAGAGAAGGTATTTTTGAATTCGTCGGACCTATCCTATTTACTTAGCACAATCGTGTCTTGATTCTGTAGCTAAGTTCAGCCACCTTAAAAAACACTTTTCTGTTCATAAAACAGTATAAATCAGATTGTACTTACTGCCTTTATTTTTAAATCAACCTATCCTGCCTGTACATACAAGTCTCACTCTGTAAATTAGTCAGCACTTGACGAAAATATTTCGGCTATTCACTCTGCCGTAAGCAACCTCTATTCTTCGTAAAGCCATTCAACAGCAATAAAACGGAACACAGCTATTCGGATTTTATCACAGTACCTCATTGGCTTGTAATTAAGTGCCTAGGTATATACTACAAGCCATCAGCATAACCGTTTCCAACAAAGAGCTAAATCGTTACGACACGTCTTTGCCATTTTCTGGGAACTCAATGGAGCCGTTTTGCATAATCGGCGGGACTGGGTCTGGGATTAACCACTAGAATTACCCCTGTACCCAGCACTCGTTTTCATGCAGAGGTTAGTGCGGCTAGACTCACATACATTGTTCTTTATTTGCATTGTCGTTTTATGACTTCACCAACAGATTACCCATTTGAAAAACATTACAGCTTGTTGCTCTCCCTCCCACTATGTGATTTTGTATAGTACGTCAGCCAATTGTCTAGACTTAACCGATCAAGATACTGTAATTCCACTGACATTTCAGCAAGGAAAACTCACAAAATTACTAATTCATTTGCAAACCAAAATTTGTATTGTTTGCTTTTTTTCTTAGTATCCACTATTCTGTACTATAGTATGACCCAAATTATGTGTCCATCGTATCCAATGTGTACTGAAACGAACTTCGCCTTTTCCGGAATTTCTCATTATTTTACTACTGCCTAGCTCACGCGACGGATGTCCTTCGACCGAATAACAATTTACTGAAACGGGCAATTGAATTATGTATTTATGTGCGCGAGTGGAATTTGATGAATTGGTTTCGAATAAGAATTTTTCAAAGTCAGGGATAGTACCTAGTTGACTACATATTAGCCGTTCTAAGCGGAGGTGGAGTTTCCACCTACACACTAATTGGAACATAGTGCGTATGTAGTATGTATAATGACACACATACGAGGGTTGATCAATAAGTACTGATAATCGGTTATTTCCAGTTCGTATAAAATTCCAAAAAATATATTTTTCACTACCACGTATACTCACTAAGTCAGCATAAAAAACATATAAATACGCCATGATTCTAGGGATTTGAATAGAAACAGTCTAGGAGAGAACATCAAAATTGAGAAAAGCGAAATAAGAGCTGTCATTAAGTACCTCTGTTTGAAAAAATTGTCTACCAGAGACATACACGACGACATGGTCGTCTCCATATTCCACCGTTGCGCGCTGAGCCAAAGAGTTTAAACTTTTGAAGAACATCCAATGGAGGTGAACACCGCGAAGGACGTCCAACCACGTCCCTCACTGATGGCCGCTGTAGAGGCATTTTGGAGAGTCAAGATAAAGAATTTTTTCCTAAGGGTATCCTGGGTTTGGAAAAATGGTGGACTAAATGTATTAGCTTGTTGTTTTAGCTTGTTGTTATGTTGAAAAATAAATATATCTTTTAAGTTTCATCACCTTGGTTTATATTCATTATCATTACTTATTGATCAACCCTCATATGTTTGATGGTAACAAAAAAATGAGGGTGCTGGAAATAAGCACGAATCGATGATTCAAGGGTAATTAATAAACACGTTTTGGATAGTGTTAGGGTAATTGAAAATGTATGATTGAGTGACTGGCTGAATAGACTGTTGCTTTAACATAGTTGTGATTAGACCTAAAATCAAAATGTGATTTCGTGGGAGTATCTGAAGGCTGTTGATTGAGTTCGAATATTAGAAGTTTGTTCTAATGAAAGTGTTTCTGAATTTGAACACTCAAGTAAGAAGGTACTCTTGCCGGCTGTACTTGTGTGTAAGAGAAATTTTCAATTAAAATCTGTATAGTTTCTGCCTGAACAGAAGAGACATAATACACATTAAACGTTTCGAACTCATGGCACGAATATTTAGCCCAGTCAAATTAGCAATCAACCTCAGAATATGAGATAATAAGCTGAATTTTTGTATATACCTTCATTTTGGGGTCCTCAAAGTTGCCTTAAAAGTCTTATAAAAACTCGTGTCTGTGTAGTAAGTTATTCAAGGTCACAGTTTTTTGCGATCATCTTGGTTTCTATTGCTCCAATGATGTTAACATCTAGTATAAAAATTACAGAGCATAAAATTTGCGACAAATTTTATAGTATAAATATTGTACAGCATAAAATTTGCGACAAATTGTATTTGAAACATTTTTTTTTGGCGCTCAACCATTTTTGCGAAAGTGCGCAGCACTCAGCCATATGTACTGTAATCCAAAGTCAACCGTGAATATCTGTGAATACTGCCTTGAATTTTGAATTGTTAAATTATTAAAATTTCAGAACGATTGGATAAAAACATTTTTGTTAATCATGCACGCCAACTTGAAAAAGGTTGTTTCGAGAAAATCGCGTTTAAAGTTGAATTTCAATATTGATTGTAATAAATCTTAACGAAATTTAATTTGCGTTGCCTGGACCATACAGTATACCTTGTATAGAGTATACTCTTGTTCATACTCTTGTTCACACTCTTCCTCTTCCAAAGATTTTTGCTCTCTTCGAGCAGTTCTGACCTCTTTAGATGCCTCAATCGAGTGTTTTTCTGCCTGGTTGATTCTTGCAGCATCTCTATTTTCTGCATGTTCCAGCGCACATTGGCCAATTGTAATTCCCATGACTTGCATTATTTTGAAGATAGCCATCAATCTTTCATTGAACGTACATGCAGAAATATTTGCAGCCATATTTATGATATTTTTTCCACAAAAAGTCTGTTTAGTAATAGTAAACAGTTAAATTCAAAAACTGTTGAAATTTAACGCATGCATCAATTGGACTGGCTCAACAAAACACAAAATGTTTATCCAATTTTATTTGATCGCCTTCAAAATGGGCCCCTTCTGAAATAATATACTTATGCCAACGAGTAATCCAATCATCAAAACAGTTTTAAATTCATTTTTTGGAATCAACATCAATTCTCGCTGCGAGTTCTGTTTTATTTCTTCTATCGACCGAAAATGGGTGCCTCGAAGTGGTAATTTTAGTTTAGAAAAGAGGAAAAATTATGCTGGAGCCATATCAAGTGTTTTTAGTCAGAAATTTATTCATAATGATAGCCTGGTGAGATGGTGCGTTGTCGTCAAGCACAATCCATGAGTTTTCTATCCAAAAATTTGGCTATTTTCAATGAATTTGCTCTCCAAATCACCGCATAACGCTCAGATAATATTGTTTACTTACCATTGGACTATCGATCAAAAATTCTGAGTGAACAACACCTCAATAATCAAAAAAACGGTCAACATTACCTTGACTTTTGGTTGACTTTAACATAGTTCTTTCTTTTTGAAAAAAATTCAGCTTTTTTGGAACGGTCAAACAATTATTAACAACGGTACGGATTGATTTGCATGACACAAAGATATCAGCGGCTATATTTTTATAGCTAAAATAATGATTTTCAGTGACGATTTCCTTCACTTGAAGACATTGATGGCTGACCAGAGCGAGGCAAATTTTTGAATGCACTGTTCCATTCATATGAACGAACGTGTTTTTGATAAAAGTAATTCACCGTAACATATAATATTTTGAAGGATTTACAAAACTAAATTCCATTTTAAATGAAAAATTTGAGACAAATTATTTGATGATGATTTTATCCATTTAGCTTGAGATGAACTGAAAACTTCGAGCACTATAAACGAACTAATTGACAAATGACGCTCAAACTCCGTGTCAGTATAGAGAACAGTTGTACCAATTTATGCCTAGTACTATACTCTTCGCGAAACGAATTCAACGATCAAATCCCATACAAAAAGAGCTTTACTGACGAATTGAAAAGCTTTTTTTGTATGGGATTCGACCGTTGAATTCGTTTCGCGAAGAGTATAGTACTAGGCATTAGCGACAAAAAGAATTTTAACAATCCTTTCTGGCGGGCTTTTTAAATGATCCATTCCCGGCACTTTTTTGACAGAATGTATATAAAACACTAAGAGTCCATAAGGACACCATGAGATAATGGTGCAACGCCGAAGAAAGAAACGTAGACGATATAAAAAGAAGTGGTCGATCGTTGATACTTTCTAAAGAAGCAAAAAAAAATATTCGAGCATTGGATGATGAAAATAAACCAGGAGAAAAAGTGTGGATGTTGACGAAATGGCACAGCTAAAAAAGTATCAGGTAAGCGCTCAGCGATAAATTCGAACCTCTAGGAGCGAATAGTCTATAGACAACGCACTAAACCTTTATTTTCCGATAAAAACATACGAGACCGGCTGGACTTCTATTAAAAGCTGAAATACCTTGGGTTTTCTAATGACAGTAACCGTGTTCCAACCCGAGTCGTGGATTCAACAGCATCCAATACCTAACCGAAGAATAGGACAGTGAGAACGAGTGATTCCGCAAATATTCTCGTAATTCAGACCTCAAAACTCGGCTTCAAAGTCATGGTAGCTGGCGAAGTGAGCAGTCGCGGAAAAAGCAGCTACAATTCGTTAAGCAAGAAGTGTCTGTTAATGGAGAATATTACAGGGAAAATATTCTCCCTGTTTTTGCACAATGCCTAAATAATCTCCATCAATTTATGGATAAGAAGCAAATGATTTTGGTGCAAGATGGAGCCAAGGCGCATGCAGCTTTGAAAACTTATGAGGCGATTTATGAACACTTTTTTACAATGTGGAATTCCGAGTAGTTCTGATAATTTAAACCCCATTGAAAATGTGTGGTCCAGATTAAAGGAGAGTGTCTTTAGAGGCAGGAGTTGATTCAAATTCTAATAAATTTAAAACTCGTCAAACTATATTAATTTCAATTACAATTGAATTTTATAATTTTTCAACTTCACTCTTTAATTTTTACTTGATTCTTCTTACAATATTCATGTAATTCCTAGTACTATGCAGCGTTAAAATGACTATCAAGCTCATTGATATGCTCTTCTTCCAGAAAATGATCCTTCAAGATAAAAATGTGAAGTATGGTGTTAGTCTTTCAAATTGAAGCACTGGTAAATGATGTAACATAACACTTAAGGTGTAGAATTCCTTCATAGACGAAATGATATCTTGAAAGAAATTCGACATGAGATTAATTTTCTACTACTCGGTATTATTTTCGGAAAGTCTCTGCAGAAATTGATTTGTTTTCTTCAATGCCTAAGTGAAGTTAAAAGTGTATATTAAGCTCATCAAAAAGACCTATTGCTTTGTATCATATTACTGTTCATCTGAAGAGCGAAAATACTTATGTGTGAGTTCCACGAAAATAAAACAATTGAATTCGATAGGAGAGAACTAATGAGATTAATATATTTTGAAAACATTCCTTATGAAATCGAAAGGTCAAATCAATCATCTTAAGGTCAAATGAATTGTCTCAAAAGAAAATAAGTGAGAAATATGATACTTTTCTTTGCACTTTTGGTACTTATGTAGATAGTGAAAAAAACAACAATTGACAAATATTTATAAAAAAAATATCGCTGCTTATTGGAAGCTTACCCGCAGTTAGTGGTTTCGAATGCAAATAAAGAGGTAAAGAAGATAAGTTAGAAAGAAAGTAGTTGCATTGAAGTTGAGACTAAGGAAAGCAAACATCTTCAAGCAGATATCTTTTTCGGCTAAGAAATAAGAAAATCTGTGAAAACGTTCGTATATGCCTTGCTTACATGCACAAAGCTACTGAATCCGCTTGTTTCGTTTATGAATCAGCAAATAGATTTTCCTAGATTTCATTTCTTTTCATACTGTTTTTATTTTATAGGGGGGTCGGTAGCTTAGCTCGCTAACGCGTCAGTCCGAAGCAGCGATCTACTGCCCGCGGGCTCGAATCCCGCCGCACAGTGGTCTATTTCGCGAAAAAGGTGAACTTTATTCATGGGAACCACTAGATGTATGAAATTGAGTGTTTATTGGGTTTTGAAACATGGGGAATCCATTTTTGGGGTTGTGTTGGCTCTAACTTTTAGCGAAAAGTTTCCAAAAAGGGTCAAAATTTGGAAAATTTCACTTTGAGGGAAACATTTTTTTTTATTAATAAACGAGTGTGACTTATCATTTCCATAGTATTTTTGCTGGCTGAACACAAAACCTCTGTCCAATTTCTCCTATCGTGCCTCAATGTTGAGGAAAATATCATTTTTGGAATGTATCATTGCTGACGCAATTTTTATCAATATTGTGACGTGATAGCCAAATTTTGGATCACATTCGTGACAGAAATCCTCACTTTTTTTGCACTTCACTTTCATCATTAAATCATGCAACATTTGCCGCGTTACTTTATAATTGGCCATTTTTTGAGGCAACAGAGCAAGCCGAAATGAACAAGACAAACCAAAAGGAAACTTAACTTTGCAATAGCCGGTTTTTTTAACTTGTGCAAAATTACATGAGATACCAAACGAAAGAGCTGAATATAAGAGTGGTACCAAAACTATCGCAGGCAACTCCTATTTATCTCCTTCTATATGCAATATTAGATCGCACGAATTTTGTATGTCATACGATTTTATGAGTTTTGTGTAGTCTTTAAGACTTTTACACACGGACCTTTCTGTCTCAAATTGACCAAAAAGGTTTTAACAAAACTCAGACTTTCTTCTAATTGAATTGTATTTCTTTTGTTTTCTAAATGATACAAATCGAAAAATTGACCTGCCAAATAAGTGCAAATAGAATTACTATTTTTTGTAGATGGGTATTTTCCCAAACTGTTCCCAACTGCTGCCGAAATGACAGTCATAAAACAGTGACAGTGATCATAAAACGCCCTATCCGACTTTTTTCATTTTTGAGTTAACATCGAAAAACCTATCTTTTGTGGAAGTACCTTCAAATCATTAGTGAAAGTAGTGAAAAAGGCCTATCTACAGCATATAGCAAAAAACATTGAATTTACAAATATTATCATTCACCCATGCATGCATATTTACAATTTTAGCAATAAATACCTAGCACGAAATTGTTTTGTACAGGTAAAAATATATTTTCGATAATGTTGCTTTGCATATAATTTCGATACTAAGCATATACATACCTGAATTACTCTATGACCATACATGAATTATCGTATGAACATATTTCATTGAATTGAATTCAGAAGCAAGTTGGGAAATTTGATGATACTTAAGTACAAGTGAATGAGTAAATAAATGTATGAACAGCCAAATAAACATACGCAAGTTGAAACTATACCAATAATATAACAAGTAAGTGTATGGTTTAGAAACTATTGTTTTATTTATGAAATTCAACGTTGTGCTTATCTCAATCTCACGAGCTTCAACCTGGTACAAATGCTTGCTATTATGTGCTAGTGCAAATGATAAGGAAATACTGCAGAGCACGCGGACTGGCGTAATAAGCGCGCAAAATGTTGCATTTTATGCAAGGTCGCTGAACTTTGAAAGGAGTTTACGAGCGTAGCCGCAGCTAGCCGCAGGCAAACTAAGTTTGTATAGTTACTTTGGACTTTAATGAATACAACTAGACCTATTTCGTAGCAACTTGTTGTGACCCTCTAAACTTAAAAGGGACTAGAAGTTTTAAACACCGAATCCCTATACTATCTGCAGTATGAACACGATGAAAGGGGGGGAGGCTAAATCATCAATGTCTTTCATAGCTTAATAACGCTGTATTACTCAAAGGTATTTTGATCTTCATATTCTTAATTTACAAAATAGGTTAAAAGACAGATGCAATTTTTGGCTGTTTTCAGCACCTGTGCTCTTACCCTTAAACTTATGAAACCCAATTACCACCTCAAATGATGGGGGCCATATAGGACAATATTACCCCCAAGTTTCAACTTCATACTTAAAAGTCCATAATTTGAATAAAGTTCACCTTTTTCGCGAAATAGACCACTGTGCGCCGTGCCCATGGCTGCATTTGTTCGTCTTGTGTTGTCTTAACAGTCGGCGACTGGGCATAATACCAGCGCTCCTTTAATTAAATGCCACATTAAAGCTTTAGTAGCGACTAGACATAACACTAGCGCTTTAGAAAATAAGAAATAAATGAGACACTTAAAAAAATAATGGAATAATTGATATCGGCTTCTCCCATATGTGTTTCCCTACCGCCATCGCTAAGCATTCGCTTCAAAGGGCATTCCCTAAGCTTTGGCATTATCATAGATAAAAAAAACCAAGCAAGGGTAGAAGTTACATAAACAATACAAAGCAAAATGGAAAATTGAAACTTAACATGAGTATATAAAAATAAAACGAAAAATTAAATAAATTGAATAATTAGCAAATAAATCAATAACAATAAATAGCAAATAAATAAAACATTGACAAATAGCTTAGCATAAGGGGTTGCGGATGGTTTGGAAAAGGGAATATTTGAAGGATAATTTTGAGATCGTTGGAGAATACAGATTACTTATGCTATTGAATATCGTGCAGCATCTATTTATCGGCTCATTAGCTGCGTAAGTAGTGGAATGTGGATATTCCTAAAGTAAACGAGAGGATCTGGTGCTCATTAGAGGGCTATTTAACACCATTTTACTATTCAGGAATTCAACTCTGATAACGCCTGTAATGACGTCAAATGTGAAGCAGGCCAAAATCATCTTTCTTCTGGATGCAAGTGTCAATAAGTTTAGGTGACCCAGTCGAAACTCATAAGGGGGAAGGGCATAGTTCTCTCAATGTGAAAAGTAAGAACTGCTTTTTTATGGACTCGAGTCTGTTACTGTGGGTTTCAAAAGCCGGATTCCAGCAAATGGAAGCATATTCGAGAATGGGGCGTACAAGTAAGATGTATAAGGATCTTGTGACCCACAGGTTACTAAATTCTTTGGCACGTCTTTTGATGAAGCCTAGCTGTTTGTTTGCACGGGAAAGTATTTTATTATAATGCAAGGTGAAACGGAGTCTCTCATCCAAGATAACACCAAGGTCAACAACGTTATCAACTCGAGCTAACAAATTATTGCCGAGGAAGTAAACAAAAAACAACTTATAACTTGGCACTTAGCAATGTTGAAAGAGAGCTTGTTTTCATTGCACCAATGACCAAGTGAATTAAATTTGGATTGGAGAAAGATTGCATCGGATTTAGATTCAATGATGTGATAGACTTCAAGATCGTCGGCATGAAGTAGATGACGTATATTTTCTAGGACGTCAGATAGGTCAGAAGTAGATATATTAAGAAGAAGTGGGCCAAGATGACTACCTTGTGCTACACCAGAGGTAGCAGAAATATTTTTCGATAAGAGTGCTTGAAATTTTACCAATTGTGTTCGATTTCAAAGGTAGGAAGTCAGCCAGCTAAACAAAGATCCGGCAAAGCTTTACTAAAGTCTGTATAGACTGCGTCAATTAAGAACGTCTGAGATTAGTACTGTCAAATTTGTGATAGTTCACCGGCCTTTTCTAAAACCATGCTGTTGCTCGTTCAGACGAGAGTCAAAAAGTGGAGAAAGTATATCGTAGGCAATCTTTTCAAAAGGTTTCGGAATTGAAGATAAGATGGCAAGGCCCCTATAATTTCCGATACATCGTCTATCAATTGTAAAAAGGATTCATTGATTTAAAATCAATGACTGATTTTAAAAATTATCATTTCTAACAAAAAGTTTTCATTTAAAAAGTCTAAAACCTTTTTTATTGCAGTTGTATGTGTAGACTGCGGATTGAAGGTGAAATCAACGGGCAAAAATGACCTTGCGCATAAGAATTTATGTATTCGTTCAGAACACTAGACGTAGCATAACGCGTCACGTTGATTGTGTGCTGCGTAGAGCGTAGGTTCGTATTGACACGTGATCAAGAATATGAATTTTTAGTATGTGAGTGCGCGTTTCTGACGGCATAATAGAGCTGTCACTATTCGGCATTAATGATGAGCACAATGGCAGCGGGTTTGTTTGCACTTCACTTTTTTCTCCGCCACCATCGCTTATTGCTGATGTCTCCAGATCAGAAAGCAGTTTTTGGAGGTATTTTTTGCGCTTTTTCCGGTCTGACATATTCTAACTCACTTTTCCCACACTCTCAATTCGTTCTACACTTTTTGGCTTGCCCTTGGATGCAGGCAAACTGGTAGCACTACATTTCTCAAAAAGCACCTTCACTTTTTTTCCGAATGATCGACATAACGATAACGTTTTTCTCAAATTTTGGATCACGATCACTTTTTTCGATTTTAGGATCACGATTATGTTTTTTTTCGATTCAGAATCTGTATCTTGCTTCTGAGAAATGTCAATGAAAACAACAAGGGATGCTATGAAACAATAACGAAATAACACCCTTTTAAATAGACTAAGGTTTACTGTAAAAAACGTTCAGATTCGAACAAGGAATTTCAGACGACATTCTCCAGCCAACTGCCATGAGTTATTTTCAGTCCATGTGTGTGCAATTGTAACTCGGTACACTGAACTGATGCATCGCTGAGAGAGAGAGAGAAAGAGAGAGAGAGAGAGAGAGAGAGAGAGAGAGAGAGAAAGAAAGAGAGAGAGAGCTGTTCCGCATCGCATATGTATCATAGTGCATACCTGACTGATGTGATCACTTGCAAGGTTGGAAATTATTGTAGTTGAATGATGGTGAAAATTGACACAAACACAGTAAATAAAAAATCAATAACCTTCCACTTTGTAAGTGGTCACATCAATCAGGTATGCACTATGAATTGATTTCTGATGAGAATTTGTTCTGAAAATTTCAATTTTTGATAGTTTCGCAATCGGTATAATTTCACAAGCACTTTTTATTTAAGGGGTTACATGGGTTTCAGAGAAAAAAAAAACGCAATTTTTAAATGTTTCAAAAATAAAAAATAATGTATTAAATTATTATAAATTATTGTTAACAACTAAAGTAACTCTTGAACTATATGTAAAAAATTTTTAGACAAAAATATTGATAATACGCCCTCTGGCAGCTATTTTACGAAAAGGCTCGAAAAATGCGGTGCCAACGATATCTTGAGCTGGATTCATCCGAAACAAAAAAATCAAATTGTTTCTGTTAGAATATAAGTTTGACTTGTACTTGAACGAAGGATTTGTAAAAATATTGAAATCTGAACTTTTGGCAACGTTGCGAGTAAAAAATTTAATTTTTGACCCAAAAATTCAATAAATAATTCCATGTGTATTAAATTCTAATGAACGAAACACAATTTCCTTCGTTCAAGTACAAGAAAATACTATTTAAAAGAAGTGTGCGAAAATTGGTTGAGATTGGTGCATTAGTTTTTGAGTTATCGTTGGCACCGCATTTTTTTCGAGCCTTTTCGTAAAATAGCTGCCAGAGGGCGTATTATCAATATTTTTGTCTAAAAATTTTTTACATATAGTTCAAGAGTTACTTTAGTTGTTAACAATAATTTCGAATAATTTAATACATTATTTTTTATTTTTGAAACATTTAAAAATTGCGTTTTTTTTTCTCTGAAACCCATATAACCCCTTAAGCCATTCTTCATCTTTAAACCATTATATATCAAGCAATTGAAAATTGACGATTGATTTTGTGTCCCATTTTTCTAGCTTGTAAAATTTAAAATCAACCGAATGTACGAATTTCCGAAATTGGCAGCACTATTGGAACAAAACCGATTTCGATTCTTGGTTCAACGATTTGTAACTCATATTGCTTTAGAATTAGACACGAATAAAAGACACAAAATAATACGCTTGGATGTTTCACATATGTACATATTTGACATCATTTTCACATCGAAAACCATTCTGCAAACTGTAGCGAGTAGTAGCCTTGAGCCAAATAACGTGAATATTGCTGATTTTATTTTCGGCATCAAACCATAAGACAACGAATGCCATTAAATTTTCCAAAAAAAAAAACATTTTGCAAGCGAGTAATAACGACTTCGCTTCGAGGAGCAGTACTAAAAATTCGACACTCCCTAATTATACGCTCGTGGCAGTGAGAAGAAAAAAATGGACTTGAGCACAATTCAACAAGAAACGGTAATGTCATCAACTACATTCAACAAGGACATGTCTTAACAGCAATGTCAGTGCAATAACGCGTTTTCGCTTTTCGTTTAAGTGCTTCTCATGCTTCTAACTACATACACTCATACTTACGTGACTTCATTTTTGCACCGAATGCTGACATAAAACTAATGGCAGACACAAACAGTTTTTGGACTATGTTCTAAAACAAAGCAGATATAAATCTTAGAATACACAGTATTGGTGTGTTGGCTTCTTAAAACTCATCGAATTCAAAGTCACGTTTTGTAGTTTTAATTGTTGTAATCAATTTAGATATTTTACATAATTGAGAATATTTCATAGAAGAAAGGCTCATCATAACATTATACTACAATGTTGCCTGGCGATCCATTCAAATGATTCATTAGCAAATATATAAATTAAAGTGGAATGTACGAGAATCCTCTCATTGCTAATTGTATTCATTTGAATTTACTGGGTCAATATTTACATTTGACTTGGAGCCAGTATGATACTTGTGAGTATTAGAATGAAGCACTTCAGCTTATGAAGACACGACTGTATTCGAATGGCAAACAGAAGTAACTTAAGCAATCAAAGACATTGTTTTTAATTCTATACACTACAAACACGTAAGTATTATATACAGTACATTTGAAATTGTTGAAAAGAGATAACATATTTTGTTATATACTAGTCTTAAGGCAACGTAGGACCTCCAAATTTTTAAAAAATCGATTTTTGTTTTTTGATTGAATATGTTAGAATGAAGGTTTTAAAACATGATTTTAATAATATAAAATTGAAATTCTAAAACAAAAAAATTTTATGAGTATATATAGCGAAGCGCCCCAAGATCATTTTTTCTATGATTTTCGTTCACTTCGCTATATCGCTACATCGACTTAAGCCAAAGTGTAGACAAAGATAAATGAGTCATCTTCTTTAAAAGAAGCAAAAAATAAGCTAGCCTTGGCAAAAAAAATAAAAAAATAGCTGTAAAAGATGTTTCTAAAAAAAGTGTAGAATCTCCAAAAAAGGTCCGAAAAAAGTTCACCTGACACTAAAATTAATGAAAAATTTAGCCACGCATTATGGCCTAACAATACGACGAAATCCTGATTCAGTTGAAAATATGCGCAAGGAAATTTGGGCAGCATATTACCACAAAATTTCAACTGATGAGAACCCTCAACACTGTTATTGTCCTGTTGGAGAAACGACTTGGTGTAACTGGCGCAAGGCGGAGGCAGCGGGTGATAATGCATTAAACAATTTCAAGCATCCTCCACCTTTAGATGATGAGGTACAAGAAATTTTAAAGCCTATTTATGATGACTTATCATCAGAAGATTTATTAAAGCGTTGCTTGGGCAATTTTGCCCAGAATAATAACGAAAGCTATAATTCTTGTGTTTGGAATTTGGCCCCCAAACATACTTTTTGTGGGAAAAACGTACTAAATATGGCTGCAAATATTTCTGTATGTACATTAAGTGAAGGATTTATGGCTATCTTGAAAAAAATGCAAGTCATGGGAATTACAATTGGCCAATGTGCGCTGGAACATGCAGAGCATAGAGATGCTGCAAGAATTAACCAGGCGGAAAAACACTCGACTGAGGCATCTAAAGAGGCCAGAACTGCTCGAAGGGAGCAAAAATCTTTAGAAGAGGAGGAGTATGAGCAAGAAGAAGGTGTATTGTATGGTCCAAGCATCGCAGATTAATTTTCGATAAGATTTATTGCAAAAAATATTGAATTTTAACTTGAAACGCGATTTTCTCGAAACAACGTTTTTCAAGTTGGCGTGCATGATTAAGAAAAACAATATTATCCAATCGTTTTGAAATTTTAACACGTTAATCTGCACATGTTAATGCTCAGAATGAACCTCGGATGAAAAAATCGGCATTAAACTTTTTTAGTTATAGCCGATTTTTGGGGGAAAAAAAACTCGATTTTCGAAAAAACGCCGCCATTTTGTTATTTTTCAACCAAATTTTTTTTTTTAGTTCATTCCAAGGCCGCTTTGATGCTGGTCAAAACCCCGTTTTTGTTTTTTTTTTTCAGACTTTCCTGAGGGCAGTTATCATGCACGCCAGGTTATTTTGGTGTATTTTCCAAAAAATGGTAACAGGCGACAGGGGGCCACAAAACATTTTTAACAATTTTGTTTATGTAGTCTAAGACATATAAAGTATGTGTAAAAAGTTTCATTAAGATATGTCTTTTTATTCAATTAAAAACAAGCCTTTGAAAATAACATTTTTTTTTTCAATTTGAAGGTGCTATGTCGCCTTAAGCGTGCCTAATATCTTCTAAAGTAATCTTTTATTACATTTGGCTAATTTTCGGAAGTACTCTAGTTTGCTCAAACTCTTCTAGACTGGTTTAGACATGAACTGTATGTGGATTGAATCAAATAAAAAATATACACCCATAGTGGTTCATATCAAACCTGTTTTCATTTCGGACCAAAAAATATGTCAATGGTGACGAGGATTGGATCGTGAGTGAATAAATGCATTGAACTTTCTTACGATAACAAACGTTCATTCGATTTCAAACGAGCAATGATCGAATCAAATAGAAAGTACGAAGAGCGACTGAAAAGTTCTGAGCCTCGGGTACTTGCACTAACGCTAATCACTTCCGCAGTGGGCTACTAATTGTGTGACATCTAAATAGTATAGAAGCCGAGTTTCATTACGCTCTGAGTAATAAAACCGTAAACATCATGATGTCTGAGTCATCGCATAATCACGAAATTGGAGCACGGCGCCGTCATAAAGTTCCCTGTGAAAAATGAAAAAACAGATACGGAAATTTTTGGAGAAATGTCTGAGGTTTATGAAGAATCTGGACTTGAAACGTTGGACCCGTTTGTTCCAATAAAATCAATAATCAGTTGAAATATATATTATTACATCAACGATTAGAAGTTACATTTCAGAACTCTGTCTGAATGCGAATCAAATTGCTGATGCACGCAGTTTTTTAAATGTGATCCAAAGGGAACTTCAATCAGATTTAAATTATATAAAGAAAATATGCTTTGTTTAGAGAGCGTTCTTTTAGATCCTCGATTTAAAAGACTAGCATTTCAAAATGAATCCACGTTCAAACTTGCTTACGACTCTGATACAAAATAAGCAAGTGAATAGCGAAATTCCCCACCAAGAGATGAAAATCTAATTTCGGTACCTATAGCAAAAGGAATGCAAAATTTGCTATGGGCATTAACGAAATGGATAAGTATTTACAACATGTAAATATACCCAGAACTGCTAACACTCTCAAATGGTGGAAGGAAAAAATAAATATATCCCAGACTTTTTGACATAGTGTTGCGACGATTGGGTATAGTGGCCACTTCAGTCCATTGCAAACGAGTCTTTTCAAAAAGTGGGTACGTGCTCACTGAAAAGAGATCTCGTATGAGAGAAACATTAAGCTATTCAACAAATTACAAATTTACATTTGAATCAAAGTGTTAATTACTAAGGCTGTGTGATTGATAATAATGGGTTATGCAAAAACTCTGACAAAGTTCATGTGATATTGAGTTTGGAAAAGCCGATCAACACTACGCAGCTACGACAGCTTATTGGTAAGGTAAGCTATTACAATAAATTCATACCAGAGCTTGCTAGTAAATCACGCATTTTCCAATTTACTAAGGTCCGATAAGAAATATGTTTTATTACTTAATTTTTTTCATTGTAAACATAGCATTCTCATTTGATCAAAGCCGATCCCATGAGTGATAATATGCCCTTCATTAGAAAGTTTCAGTTAGTCTTGGCGACTGATGCTTCAGTTTTTTTGGTTTTTTTTCTGTGATAATGTCAAGGCTCAGGAGATTAACCTTTGAAACGAATGCTTAGCTACGGTGGGAGGGAGACACTTGAGAAGCCGATAGCAATTAATCTAGTATTTTTAAAGTGCCACATTTTTTCTTTATTCTGAAGTACTAGTGTTATGCCTAGTCACCAACAAAGTTTTAACGTGGCACTTAATAAACGGAGGGCTGATATTATGTCCAGTCCCTGGCTGTTAAGACAACACAAGACGAACAAATACAACCAGGAGCACGATGGGATTCGAACCTGCAGGCAGTAGATTGCTGCTTCGGACTAGCGCATTAGCGATCTAAGCTACCGATCTCTTCTATCAGTGATTCTATCACATCGCACTTATCTG
Source organism: Nemotelus pantherinus (assembly GCA_963978885.1). Lineage (NCBI taxonomy): Eukaryota > Metazoa > Arthropoda > Insecta > Diptera > Stratiomyidae > Nemotelus > Nemotelus pantherinus. The sequence continues at coordinate 236,191,236 of OZ022264.1, read as the reverse complement.
TCGTGTTTGCCTCAAGGAGCCTCAGCAAGAGTGAGACCAACTGTAACCAAATTGGCAAGGAGACGATTGCAATATTTTGGGGCTTGCACAAATTCTTCAACTACTTTTATGGTCGAGAATGCATAAGTAAAACGAATAACAAACCACTTACTTTCATTTTTCATCCTCCCAAATGTTTACCAAAACTAACGTCTCAAAGGCACTTCACCTCAACTTCACACTAATAAGTGCATGATTGGAAATTGTACAATTTCTCACGTCTGATTTCCGATCCATTTTCCCTTATATCTATGGTATTCCGCTGGAATGCTGACAGGGCCAGAAGCCTTTGGGTTTTTCATTTTGAGAACTGCATTATAAAGTTCCTTTAGAGTTAACAAAGGAATTTCTTCCTGACGGACCATGAGAGCGTTTTCTACTCTCCTGTGATGCGTTGGACACAGCGAGTCCACGATGTAGCTCAGTGTATCCGTCTCCATGAGTGAACCAGGACCCATTTGGCCAAGTCTACCAGAGATTATTTTGCAGCCCCGTCCCCATCGATCCAAGCTCACTTCATCGCAAAGCACTTCCCATATTTGTTTTTTCATTGCATTGATAGCCTATCCCAGATCTTTTATCACCCTTTTGTGTTCTGCGGCAGCTTGGGGTCCTTCTACTTTACCGGTAAATTGCTGATCTTCACACTAGCGCCGTTATCACTTTGTTCCACCTATAAGCCTATTGCTACGTAGGAAGCTGTGTCCGACGTGGCATCGAGACGCCGCACGCTCACCATCCTGAATTAGCTTCATAGCTTTTGGGTCCTCCAATTCTACTACGGCTCTCCGCTGTTCCCTTCCATTTGCATGGGGAGTAATGTAATTTTAGCATTTTCAACTTCATTCACTCTCCCGAATTTTGTTTTGTATTCGATTGTAAAGCTATCAATGCTAAGGATCTCTAGTTTGGCCTCGTGAACATGTTCATACTGAACCCTTCCGAAGTCCCTTACCATCGTTTGATCGGCTTCACCTATTCTCATGATATACTCGCATTTCGTGAGTGTTACCAGCAATCCCAAGTCCGCTGTTTTTCTCATTTGACGTATCTGTGCCCCGACTTTGCCCAGGCTCACACCTCTGCGGATTTACAGAAGTACTCCGCGTACGTTTTTCCTGAAGCGAGATTTATCATCACTGTCTCCTTCTAAGCCCTAAGAGTTTACGTTTTCTTTCGGCTGTGCTTATCTGTTTCGGACTGCGGTTTTAAAGGCACTTTTTCAGATGAGGCTACGAGTATAAAACTCTCCTGCTTGCTTATATCCTTTTGAAAACTTTTAGCCACAGTCATCCAAGGGGTTCTGGCCAGTTTCGATTCGCAGTAAAGCCATGCTTCCACCAGATTCAAGAGTTCTTGCCCGTTTTTGTGCCTCAGCCTTTGCGGAGTGTGGACTTTCAGTCGACTCTTTGTTTTCATAATATTTGGGCAAGTCTTTCTTTCGGCTCATTTCCAGCTCGGCCTTCTTCAATTTGTCCTACAGACCTCAATCACTACAAGAGCTTCCTTAAGCTCCAGAGGATCATCTTTTACATGTCGTGATATGTTTTTCTGAGCCTGAGATGCTGTTGTCATGACCTTGATGATAAACCAGCATTTCCTCAACATTTCCTCTGCTGGATTATTTCTTTGGTTATGTAATTTTTGTTTGAGGAAGTACGAATTGGAGAGGTACCTGCTACTATGCAGTGACTTCGTGCCTTTTTTAGCCGAAACCCGTTCTGCGCGTGGAGTATACGCTTCCATTTTTTCAGTCCTGGTCTCACTCAACACCACTAAAGAGCTTTGGGTGTCAGACAACTAAAGCAACCTCGGTTCCATCCATTCTCAAAGAACTGTTACCAGCAGATTGAGTCCTTTGTACCTTTGGTCTTCGGACAAAACGAGTATCGTCCTTGATTACTGACGTACTACCGTCAATTAGTGCTTGCTTTCCGTCGTTATTTGTTATATTTGTCATCAGTTTGGTCAAGGAAAGTTTTGTCCGAGACAATTGTGCGGTTCTGAGGGGGGACCCATTAAACATAATGACAAACGCAACAAACAACTTAAAGACCCAAAAATACTTGGGATACATTTTCGATTAGAACGAAAATGCATTACCTCATACAAATTCACTTGAAGAATACATCTATCAGTTTGCTTTCAGAATAAGCTCACGACTTTGGTATACGATTCATGGTGCTTATGTCTTAAGCTGTCAGGTTCCTTACAAGTGAATCGATTATCAAAAGTGGACAATACAAATCAAATTCTTTTATTCGACTGAAAAATTGAAAAATTTTCTTCGAATTGATATAAGACACCCACGTTGGGCGCTTTATTTTACTAACCATTTTCAGAGTTTTCTAATATTTGATTGTCCTATTTCAAGCTAGCAAAATACAAACTTGAAATAGTTAATATATCGTATACAAACAAACGCTTTCGACATTATCAAATGCTTATTCCATTTCACTTGAATTTCAAATCAAACATCAACCGTCGATAAGCATTTCCTAAAAACTGTTTACAATACAAACAAGCAATTAGACACTAATTGCCAATGGTTCACATTTCATTGAGCTGGGTACACATCATTTCTACTCCATCGTAGTAGCCACTCATTTTACAATGAAAACCCACGCAAAATATACTCGAAAAGCCTTTGTAACTTTTGCATTGCCAAAAATTTCTTGGAATATAAAGCTACTATTGTTTAAGACCGAGACTGTCCTCTACATCTACATCCAGCGAAGTTAGGTACTCAGCAGACCGTCTGAAAAAATCAATAAAATAGGAAATGTATTGATTTGGGCTCCATGGTAGTAATAACGGCAGCTAGACGACTTCTAGATGAAGTATTTTTAGAAACTTAAATAGATATTCCGGACGAATTACAATGCGGTATTCTTTGATTGAATTTATTATTGCCGGAAAGTTCAACGGGAAGAATTTTCGATTTTTTGTAAGCTCACATAGCTGTAAGATCTTAAATTGATGTTTCTGATGAATGTATTCAACATGCATTTGGCAGGTACATACCAATTCCAGGAGTAACAATTTCTACGTTTAACAAACAACTTTTCACAGCCATTAGGCCTTATTCATTTTTCTACTTCTTTCTATTTTTGGTCTCCGTTCTAAGACTTTGGTATGCATCTTTAACGCCAAAGTGTTATTTCATCGAAATAATTCCCAGTACGCAATGGCATTTACTATGCGCACCGAAACGTAAGAAGGATACAACAGAGAATTGAATTCTCTACGGGAAGGAAAAAGTTGCCAGTCAATTGGAAAATCGTTTCATGAAACTGTTCCATGAATATTTCAGTGGGATTTTGATCTTCCTTTCTCCTTTTATTCAGCCCGTAGGTAGGTTTTGGCATTTTGTGAAATGAATGCCGGTCGTCATCGTTGTCTTCGCCGTCATTTCTGCCGGTTGTAATCGCAAGCAGAGCGGTAACGGTTGGCTGCATTGCGGCGAACCATTGTAGTAATCCGACACTTGAATGTTTATCGAGCTCGCAATCGATGCTGGTCATGATTATGCCATTGAATCTTTTAAGAAGATTTTCTTCGGGTCGATTACGACACGAAAAGCTCTCGTTTATGTACATTTGTAACAATTGTTATACGCGAACGGGATAAGGGCAGATGGATCCGCAGAATTTATCTATCGATAAATTATTGATACTACTGAGAGGGTAATGCTAACGTTCTTGAAGATTAAGATACTTTGAACTCGATGAATCGATGAGGTGAGGGGTTATTGACATTTTTTTAAAGCCAATAGACTTTTCAAATTCATGGAAAAATTTCATGAAAAAACGCAATACCGAAAAACCTTGCGCATTAAATAATACGAAAAACTTAACTTTGAATATTAGGTAGTCTATTTTTTTTGAATGCTAAAAAAATTATCAACACCATATTGATTGATTTAAACAAATTAAAATATATATTTTTTTCGAATATATTTGAGCAGTATTTCGATAAGCTATAGTCACTAAATTTAAATACATATTTTCCCAATCTCTTTGCAGAGTTCGTGTCGAATACTACGTAAATGAAAATACATTCAAAGAAAGACTGCAATTATACTTCATTAAAAATCAGAGATCAAGTAAGTATTTACCGAAATCACCAAATACTTTTTTCTCTATTTAACAACCCTTTTTTGATTTCGAAATTCAATTAGACTGTTTTGTGATTAAATTATCAGATCCAAAGAAATAAAAACGCAGAGACAGTAAAATTTACTCTATGATGAGTTCTTGATTAGAATACTAAATAATAAGTCGATGGAAGTTTTGACACATTTTTTCCATATTTTCTTGCATGAGTGCTGAAAAATTTTTCCATCTGATAAAAATGGTTCAATTTAGTTAGATTCAGCGGAGAAGTGACATTCACAGTTGGTTTGAATAATTCATTTCGGACTTTTCGAAGATTTTATTATGACTGGCAGGGTTGAATATTTTAAGGGTTGAAAGAGAAATATCAACAAAACGTAAGAATGTCTTTTTGCATGGGATATACTTTTTTAATATGTCCTCAAAGGAGCTGTTATGGAATAAATATGATTGATTTCTAGCTTAAAGCATATTTTTTAAATTTTAATTTTTTTCACTGATATGACACATGTGGGATTTTCAGCAATAGCTGTTACATTTGTGTCACCAATCAAAATGATCGGCTGAATTAGTTAAAAGTCTAATCGTAATCGTCGTGCGTTGGAATTTGGTTAGTCCTCATTTTGTTCGTGTATTTACAGGTGCGAGCATCGACTAGAAATGAAAAAATTACATGAAACAGAATAAAACCTACCTTTATGCTGGCATTTATATACGCTAAGGTGTTGGTCGTCTATATTCAACTTGGAATAGTTTTTCTTACATTAAGTGCTAAACGCAGTCATGACACCGATAAAGCAATTTTTCAAGATTTTTTTCTGGAATACATTTCGATCAATTGTCTTAAATTTTTATACGCATACTGTGGTAACTTTTAGCTTAATTCTGGTTTTTTATTTGGAAAAATAATGATTTCTCAGGCTGCTGCAGCCCATCTCCAGGAGCTCTTCTAAGAAAAAGCTTCTTGCTGTGAAAACGATATCCTTAGATTGGATTATAGAAACAAAAAAGCAAACTAAAATCGTTAATATAAAGAATTATCTAACGATTAATCACAGCAATAAGTAAAATATTCATTTTACACAACATGGCAGCTTCTTAATATAATCAATTTTCGATATAAATTTAGCCCTTATCACTCCAACTTTTAAGTTTGTGTATCGATATATTTTCGCTATATTTTGAACTGCAGATTGTTTAATGTCAGACTTGAAATGCTAGAATGCTGAGTAAAAAGCATACTATTCAAAATTTATTCATAAAACTTGTGTGAAAATTTGAATCAATTAAGCCATATCTAGTAAATTTTGCTTACCCAATGAAAAGAAAAGTTTCGAAAAAAACGCGTTCAATATTTAAAAGCACTTTATGCATAAAAAATAAAATTATTTTCAACTCACATCAAGTCGTCTACTTTTATTTCCTACGAGACATTCTAATCTAAATATCGGGCATTTCACGTGAAGCGGACAGCGAAAAAAGTCGGGGTTCTGGATTTTGTGCATATTGTGCTTAATGGTACTTCTAGAGGGTATGAATACACCATTTTTTCTATAAAGTTTAGCTGCCGAGTTACGGGCTTCGAAAATGATGAAGAATTTTTTTGGTAGCCAATTTTGAGATTAAAAAAAAATCCAAAAAACCACGAAACATACTGATTTGTGTAGAAAAAAACTGGTCTTTTTAATTTTCAAATTAGATTTGAATAAAAAATTGTTTACTATATAAAAACAGAAGTAATTATTCATCTCAAGTCGTAATTTGAATAATTTGGACCCGGTTAATTTTTTTATTAGTACGGAAAAACAATGCTGAAGCTATACTTATTTTATCATAAAAGTTTTCCAATTGGATGGCCAGCAGTTCAGGAGGTAGGTGAATTTCAACACATATAAGTCGTATGAACAGTGGTACCGGGAGCTTGATTAGGGCAGCTATTGAGTGTGAAAACAAAACATTTGCAGTAAAACTATTGTAACATCGCTTACATATAGAAGTTTAAATCTTAAAAATTGCTAAAAACTATTACTAAACTAGTTCTTTTTTAAAAATTAAAAAAAAATGCATATCAGATTTCCTGGTGTCCTATCAAAAAAGGGTATGAAAAATACCGTCTTCAGCCCACTTCAACCCGACTGTGCTGACTCACTTATCGGCAAAAGGCTACAACCGCTCATGGACCGGAAAAGGCCAGTCTCCTCCCGCTTTATGCTCAGTCTCAGAACAGACACATTTAAGGAATTGAAATAAGCGTATAGTTAAACGAAATTTAGTGAAGCAATTTTGCTACAAATAGGTAAAATCTATAATTAGAACAAATCGAGAGAATTACTACCTCAGATGTTCCTTTTGGTGTCTCCGATACCTAAGATCTACGAGTTTTTGGTTATAACGTGTCAAATGGCCTACTATTTTTATCCCTGTAAGCAAAAGAAACGTTGTGTATTCTTATGTGTCGTTTGTCCTGTATTCTTTGTCCTGTATCCTTTGTCCTGTAACATAAAGCATTGAGCTCGATGCACGACCCTCGGAATGTTGCGGCTGGTAAAAGCCTTAGCATTCTGCGTGGAGCCGCGATTGAAAACGGGTAAACTATAAGTATTTTTGAAAGTGTGTTTAGTGAAGAACAGAACGAATTTTTGGGTGAGTAGTAGTGATGGGTAAAACCAGCACACTTTACTGTGCTAGCACACTTCGCACACCACACTTAAGTGTGCTAGCACTGTGCTCCCAGCACTGACACAATGCCGCACACGGACACAGTGCCGCACACTGACACAGTACCGCACACTGACACAGTGCCGGCACACTGACACAGTGGCGACACACTGACACAGTGCCGACACACTGACACAGTGCCGACGCACTGACACACTGACACTGCCGGCGCACTTGTACTGGCAGGCACACTCCACACTGATGTGCTTGGGAACGAATGCTGTACGAGTGGCGTTGATTTTACCCATTAATATGATGTGTTTCGGTAACAAGGCGTTGTTTGCATTGCAGAATGTGTACACATTTTGCGGGTTCGAAAGCATTAGCTATTGAATGCATTAGCTGATGAATGAGATAATTAGGGAACGAGAAAAGGCAGATAAGATTTGTTATTCGTTTATTTTCTGGGTGAAAGTTTTAATTTTGAGTACACGACCGATGATTTGTGTTTTTCTAAATGCTGCGGACGTCTTCAAGTTTAAACACAAATACAAATACGTTTATTTGCGGTACATTTGGAAGAAATGCTTTCACGTTGAATGATGTTCCGTTGAATGACGTTGAATGATGTTCCCAATGTTCCCTATCAAAAAAATTTTTCGTCCTTAAAATATCACTATTGCACTCCCGACCACTTTCAATCATCGAAAGCGCCGTAAAGGCAGTTTTTGCAAAACTATGGCCAAAAAACCCCTTAATCCCCTACAAAACCGAAATATTTGTATCACAGCAATAGGTCTTGGCCCGTTATGTCCGAAACCACTCTGACCAAAAATTGGCCGATTTCAGCTACTTTTGCCCTAAAAATTCCTTTAATATTTGAATATTTAAAAACACTACTTAGCATAAACCTTCTATCTGCAGCAGATCATTTTATCGCTATCGTTTTATCGTTGCATATTTACGACAAAACCCTTCTATCTGCTCAAAACCTATTTTCCACAAATATATTCAACGTGAAAGTATTTCTTTTAGATTTACCGCAAATAAACATATTTGTATTTGTGTTTAAACTTTCATCCCGTTTGAAGACGTCCGCAGCATTTAGAAAAACACAAATCATCGGTAGTATACTCAAAATTATAACTTTCACCCAGAAAATATACGAATAAAAAATCTTATCTGCCTTTTTTCGCTCCCTAATTATCTCATTCATCAGCTAATGCATTCAATAGCTAATGCTTTCGAAACCGCAAAATGTGTACACATTCTGCAATGCAAACAACGCCTTATTACCGAAACACATCATATTAATGGGCAAAATCAACGCCACTCGTACAGCATTCGTTCCCGTGAAGTGTGCCTGCCAGTACAAATGTGCCTGCCAGTACAAGTGTGCCGACAGTGTCAGTGTGTCGGCACTGTGTCAGTGTGTCGGCACTGTGTCAGTGTGTCGGCAGTGTCAGTGGGCCGGCAGTGTCAGTGTGTCGCCACTGTGTTAGTGTGTCGGCACTGTGTCAGTGTGCCGGCACTGTGTCAGTGTGTCATTGTGTCAGTGTGCTGCCGACACACTTAGAAAGTGCCGCACTCGCACAGCACACCGAAGTGTGCTAGCACACTGTGCACAGGTGCTGCCCATCACTAGTGAGTAGTTCACTGAGTACGGTATATTTTCCTTTAAATAAAAGAAGCATAGATCTGTTATTAATATTGGAATAGTGCTATTGGGATTGGATATCGGTAATTTTTATTATTATTTTGTTGAGTGTGAGAGTGAAAAAGCAATAACCCTCTTGATCGTGGCGTGGCGTTCGCAAACTTGTTTACGTGCTAAAGTATCTGCCGGGTACCAGGGACGGTTTTCATCTCCAGGCGCGGTAATTTTATTTGTTGGGGATGGTTCTCCTCCCTAGCTACTGCATCGATCGAGTGAATGCGTGACTGGTGGTCCTCCCCTTTCATGTGTGTGGAGATGGTGCTCCTCTCCCCTCGCTCCACGTCCATAATCTCGTGTGTTCTCCCTTGATGATGTCGATGTGCTATGTGTGTGCATTAGTTTTACCGCGTGCGTTTGTATGGAGATGGCAGTCCTCTCCTCGCGGGCTATGTTCATCGTCTTGTGCGCTCTCCCCTTGGCGATGAGTATGACGTCCCGCTACACGTACACGCGGCAGTTTTTCCCGAACGTAAATACGGAGATGGTACTCCTCTCCTCGCGCATTATATTCCTGTTTTCCTGTACTCTCCCTTGAACAGGAATATAAAAGTTCGCTTCTCGTGAATGCGTCTCGTTTATTGCCAAGCGAAAAATAATGCCTGCCACGCAAGTAGAATGCTTATCATTTTTGTGTGTGTGGTTGTGCTTATGCAATGATATACTGACAATTTATTCCACACTCACACATTTCTTTCTGTTAGTTTAGAAAGTTTTAGAAAGATAGTTTTTTAGAAAGATAGTAGTTTTAGAATTATAGTATCATAGGTTAGTTTAGAAAGTTTTAGAAAGATAGTAGGCCATGTGTACGCGAATTTGACAAGTAGTAGCTCAATAACAACTACAAGCTCGTAGAACTAAGGTATCGCGGAAATCAAGGGGAATATCTGAGGTAGCAATTCTCTCGATTTGTTCTATTTATAGATTTTGCCTTTGTAGTAAAATTGCTTCATTAATTTCGTTTGTGTACACGCTTGTTTCATTTCCTTATATCTCTCTGTTCTGAGGTGCTGAGCATCATCGAGCTTAATCACACAGTATCGGCAGTACGATGTGATTACCTTACCCATTTTGTTCTGGTATTTCCTGAAGTAATCGAGTCCTGTCAAGAAATGACAATGGTAAAAGTTTATCTCTCCATGGCTACGGTTAAACCAAGGGCCAATAAGACGAATTAGCTTAGTCGTCCAGTGTGCTTTATCACTTTCTTTCCAACTTTATAGCTTACTTGGTTAGTCAAAGCTTAGCAAAATCGTCAGATCTGGAAGTGATTACAGTTGCAATGCCATCACATCCAGAGGCATTTCCAGGCACAGCAAGTTATCTTACATGACGTAACAGAGGTAAATTCCTGAAATTGACCCTTGTGCCGCACCTGAGATGACAGGCTTCTATTTGACTCCATCGTCGGTGTCATAGACCAACCATTGATCCCTAAGGTAACTAGTCTCGCATCATGGCTAGCAAGTAGCTATGGATACGAAACCTCCACTTAATGACCCAAACAATGTCTGCCCACCTCGCCGAGTTGCAGGTATTTTGTGCATCCAGCGTTACCAGCAGGACGACCGGTCTGGCTTGATGCCATTTCTCTTTCACTCTTGCTACAACCTCGACAAACTTTGAGAGGGCATCAATTGTGAATGCCCTCTCCGGAAGCCCTGGCTGCCTGCAAAAAAGATCGCCAGCCGATCTCACTGCTCCACCAGCCGCGACTTGAAAAACCCTTGGGAAACCTTCCCTGCAGTGTCCAGCAGGCACATCGGACGGTATGCAGTAGATTACCCAGGTTACCTTTCTTTTTGTCTGCAAATTCCAGACGAGCTACTTGGCAACACATTCGCGCCTGAACATGAATTATACAAACCAAATAATAGAAGCCGTTGGCTCTCCGTCATGACTTTAAGTGCATCGTCTGGCACCCCATCAGACCCCGGAGCCTTTCAGTTCTTCATTGTGGACACTGCACTGTTCAGCTCCTCGTCTGATTGGCGATAACGGTATCATTAGCCCTTGACGGATGCGCTCGGATCAGCGAACTGACGATACACTCTATGCATGTGATGTAATGATGGTCACTATGTGATTATGGTCACTATGTAATTATGGTGATGTAATTATGGTCATCCATACAACCGCTGATGCCATGGTCACATCGGGAATTGATTCGCCAAATCCCGACCTTCGGAATATTGGCGTCGAACCCGTATTCAACACCACCAAATCATTCGCGATATCATCTCAAATATACGCTGTCGGCGATTGATAGCCATAAGCATATGATTTAACTGAAACATATATAAAGCTATGAAAATCTTGATAAACACAATTAAAAGAGTTTAACAAATAATCATCTTTATGGTAATACATTGATTAAAGCAAATTTCAAATATCATCTTGGGGTCTTCAATCAATAGCATTGAACTGTTAATAACACGAGACTATAAATTTGTAAATCAAAAACCGACAGCCAAATCACTTTCAATTTACTCTTTACGTATTCAACCTTGTCACAAATTTATATTTTTCTCACTATTATTTACACGTTTTCCTTGTATATTTTCGACCTTATCCTTTGGATACTAAACAAATTTTCGTCAGAATTCTTTTCACCTTGTACCATTTTACGCCCACGCCGATTGCAGGAAAGCAAAACCTTTCAACCAGTAGATATATTTTTATAGTAACAGATTGACTCATCCTTGTACATGCTATCAAAACATCCTCACATCATATCCAAAGGAACCGTTGCCAAATCAGCTTAAATTTTTTTCTCGTTTCTTTTTAGGTCTCCGGATACGAATCGCTGATCTATTTTTTAAGCTCCTAACGTGTGTTCTGTACATTGTGCGTGTGATAACAGATACTAATCCGACATTTGCTACATGGTAAGTAGGTGCAACGACTTGGTTTTTATGATGCCACAAGCCGTCAAATGAAGCCTTACACCTAATAGGATTCATTACATGCTTATATTGGGCAATTGGTAGTCTGATTTCTATTAATCATAATCATCTTATCATTGTCGACTTTCTCGTTTCATCGTTTCACAGTTTCGGATGTACGGTTGGCAATAAGACAGAATTTCTGGAATCGGCCCTGCTGACTGAAGAAGCCTTCCAGGAAAATCCGATTATTAATTGGGATGCGATATTATGGGTGAATCGTCCGACATTTCTATGGGCTGTACAATTAGTCTTAGCATTAGTATCTTTAACCGAAGCACTTTTACTTACGTATTTAGGATATAAGGTGAGCTCAGATATTTCAATGCATGTCTTTTCTTCGTCGAATAAAGAGCTTGGATTTGAAAGGATAACGTTTTTTTTCGTTATGTGATTACAGGGTAATATTTGGCAACAAATACTTTCGTTTCATTTCATACTTGAGTTAGTAACGACAATACCTTTCTCGTTGACGGTAAGCTGAATATCTTCGAGATAATTCCCGACTTGGATTAAAAACTAAATTTTGATTTATTTTTCAGATACTATGGCCGCCTTTACGACACTTATTCATACCAGTTTTTCTAAACTGCTGGCTGGCGAAGAGGTCGTTGGAAAATATGTTCGTAAGTATTCAAGCGATTCTATGAATTTAACATCGAAATGTGCTTACAGTCAAATGCGACTTTTGGCTCGAACTCACGCCGTTCGTGTCTGAAAGTAGAAACTATTCACGAATATTTTCAACTCACCCGGCGGCAAATAGTAAAATTTCATTTCATAACTTTTCTGTCGGTGCTGCAAACAAGTCATTCGTATTCTCATTCAGTATGCAATGAATATTCTACGTTGTTTTGTATTCGCACAAACACTGCATTTAATCAAGAACCTCGAAACCAGCATTAATCAATGAGGAATTTTCACTTGGCTCCGTGAAGCTGTTAACGAGTTTGCTCAACTCACAAAACTGAGACAAATTTCATCTCGAATTCACCGTACAAAAGTGAAGTAAACCTCAGAACTGCATTTAAACTCGACAAGTGAAAGCTTTACTTTTAATATAAGTTCGTCACTTTGTCAGCAGAGAATGTAAGGGTTGTGAGATGGTGACCGAAGCAAAGCCGAAACTTGAGCACCCAATGGGTTGTTTTAACTTGAAGTTAGGTGTTTAATTTGTAGTTCGGTTTGCAACATACATTTAAAAACTTTAATACATTCTTCTCATTGATGCAATTAAATGTTTCTTGCGGTGGTTTGACGGATTTAGTTCACCCTACTTGAATGCAATATGTCAGTGGCTTTTAATTACTTTTTATTTGCAGGCAGGAAAATTGATATAAATTAAATAAAAGTTTGTGGAACATGCTAGGCTATAAATATAATAATTATTTTTAATTAAAAATAGTGTTACGTAGCAAGCAATTATAGTAAGCAAGAGGTTTAGAAGAATAACAGTATTCATATCGTTTTCCTATTGCCTACATAGGAGAAATTTTAGAAAAATACAGATGAATTCACCTGCGGATAATATCATTGTATGATTTTTTGTGAGTCAAATTCATTTAGATTTTTTTTCGATGACTGCTACTATATCTTCTGTTAATTTAAAGAGATAAGAATGAAGAATTAATGTTGGTAAAAAAAAAAGAGTTTATGAGTTAATGCTTCTGTTTGAGTGATACCAAAATTTGTTTTCTCTGGATCGAGGATTTACATTAATTGTTGAAAGTATTACTTAGTGCAAAATAAGACCTAGAAAATAAATGGTTTGCTCATAGTTTTTAAGACTTAATTCTAGGCGAAATTAATCAAATAATGAAATAATAAAGCTCTAGGCTATTTTTTATGATAATCCCAATTCTTGGAGGATACCCTTTGAATTTTTATGTCTTTTAGAGGAATTTGTTTTCAAAGTCTAAGTAAACTACTTTACCTCGTTTATTCAATAGAAACATTGGAATATTGTAGCTTGTTACAATTATCTAGGAACTACTCGATTTTACTCTATTGCTTCCTTTCTACACCCCCGGTATAGTAGCGGTAGTTGTGGGTAACCTTTGCTAGCTAAAACAGAGTTTTTTCAGCTCCCTGGACAATATTTCTATGAAATCGGCACACAAACGTTTACAAGTTAAATCACAATATCATTGCTAAATTTTCTGATGCATATCGGGTAAAAATACGAAAATAATTGCTCTTGAAATAGTTTCACGCCCTTGCAAAATGACGATTTACGATGAGTGATGAAGCAAGGCGATTAAACTTAAAAAAAAAAGTATTTATTTTTCAACATAATCTAATATCAAGCTAATAGATTTAGTCCATCTTTTTCATAAACCCAGGATAACCTAAGAAAAAAAATTATTTGTCTTAACTCTCCCAAAATGCCTCAACAGCAGCCATCATTTCGCTACCATTGTTAAGTTCCAGATAAAAATAGCTATCAACTCGACCATTTACCGAAAAACAAGAAGCTTTATTTTCCCTTGTGAATGATAAAAGGTGTATTTGTCACAGTGTTAAGTTCCAGAATGATAATAACTTTCAACTCGACCGTCTACCGAAAAACAAGCTTCTTCTATGTCGTTTCTTCGCTTCTATTTATTATGTTGCTGATATGCATGATCAGCACATAGCGCGACCATTTAGTCAACATATCGTATTCATATTTTGCGCGTGTAAAGATTGCTACTAAGAGATATTGCTGATTTTGAAATAGGATGAAATTTAATACTCGCGATAGCATTTTGGTTTGGAACGATACAGGGCGACACGGCTGATTATACATATGTGTGATTATATATGTATGCATTATAACACCTCCCCCCTAAGCCGTGTGCACCTGTTTGAATTTCGCTAAATGACTACGTTACAAATTCTGTGACTTGGATCTGATTGACTTGATGCAAAATTTTCGGGCTGAAGAGCTTGTGATTTTTCCGGTTTCGGGTCGTTACAACAGACTTTAAACTTACGAACGAAATTATTTCTATTACAATAGATAATACTAAGAATTAGTATGATTACAGCAAGAACTGAGTAGAGTGAAAAATGAACGACACTAATAGTGTGCATTTTACGTATATCAGACTCTCGGTTTTCTATGTCAATTAATTCTTTCCCAAGTTTGTTTATTGAATTTCTATAATCTGTCGTATGCACATTGGATTGGATTTTTATGTTTTGAACTGCTAGATTGGTAATGTTTATGTTTCGAAAAGAAGCTATGTTATATGTAAAATTGCTGGTAAGATAGCTGTTTTCTGTTATTTCTAATAAGTCACTTTCTAGGGAACAGTATGAATCAAAATGTAGTATTGTTGATGCATTAATTTCTAAAGAGTATGAGTCTGATTTACAATTTAGCTCAAGTTTAAATTTACTTAATGTATAAATAATATATGTATTAGCATCTAGTTGTGTCCACACAGGACCGTTTACATCAATTATTAGGATTCTACAATATTCTTTCAATTGCTCTTTTTCATTGTAAAGATTCAATTCACATGATTTGAAATTGTTTGTATTATATGCTAGGCCCTCGTTTTGGCAGTAGAAAGTATTATTTTTAACAAAGCATTCTTTAATTTGGATATCATTTAGTAGTTTATACAATTTTCTGTCTTTATTTATCGCAATATATCTGTGATCTATGTGTATTAGCATTGTTTTTGATAGAGCTGTAAACGGGATTGGTACAATTTCATACATGGCATAAAAACTTGTGTCCCACAGGGGTACTTGAATTTGGAATATGATGTGTTTTGTTATTTTTTGATAGGTAACGCGAGCTGTCTTATAAATAAAATCTGTATCGAGTTCGCCATTTGTAGTTGGCAATAAGTAATTCGTAGGTATTTTGCTTCTTAGTTCGAAGAGTTTACTACGTAAATGAATGGGAGATAGGAGATAAGGATGTATATGGCCCATTCTAGCACTTTGCAATATAGTAATAATTTTGCTTCGTTCGGATTCAAATTGCCTGGTTATTAGTAATGCATAGGGAATGTGAATGGATATTTGATCTAGCAGCGACAATTGCTGAGAATGGTTGTTTGAAATATTTTCTAATTGCTTCATATCTCTGTTTATTTTGAAAAATGTTTTATTATCGGTATCTACTTTTTGGTGCAGAAGTTCATAGGTAGAATGAAATAGCGAGGTTTGCTTCTCTAAAACAGTCAATGCTTGCTCCGATTGTCTCTCTAAAGTGTTTAGTTTATTTTCATAGTAAACTCCGTCGTCATTATCTAACGTTCCAAACAATAAGTGTGATAATTTACCGATTCCATTTATGAGACCCCGTCTTTGTCTATTACTATGGATTAGAGATTGGATGGTGTGATCATTGTTATCAAGGGTGGCTATTGTGTGTTCAATTTCAGATAATAATGCAAAGCATTGCTTTTGTATTGTGGCATTGTCGCACAAAGATTTGACAATTAAAATAAGAGTTCGAATTTTTTCTAGGTTGGTCTGCAGTTTTTCAATGTCGATACTAGTTATCAATTTCCAATGACTGTGGCTGAAAGACATTTGTCCCATTGATTTAACGAACGCTTTCCCGTTTAATGGCAGTGGTTCCAATGAATGATGCTGAGCTAAGATGCTCGTTGTAGTTAATATAAGTAATAACGCTGAAATAAACGGATATTAAAAATTCTCTATTTTCGTCTAGTTTTTAAGAGTAGGATAAAAGGGTTTTAGATTATTGTTGTGAACTTTTCGCCGTTTATTATTAATAAGAATGGTTGAATTTTCTTTAGAGTTAATTTCTACTATTGTATGTGGACCACTCCATAAGGGTTCTAGAGATTTTCTTTTATGAATTTTTAACAAAACTTGATCATTAACATGAAAGTCTAGACTTGCCGCGTTTTTATCGTAATATATTTTTGAACGCAATTTATTTTTCATACTGTTTTCCTTAGCGATCTCATGCGACTTCTTTAATTTAGTTCTTAATTCGCTTATATAGTTTTCATATGTATTTTCTATAGATCGACATTGTGATATTGAACTGGGAAGGTTTACTTCGGAGCCGAATAGTAGTTTAAAAGGTGTGTAGCCGGTGCATGTATGAGGAGTTGAATTATAAGAAAACATTGCATACGGGATCCACGTGTCCCAGTCAGTTAAATGTTTATCGACATAATGTCGTAAGTAATTTTTAAGCGTTTGATGCGAGCGTTCAAGAGCTCCATTTGTTTCGGGATGGTATGCGGTTGAAGTTAATTTCTTCATTTTTAGTAATTTGCAGAGTTCCGTGAATAGTGAGCTTAAAAAGTTAGAGCCCTGGTCAGATAAAACGGACTGAGGTATGCCGTAAAGGCATATGTATCCTTCTGTGAAAGCCTTGGCTACAGCATGTGTTTCCATAGTTGGTAGAGGGATTGCGGCGGAGTGCTTTGTGAGGTCGTCTTGAATTGTCAAAATGTAACTATTGCCGGATGTAGAAGTTGGTAATTTACCTACTATGTCGATAGCGACACGTTCGAATGGAGCTGATGATGTTGTAGTTATTTTTAGCGGTAGTTTTGTAGTTTTTGATGTCTTATTTATCTGGCAGCTCTTACATTTTTTTATAAATTCGGAAACATCTTTTGTCATTCCGTTCCAGCAATATTTTTGCTTCAACCTTTTGAGAGTTCTGCTCACGCCCATATGACCTCCAATAACGGAATTGTGGTATTCATTCAAAATTAATTGTTTTTCAGCTTCGTTTACTGGCTCATGTAATTTATTATCGGAACTTTCTACTAAATTCTCCTCTGGAAGACTAAAATTTCTGTTTCGGCTTCGAGTTATCGCATTCACTGGATATCTGCTTAATGCGTCGGCGTTTGTATTAAGCTTTCCCTTTTTATAGAGGACTTCATAGTCATACTCTAATAGTTTTAGCTTCCATCTCATCAGTCGGGATGATGGGTCAGTGAAACTATTTATGTATTTTAGTGGCATATGGTCTGTTATTAATTTAAAATGTCTGCCGAATAGATACGGACGAAAATTTTGAATACCCCAAACCACAGCGAGTAGCTCCTTTTCTATTGTGGAATAGTTGCGTTCAGATTTATTTAAAGATCTGCTTGCAAAACTAACAGGAATATCCATTCCAATAGTACCCTGCGATAAAATTGCACTGATTCCACTATTACTCGCGTCCGTGGTTAGATTAAACTCTTTAGTGAAATCGGGGAATTGTAAAATTTGATCGCTAGTTAGGACTGATTTTAATTTCTGAAAAGCGCTATCAACCTCAGATGACCAATTAAAAGGAACGTTTTTTCTAAGTAAATGATTCAGCGGTTGTGCTATTGTAGAGAAATCTTTTATGAAGCGCCTATAATAATTTGCTAATCCAAGAAATTTTTGAATATCTAGTATGTTTTTCGGCTGGGGATAGTTCACAATACTTTTAATCTTAGCTGGATCAGGTTTTATCCCTCGTTCATTAATTATGTGGCCTAAATAGAGTATTTCCTTACGCAAAAGATAGCATTTTTCTGGGTTTAGAGTTAATTTATATTCTCTCAGCCTTTCGAAAACATTTCTAAGTCGGTTATTATGTTCTTCTAAATTTTTCCCATAAACTATTACATCATCTATGTAGACTAAACATTCGAAACCTTGTAGACCAGTTAACACATGGTTCATCATACGTTGGAAAGTTGCCGGCGCCCCTTTCAAACCGAATGGCATACGAGTGAACTCATAATGTCCCGTCGGCGTACTGAAGGCAGTTTTAGCTTTATCTTTCAATGCCATTGGTATTTGGTGAAAACCATGAGCTAAATCAAGCGATGAGAAGTACTGGGCAAAACCCAAACGATCAAATATGTCAGAAATATTTGGCAAGGGATAAGCATCACCAATTGTTATATCGTTCAATCTTCTGTAGTCTACTACTACGCGATATTTTTCTGGTCCTTTTTTAGGAACAACAAGTAGTGGTGCATTGAAAGGGCTTCTACTCCTTTGAATAACATTGTCTTTTAGTAATTGGTTAATTTGCTCGTCAATTATATCTTTTTGACTTTCTGGCAGTCTGTATGGCTTTACAAAGATGGGTCCTTTATCTGGCAAGATAGGAATTTCGTGCTCAATAGCAGAAGTGGTAGGAAGTACATCACCCTTTAGATGAAACAAATCACTAAATTCTTCGCATAAATTTAGTATAGATTCCTTTTCTTCTCGGTTTAGGTGATCTGGTAGCTGTATAAGGTTTCTAATATTCCTTGCTCGCAACGAAAAATCATCAGTTTTGAATTTTTCACTCGGCGATTCGAAACTATAGTTGAGCTGCAGTAGGCTACATTCGTCAACAGTTTCGATTTCCGGTTCAAATTCTGGCAACGTAACTGATTCCGTTCTTGTGTTTAATATGTTTATCACGATTGCTCTATTTTTAGGCGTATGCAAAGAGTTCCCGACATAAACTCCACTTAAAATTTCGTTTGAACAACAAATCACGTCCCTATCACTATCAACATCTATTTTTACGTTGCAAATACTTCTGGGTGGAATCACGATTTGAGAAGATTTTATTTTATTCGAAATAGAAGACTGTAAATTTGAATGGATATCAACGTATTTTCTAATGTTGGGGAAGTTTAATTTATTTGTATTATAGCAAACTTGTGCTTTCATGTCACACAGAAAATTTCTGCCGATAATGCCAGTAAGATCACTGTCTTGTAAACACTTTAGCCTTGCAACGACTTGAAACTTGAAACTTTGATTTAAATTGATTATTTGGCATTCGCTTGTTCCGATAGACTTAAAATGATTGCCTTGAGCATCTTGCAACGTGATTTTCTCGGACGTGTTGATAGAAGTCTCAGGTTTCAATTTATCAACATCTATAATACTAATGTCTGCTCCCGTATCAATTAAAAATTTGCTAGGTTGGTAAGTTTTGCAAATATTTAGCTTCAGATTTACGAAACTGGGGTATGAATTACAATTTTCTAGTCAAATGGATTGAAACGATTGAGCGGTTGGATTAGAATTTTCAGGATCTGTTTGAAATCGGTCGATCAAGTTGTTTTCAGGAATTGCATTAGAGCCTGGATGCCGGTTAGAGTTTCGACGCTTTAGAGCACGACAATCATTAGCAGTATGGCCTGCTTTAAAGCAAAACGCACAAGTAATTTTAATTTGGTTCAGGTTGGATGTGTTTCTAAATTTAATTGGATTTGAAGTTTTACAATCTCGAGCAATATGACCTGGTTTATTACAAGAGCGACAAATCACTGGTAAACGACATTGTGATGCTGAATGACCTGAACTTTTGCAACGAGAACAAAACTGACTATGATGTTTCGAATTAGATGGAACGTTTTCCCTACGGCGATTGCTCAATTCTATGGTTTCACGTGTAAGCGCGAATGAAATAGCGTCATTTAATGTTGCCGAGCACTTTGCTTGTACGATCATTTTTAAGGGATGGCGAAGACCTTCTTCAAAGGCAGAGATTGCAATTGACTGATTGATCGCTATAGTTTCTTTATTTAGAGGAGAACCTTCAACCGTTTTAACTGAATTTAATTGGACTAACAATTTTTTTATGCGATCGCCGAAATTGTTTACAGTTTCTCCCGGATTTTGTTTACAAGAATTTATTTCGTGTATTAATTGTGGTATGGTTTTATGCTCTAAAAACTGTTTTTGGAAATGTTGTATAAGCTCATTTAAGTTTGCGAAACTATTATATATGACTTGTTCATAAGCGGCACCTCTTAACTTACACTTAAGTAATTTTAAAAACACGCACTTTTCTGCTGAGTTTGTAATCATGTCGTGAACAATTTCACAGCACGCTAAAAAATGATGGCAATTTTCGCTCTCACCTGAGAAAACTGGAATGTTGTCGTTGAACATCTTCTTCCAATCCATGTTAAAGTTTCCGCACGCTGGAACGCTGAGATCTCCTTCAAGGCCAATTGTTGGGCAGTTTTCAAACTTTTGCTGCTCCTCTTCACCACTCGTAAGTCCAATAAATTTTCCGCTCCTAAGTGTTATTCTGTCGGTTGGGTCGGTCATCAAATAATTTGCTATTCTGGAATAATAATAATAATATCAGCGGTATACGGCGTAATCGATACCGTGTAATATCCGTCTGATCCTGTCCGCAGCGCCAGTTGTTAAGTTCCAGATAAAAATAGCTATCAACTCGACCATTTACCGAAAAACAAGAAGCTTTATTTTCCCTTGTGAATGATAAAAGGTGTATTTGTCACAGTGTTAAGTTCCAGAATGATAATAACTTTCAACTCGACCGTCTACCGAAAAACAAGCTTCTTCTATGTCGTTTCTTCGCTTCTATTTATTATGTTGCTGATATGCATGATCAGCACATAGCGCGACCATTTAGTCAACATATCGTATTCATATTTTGCGCGTGTAAAGATTGCTACTAAGAGATATTGCTGATTTTGAAATAGGATGAAATTTAATACTCGCGATAGCATTTTGGTTTGGAACGATACAGGGCGACACGGCTGATTATACATATGTGTGATTATATATGTATGCATTATAACACCATCTTCAAATTTCTTGCCCCGAAAATGTTCGTTGAGCCGATGAAAGAGGTAAAAGTCACTGGGAGCTAGATCTCGTGAATAGGGTGGGTGTTCAAGCAGTTCGAATCATGTTACTTGAATTGCAGCCATCGCAACTGCAGCCTTGTGAACCGGTGCGTTATCTTGATGAAACAGCACTCCGGCTCTCAATTCGCCACGTCTTTTTTCATCAATGGTCTCCCGAAATCTTCTTATTTGGTCTGCGTAGCAAGAGCCTGATAAAGTAGCTTCTTTTTCCAAATATTCCACCATAATTATTCCTTCAGCGTCCCAAAAACTGATGCCATAACCTTCCCCGCCGAACTCGACACTTTGAATTCCTTCGTAATCGGTGAAGAAGGTCGGTTCTACGTCATCGATTGCTGTTTGGTTTCTGGATCAAAATAATGGACCCAAGTCTCGTCCATGATCACGAAACGTAACAAAAATTTTCCTGATTTGCCTGAAACTCTTCGAGATACACCCTCGCTGTGTCGATTCGTTTCTCCTTTTGCTCATCGGCTAACATTCTCGGCACCCAATGCACAGAGACCTTCTTCATATGTAATTTGTTGACAACGATCCTTTGAACACTGCCATACTAGATCCTTGTGACCTTAGTTCCAAGGCCTGATGGTCATTCTTTGATCTGCTAACACGACATCTTCTACTTTTTTCACGTTGTCTTCGGTGAGGGACGTGGATGGACGACCTCCGCGATATTCATTCGCTTTGTATGCGGATGACACCAGAATTAGCAGCAGCTTGAACGATCACCAAATAATCACAGAAAATATTGAACGTCAACTTGGCCTATGGTACCAGCATTACCACCGTTGGAAAATTAAAGTTAACCCCACGAAACCCCAAGCTCTCTTTTTTTCATTGAAAATGCACAAGCCGAGACTTCCAAGTGGAAATACCAGCTTTATAGGGCAAAAAATTCCTTGGATGAAATCAACCACCTATTTAGGCGTAAGTCCCGACATGAAACTAACTTTCAAGGATCACGTAGACTTTGTGTGCTTCAAAGTAAGCAAAATTGTACTCTTTACCCTCTAATCAATTAACGTTCTAAATTGTCAATAGAAAAATAATTATTAATTTGAAAAATGATTATCCAACTGATCATCACCAACGGTGCTCCGGCCTGGAAAAATTACGCGATCTCTCATACAAAAAAAAATACAAGTTATAAAAAACAAAACACTCCAAATTATACTCAATAAAACATTCCTCTAGTCTACCAACCTTTTACCTAAAAAAGCAGATATCTCTCTCGTCTAAGCATCCATGCTAGTTAACTTGTCTCTAGGTTAAGATAGATTTTAAATACATTTAGTTATCCGTGCAAGGTTTTTTGGAATATTTTTCCTTATGTATAAATAATTTTAAATATTCTACGTTTTATAATGTCACAGTTTACAAAAGATATAAAGACAGTCGTTTTAACTCTAAAATATGACCCACTTTCCTATGTAAAAGAAAATATAAACTGAATCAAATTGAACTTGAACTTGAACTAAACCCCGCATAATCTTTTTAAAAAATACGATCACAGCTTTTCACATTATTACCTGGAGCTCCATTGTTTAGGGAATATTACCGCATTAGAAATATACTGAGCTCAATAATTCATAAGCACAAAATTCATTCTGCTTCCGTGTGACAAGGGATTTCGCTGGAACTTTCTCTTTTTCCAATCAGCATATGTATGTACAGTCGTGGCCACAATTATTTACACAACGCTACTCATGAAGAAAAATTTGAATGAACTCAAAATAACTTCTTCAATTTTTATTACAACAAAATGAAATTTTATTCAGCTATTCATTGCCAAATTCATAGTTACTTGACAAAAGCAAAATTGAAATAAAACATTACAGCACAAAAATAAAAATAAAAACTAGCTGGCCAAAATTATTTGCACACCCGTCATTATGGCCATAATTATTTGCACACACTAAGAAAAATTTTCCAGAAAATTAACGGTAATTCTTCGACTTTGTTTCGATCAGTGATAAAGCTGGAACAAATGTTGGACATCAGTTGACATTAGATTTAATTGTAATAAACTAATTAGTGACAGTGAAAATGCCTAGAAACGTTGAACTCTCAATCGAAAAGCGGGCGGCAATCGTTGCTGAATTTAATAGCAGTATTTCCGCTAAAGAAATTGCCAAAAAATTTAAATATCACAGGCGGAGCGTTTATTAGGAGGTAAAAAAACAGCATTTGACTGGCAGTGTTAAAAATGCAGTAGGAAGGGGTCGAAATGGGACAACAAGTGAAAGGGAAAATACTGTAATACGTCGGTATATGCAGCGAAATAGTCGCGAAAAGATCAATAACATAATAAATAGTATTAACGAGAACAGAAATGACAAAATCAGTAGAACAACAGTTCGGAGAGCACTTTCCGAGGCAGGAATAAAAGCATACGTCATCCGAAAACAGCTGTACATCTCTCCAAAGAATCGGGAAGTTCGCTTGCAGTTTGCATTTGAGCACAGAAATAAATCAGTCGAATTTTGGAGACAAATTTTGTGGACAGATGAAAGTGCTATGTCATTGGACGGAACGTACGGTAGACATTTCTACTATTCCAATGCACAGCAAAAGAAAAATCAAGCCGTCAGTATCCCTACGCCCCATTCACATGGTGGTAAAATAATGGTATGGGGTTGGTCCAATTGTTGATTGTCCAACAAAGATGCGTTCGTCTGAATACCTCCAAATATTGAACGAAGTTGCATTTGTTGCCGGCGATTATTTGATTGGTCCTGATTTTATACTACAACAGGACAATGCACCAATCCATACTTCAAAACGGATTCAACAGTTTTTATCGGACGTTGGGCAAAAAGTCATGAAATGGCCTCCACAAAGCCCTGATTTGAAAGTCATTGAGCATGTCTGGCATTTGATGAAATCAACAATTCCTCAAAAGATTGGAAAATCGGCAGCTGAAGCCTCAGAAGACATCTTATATGCATGGCAGGTCATGTCCATCGAAACTATACAGAATTTAGTTGATTCAATGCCAGCAAGACCCGAAGCGGTTATTCGTGCCAAGGGAGGCAACACCAAGTATTAGGTAATGGTCACAAATTATCCGTTTTTTATTAAGGCTAACAATTAGTTTACCTTTTTCCCAGATTTTTCGGAAAAACGAGGCGGAAACCATCCATTGCAAATAATTTTGGCCGTAATGACGAGTGTGCAAATAATTTTGGCCACTTAGCTTTTATTTTTATTTTGGTTCTGTAATGTTTTATTTCAATTTTGCTTTTGTCAAGTAACTATGAATTTGGGAATGAATAACTGAATAAAATTTCATTTTGTTGTAATAAAAATTGAAGGAATTATTTTGATTTCATTCAAATTTTTCTTCATGATTAGCGTTGTGTAAATAATTGTGGCCACGACTGTATATGTTCATGCGAGTATCGTAGTTAAGCACAAACGCTGTACCATACTTGCTTTTATATGGACCGGATACTGGCACATAAATCACATTCATACGCAACTCGAACTCGAAGCGTCTGTGTACAAGCTCTCGAGCAAGTCGAGAAAATTTGAGTCTGGTCAGGTCCCAAAAGCATTTGTACTTGTCAACCATACGTGCAAACTCTGACAGTTGAATTTGTTTCGGACAAATATTAAATTCAACTTCGGTGCCTGCATACGTAAATACCTATTGAAAATTTAATTTAATGCATAGAGTCTTTGCAGGATTTTGAGTTCGTATTTCATAAATGGTAAATTTATTTCGCAATTCAGAACTCACGAATGCAGTACATTCTGATTAAATTTAATGCATTTATGCAATTTCGAATATTTGTTTTTTTCAAAGAAGATTATTTCACTTGCCTAAAGTATAAGGCTTAAGTTCTTTAGTTGAATGTCCTTCAGTTATTAAAATTACTGCGCAAAACTGTCGAATGAAAAAAATCTTCTAACAAATTCAATTTTAGTAAGAGTAGAAGCTTAAAAATAAAGTGGAGGAGCTTAAAAATTGAATTATTTTCAAATAAAAAATATTTAAGTGCAATCATTTATATCAATTTCATTTACCGTACGTCATCATGATATGCGTGGTACGAAATCATTTTTAATTAGTAAAAATGTTCTTTTTTCTCATTTCTTTATCAGAACGATCTGCACCGCGCTATGCAAAAATCTCAGTCTGCCTTATCACAGCAATTGACAATTCTGTCGGCTACTTTATTGTGTCTTGTGTTTACCAGGTGAGTAGTAGAATCGTTTACTCTGAGCTAAGCAATTAAATCGTCATGATCACTCTGACAAACTACATAATCACATTTTTAGACACTCTTATCTCATATTACTTCAGCTGCAAAGTCCGGTACACAAGATAGTGGAAATTCTCATCATTGTGTGCATGGCTTTATCTTGATACATATACATATCTTGTTTATTTCTTGCAGCGTTTGTGGTATCCAACACTTCCAGCGAGCTGGTCATCGCCATCTCAATCTGTTCCAAAGCACCTACTATGTGGTGGTGACCTTCTCAACAGTGGGCTACGGTGACTTCGTTCCCGATATTTGGCCTTCACAGATGTACATGGTCATCATGATTTGTGTTGCATTAATCGTCCTTCCGACTCAGGTGAGTGTTTGCTTGTTGTAATTAGTTGTTCGGTAGCTAATGAACGGAGTAAGTGTTATTACAATTTGTTTTCATTACGTGAAAATTTGTTTGAGCGAAGCAAATACGATGATACTTCATGCGTTCTCTTTGAATGCGGATGTAGTTGCCGGTTGTTATACACATAAGCTTTAAGAATCTAGTGTGCGAGATTAGATGACACTTGTTCATGCATACCAAAAAGTCAAAAATGCTAAGCCTAGAAAATTTATCTGGTTGACCGAGAATAACAAGGATATAATGTAAAGCATTTGGGGTCGTTTTCACAGTAGAAGTTTAAACCTGATTTTATTTAAAGTTAATCCAAAGATTAATCCGGAGTTTCAAATGTAATCAATTTTAAGGTGACTGAACTGCATTTTATTTATATGTGTTGGTGTGCTTGCGAATATTGTGCTCTAAATATGCCCAAATAAAAATTTTGAAGTGAACTTTCTTGACTTTTGAAAACAGCTGTAAACAGCAGCTTTCACAACAGAATTTATAGCCCGACCAGTTATTCTCCAGATTACATTTCATGCCGGCTAGTCATCGGAGTCCTGAGTGTTTTGGAGAGACAGGTCAAGGCCTTAGCTGTGTCACGATATTTATTTATTTATGTATTATAAATCACACTATTGATATAATCCGATTTCACGGTAAATAATAAAAATGAAACATCATAAAAGAAATTTAAGAATAAAAATAAGATAAAATTGCGAGCGAGTGAGCCTATGCTGAGCTGATTCAATTGCGTCAGATAAAAACTGAAAGCGAGGAGACCAGATTTGGCAAGCGTTTTCCAGAGTTCTACGTACTAAAGCACAGCGTAAGAATTTAGTTCCTAGCCAGTGTGCCAACTTATTCCATTTTCCCAAAAAACCACTTTGACTTTGTAGTTGCGCCTCTATTTACGCAATGCATTATCTGTCAAAGCAACCTGAGAGTGTGTTGGTATTTTTCGCGAGAATGAGTCGTATGTGGGCAACGAAAAATCTAGCCTGAGTATGTAGCTGTCGAATCTTATCTTGCATCTCTTTCTGTTCCATGCGATTTCTTCCAACTTTCCAATCTGATCAACAACACAATCTCAGGTTAGATCACTGGAATTTTGGTCCGTATACATATACGGAGTTGGTACGCTGGTTAGGAACTAACCTCTTCCGCTGTGACTAAAGTAACAAATAAATTAGTATAGGTGCAAATTTTGGCAAACATCTACAAAGAACGCCAAACTAAGCCAGCAATTTCATAGGCCCTGGTCGAGCTATTCATGACACGAACATTAAATTTCCATTTAAAATCAACATCCGCTTCAAGATCTTCAAAGTGCTGGAAAAAAGACAGGAAAATACCAGAAAAGGAATAAGAAAAGATGAGGTTTATTTTTGAACCGGTTGAAATACGCTTACAAAAAAGCCACAAAAAAATTCGGCAAGTGATATAATTTTTATATCATTGTAAAGATTGATTTTTCCCAGTATATGTGAAACAGAAGATATTTCAAATATCTTTCACAGGATTTCTTATGCTACACAATCCTTTTGAGGCAATTTTCAATGATTTTCTGGCACATTTCGGGAAATATCTCAGCCACAACTTAACGAATATTGGCTTTTAGTTCATCCAGACTTTGGGGATTGTTTGTATAAACACGAATCTACAGGCGTTAAATCGCAGGATCTTCCTGGCCAATTCACATCAGCCAATCGCGAAATTACACGTCCCGGAAATTTATGCTGTGAAAAAGCTCCATTTGCCTTTGTTACCAGGCTTTTTGCACCATCCTGCTGAAACCACATACCGTCACGATCATAATCTTTGATTTCAGTCCAAAAATAATCGGTTAACATGCGGCCATAGCGCTAAGAAATGACGGTGATGGCTCGTCCATCGTTCTGAAAACGGCCCAATCACGCCACCAGACCATAATGCGCACCAAACAGTGACTTTTTCCCGATGTAATGGCCTCTCTACGATCACTTGTGAATTTTCTGAGCCCCATATATTACAGTTCTGCTTATTGACGTATCCACAAAGCGAGAAATGTGCCACTGAAGAATTTTTTTTTTAAATCAGCATCAACAGCTCTTTGTTCGATATGCAGGATTGATGTCAACATGCAGGGTTTTACTTTCTCCAGGACGAAATTGATAACCCTATATGACCATGACAGCTGGTGATACTGCAACATGCTTAGTCGTAAGAAGTTTTTTCAACACCAATGGTTAAGGGGAATAAAATCTACTTGCAATTGGATATTGCGCTGCAAAACCTTAACTCATCATCATATACAGTTGATATCACAAGAGCATGTGTGCTGGAAAAGAAAAACAAATGAACATATCCAATCAATTTTTATTTTATTAACTTCTATATTAAAAAGGCTAATGCACGTTATACTATTAAAATGCCGAATCGCCACCGTTTTTCAGTGAAACTTCGCCTGTTTAGACACATTTTCGACCATATTTTCGGCCATTGAAGCTGGTAAGTTTTTCCAGATAACGCAAAGATCACAACATAGCTGCTTTAAATTTACGACCTGATTTTGACGAAGCTTTAGCTTCATGACACCCCAAATATTTTCGAACGAGTTCTTGTCTGGTCACTGCGTAGGTCAGCTCATTGTTGTATGCCATTTTTCTGTTTTCATTCGACTGCGATGTTTTGGATCGTTATCCTCTTGAAAAATCCATGCGCTCTGATCAGAGCCAAACTATTTGCGGGCACACTTTACCAAATACCTTTGGTAGATCTCTTTTATCCTTTTTTGCGTTCAGCCTTCCAGTACACAGAAAAAAGTAGCAATTTTTTTTTTACTGTTGCACTTCCGAACGTGGACCTCGGCTGGATGTTTAGTAGTGCGCTGGATATGTGGTATTCCTCGAATTGACCATGATAGGTTAGTAGTAGATTCGTCTGTAAAAATCACATTAGAAAAATCGAGTTTGCTGTTCTCTGTGGTCTGACTGTACTCATTTTTTTTCAATGTATCATTCGCTCAAAAGATATTTGAGAGCAGTATTTTACCATCAGTTTCCTGAGGCACTTAGTGGTATATTTATTTTCAATAAGGTAACAGAGAATCGCTTTCACATAAACAAATCTTGTGTTTGACGCAGCGTTGTAGTGGGATTTTATTCAAACATCCCAACGATGGCCCTGTTCTCGGCTTTGACAGTGGATCTTCTTGAGACTCTACCAGGTAATTTGTCCACCGTTTTTTGTCTCATTATACTGATCAATCTTCTTGCAAATGAGCTGGTTCGACTTTTTAAAGTATTGCGCTGTTGACATTTTGCGCCCTTTAGGGTGCCAATACGAAAACATAGCTTTAAATCTCTTTGCGTATGCAGCACTCATTTTGATTATCTCCGAGTTCTTTGTACTTATAATCAAAAAGCAATTTAACTGTAACCTGCAACGCACATTGGAGAAAGCCAATCAGTTTCCATGTAGTGTAACCCAGCTTTTGTTTACAGCGCACATGTTCTTGTGATGCTAAGTTTAGAAGACATTATGAGGTTATAAAAGAAGGAAGGTAATTTGTTATGGTGGACCGATTTATGCAGCGAACTAGAACTCCGATATGGATTGTATGAATAACAATTAGGATGATTGAATTCAACAACTCTTAGGAATTCCGCTGCCGCTGCAGACATGAAAAGGGCAGAAAGGTCATTATGATTTGAACTGGATAAGTGAACGGAGGTCCGAGGTCTGCGTTTCTGACACATTCAACATAAATTCAAATTGGCTTACTGATATTGAGAAAAAAACCAGACGGCATCCAAAGGCAACCTATGTATAATTTGTGAAAAATTCCGTGTTGACAACTGAAGGTGCGTCCGTGAAATAGTTTGAATATTCTAAGCGCAAGAGCGTCTTACAATTGACCAGCGTTAAGAAAGCGATTATCGAGGGACGTAATTCCGAAAACAATAAGTTTGAAACTGATGAGTTTTAACATCTTCTAGAGCACCACAAGGCTGTCATCTAGGCCTTTTACTTTATAGCGTCTTCATTGCTGCTTCATCTGAGATATTGTTTGGGGTATTCTATGCAGACGACTTAAAAACCTACCACATCGTAAACACACAATCTGACGCAACCTATCTCCAATACAAGCTTCAATCTCGCGAATAGTGGCGGAACGACAATAATCTGAATCTTAACATGAAGAAGTTTCATATAAATATCAAATTGAATAGGGTGGATCATTTTATAGACCTCGACATAGTATTGGACAAGATGAACTTCAACTTCTATTAGGATTAAATCCTAGCCACAACTAAAAAACAGCTCGGATTCATTGAGGGACGTTCTAAAGATCTCAAGCATACACTCAAAAAAATGTTGGTTAAATTTTACCCTTATAATAGTAGGAAACTGGTTTCCTACTATTAAAGATGTAAATTTACAAAAGTGCGTAAAAAGAATATTTTACGTCTAAAATTTAAACATTTTTATGACCAAATCGTGGAATTTTACCCTAAAAAGATGTAATATTACACCAATAATAAGTCAAATTCGAGAAAATGATGTAATTTTATGGCTTTCACCTTTGCGAATAGCAAACTAGTAAATTTACACTCTTATTGCTTGAATTTACAAAAGGCTGTGTATTATTCAGCTGATATGACGTAAAAGCAAAAAAATTCACATCGAATGTGTAAAAAAAATTTGTGATTCGTTATTTTAAACAGAAAAATGAATATATTTCCTATTATCAAAGTATTAATTATAGACCCACTTTTTAGAGTGTATATTAGGTTAAATACCACTCTGGTGCGGCTTTTATTGAAATATGCCTGCATAATATTTAATATCTAAAATTTCAACGATCGACCAAGAAAGTATATGTATATATATATATATATATATATATATATATATATATATATATATATATATATATATATATATATATATATATATATATATATATATATATATATATATATATATAT
The DNA here is from genome assembly GCA_963978885.1 of Nemotelus pantherinus. Lineage (NCBI taxonomy): Eukaryota > Metazoa > Arthropoda > Insecta > Diptera > Stratiomyidae > Nemotelus > Nemotelus pantherinus. Next base: position 236,160,573 of record OZ022264.1, on the reverse strand, counting down.
ATATATAAATATATATATATAAATATATATATATATATACATATATATATACAGTTAAAAATTATGTAATTAAATCCGAAATAGAAAAAAAGTATCATTTGGGATTTTTTTGTTATGAAATGCCGTAATTATAGAGTGATATCAATGAATCCATTATGTCTTCCACGGTGATTGCCATCACGGCTCTGCTTATGTGTGTCAGAACCTATGCGTGTTATCGTTCTTTCCAAAGCACCAACGACTCTTTTTGATCCGATCTTAAGGTCTGGTCATCCATTTATTTCATGTACAGATAATCAAACTGATTACTCCTACCACATATTTACCTAAACAACAGCTAATCGCCCAATCCATGTCAAACAAATTTTTTTTTGATTTTAGTTTACGAAATAATTCAAGCAACAAAAATCATGCAACTCATCCTTTAAGTATTTGCGCTTCTGATCATTCGTTATACTTAGCAAACATAAACATTTTGCCTCTTCATTCTTCACTTTCACATTCGTTCGTTTTTCTTCCAGTTCGAACAATTGGCCTTCACATGGATGGAACGACAAAAACTGGGCGGAAGCTACTCATCGCATCGTGCCCAAAGCGAAAAACATGTTGTAGTGTGCTCGACTACGTTGCATGCTGATACAATAATGGATTTCCTCAATGAGTTCTATGCCCATCCTTTGCTCCAGGATTTCTACGTCGTGCTGCTAAGTCCCATGGAACTTGACACGACGATGCGAATGATTCTTCAAGTGCCTATCTGGGCGCAACGTGTCATTTATATCCAGGTAAGTTCAAGTCATAGTTTGACACTTTTCTATTATTATCTTATTGTCTTGTTGTTTTGTTGTTTGTCTTTCCTTTATTTACTATCTGCATACGGTGAAGTTTAATTCCTGCCGGAGACGTTTATATTAAATTGTCTCTTCAGTCACAACGGTACGCTGAATGATAACGATGCTAAAGTGCGCTGAAGATGTGCAATAGCAAGAGCGCTGGTAGATTTGGGAGTCTATGGAATGACTGCTTCGGATATGACGTTTTGATGCAATGCAGTAAAACTCAGTCATGATTCTGATTCGGTTATGGATGAAAATGCAGGGCTGCAAAATGTATTCGATACATATTCTCAAAGCGTTTGATAATAAATTGATCACCGAATATTCAAACTTGGATGATGCCATTTTGTCTTTTTGATAAAAGATCGATGTTGATTTGACTCAAGTGACTTCAGTAGTTTTGGTTGAACTTCCCTAGTTTTCACCAAATTTATTAAAATTAAAGAACTTTAATGCAAAGCAAACATTTTGAGAAATGTTTTTCATTCCATCTTGTATAATTGAGGGAACGATTGAGTATTAAAATTAAGAAATACATATTACATCGATGTATCTGTAAAGAGTACGATAAATACTATTCACCAACGAAACCCTGGTCCTACATTAAAATATGCCATGTGAACGGGAGCATCATGCTGCATGCACTACTACCTACCTTATCAAATATTTATTTCACATCGTTTTGTGTGTCTATGCAGCCAAAGCGGAAGTGCCTACTTCATTTTTACTGCATTTTAGAAGCAATGGAAGCGACATTTTAAATCTTCCTTGATAAATACCTAAAGGCTTTATCTAGATAAGGCTGACTTAATGAGTATGAATATAGTGATAAGTTTGAAATTACGGTAAAATATTCTTCATTAATGATGCTGCAATTGAGTTATTTTGATAATTGCCATATATTGATTTTAGAAATGTAGAGGTCTGATCACTCACAATCAATGTGAATACGAGTGTGGAGTGATTAGTTCCACGACTCACTTTACCCCTGATTAGCTCAGATACTTATTCCAGAGCTAAGTGAACTCAAAGTTCGGAGCGTGGTTTCTCGTCCCAACTTGGATTTACTATCCAGTGCTCTACCCACTAAACTACTCGACATTTCAAATGGTTTGACTGTTCCTTATATTAGCATTTGGGAAGTCCACAAGCAGCCACTTTGAAAGCGTAATAATGCCTCATACCCAAGCGTACGCTGCACGATTGCACTTGCACTTGCAATAAAAAAGTCAAACTTGAAATAATGCAAAACTTCTCTCTAGGGGAGCCAGTTAAAACTAATCAGCTTTCTGACGTGTCTATCAAACAGTTGAAGTGATGAACAGCTGAAATTTATTTACGCTTCATTAATTCCATTAAACTAGATATCAGTCTTTTTGCAATGCGTTGAAAAGAATAATTCTCTTTTTTTCTCCCGTTTGAAATTTCTCATCAAGTTTTCACATGAGCTATATAAAACGTCATCATAGTTTCATTCATTGTCCAAGGCAAGTTATTGTTTAAAAATGTTACTTTCAATCACTCCACCAAATCAGTCAAACTTATATTCCCGGGAGTGAATAGTTCCATAATGCTGGTGCACTAGCGGAAATGCCTTTTTCGAATTATTTTATTTCTAATTTACAAAATGCTGTCAATTTTATTTCAAATTACATCGAAATTATGTGCTGGTATAATCATTCGCAGCTCGCTCATAACCACATAATGTTTGGATGTTTGAGTTTTTAAGCTCCAATCTAATTTCTCTCAATTTGAATGAGTTATTAATAAAATTTAACACTTGATTTAACCATAAAATTTGTAAGTAGTATTATCCGTTTTGGATCTAAATTGGAAAAAAGCTCAATATTTTGTTTTGTGATCATTTTTGAAGGATTATTTGCTAAAAGATTTCCTAGTTAGCACCAAAATTGGTCAGAAATTACTTGTGGCAATATTGCTGACACAATTTTTTTTCAAATATGAAAAAGTAATGCCACGACATACCATTTTTTGTCCAGGGGTTGAAGCTGGTAGAGCGTTTCATTCACAAATTTAGAAACAACGTGTATACGAGTATGAAGTGATTACTGACTAGACTACACGAGCTTCGTATTGATAATTTTTGTGATTTTACCATATTAATAATTAGTTTTGACCTATATGGGCACAACCCACATTGAGCGCTAATAATTATGCATCCAAAAAACCTACTTCTGGAAAAATGAGAGGCTATTTGCTTTTACTAGTCCTATTGAAACTTTTGAGGAATCATTTGAAAAAGTGAGTGAACCTTTTTCTAGCTTGTCCAAATTCCATTAGACTGAAATAGAGTCCTAGCTAGACATTGATATCCATTGAATATCGTTTACCACAAAAAATCTTTTAGTCTCGTTCAATTCTTAACTAAAATTGACAATGAAGTTAAGCAGCAAAGAGTCTTATACGATTGAATTAGTAATTTTTCAACAATTACTGGCACCAATAACCTATGCACCCCTGCACTGGACACTGGCAATGCGCTTCCGGAACTTCTTAGTTCGGGACGCATGTCCCCAAATTATTGCACTATATAGCAAGATAGAATTGGTCGATGCTATGAACAGCCTCCACCTTAGCCCTAGGATGGTACGGTAAATTTTTGGATGATTTTAGGTACATGTTTTTACTAAAAAGAAGGCAACAATAGTATTATGTACATTTTTTATTTTATAACTAAACATAAAAAGATTATATAGCTTCTAGCCTCATGGCAGTCAGAGTGGCCAACCGGCTGATCCGCGACGAAATATATACCGCATGTGAGTAAAAATTACTCATAGGTACCATTCTAGGGTTAAGGTATACTCCTTGATGGTATCAATATGATTTCACTGATGTTGATTACTATCTTTGGTATTTCTCGTGCCTAAAGTTTGTCCTCGGACTTATCTACTTTTCTGATTTAATTTTTGGATTTTTTTTTGTGTTTAGTAACTATTTTTACAATCTGGAGCCCAATTACAAAAACAGAAAACTGACAATTTATGCAATGAAAAATTATGCAAAAATAGAAGAAAGAAACAAAATAAGAATTATAATAATAGTAATAAAGACAATAGCAATAAAAACTAATATCCGAAGGGTCTATTAAATATTATATGTGATCGATCAGAACGACTAACGTTTCGAAGCATCATCTTAGAGCTGCGGTCAGAAAGCGTAAGACAAAGAATAAATACAAACAACAAACTTTGAATAGTGAAAGGGATTTCACAGATTGGGTTGGTAAAAACTATAAAAGACCAGATTTCCCAGCGAAACTCGAAAGCACTATGAGCTACAAAATAAAACAATTGGGCACAAGTAGAAAAATTACTGAAAGACTGACAAAATCTGGACATGATATGGTGCAAACTTGGATGTGATATGGGCAATATGCACATCAAATTTAAATTTAGAAAGGCAACTCCAGAAACAAGAGCGTTCCGCGAATTTTTTGATATGTATAAGATACAAGATGATAGATAATTCGATATTTTCAAGCGCAGAGATCATTTTGAAGTTAAAAGCAACCGTTGAAAATTTAAGTTACTCTGAACACTTTGAAAGCATCCGCACACAGAAGGCAGGATGAATGAAAAAGAAAGCATATTTACAGTACAAGTACGACCAAAAACATAGGAAAAAGAACAAATATAACAATTATGTCAAAACGCTGCTGTTTCAAGAGCAAAAGTTTGAGATCAACAGAATCAAATGCTTTTAAAAAATCAGTGGGATCAACATCGACCTGTTTTTGTTAGTATGAATCAGAAGTAACCAAGTTGAAAAACGTTCCCAGTCTAATTGTGGAATGCTTTGATAAATTCATCCTACGCAGAAGCAAAAAAAATTGATGAAAGGCAGATATAAGCTGGTTAAATGCAACTCTTTTGGATATTCTATGTCCCTTAATAGTACCATTGCTACTATACATCACGAGATTTGTGATCTCTTTGCAGTTTACCTTTCTTCTTTCTGTTACGAAAATATTCCAATCACGTCTTATGAACTCTCACATATTCCTCCGTTAACCATTTCTTGTATCCAAACCAACTCTCTAGGAATTATGTCCTTACTTCAATGTCTTGATGTTAATGTCGGCTGTGGTGCTGACGGCATTCCGAGCCTATTCGCCAAATCTTTTTTGTCGTTCCCATATGTTTCTTTCTCTATTATCTTCAATTTTAGCTTCTCCTCGGGCTCCTTTCCTTCCTATTGGAAGTTTGCTCATATTTCTCCGATACATAAATCTGGTAACCCAAGTTTTATATCCAATTATCGCCCTATTTCACTCCTATCTTGTTTTAGTAAAGTACTCGTAAGAGCTATTTACAATAGGCTACTTCCTATATTTCATTCTTTCTTTACTCCTGAACAGCATGGGCTTGTAAAAGATAGATCTTCCAACTTTAACCTCTTAACCTTAACTAACTTGGTCGCTACCGCCTTAAATTAGCAGAAGCAAGTTTGCGACTTTGTTGACCACAAGCTCTTTCTCCTTTTTTTGCCAAGGTTAAAATTCCAAGGTTATGTGGTATCTGATTTTTTCTTGTGCTGGTTCTCACTCTATGTTTCTGGTCGTAGCTGTGTTGTATCTGTGAACTCACGTTTTTATTCCTCATACTAATCTCTTTCTGGGATTCCTCACGGCTCAATACTAAGACCTCTGTTATTCCTGGTATTTAACAACGATCTCCCTTTTATCCATTTTTTCTACCTTCTATTTGCCGATGACCTTAAGAGTTTCAAAATAATTCATTCGTTAGACGTATGTCACCAGTTGCAGCATGGTCTTTGTGCTTTGAGTCAGTCGTGCTCAAGGAACTTTCTCACTCTGAATATATCTAAATGTCACCTAATGTCTTATGTTGGTAAAATGTCTCGTCTAATCTTTTCCTACTCCTTATCTGGATCGTCTCTTGCGGCTGTCGACAATTTTAAGGACTTTAGTGTGCTCTTTGACGCAAAGCTTAAATTTGATATACACATGGCATACATGACTGCCAAGACCTCTCGTATATCCGGCCTCGTCCTCAGGTCTTCCTCTCGTTTTACTAAAATTACTACTTCCATCCATCTGTTCTTGTCACTTGTGCGTAGCATCGTCGAATACTGCTGTCAGGTTTGGTCTCGCCACCTAGTCATATGATGCCGTAGAGCGAGTGCAGCGTAGATCTACACGCTGATTATTATCTAACAATAGTGATCATTTGTCCATACTTCGAATTCCCTCTTTAAAGTATCGTCGAGTGATGAGTGTCTGCTGTTCAGGCTCCTCTACTGTCCTATGCTATCTGACCTTGACTCGAACTTTTCATTTCGCGGGACTAATCGCTCAGATAGATATTCGTCAGTGTTCTTAATACCGACGATTTTATGATTTTGAACTAGAGATGAGGCGTATATACTGGAACAGGTATATGGAACAGGTATTTTTTTGGAACAGCCAGTACCTAATACGAAATTCAAAAATACTAGGTACGAGTATTTTTGTGGACTATGCATGTAATCAAGAATTTACCCAATAAATTTCGTCCATTTGATTCATTTCAATCAAACAGTGACGTAATAGTATCCTAATATTAATATAAACTCGTATTTCATACTTGCAAGTGCTTTCATACTCACGAGTATCTCGTACGCGAGACGAAAATACTTGCAAGTACGAAAATACTCGATATATTGCTTATTTTTGCGTAGAGTATTTTCGTGCTTGCGAGTATTTTGGAACTTTAGGTCTAGGTTTTTAGGGCAAAAGTAGCTGAAATCGGGCAAAATCGGCCAAGTTTGGGTTAGAGCTATTTGGGACATAACGGGCCAAGACTTATTCCTGTGATACAAAAATTTAGGTTTTGTAAGGGAGGAAGGGGTTTTTTGGCCATGGTTTGTCAAAAACTGCCTTTACAGCGCTTTCGATGATTGAAAGTTGTCGGGAAGAATATTAGTGATATTTTAAGGACGAAAAAATTTTCGATAGGGGAATTTGGGCAAAAACGTCCACATTTTTCCAAAAAAATTTTTTGGTTTAGCATGAATTCAGGGACCTTTCTGAGTTTTTTCGGGCGAAATTTCCATACAAGTCTAGGAAAAAGCGGCCTAGTTTCGAAAATACGGCAAAAATAGCTGAAATCGGCCAATTTTGGGTTAGAGTGGTTTCGGACATAACGAGCCAAGACCTACTGCTGTGATGCAAACATTTCGGTTTCGGTTTTTTAGCCATAGTTTGGCAAAAACTAACTTTACGGCGCTTTCGATGATTAAAAGTGGTCGGGGAGTACAATAGTGATATATTAAGGGCGAACAAATTTTTTTATAGGGAAAATTAGGCAAAAACGTCCATTTTGTTCCAAAAAAAATTTTTTTTGTCTAGCATGAATTCGAGGATCTTTCTGAGTTGTTTCGGGCGAAATTTCCATACAAATATGGGAAAAAACGTCCTAGTTTCTAAAATACGGTAAAATGATATCCACCGGAAAAACTGAAAGTAGCACTAAAAATGTTTAGATCCTTTTTGGTTCGCCAGTTGGCTTCTCCGGCTGTGCTGAAGCTCTCCTCGTGACTGTACTCTAACCCTACCGGGGTTGTGACTCATGTCCAGCCTTACCGAAGAGGTTGGCCCCCAGTGGGTGCACGTTTAATAGACGTAACATTTTTTTATCATTTCTTAATAAAGTTTTCGACAAATTCATGCTTCAGTGATGCGAAGTGGAAAACCGACTGCTTTAGATTAGCCAAGAAAAGTTTGGTATCAGGCATCGATCGATGAAAGGTCATATAGATGGCAACAGGATTAGTTGGTCCTATCATAATAAATTTTTCGACACTGGTAATTTGAACGAATACAGAAGGTGTTTTGTGCATATATTATAATGAAAATCAAATTAAATTGATTGAATTTGCTTGTTTTCCCTTAGATGGCTCCTAGATTGGAGAAAAACTTGCCAAATAAGTGACCGACCATTGGAAAGTTACGGACAAGCTGCACGGACTAATGACTCGGTATCTTTTCACGGTCTACTGCACCATCACCATTCTAGCCTGGGAACTTTGTGTCTGGTGGGTGGGGGAGGGCATGTCATACCGTTTCATTACATCACTGCAAATCGCATGTACTTGTATGTGTATCTATGTACATACTTCAAAAAATACTAGCTAGTATTTTTTGAACAGGTATTTGGAACAAGTATTTTTTTGTACTGGTTCTCGGAATACCTAGTATGTAAAAATCCGAGTACGACCCAACTCTATTTTGAACTATTTTAGTGTAATTTTCTGAAGTATTTAATGAATTATTTTTTTGTTTTTGTCATTCTGTTTTTGTAATTGGGCTCGCTCTTGTTTTAAAATAAACAAAAAAAAAATAAATTGAGCAGAGAAGATAGCAAAAGTTAAAAATGCAGGTTGGGTCATCAGATTTCTTAACCGGAAATTTATGAGCAAACTTCCATTGCGAGCAGAAACTAACGTTAAAAATAATGACCGAAGGAACACACCGCAACGAGAATTGACTAGCAAATTTAAGATACCAGTAGGGCCATTACTGGCGTATATGCTTAGTGAATTGAGTATGGAAACGATTTAGAAAGAATTAGTTTGGATGGAAGACAAAGCTGAACAATTAAAAACTGAAGAAGTATAAGGTTTTCCAAAAGAATGGGGAAAAAATATTAAGCTAATGATCACAAACTTCATGATGATTGGAGGCAGTGATATCATTAAGATAAATTGAATAAGGGAAACTATCAGAATCTTTCGGGGAACGTATGCAAGAATAAGAAAGTTTCTGATGGTTGGAACAAATAGGATAGAATTAAGGTTTCAGTTTTCTCAAAGTTCTTTGATACTAACATCATTCCAATTGTCTTAGTCCTTATTTACTTTGGATTCCAATATATTTTTTTGTATATTGGGACTATTTGCTGTACTGCGATTCGCTATGATCCTTCTTTGGATTCATATACTACTGACAATAATAATATTTCTAACCTAGAAAAGCTTTGTTTGTGAGTAGATTACTCCAAAAATTTATGAAAATCGCGTCATCATTCACTTTTTATCAAGTAATTTCAAGATCTTTATTAAACTTGCAGAGAGAAAAGTTTTATTTTATATGAGAAAAGAATATCTAAAACGTGGCTTTATTTTGAATGAAATGAAGTGAATTAATTTTTCAATCTGTTGATAAATGCAAATGAATCTTTATAAACGCAAGAGAATGAAAACTTCCACCACAACTTATTTTTGTACTATTTGTGGCTTCACTTGAATATGTCAACGCATATGCCTTAGCTGAGAAAGTTTCACCTTTCAAAAAAAAAAGTTTTGTATTTTTCAACCTTCATTTTCAATCTTCTGTATCAGTATTGCATCCCTCTTTTTCATCTCAATTTGCAATTTCATGCAAACAACGAGAAAGCCTTAGCATCATCATTAAGCCGCTAAAAATAATTTTCCACTCACTATGAATAGAAATTCAAGCCAGTATGAAATATATTTATTTTGCATTTTATGACAAGCATTAACATGTTTTTATTACTTACTGGATATCTAAAAATGTACAATTCCAATTCGAAATCATTGTACATTGTTAAGAAGAAAAAAGTTTATACTACTCTTTAAATCGATATTTTTTATACCGTGAATTGTTAGTAAAACTACGTTGCTAAATTTCGTGTACGCATTTAAATTCGTTCTGATGCTGTGAGCCGTTAAGAAAACGTGTTTTGTGTGAGTGCCGAAATGAGTGGCAGGTTTGAAATGGGTTTGTTTCAAAACGACTTTTTCCGATTTGGGTACATTGCTGCTCAACATTTTTCTGACTTATAAATCTATAAACTGAAGGTTAGTTTATTATGTAACTACGGTCTAAATAAGCCTAAACTAGAAGCAGTACTATTGTTTGAAGCATATATTTTTATTGTTTAAATGTCTCTGGAAACGCAGTTTTCATTTGAGATTTTCTCTCAGAGTTAAATTCATACGAAAGAAAAAACGTTTTTGAAGTATTTTATAAATCGCATTGATTTTCAACGAAAACTATGGGCTTCAGAGTGTCCACAAATAGCAAAGCCTATTCAGGTTCTTTCATAGGCAGCGGCTTATATGTTGCAAATTTTCAAAGGAATTGCTTCAAAAAGATCAAAATACCAAAAGAGTCGTTTTCCTGAACTATTTTCCTCCGCTAAGAGCATGGCATTGTGGCTAATTTTCATCACCAACCCACTCACAGATTAAATTTAGGCAAAACTAAAAAGACGAATTCAATTTATATGCTCTTTATTTCAAATCAGTTCAATCACTTCAAATATTTGCACACCCAAATTATTTTATTTCATTTACAGGGATCCTGTTTGAAGGATGGAGATTTGGCACGAGCGCGCATGAACGAAGCTGAGGCGTGTTTCATTTTAGCGGCAAGAAACTACGCCGATAAAACTGCTGCTGACGAACATACAATTCTGCGATCTTGGGCTGTGAAGGACTTTGCTCCTAACGTTCCACAATATGTACAGATATTCAGGTAGTTATCGGTCTTCCGCAGAATCTTTAGTAAAAGTTCAAATCGACTTCAATTACGAAATAAATTGAATGAATTGAATTCGAATGTAAATTGAAATTTCAACTTACTCCACGGTAAAGTTACCCTGTAAATTTCAAATTTTCATTCATTCAATCGAAACCATAAATAAACAAAGTATAGGCGTACAAAAGCAAATTAATTTTAGTATTTGCATTTGATCTTCAATTTAGCATTTGCTCGTCTCGTTACAGGCCGGAACATAAGTTACATGTTAAATTTGCCGAACACGTAGTATGCGAGGATGAATTCAAGTATGCACTTCTAGCGAATAATTGCACCTGTCCTGGCGCCAGTACCTTAGTTACTCTTTTACTACATACCTCACGTGGCCAGTAAGTATACACTCGCACTTTCTCTTCTAAATCAACTTGCATCACACAATGTCTTTGTTAGTTTACGTTACGCGTAAAGCTATGTAGATATATGTAACGGTCGAGGACAATTGTCGATACAGGTGCAGACTGGGTATACATTGCAAGCAATGCAAACATTTGGTAATCCCTAATGTAAAAGAAAATTTACATAATTCGAAACGAAGACTAACTTCCGTGGGTGTAAGTTATCCGGACAGGAAGTTTCTTAGAATCGATAAGAAAGTTATTTGAGTGTAACATTTGTTTACTTTGGGTAGTTTATGGCAAAGAGGCAACTACGAAACTATTTTAAATTATGGGAATTCCTGCAATTAACTTTAAATTCTTTGAGACGTTCCGTTGGTGAAGTCAGTGAAGCTTTTGGTAGCAGAAGGAAACGATGAATAGATTTAATTAAGTGAAAGTTTTTAATATTTCTAATATCAATTGTGGCCAAGAGGATGCAATGGTTTCAGACTAGCAAATTTAAAGCTTTCAAACGCTGAAATTTTCATTCATAATTTTATTCGCTGATTCGTTATGCTTTAACTTATTTTTGTTCCTGTATATCAATTCATTTGTAATTAATTTCAAGGAACTGAACTTTAACAAAACTCTTTTTAATTAAACTTCATACTTTGAATGTACTATTTCGGTGGCCCTGAATGGAATTTGATGAATTGATTTTTTTTTTATTAGTTTTAGACTGTAAATTGTTAGCTTAGCTGGTAGCTCAATTAATATTGTTCTGGTTTTCTGACTCAAATATTGTTTTTTTTTTGTTTTTATGATTTTTTATCAATCATAATCATATTAATACGTCAACTTAAAATCCAGCCCCTCCTTTTTGCTGGGAGACCTACACTCAGAGTCATAAGTCTACAAGCAACCAATAAAAAAGGTTTCGTAAGAATGTATTTTAAATATCAATAAATTTATTTAATTCAATTTTTATTTTTATTTAACAATAATAAAAGTAACATGTTGACGCCAAAATTCTTTCAACGTGTTAGCAAAACAGCCGAGATAACGGTACTTTTGTTCTTCTGGGTAGCAAAACAAAGAATCAAAAATCTACAAGCAATAATTATAAAGAAGTTTTAGAATGTTAAAATTAAATGTTTCATAGTTATCGTTTCTGATGCTTGTAGTTTGGATTTAATAATAAAAATAAAAATCCGTAGTTTCTCCTACTACAAAATTGTTTATTTGCGTAGATACGTATTTCGGGAGCTATTTACTCCCTTCTTCAGTACTTTAGCTACTAAATCATTTGCAAGGTCACATGGGCTTAAATACAAAATCGGTACAAAGATACAGGTGAAAATTAAAAGTGGGAAGATACGTAACTCTAGTAAAAGTAATTAGAGAAATATTAAAAGTAGTTAGTGTAACACGCCCATTAAAAAGTAATTAGTGTAAAATGCTCATTAAAAAGTAATTTAGTGTGACACGCGATTTGTCCATCTTTTGGCGAGCAGTTTTATTAATTTGGATGAACAATTTCCTTCGTCTGTGTTCATCAACTTTTCCGCATCCTTCCGCAATATTTCTAAACTCTCCCAGGCGTCCAAAGTATAGGGTTTGTTTACGTGTCGTAACAATTCCAGGTTTTCTTTCGTCACAGAATGTCCTTCTTCGATAATATGCATTGCCACCGCTGATCGAACCGAATTAATTCCTCGTCTTTCCCCGCTTGCTACTTCCTTTATGTGCTCTTGGAACCTCGTCGTGATGAGCCGTTTCGTCTGGCCAATGTAATATTTATCGCAATCGCCGCAGCTTATTTGATATATACCGCTTTTTTCTCCGTCCGTTAGTGGGTCCTTCTCGCTTCCTAATCGTCTTTTCAGCGTAGCGTCTCTACTGGATCCGACAACTTTGATGTTGAACTTTTCGATAAATGATTTGATTTTGTAGAAATTACTGGACATCGGTATACTAATCCATTTTGTTTCTTCTCTGGCGTTGGCTTGTTCGAATAATGTTGTATGCTGGTTTTTCCATATATATTTCCATATATTTAAGCCCATGTGACCTTGCAAATGATTTAGTAGCTAAAGTACTGAAGAAGGGAGTAAATAGCTCCCGAAATACGTTCTACGCAAATAAACAATTTTGTAGTAGGAGAAACTACGGATTTTTATTTTTATTATTAAATCCAAACTACAAGCATCAGAAACGATAACTATTAAAGATGGTATCCAACCAGAAATCTGATTTCAACATCTTGTTGAGGCTAAAGAAATCATTGGCAAGGAACAAGGAGAACATTAAATTTTTACAGAAATGCAGGAAACATCAAATAATACCAAAATCTCATCGAATCCACATAAAAACCAGCTGCCGTGTGAACGAAGACATCAAGAAACGTATGGAAATGCAATCATTAAGCAAAACAATATCGGAACTTCATACACAACAAGCAAAACGAAACCTAGAAGCATACAGCACACATCTAAAGATGGCCAAAGACGCGACATTAATAGGAGCACCGCTAGAGGAAATGCTGGTGAAGATACATAGAGCATTTGAATGTGAAGTAGCCAAGAAACGGAAAGCGCATAAAAGGAAATGGGCTCAATTGACACATAAGAGCATGAATAAGGAGAATCCCTTGGCCATACTACCGAATTACGTGGTGAACAAATCATCGGTTGAATTTACCCCAAAAGAATTGACAGTTTTAAACAATGGCCTTGGTTATGCATTATCACCTACACCATCATCAGAAGAAATCGTCGTCAATATTGAAGTGGGGATAAAGAGGCATAGCAACGAGGCAAAAGAAGAAATCCGAAGTGGGCTATCGAAAATTATTCGCAAGACAGACGCAAGAAAACCAACAGTCGATCGGAAAATTACAACAATAGCCCGCCAACTAAGAGATAAGCCCGTTTATTACCTAAAAGCGGACAAAGGTAACAATGTAGTTATAATGGACAAAACCGACTACGACAACGCAGTGGCTACAAAACTTAATAATGGTAACTTCTTTGAATTGCGCAAGGACCCACTGCCGGATTCCCCATAAAACGGGTGGATCGAGCCCTAAAAGAAGCCAGTACCATCTTCAAGGAAGTCACAAAACTAAGAATGCCGAACCCATCGCTACCAAGGATTAGATGTCAGCCGAAAATACATAAGGAGGGGAATGAAATGAGAGAGATAATCGCTGATTCCAATTCCCCAACATATAACATCGCGAAATGGTTAATTCAAGAATTTGCGGCCCTTGGAGACACATACGGAAAACACGCGGTTAGGAACACGAGCGAACTTATCAACAAGTTACAGAACGGCGGAAACATCAACGACAACGAGGTACTTATATCCTTCGACGTTAAGGCGTTATTCCCCAACACACCTGTCAAACAAGCCATTTACCAACTAGAAGTTTGGCTCAACAAATTTGAAAACATACCAGAATGGAGGAAGAAGGTGAGAGCCTATATAAAACTATCGTCACTTTGTATGAGCGAAGGCTACTTTACGTCCCGCGGAAAATTTTACAAAACGACAGCAGGTGTTTCGATGGGCAACCCAATGTCACCACTGGTAACCGAAATGTTCATGGCCTACATTGAAACAATCATTGAGGAAAAAGGAGTAATGCCGAGAGTATGGCTAAGGTATGTCGACGATGTCTTCGCCATAGTTCAAAAAGATAAGGCCGAGTATATCCTGAAAGAGATTAACAACATTCACCCGAACATCCAATTTACAATGGAAATGGAAAAAGAGCACTCACTACCATTCTTAGATCTGCGGATAATAAACAACAGCGGGAAGCTCGAATATGAAGTATACCGAAAACCAACTGCGACTCAGAGGACGATAGTTCAAACCTCATCACATACCACAACACAAAAAATGGCGGCATATAACTCAATGGTACATCGGCTGTTCACATACCCCTTAACAAAAGCAGGTTTTCAAAAAGAAAGGGCATACATCCTCGATACAGCAACAAAGAACGGGTACTGCATCGAAGCAATTAAAAAACTAATGAGAAAGAAAGAAGACCAAATATGGAAAAACCAGCATACAACATTATTCGAACAAGCCAACGCCAGAGAAGAAACAAAATGGATTAGTATACCGATGTCCAGTAATTTCTACAAAATCAAATCATTTATCGAAAAGTTCAACATCAAAGTTGTCGGATCCAGTAGAGACGCTACGCTGAAAAGACGATTAGGAAGCGAGAAGGACCCACTAACGGACGGAGAAAAAAGCGGTATATATCAAATAAGCTGCGGCGATTGCGATAAATATTACATTGGCCAGACGAAACGGCTCATCACGACGAGGTTCCAAGAGCACATAAAGGAAGTAGCAAGCGGGGAAAGACGAGGAATTAATTCGGTTCGATCAGCGGTGGCAATGCATATTATCGAAGAAGGACATTCTGTGACGAAAGAAAACCTGGAATTGTTACGACACGTAAACAAACCCTATACTTTGGACGCCTGGGAGAGTTTAGAAATATTGCGGAAGGATGCGGAAAAGTTGATGAACACAGACGAAGGAAATTGTTCATCCAAATTAATAAAACTGCTCGCCAAAAGATGGACAAATCGCGTGTCACACTAAATTACTTTTTAATGAGCATTTTACACTAATTACTTTTTAATGGGCGTGTTACACTAACTACTTTTAATATTTCTCTAATTACTTTTACTAGAGTTACGTATCTTCCCACTTTTAATTTTCACCTGTATCTTTGTACCGATTTTGTATTTAAGCCCATGTGACCTTGCAAATGATTTAGTAGCTAAAGTACTGAAGAAGGGAGTAAATAGCTCCCGAAATACGTATCTACGCAAATAAACAATTTTGTAGTAGGAGAAACTACGGATTTTTATTTTTATTATTAAATGTTTCATATAATTTAATAGCTAGTCGGATAGCCGCGACGCTTAAGAGTTTCCAATAAGCGAAGCTTCATCGAAGCTACAAGTTTACTGGTCTCCTGTATTGTTATTTCCGGCCACTCCTTTAATATTATGTCTTTGAGCTGTTGTTTTGTTGAAATAGTATATTTGCGTATTTTTCTTTCCAATAGCGCTCATAAATGCTCAATGGGGTTTAAATCTGGTGATTGTGGAGGCGTGTGAAATTGTTTGGGGGCCTTGTACAGTAGCCAAGTGTGCACAAATTCCGCAGTGTGCTTGGGGTCGTTATCGTGTTGAAAATAAAAAATTCTTTCTAGTCCCAATTTGTCAGCACTGGATTGCATATTACGTTTTAAAATATTTAAATATGTATGTTTATCCATCGTTGTCTCCTCAAACTCCAGGTTGCCCATACCATTGGCTGCCATACAACCCCAAACCATCACTCCACCACCTCCATGTTTTACCGTTGGGATTGAAGGAGGGAAGATTGCTCTTATTGTATGCTTCTCCTCGCTTACGCTTTATTAATTTGCGTCCCTTTATACCGAAAATATAGAACTTCGATTCATCAGAGAAAAGCATGTTATTCCAGAACCTTCAGGCATATTTAAGTATTTCTTTGCGAAAGCTATGCGCTTTTTTCGATTGATTACAGAAATAAGCAGTTTCTTTCGTGCTACTCTAGCATGAAAACCAGATCGTCTCAAATTTTGTCGTGCAGTAACGACAGAAATATTTTTTGGCAAATCTTTGCTGAATATCATTTGCAATGCAGTCAAGCGTGGATTATTCTTCACTGCATTCAATATTGAGCGGTTTTCACGGGACGTCAGCTTCGGTGGGCGACCAGAACGAGGTTTCGACGTGATAATTCCGGTAGTTTTAAATTTTTTTATTACGGTATACACTGATCAATGCGATCTTCCAACCAATTGTCCAATTTCTCGGTTTGTTTTCCCTTCCTTCCAGAGCTTAATGATGATTTCCTCCTCGCCTAATATGGGGTCTAAAAGGAAAGAAATACCTTTTAGACCCCATACTAAAATTTTTAGATTTTCTTACAAAAAAAAGCAAGAGACACTATTTTAGCTATCTGATCAATTTATACAAATAAAATGCAATCAAAATTTTAAGCAAATTACCATCTGCACGCTCGCCAGATCGCAACAATAATGACCGCTTGTAGAGTTTTGATCGTTTGTTATGTAACGCTGAAGAACAATAGTACTGTTATCTCGGCTGTTTTGCGAACACGTGCAAAGAAATTTGGCATCGATACTGTGCATTGTATATTTCATCAGAAAAATAAAAACTGAGTTTGCTAATTTGTTCACTTTTGGAAAAATATTCTAAATAAAATTTTTTTATTGGTTGCTTGTCGATTTATGACTCTGAGTGTACATAATTAAACAGCGCATCCATGAGCTACCTTTAGCACGCTATCTTCGCGGGGCGCATAAATGGCTCATTCTAGCCGCGTGTGTGCTAAAGTGAGTGAATTAGTCAATTCTCATATCATCTGTCTATGCGTAGAATACTGTTGTTGCAGTTGTGGCTTTTATTTCAAATCCCGATACAGAGAAAGGCTCTTCGACTACTTCATAATTACTATTAATAAATATAATTAATAGATATTCTCAAAGACCTTCCTGAAATTAGGAAGTAGAGAGATCGGGTGGAAATTTTTGGCATTATTATTTACATATGAGTGTCTATTTATATATGCATTCACTGTGCAAAACACTAACTGCGAAATTTACCAGCATTTCCGCAATAAGCTTGCTGAGACAGTTGATATTTTAAAGAAGTGACCTGGAAAGCGGGTGACCCTTCCCCTATTTTATTTACAACCGAATTTTAAAGGTACTTACTTTGATTTCAAGTATAACTTCCATAATTCAGCGGCTGACAATGATCTTGATGCAGTGTTCACTGCTATGAAGTTAGCGGCACACAAACCCAAATCCGTTTGGTGCCCCTTTGACATCAGTGGAAAATGCTAAAAATAACAAATAAGATCACTGACCCATTGTTTAAAAACGAAATAAACCGCGCTAACATAATATAATCAAGCTTTAAAACACAAATCGTCCAATAGTTATTTTAGACATAATGTTCATTTTTCCCCAAACACGTCAACTTCAAAACCAGAATGCCACCTCAACTTATATAAAATTGAAAATTCTTAACTCTCACATATCCAAGTTTGTTTCTTTAATTTCACCTGCCCTGCCCTTAAACCAAATCAAATGAAACGGAAAAGTTCACCATGACTTTGACATTTTTTTCGGAAATCTCATTCAGGCGTAAAAAGGGTTTTTACCGTTACATTTCACCAACCACAAAAATAAATAAATGATTTTCATTTTTTCCCAGCCATTTACTTAACTTTTTGCGAATTTTTTTTCTTCTATTTGATTCATTGTAGAGAAGGTCAACAGTCACCGGAAGAGTGGCATCGACTGTATGGCAAATGTTCAGGAAATGAAATTTATCATATCGTTTTGGGTGATAGTCGGTTTTTCGGTGAATACGAAGGAAAAAGCTTCACCTATGCCAGTTTTCATTCACATCGAAAGTAAGTTGGTTTGTGGTCGGCCTCAGGAAATGGAGGCAAATGATATCCGTAGAGACTAGAGAGTAATGGTAGAATTGTGACATGGAACTAACATTTACTAGATTATTAATGAATTCAGAGGTCAGGTAAAAGTGCCGTACGGAAATTATTCAAAAAGATCAAGATATGAATGCTGAGTGATGAATATTTGGCCTTGGAGTGACATGAAAGCTAATCCTAAGAGGATGACTATTGTAATTTTTGATGTAATAACTGATGGTTTCGTTCGGTAGTACAATTTTAAAAATAAAAAATATTCTTTAAATATGAGAAACTAAAAATACTTTAATAAATTAAAATCCAAAATGAGTGATTTTTGATAAAAAAAAAACTGACGTAACTGGATTTTACCTAAATTTCTCAAAATAATTCAAAACTACTAACATAAAAAATTATGTTCTTTCTAATTCAATTGAATAGATACGGAGTAGCCTTAGTTGGAGTGCGTCCGGCTGAACTACCTGAATTTTACGAGGAGACGATACTCTTGAATCCAGGACCCAGGCACATTATGAAAAAAGACGATACTTGCTACTATATGAGCATAACCAAAGAAGAAAATTCAGCCTTCGTAGTTAATCAAAATCAAACAACGACACCAGAGACAACAAAAGATGGTTTGTATTTATATTATCTTTCATTCTTAAATAAATCAATATATTATTACTGTTGATGTTGCAAATATCTCACAAAAAAAGCTCAAACGAAGTGACAACTCAATCAAGCGAAAATTGATTTAAATGTTTTCAATGTTTTCTACTATCTGTTGCTTTATGAGTTATTCGTTTCGTTTGTTCATGTTTGGCGTGAAAATCTCTTTATTTGATTTTTCTTTTCAATTAGATGCAACGCAAATAGTTGTTCTTTTCAATGAATGAAGAAAAAAACATCAAAACAATCATACATAGATATTTTGATGAAAATTAATTTATTAATAAATATCATTAATTCAAAGTAGAATAAATAGTTCAAGGATATTAGTTACTAACGTAATCGTATTTGAAATTTCCATTTAATAGATTTTATTCATATTTGCAGTTTTCATAGATTGTTTATAGTAAATGAAGAAATAGTAACGGATTAAAAGTGAATCTAATTAATAAATTAATTTAGTTAGAACAACAATAAACAACAACACCACCACCATGTCCACAGTGAATCCACATATGGCACCAGTGCCGTCTGTTTGTGTTCGTGTACCACACAGTCCTAGTCTAGATTCTGATGCGGGTACACCAATCATAAGGCATCCATCTGACAGTGATTTTGCAACGTTATCCGTCCGTGAGTGTACCCACCCCTTTAGAATCATCACAAGAACAATTTTTAATTTCATTCTTTTTACTCCCTTATGAAATTAATCCACACAATTTCTAATTTTCTTGCTTCGTAGAATTTATGCTTTGTAGTGATATGTTTGGTCGTCTTGATTGCAATTTTTATGAAGCCTTTAAATAAAAATTCAATTTTTTTGATTAATCTAAGCAAATGGTCATAATAATATCGTTTATTTTCTCGCAAGCTATAATCGTTCTTGTTATAATTTTCGTTGATCACGATTTGTAGAAATTAACTTTTGGTTTAAGTATTCGATTAAGGGTAAATCAGCTGAGTTTAGTATCAGAGTTTGTTAGTTATACGACGCGATATTGATGTAATATAAGGAAGAAAACATGTCTCAATGCTGAATCAAAAAGGCCGCCTCTAGTACGATATGATTAATACTTCGAACAATATGGTAGATTTCTGGTCAAATTTAAGTTTGTTTGTAAATAACATCACACCATTATTTGGTCTTACAATATCTTCTAATAGTAACAAACATGTGTTGAAAATACTATATGATATCCTTATAAATGAGTAGTGCGTTGAGTGTAGATTATATCAATTGATAAGACTCAAAGTGAAATTTTTCTATTTGGCTTCCTCCGCAAAATAAGTACCCTCATCTGGGTTGAGTTTTTACTTTTTTGAAAAAGATTTTGAAGGTAATGTTTCACTTATTCACTGAAGAATGCTCTGAAGCAAAATTAGGTGGAAATTTATCTTTTGCTGAACTTGGAGCAATTTTTTTTTGACATATTACAAAATTCATATGAATCACGCCGATTATACCAAACTATAAGTACTCAACGTACCAAGAAATTTAAATTTCTCTTCTTAGCTGTATGGAAAATGTATGCAAAGTGGAAATGTATGGCCAATGTGTGCAAAGTGAGCAGCAACCACTACAACAAAATTAAGCCAAATCTGTTGCCCTCAGGAAGACTTTTTAGATTCTATGGGGGATAAGTTGAAATCCTGGCTCGGTAAGCTAAATCGAGTGCTCACTTGATCGTTGCTTCGCTGAATCTAATTGAGTCATTCATCTCCCTTTCCAAAAAAATAAACCTAAGTATAACCATTAAAAAAGGCTTTAAACCAAAAATAATATAAAATTAAAACAAAGATAAGCTTATCAAATGATTCTTATTAAATTTAATTCCAACGATGATATTAGAGGCAAATAAACGAAAATTCAATGTATAATTAGTAGAGACTGTCTAAAAAAAAAAACTTTATAATGTAACAACGGTCGGCCTTTGCACTGAAACCGCTGCAATTTATCTTAATGTCAAAAAAAAACTCAATAAAATAAAAATTTCTAAAACTCGGAAGATTTAAACATTGATTATATAATGGAAGCACCTGTTTGTGTCATACTTACGAAAATGAAACGGTTACCAGTGTGTTAGCACTACAGACAAAAATATACCAAATCTGCTTCACGTTAAGTAAAACCCACCCAGTAAATTTCGTTTCGATTTGATGACTTTGCTGAAAGTTATAGGGTTTAAAAGAATTTTAAAGTTCCCACCCGCCAAATTTTGTAAGTTTTTGAAATATTAGAGCCTAGACAGACAGCGCAGCCTAAATGATCATTTGTCATAAGTGATCATTTAAGTGCTGTGGATCATATGGTAATTTGAACTATTTGCCAAAAACCAAATTATCAATCATTAAGAAAATCGCTAATGATCATCGAACTTTGGTCATTTATTTTTAAATGGGGCCGAGGTGCCCGATGTAAAAAATAATCCCCTTGCAAAAAATCGTTTTTCGCGTTGAAAAAGAAGAAGAAGACAACTTTTTTGAGATGTCAAATTTAAACTCAAAATATTTAAAGAATTTTAATGTAGAACTCCAACTTAACATAAAAGAGGCAACATACACTTAAATCCTTTCAACTTTCAAAAACTAATTGCTTTGAGTGACAGACAATCAGTGACAGTAGCCATCATTAACGCAAGGGATATATGTACGTAAGAGCCTAGACAAACAGGCACTTAAATTACCAATTTACTAATGATCATTTATACCTAAATTAGCAATTTAAGAGGTGCTGACACATGAGGTGCTGTCGCTGACTGTCTGTCACTCAAAGCAATTCGTTTTTTAAAAATAGAAAAATAGAAAGTGTTTTAAGCGTATGTTGCCTCTTTTATGTTCTAATTAATGAAGTTGAAGTGCAAACCGCGCAAGAGCTACATTGAAATTCTTCAAATATTTCGAATTTAAATTTGACATCTCAAAAAAATTTTCTTCTTCTTCCTCGTCAATGCGAAAAGCGTCTTTTTACAGGGGGATTATGTATTATATTGGGCAACTCTACATCATTTAAGAATAAATTACCAAAATTTGATGATCATTAGTGATTTGCTAAATGATTGATAATTTGGACATTTAGTGGTAATTAGCCCAAGCATTACAAGCAACTTTTAAATTACTAATTTAGGTACAAATGATCGTTAGTAAACTAATGATTTAAGTGCCTGTCTGTCTAGGCTCTTAATATGTATTGCTAATAGTCATTGCAGGGTAATTTCCATTTGAAAATTCAATGACAACATCGCTTACCAAACAAATGTCAAAAAATTACAAAAAATACCATAGCTGGCATGCCTTTCACGATTTTTCAACGAAACTCCTAAAAAATTTGGCTAAAGGGGCATTCCACGTGAAGCGGACAGGTAAAAAATTTTGAGGTTTCCGATTTTAGTAATAGTTGATTATGTTATACCTATATATGTTCTGGATCCAGCTGCAAAATGTTTTTACAGTATTAAGTCTGGTTAGCGAGCTAGAGGGCTTTAAAAATTTGACTAACCAGCAGGTATACGCTATTTCGAATCAAATTATCCAGTTTAAAAAAGTAGCAGTAAATTAAATAAAGCACTCGAGTTGATGCTTCATATAATGGGCTTATTAAATGCATTTTTGGGTATTTGTAAAAAAAAATTTTGGCGGGAAAAAATATATTTAAACTTTTGAAACTTGAATTTCACAAAGTTCGACCATTTAATTTTTTTTAAATTTTTTTCCTATAAATAGTTAATAGTGTGTAGATAATCCTTGCCAAGTTTCATAATGGGCGTAAAAGTCGTTTAGGAGCTAGACCAGTTACAGTTTCGAAGCGTAACGGCCGGCGCCCGGTTCGCACCTACCGCCACCTAATGCCAAATTACAGAAACTTTCAATCATACAAAATGCCTTTAGTTCGAATATTAGATCATATTTTGCGCAGCTTTAAAGATGTAAATTATAATTTGATATAATATTCAATTCAATTTTACACACCAATTGAATAATAATGAATCATTTATACATTATGTTGTATATAAATTAATGAAAATTGATTTAAAATGGCGCTGTTCGGAAAATTTGTTTGTAGTGCAATTTTATTAAATATTTAATTTTAATTAAAATACGTCAATTGTCTAAAAGAGACAAACCCATGACGCTGTGTATTCAAACTTTTCCGTTCGTTTAGTCAGTGGCCTAGCAACTACTTAATTAGACAAACGCGTTACAACTGTTTTTTTTTATAGTTTTGTGAGATAATTTCGCTACAAAACGCCTTATATATATATTTACAGTTTTGTTTGTATATTTTAAGTTTTTTTTTTGACTAATTATACAAAAAAATTCTTTTGAATGGTGCCATTGTAAATCAATCTTCATATATTTATATAAAATATAATGTATAAATAATTCATTATTATTTAATTAGAATGTACAATTGAATTGAATATTATATCAAAATATAATTAACATCACTAAAGCTTCGCAAAATATGATCTAATATTCGGATTGATAGTTTCCATAATCATACGTTAGGGGGCGGTAGGCGCGAACCGGGCGCCGGCCGTTACGCTTCGAAACTGTAACTGGTCTAGCTCCTAAACGACTTTTACGCCCCTTATGAAACTTGGCAAGGATTATCTGCACACTATTAGATATTTATAGAAAAAAAATTTAAAAAAAATTAAATGGTCGAACTTTGTGAAATTCAAGTTTCAAAAGTTTAAATATATTTTTTCCCGCCAAAATTTTTTTTTTACAAATACCCAAAAATGCATTTAATAAGCCCATTATATGAAGCATCAACTCGAGTGCTTTATTTAATTTACTGCTACTTTTTTAAACTGGATAATTTGATTCGAAATAGCGTATACCTGCCGGTTAGTCAAATTTTTAAAGCCCTCTAGCTCACTAACCAGACTTAATACTGTAAAAACATTTTGCAGCTGGATCCAGAACATATATAGGTATAACATAATCAAATATTACTAAAATCGGAAACCTCAAAATTTTTTACCTGTCCGCTTCACGTGGAATGCCCCTAAAATTATGTCTTTCACTGCCTGAAATTCGTTTTGATTTCATGACTGCATCGGAAGTTACAGGATTCAAAAGGCTACAAATTTACAAAATTTACGAGACAAAAATTATCATAGCTGTCAGCACTATCCTATGCTTTCAACTAAATTTCTACCAAATGTGCCATAGAGTAAGGTCCAGCTATTGTGTGAATTTCGTTACAGTTATGGGCCAAAAATCAGTTTTTTTTCTCAGTAATTTTCCAAGTTGGCACCACTGCCACATTGGTGACATTGTTTTAAAAATAAATATGGCACAAAAGCCGCTGCGAAGAGTGTTGTAAAAAATGAGCTTTTTGAGGCTAAAGACAATCGAAAATTTCAGATTATTTAACGAAATTTGCAAAACTTACAACCAAGAATGCACAAAAGTCAAAAATGCTTATTTAATATACTCAAATTCCACTTTGGCTTTCAAAGAAGTCTTTAAATAGCACAACATTCAGTCCACTTCATCAAAGTGAATTCATAACAACCCACTTTTAATCTCATCCGCTAAATTTTGACTAGTGATGAAAGAAACTGGTCAGCCTGATGTTTAGCATATAATCAGATGTAATTCAATAGCAAGTATAAGCAACAATAGCTACAAAAATTAAATTATTTTATAATAATAAACTATTTTATAATAACAATAATACAAATGATTTACAAATTGAACTATTAATAATTTTTATAATTAATAATAATTTATAAATTAAACTGAATATCGAAAAAAATAAGCTTTAGAAGTAAAAAAAACTCGTACCCCCACAACTCAATCTTGGGGCTTGAGTTTTGAAGCTAAAGTTGGTAATTTAATAGATTAGTGACTCAAGCATCTACTGATGCCAGATTAGTTTAACTTTCAGCCATATAATTTCAAAAATAAGGAGCGAATCAGTGGTAGGGGGAGTCAAATATTGAAGGAAAACACAAAAATACCATAAAAACACACGAGAAGAAAGTACACTGAAGAAAAACACACAACCACAAAAGCATAAACCAACTTTACTTACCAACCAGATCGATATACATATATCGGTAAAATTGTCTAACGGCTATGAGCAATACGCAGTCAATTTCAACCAATAATTTTTCACCGTCGTTCCCTGAATTTGAATCAAGGAGCACACAAACTAGC
The DNA here is from genome assembly GCA_963978885.1 of Nemotelus pantherinus. Taxonomy (NCBI): domain Eukaryota; kingdom Metazoa; phylum Arthropoda; class Insecta; order Diptera; family Stratiomyidae; genus Nemotelus; species Nemotelus pantherinus. Next base: position 236,135,461 of record OZ022264.1, on the reverse strand, counting down.
ACCCGGCACTCTATCAAATCGACTACATAAGTTTCTGAGTCGCTATTGACACAACCAAATTGCGTATTACGTCATAATATGTTTTCTTTCTTAAGAAAATTATTTATGATATACGCTAGACAAAAAAAAAACTTTAATTTCCACCGTTATTCGTTATAGAATCATCTATGGTGGGGTTGATTGCTTATTGTCTTTATTTTAACTGAATTATAGTTCACGTTTTTCATGACTAGATGAATATTCTGGGAAATATGTGTCGCCGATTTCATTATCTTGTTATATTTTGGATTTAATCCTTGATTATCACTGGATTGGAAGCAATTAATAAATGTTTTTTCGACGTGTAGGTGTAAGTTAATTGCTCCAAACAACTTCTTTGCGGCAGAAGACGCGTGAGAATAATTATTTTTAATGATATTAAATTCCACATATCTGAAAACTCAAATGCTCTCTCAAAGAGAACTGTGTCATTTTTCTATTCCGCTCAAATGGTTTTTTATATTCTTTGTGCCACATTTGAGTCAAACGTATATTTTATGTTTTAATTAACGATGCAGGCATGCATTTATATAATCTGTGACATTGCCATCTATGACAGCATGTCGCAATTCCCAAAAGTGCAGAAAGATTGATATAAACTTCAATTATATCCTTGAATCGACTCCATTTCGTTGTAGCCACAAAGTCTATGAATAGAAAATTACGTACCCCTTCCACTTTACGTTATGAAATGGAAAATCAATGACCCATATTTCGGCTCTTGGAGTGCGGTCAACCGACTGAGGTTTCGAAACTGCAACGAATGGGTACATTATTGAAGCGTCAACCAAAACTACCAATACTGAAAACAGAGAGTGCAAGTTAGCATTCATTCTGTTGACTAAGTAATGACCTAGTGCGAATTAACTAATGAAAAGTGGATTCTATTTGTTTTTCAACTCGACAATCTTCAACAAAGTTGCGTTTGGCGTGTTAAAAGCTTACTCAGAATGAAATGAATTCATAATTGAGAACTCTTTGCTACCCGCACGCCCCCTCTGAATCAGGAATTTTGTTCTTTGCTATGGATTCGGTTTCGAGTCAAGTTCCATAAGCATTATTGAATAAAGAGCAATTCATCTACAAACTACCAAGTGCTGAGTTGATTCAAATCATACATTCATCCTACCCGCATAATAAATTTTCAACGCACAGACTAGGTATGATGTACAAAGTATTTTGAAATTCTATGAAATAGGATTTGTGCACCAGTAATTAAATATACTCGTTCTAACCCAAGTACAAGGTACTTTTGTGGGCGGTTGACGACTGGTGAATGAACGAATGTTTTATGATTTGGCAAATTGAATTTTTGCTCGCACATGTGGAAAACAGCATGCAAACTCTTTGATTAGCATATAAATTAGCAAGGAAGAATGTTTGAATTAATAAATGTTTAAATTAATAAATGGAAAGATTATAGGTGTAAACAGGTAATCACATTACATGTTTTTGGCTAATAATAAATCCACACACTTGTAAGTGGAGTAATATCAAGCAGCTCAAAAGAGTAAACTATGTGAGTTTAAAATACTACTTTTCCGTCTCAGTCTAAAACATATCACATCAAAATCCTCCCCTTATTAACTACTCAGTAAAAACTTCACATTTCATGCTTCCATATTCGTATCGAAAAGCAAAAATTTTTTTGTTGATGCATCCTTTTGTAAAGAAACCCAAAATGTCAGAAGCCAATTTGTATCTCATCGTATTTAGAGAAATGAGCGACCTTTGTGTGTAAGATACAATATTCCAATCATTTCATCCGTTCAGTCTGTACGGTCATTTTGCTTTTCGATTTTCGCTTTTCGATTCAACCACAAGAAACTGGACGAGAATCCTTCGATCTTTAGGCTACAGACGGTCATTGAATACTTTTTTTCGTAAAAAGGTCAAAACCCCTAAGCAATAGCCTATATATACTTGCTAAGGTGTATATAATCTGAGCCATGTAATTATAGAAAATGATTTTGTACGATATTTTTCGCAGTAATATGGACAGGACGTGTTTCAATACGCCAGTATTATCTAATTTACTTGACTCTGGATTCGAGTGATTCAAAATTTCTTGTGAAATGAAAAAGGCGATTTTTATTAAAGTCTAGTAAATCGCTGCTACTAGGTAGTCTTCCTTGAGATTCACTTATTTAAACTTGAATTAAAGATTTTGAAAATAAAACATTTTTCCTTTAACACTTTGCGGGGCAAAATATGAAAAGCTCGATAGTGAGAAAATGTGTTCATTCTTTTGTATATGATTTCAAGTGATATTATAAAATTGATCAAACACAGTTTTTTTTCATTAAAGGATTCTTCGGAAAGGCCATAATATAACTGACAGTGGAACATTTTAAAACATGTTTTTTACCAGTCATACAGAGGCTTACATAGCTCCAGGCACTCTTTCACTAGTTTCGTCGGTGATGTTTTGTATCACTGCAATGAGCGCAGTGACGTGACGATGTCCTTTCCAACAAACGTCTCGATTCTTTCGATTATCTCGATTGTCTCGATTCTCTCGATTGTCTCGAATCTCTCGATTGTTTCGATTGCCTCGATTGTTTCGATTGTCTCGATTATCTCGATTGTCTCGATTGTCTCGATTGTTCTCTCGATTGTTTTGGCGTATCGATTGCGATTCTCTCGATTGCGATTATCTCGATTGTTTTGTGGCGCCGATTGCGATTATCTCGATTGTTAAAATATCTCGGATTGGACGTTTCCATTGAATCTTTGTCTTTGAACTTCAGTTACACTTTGACTATAGTGAAAGTTTGATAAAAGTTTCCCCATCATTTTGAAATATTACTGTACAGTATTACTAATTTTCCAATCAAAATCACCTCTGCGTAAATGTTTATTGGATATCATATTATTTGGTAAGTGCTTCTTTTTGGCTTGTTTTGTTTCACAAATGCCTCTTGTTTTCAGTTCAACAAGAAGATCATGCGAGTCGAAAAAATTTTCGAAACATAATTTATGATTTTGATTGCTTATTATTAAAGACAAATCAAAAACGGTCCTTTCACACAAATCGTTCATTATTGCGTCGGCTTTTTAAAAAAAAAATTATAAGTATAGCCTTATCGGATAGCATTCGAACTCTGAAGCCTCGTTTTACTGCCTTTTTTGGCATACGAGTATATTGTTTCAAGATACTTCTTTCTTCGAATTTCATGATAGACACGTCTATGGCTACATATTTACCAAACCCACAGCACTTCTGGTATTTTTTTAAACAAAATGTCCATAAAACGTCACACTTTGTATAGCTTATTATTATTCAATGATGCTTTCCGAGATATTACGGACGCATCATTCAAGCAAATATTATTAAGTAACCAACTGAATGTCTTCACTGGCTTCATATTCTCAATAAACGCATCGTAAGTTGAGAGCAGATTGGTCATGTTGGGTGGCAATGAAGTTATTTGGGACATCAAGGATAACATTTTTGGCACAGGTGTGAGTGCTCTGAGCTGGTACTGAACCCCACTCTACTCGTAATTTATTACATATAGCTCACATACATCCATCTTCCATCTTCAACGTGGGGGAAGAAAGGCAAGTAACATTCTTCTAAGTCACTTTCAAAATTGTGAAGATCTAGCGATTCCCCATTAGAGGGTATATCAGCATATTCCTCCTTATTTTGTACCAAAAAATTTCGAATTTCTTCTTGCGCTAATTTTCCTCTATTATCTTTCCCTTTTTTTGTTGAAAAATAAGTTTTCAGTTAACATCCACTACAACCGGCAGTGATATACATTACGAGGGTTGATCCAAAAGTAGTGATAATCGGCTATTTCCAGTTCGCATAAAACAGACGAAAAACAAATTAACCGACGAGCAAAATAAGCAATGTGTCGACATTTCGAGGGTGAATCTTGAAAAGTTCCAGTCAGGTCAGGAGAATTTTTTATCACGTTTCGTGTCCATGGGCGAGACCAGGATCCACATTTTTGATGACCTGCAAGCGACCCTTTTTAGCAGGGTCGAAGAAATTCAAAGTGTCGACATCGGCAGGAAAGGCTATGCAACAGTTTTTTGGGAGACTTAAAGAATTGTTATGGTGAAATATTTGAAAAAGGAAGCCAGTATATCAGGTTTTTCCCACGCAGACCCAATAACAAGATCGCGGGAGGCTATTAAGGAAAAAAGAGGAGGCAAACTGCGTACTGGAGTTCTCCTTTATCAAGACAACGTACCGGCTCACAAAGCTGCTGGTGCGATGACTGCAGTTCAAGAAACAGGATTCGAACTGCTTGAACGTACGCCCTATTCACCAGATCTAGCTATCAGTGACTTTTACTTCTTTCCTCGACCCCAGAAACACCTTCGGGACAAGAAATTTGAAGATGATAGCGAAATGATGGCGAAATGATAGCGCTGGTGAGGCGTTTTGGGAGAGTAGAGGCGAATATTTTTGTTATAATGGTATCTTAGCTTTGAAAAAAAAGCTGGACTAAATGTATTAACTTCTTAAAACACTATATTGAAAAATAAATATTTTTTTTTAGTTTAACTACCTTGGTTTCTATTGATTATCATTGCTTTTGAATTAACCCTCGTAAAATCACTTCATTATCCTGTCAACATCCAATTTTGACTTGACAATAGAAGAACAATGGGCAAAGATATTTAAAATAATAATTTAATTTCGACGTTATCTTACATGTAATTTGGAAATTTAAATTGTACTTCTTGCATATTATGCTTTTGAAGCACATTTGTCATTTAAATCAACAATTCTGAATCGGTTTTGATGTCTTCTTTCTTTTTCGTTTGCATAAATTCATTTAAAATGTATGCATTGAAGAAACTGGTTCCACCCCAAACACAAAGCTCTGCCGTACAAGGAGGAGAAGTAAACTGTTTGAATTATTGTATATATGTATTTGAAAAAATTTACATTGTAAAGTAAAAAAAAGTTATCTATCAATTATTTGTTGGACTCATTGTATAGAGTTATCAGCAACACGTTTTTGCTGCATGGCCTCCTATAAGACATTACTTCAATTCGATGAAGCTAAATTACAATCAGTTATAAATCTGAGTGGAGACTCACCTCTTTCGTTAATATCCTTGCTACCCCAGCCGGTGTGATACGAGTTGGTGTCCGCATCTAAGAGCAATATTTTTATCTTGCTACAACCTATTCTGGCGGAGCGGCTTTTTTCGTGTGACATGTGGGTGGAGGCTGGGAGTACACGCTCTTCCGAGCCCCACTCAATCGCTACGATGGTCAGATCATCCCTTCCAAAATTAGACAGAAGAGAAGCATGAATATTCTTCCTTACCAGCATGGCCGTTCTGTAATGAGAAGATTAGGTTGAAATGCTATGCCTCCAGTCTAGCAGCCCGACCTTCTGAAGATATCCATGGTCCACAAACCAGCAATATGTCAAACTAACCCTCGTGAAGCGTCGATGCCAAATTAGTGCAGATTAATGTGCAATATTTTTAGCGCCCGCGAAAACATCCTTCTTAACCTGCGACTAATTCTTCTGTAGACGAGCCGTTGTACGCTTTGGATTAATTGTGCCCAGATCGCTCTCTACCACACCGGTCTCCAAGGTATTTTCATCGCCTTCGCCTGGAACTTCCTCAAGCGCAGATGAACCCTACCTATGCATGCGTCTTGGCAAAACGTGGGTAGAGCAGATCGTCGGACTCTTGTTGGTCTGGAGTATGTATGTGTCCAAACGTACATTGGAGCCTCCAGACTCTGAAGCGATTTCATAGCCATCTACGGTTCTACTGCCCGCACTATTATCAGCTTTGTTCTGAATAGTATTCCCATGCTCCTTTGTCCAGTATTTCCAACCGAGCTCCTTTCCAAAACCCAAGTCACTCTTGGGCTATAGCTACACACTAACCAACGTAAGTTTGGCTTCACACGTGATGATTTTAACGCGCCTGAGGTAGCCCGCCCGATCAAACGCAGCACAGCCAGTTCGGGATGCTTCTTCATTTGACCAATTATCGCCTGACTCTACCATCTTCCAATTCTCAAGCGACAATTGATCCAAGGGGCTGCTATGATTAATCAGTGACACAACTAAGTGCTGCTTAGATACACTGCTAGCCTTTATGATTTTATTGGCTTAGAAATGGAAGATTGTTGGATCTCTATCAGACTGGTGTTATTTGGTTTCACTCTCAACGGACATCTGGTTTTTTACTGCTAGCTTCTTAGATGGTCTTCGCTCCACCTTGTTATGGATGAGAGAGTCCTTAAGCGCTAGCTTCACCTTACTTGCAAAATATTGTTGACATTTTGATACTGTCTGAACCCAGCTTAGCCGTTCCTTCTCCTCCGCGGATTGCATTATTTCGTCACCAACCCTGTCGAAAATGCGGAACGCCGCCTTATATTTCTCCAGCACTCTTCTACTCTCTTTGCTTGGCTTGGGGTATTTCCTCTTCTGGGGCCCAGCGCCTTTATATCGCTGAGGAGATGTTAGAAGCTCCTTATCTTCTTCGATCGAAACACTGCAAATTCGATTCTGCGAGTCCTCTGGCATTTGCGAGTCTATTTGGTTTCTGTTAGGGGAAATGTGGGAAAGTTATATTATCTGCTAGTGGTGGAGACCGTTGTAGCTTGGATCTCTGCCTGAAAAGATCCAGCACGGTTCCGAAACCTCTTTACTTTGAACAAAACCCCTGATAACACTACCTGCTATAGAGGTCGAGTGTTCTACCTTTATAGCATTGCAGTCGCCGTGCTTGACTCTCTGCACCGTAATTTTATCTCCTTTTCAGTTTTCCATGATTGTTTTTTGGTAAGAGTCTCCTTCCCTTACATAAGCTCTTGGCAAGGCAGCAACAAAAAAGGCTTGCTGAGACACTACCCTGAGACCCCACAATAAGGTGGCAGACAATCGAAGGCGTCAAATGCACATCGAATTGGGATATGAGTTCAACGAGACTTATATTTGCCTGAAGAATGAGGTATTTTAAAGTACTAGGTATCTCCCTTTATTGCAATTTCCCTAATTTCACTTAATGTCTAACAAATTTTACTCGTTTTATCTTTCAAATCAAATGTGCTTTTGCTTGCTTTTATGCAACTAACGCAGCATTAATAATAATTATGTGCAAACATAATATACAAATTTTGCAGCTAATCAATTCAAATGAAAACATATTTCACTTCCTTGCTCATAATACTCTGCTCATAAAACTGAATATACACCTAATGAATGAAAGTACTCCTACGTAAATTCGCCCTTTATGCTCTTTTAACTGCCTAAGCTCATGAAATTAAATTTATTTCAATATGTTCCCCATATTCGTTTCAGCTCCCGTCTTTTCCCTTTTACGATATTATCATCGTCATTTCAATTTTTTACGAACAATTTTACTGCATCAATTTCATTCGCGTTGAATCTTTATCCTTGGATTACTTCTACAATTCTCTCTAAATTATCTTTATTGTATTTGAAAGCGGCAAAGCATCTGCTCGAACACATTTTCATGCTGTGCATATTCAACCCCCGAATAGCAGGATGATAGTAAAAATTTTAAACTCATCGCCTCTGTACGTTTTCTTTTCAACTTTTATTTTTTCCCCGAAATCGTATAAATTTTCCAGGAGTTTTCGCTTCATGTCACTCAGCAGGATATGCAAACAAACATATACGACAAGTCGACGCGACTCAATTTAACCAGAGGGTAAAAAACGAGAGAAAAAATGCAACATCGATAATGATGACAAAGACAAAAAATCTAAGTTTACGATACTTTATGCGATTGCTAATGTTGTCGTGCATATCTTTTATCGCTACGATGGTTTTCTTTCGTTTCGGCAAAAATGATGGCGAATATAGAACTGAAGTTTGAATTTACTTTAAATGGATTCATTTGCAGAAACCCGACAAATTGTCAGAGAGCATATGGTGGTTTGCACACTGAAAGCAAGGATTTTCGTTATTCGTTTCTGCATTTTCTGTGGAATGAGTGCAAAAGATACAAGTAGTGCAGAGAGCTCGAATATTGTCTGTGACAGTGAACTGATAGACCAATTTAACGCTGTCTTTCGAGTTGATATCGGATAGAAAGATTAAGATGCTTTAGTGAAAGCAATGGTGGTTGAAGGAATTTCATTGCTCGAAAAGACGTGAGCTGTATCAAGAAAAAAATGCTCTAAGCAAATGTTAGTTTAACTTAAAGTCTGACGGATAATTGGTTATTGTATTTTTTTAGTCAGCAAAGTTCTATCATTACTACTGCAAGTGTAACTTTAACTGTAGGTACAAATTAGAGACAAATGTCATTATGCTCAAGCGGTTTTAATAAAAGTTAACGAACAATAGCTATGACTGTTTCTGAAAAAAAAGAATGCTCAAATAAATTACAATAACGTGAAAAGTTCAAAAAAGCCAAGATAAAGCAATTCCAGCCGTTTTAAAGTGTACAACACATTTGAAAGCAAATACATTTGATAGACTAAGAGTTAGCTTAAGCTAACTCTTTTCAGATATATTTTTTTTCTCAGCTTTAGACTCTCGTGAAAAATGAAGTAATTTTAGAAAATATTTTCTATTTTTATTCATATGATGATTTTTAGGAAAGAAAATGATTTGACACATCTATTTACTTGCATTTTATCAAACTAATTATTTTGCAAAGCATGGTAGCGTAATAACAATAAAACTACTATCTTAGATTAAAAGAATGAGCAAGTTTTAGTCAGATTATAGTTTATATTCATTGCTTCACATATGCACCTCTCATTTTATCTTAGCGAAGTAATATACTTTTTGTCACTCCAACTAATTAACCTCATTACTTATTGACCATAGCTAGGTACCCACACTTAGATCACACTTATGTAAAAGTAGGTAGGTCTCTTTTCGCGAAGCAGCCAGCAAACTAATTATCAGAAAATATTCATACCCAACATTTAAACCTCACATACATCTTTCCGCTTAATATCTTTCTAAGTATAAAAAACAATGTAACATTTCCTACTATTTAAACTAACGCTTCTTTAGCTCTCTAAGCCTTATTTCACTTCTCCGCTATTTCCATTATTAACGTCAAACTTTAACGTAACCTTAATTTCTTAATTTCTCTTTGAACCGTCGTCAATTTAAGTAAATTATCTGCTGTACAGGTTGCTGTATATGCTTGTTTATGTGTCAATTGTTTGACAAGAAAGCATGAATTTATGTGAATCCGTCCCATTTCCTTAGACTAAAACTTATAATAAAATACGACTATGTACCTACTCATTAGAAAGTAAACAATACAAACATACATCTTAGTCGTTAATATGTTCGTTCTCGTTCTCCTTGAAATATAGCTACTGAGCATGCAACGGCGGTTGTGGTGTCTGAATCGAAGACGAACATGAAGGAGACTGCAACAACGGTTATGGCGGCCACACCAACAACACCCGCAACAACCATCACGACCACAGCACATTCTACTGTGACGACCGGCAACCACCTGGATGTGCCACAACAAAGTAATCCTAATCTTCTTAGTCCTGATATTTTAAACCAGCGAAGAGGTAAGCGAATATTGCCTGATTTAAAGCTTAAATTTGAAAAGTTTTGATGAAATGGTCGCGATTGGTGTTTGTTCCGACAATGTAGTACAATGTACTAATTACAGAAGTAACGGAAATTGATACCGTTACTTTTGTAATTAGTACATTGTACTACATTGTTGGTATACAAATACCCACACTGGGCGCGAAAATGAACTACCATAATTATACGAATAAAACTAGAAAGAAACAAGTGAGATATTATTGAAAAAGATCAAATAGTTCTATTTAAGCTAAATTTCACAAAAAAAAACCATACAAAATCTATGCGTGCGCAAGCAAGGTGCCTAAAAAGTTTGAGAAAATTTCCAAATTTTGAGTCAAAATAACTTTTGACATAAAACAACCCATATTAGAAAAAAACAACCCATATTTAAATATTATGCTATGTCAACATAGCCAATATAAACCTTTTGAAATTTCATATAGTTCAAAAACAGTATCACTTCCCCAATTCACCTCTAATTTCAGCATCTGAAACTTTTGTTTACGGAAAATCACAACTTGATAATCAAATACAACTGAAATTCACAAAATGTATTAGTTTTGAGTAGGACCAGGTGGAAGTGATACGATCTGGAAAAGTTACTAAGAAAAAAATTGTTTTTTGCCCTCTAACATATGATTCAGTCACCAGATTTGAATGAAACTCGTACACTAGCTGAACCTTACTTTAAGACATTTTCGATAAAAATTGATTTGAAAAATTAGACTGGACTTGCCAGCTATGGTAATTTTTGTGTCTTGAATTTTGAAAATTCGCTCAGCAAAATAAAGCTTTTTTCAGTAGCACTTCCGGTGCAGTCATGATATCCAAACAAAAATTCAAACAGTAAATGGCCCTTATTGTAGGCCAAATTTGATAGGAATTTAGTTGACAAATCATGCTAAAGCTGCAAGCTGTGGCAGGTTTTGTATTTTTTCATTGCTGTTTTCTTACTTATTGATAATATTAGTAAATTTTCAAATATTAGTGATCTTGTAGGGACAATAAACAGCAAATTCTAAGATTTCGAAAATTTGAAAACATGGGTGTGGTAGCCCCAAGTTTATTTTTACCCCTATAACTTCCAATGCAGTGATCGGATCGAAACGAAATTCACAGCTTGAGTTTAATAAAATGCGAAGCAGATTTGGTAAAATTTTGGCTTTCGTACTTACAGATACTACCATTAGATATTATATATGGCAATTATCTTCAACGAAAATAAGTAGCCCATTTTTGAATTATCCAATTTCTGGAAATTTTTCCAACACCTTTCTATTCTGGTAACTTTCGATGAAGTTATGGGATGACAACGAGATTCGCAGGTTAGGTTGATTTTGGCACGAAGCAGTTGTGGCGGGTTTTTGGTTTCAGTGCTTGCAAAGTGTTGCAGGGACTGAGTATTTTCATCATTTATGTTAAAGAAGATGCCACTTTCAAAGTTTTATAAGATGAACGATTCCTCTACTCACGATTCCTCTACTGTTTACCGAACATTAGTCTTTGTAGCGGTTTCTATGCGCTAGAATTTTTTTATTATATATTCACCTGGCACAAGGTAAGGTAAAGTCTCCATCTCAGTTATAACAGTATCAACGATAATATCATAAGATTGTTCAAATTGCCCTCAAGAAGTAGGTTATTTTTGGTGAAGTTTTAATTTTATCAGACGAATTTTGCAATCGTCAGATATTCTTTTAGATTCAAACAGATAAAAAAACACATTTTTTCCTGATTTCCTGGAAAAAAAGTTGTCACGTGATTTTGTTGTTGCTTCGCAAAACATGCAGGCAAATCATATTCGAAACCACAAACTTTATTTTGATTGTAATTTTTTCCAAAACAGTAAATGTTTGTTCGAGACGGGACACACATAATTTACCAAAAATACAGTCGAAGTGCTTTGAAAAAGATTCTTCAAAATGTTGATAGGTGACCAATCATAAATTTGTGAATATGGGCAGAAAAGTAAGAAACAGCCAAATGTATGGAATTTTCTAACATGAGGCGAACTCAAGGAAAGTAGAGAACTCTTGAAGCACTTTGAAGGAAAAGGTTACTTTTTTTGGAAAATTTAACCATGTCGTGACTAGACTACGAAAAAATCAGAAAACAATTAATGCCAAATTTGCAAACAATTTGTTTAATAAAAGTCTTAGATGGATTGAAAAAAGCAACTGATGATGCAGGATTACTTTTTGTCCGAAAATGCAAGCTTTCACACATCGGTTTAAACAACCGGCTATTTCTTCACTCAAGACTTCAAATGAATGAGTCATCTTCAGTGCACTCTTGGTTTGTCATGCGACGATTCTTTTTTATTTCCACACACTAAAAAATTGCGTGGTAATGATTCTCATCGGCCGATATGCTCCAAACTTGGACGTACTGTTTACATTTAATCAAAGGATTAAAATCCGAATTTAGAAATAATTTGTTCGCTTTCTTTAAGAAATTCTTCATCAAACGTCTCCGGTCGCGTCTCGTCACCGACCATCACAGGCCACGAGCACAGTCAACGCCGCGCATTCGAAAATCAATTCTAACGGTATCCTGTTTTCGTGAATTTCGTCATTAGTTTTCGGACCGCTAATTGTCCCTGGAATTTTTTCTGATGCACATTTACAGTGCGCATCGAAATTTATCGCCTAGAAATTTCGAACGAATTGGCATTATAGGATCCATTCTTGTTTTTTGCCGAAATGTCTTTCTTTTATTCGCAAGTTTTTGAGTCAAATTTTGAAAATATCTACTAAAAGCGGTTGTAATTGGCGATATTTATTTTGAATTTTTTCAAAGCTACAGGGTAATATCATTTTTTTTCTCTGATTGAAAGAGGTTTTATCAAAATTTAAAAATTATTATCAATATGAGCAGCAATCACATCAGTCAATGTAGATTTTTTCACAATAGAACAATGAATTCAATCAAGGGATGAGGGCTAATTGAATTCAGGTGATTTGTGTATTGAACAGGAGAAAATTCTTCAATTTAAACTTCTGAAGCTTATTGGAGCTTTTGTTGGTATCAAGCAGAGAGTCAAATTTATGCTTAATAATATGAGTTAAAATCACTAGCGAATGACAATACAACAGAAAAAACTCCTTCTGGACTTCAAATCTCTGGTACTCCGGGCTATTCCTTGCATTCCTATTTATGTATTTAAGCTATTTTTACTCACCTGCGCAGAATTTTGTTTAACATCTGCTATTAAGACTATCACAACCTATAGGCTATAATTTTTGAGGTGCAACTTGTTCAAATCCATCCATGATCATGCGCGGGGCTATGAGTTGACTTATCACTGCGCCCACACATTCAAGAGTGTAATTGATTTATACACAAAAAAAAATCAAGAAAACTTGCAGTTCAGTCAAAGTCTTAAGGCCCCCACTCACGAGCAGTCCATCAGTCCAAATGGCCTGAGGCCAGGCCAAAATCTCACCGTGTGTGGAAGAACTCGGAAGGACTCATGGACTCAAGGAACCAAATTAAATTTCCAATCAATCCAAAGTCCATGGACTCAGGCCATCGGGCCATTTTTTGGCTGGACCGTATGTGGAAAATTAGTAGGGCGAATTTGGGGGCGATAAAATGGACTAGTCGTGTGTGTTGAAGCCTCAGTTCAAACAACGTGGCAGTCTTAGCAAAGTAGCGGTCAATCTTCCGCGAGGAGTGATAGTTTGCCTCATATTTATATCCTTTCGTTTGATAAATGGGGTGACCAACTATAGCAACGTGTTATATGTCGTATCATCCATTTTTAAATAATTTTGACAATCAGAAGGCTCAAGTTTGAGTTTTTTTTACCAAATCTACAATTTTTACCACTTCCTTTTTGGCTATCGTTGCTTTATGTAGATGCAAGTTGCAATTGCAAAAAAAACTCCTCCATATGCTTCTGATCCATTAATAGATTAAAAATATTTTTTTCTTCAAATTTATCTTCATTTTTTTCTAAATTAATGACAGAAAATGAAATGGACTGACTGGATCGAGGCTCTATCGTGAGTGGCGAGCTAAATTGGACTTAAACCAAACGGACTCAAGCCAAATGGACTCAGGCCATTTGGACTGCTCGAGAATGGGGGCCTTTACAACTTTTTCAGCAAAACTAGCAACCAGGCTAAAAATGCTCATAGAACGACCAGGGTGTCCTGTTGAGAATATTATTTCGAAAATTCTACTAAGAATATTACTTCAAGAATGGTTGTAATCCAATCATCTCTCAACATAGGATAGTACTTCTTATTTTCTATCTACTCATTTACCTATTGATTAAGCAGATTCAATTCAGCAAAATAACCGGCTAACCTAAATGAAATACAATATTTTCTCTAGCAAATTTAAAATATAAATCCGAAATTTAAACTAAAAAACCGGGTTGATTGTTATATACAGTCAGAGTCAAAAGTTAGTATACAGCTTCAGTTAAGTTCTTTAGAGCCAAATATTTTCATTGAAAGAAGTAAAACAAAATTTATTTAGTACATAAAATGAAAAGTACAGTTCTCCTCTTTATTTGGTATAATGATGATCAAAACAAAATTTGAATTCGTGAAATATTGGTGAAAAATGTATGAAGTATCTGAAAAATTCAGTCAAAAGTTAGTATACAATCAATATAGAGTCAGCCTTTTATAATACCTTGGTCCAAAATTTATTTGATTTAATATTTTGTTGGTCCTCCTTTGGAATGAATTACTGCTTTCAATCTATTATTCATGGAATTTACTAGGTTTTGGGTAACATCGGCTGAAATATTTGCCCATTCCTCGGTCAAGGCCGTTCGCAGATCATTTTTTGATTTTATGACTCGATTCCTTATTTTTCGGTCCAAAACTTCCCATAGATGCTCTATAGGGTTCAAGTCAGGCGACTGCGGAGGTGAATGTAATTGCTTAGGAACCCTGTACAATAGCCACTCTTTGACAATCTTTGCTGTATGTTTTGGATCATTGTCTTGTTGAAAGATCCATGGTGTTACAAGTCCCAATTTTTCAGCACTAGTGCATAAATTGTCTTTTAATATCTGCAAATAATCTCGGCTATTCATTGTAGATTCAATAAAAATTAGATTTCCAGTGCCCGCAGCCGACATGCAGCCCCAAACCATCAATGAACCGCCACCATGTTTTACGGTCGAAATGAGATTTTGAGGAAGTAGTTGGCTATTCTTGGCTCTCCAGATCTTTCCACCCCTCTTTGATCCAAATATTTCAAATTTGCTTTCATCACTAAACAGAACGCTATTCCAAAAGGTCTGCGGGCTATTTAAGTGACGTAGTGCGAAATTAACGCGCTTAGTGCGATTTATAGCAGAAATGCATGGTTTCTTTCTAGGCACTCTGCCGTGCAACCCATTATTATTCAGCGCTCTACGTACAGTTGAAGCGCTCACTGGCTTACAGCGTTCTTCAGAAAGATTTCGGGCTATTTGGACTGCGGTAGATTTCGGGTTTTTTCGCACTTCTCTTACAACTTTTCGTATTTCGGTTGCTGTCATAGTACGTGGCCGACCTGAACGTTTCAAAGTTTTCACATTTCCTCGAATTTTGCTCCGTTCTATAATTTTCTGAACAGTTCCACGGTTTATGTTAACAATGCCGGCTATTTCACTTAAGGTTTTCCCATTTTTTCGATGGGTCACTATCAACTCGCGAATTTCTACTGCTATTTCTTTACCACGTGCCATTTTATGTTAAGCATATACACAATTAACACCAGAACCTAATCCATTCACGCTAAAATTCAACTGCGAACTTAGTTTTGCTTGAAAAACACACTTACAGTGCTCCAACATAGCGAAATTTATAACGACACTTGTAACAAATTGAAATTCAGGGCATTGTATACTAACTTTTGACTGCATTTTGAGGAGTTATTTTTATTGTGTAGCAAAAAACTAAGTGAATATGACTAATTTTTTCGACCACATCTTATGTTAGAAAACATAAGACTATAAAGTTTAATTTTAGAGAAAATAATCTGTGTGTCTTACGTATTATGGAAAATATATAGCTTCAAAGATTCAAGTATGATCTGTATACAAACTTTTGACTCTGACTGTACATGCCAAAGTTGTAAATAATAAAAATAAAATTCTAGAAGACGAATAAGCTAGATTTTTTTATTTAAAAAAATATGCAAAGTCTGTGGCAGAGGACTGTGTCTGAGATCAATATACTAGCAGCAAAAAATGTTAAAGTGATTCTTTTAGGCTGATGTGGTACCGAAAATCCCTAATCTAATTGCTGAGTACAATGGTACAGTTTGAGATAATTCAACGGTACAGTTCATAAAGAAAAACGTCAACGAATAATACTCGGAGTGGTTTCGCTGATAAAACTTGCATGATTTGACTAAAAGGAAGCAGGTTAACCTGCGCCGGTCATATTATATTGGAAATGCAATTTACCAACTGAATCCAAGGAAACTCTAAATAAAATAGACAAACAGCTGAAGATTTTCATACAAAAATTGATATAAAATACAAAAGCCAGAATGCGTAATCGTACGGCAGTTTAATACGAGGACAATATTGGGAAACTATCATAAAGAAAGAAAAGCATATTTGTCTTTTTCGTGCAATCAGATTCTCATCCTACTAATAACCAAGAAGGGGTATCTAATTTCTGGTTGAAGATATGATACTGAAAACGGTGTAATTATAATCTATAAAACAAACCAAAAGACAAATCAAAAACCAATATCCAAACAAGAATGTAAGAAGAATATATATAATTATTTAAACAATGAAAAAGCAAAACTTTTTCAAATAGTTTACCTGCTTTAATGGGTTCTGTTCTGATAGTTCAGCTTGGAATTGAAGTCACCCCATTTAACATGATTAATATATAAGACAGAAACACGGTTGTAGTGCCACTGATGCAGATGAGTTCTCTTGCTTCAACTTGTTTTAAATATTTTTTGAACTTTCAGTCAACGTTAGACTATTCATTTCAGATATTGTCCTAATATTTACCAAAACACTTTTTACCACAGCGTAGACAGGAATTTGTTGGAGCAATCTAGATTTTTTCAAATGAATTATTTAAATTCTTATAAATCATATCCTCTTTAATTTTATTTCTGCTAAAAATAATCACTATCATTCTCGATCTCAATTCTGAGCTCTTTGTTAGAATCAGACTTCTTAGTAGGTTATTGCTTGTATCAATGATTCTCATTTTTTCTAGGCATTTACTGAGAGCATTTATTTATGCAACAATAACATAATAAAACCTAAGGTAACAAAGTCTAGAATGAAATAGTTTTCTGATCTTCATCTCGAGAGACATTCATCTCTCGATTTCTCATGACAACTAGTAATTCTAGCCAGATAGAAAGGGATTTCGCAACTAATCCAAATTTATATGATACTCAAATATTCCTTTAGTTTCCTATGAGTGTAGAAGTTCAACAGAAAATATAACGCTCGCAACCTTGAAATCTAGCCAAAAATTTGTATATTAACATAACAAAAAAATTTGTATATATAGGCGATGATTCAATATGACCCACATTGGGCGCATATAAATAATTCTGTTGTATAACAGCTATTATAATAAAAATATTTTTTTTTAACACATCTTACATTTAAGTATGAATATTGTAAGTAAAATTAGTAAAAAAAAACATTATCCACTTAAACAGGCTTCGAGCTGAGTAATTGAGTCATACCGAACTCTAATCATTCCAAATCTTTATGTGATGGTTTTCCAAATGAATTATCTCTGAATTATCTCATTAACAGGAGACAAAGAAAATTAATTGAAAGGAGTGTTAAATGTACAAATTTGGTCATTTCGTTGTTGTTATTCTTCTTATTTTCGTGTTTTTTTTCTGATTTTTAATTAACAATGTATCAAGTGCTACTGAATGATTCACTATGCAGTAACCTGTAAATATATATTTTAGTGTGTCTTAATTAGTCGTAGTAATATAAAACTCATCATTCGAAAAGAAACGATCATCAAATGACATAAATCAAAACTTTTCAAAAAAAAAAGTTCTACGTTCTCGTTAAAAATATCAAACAAGAGAATTCCCATGCACATATAGTCAAACCAATTAAAAGCACCTATCTTAGTCTTGACAACTTTTGCAGAAAAAAATCTCATGTACATTTTTCTCTATTCGGATTCATTATAGGTAGCAGACGACCATCGATTCTTCCTGTTCCCGATATGTTCACATCGTCATCGTTCAGTATATCAGGCAACGACGATGGTGATGAGGGTGATGAGAGTGATGACGAGCTGGATGACGATGTCCCATGGAGATCACCATCCGAGAAAATAGCGTAAGCATGTTATTGATTGTTAGCCTGACATAGTAGTAGTCCATACTCCCAATCAATGTCATTATTCATAGTCATACACACCATCATAATACGATTCGGTCGTTAGCCACTGTCCATATTAAGCGTGCACTATGTAGATTTTAGTCATGTATTTGTAAAATAGTCATTGTCACCGTAAAAACCCTAATCGTACATCACCGAACCCACAGCAACTTAAAGCACTCACTAGTTGTTCCCGCACGCAAACATTTAATTTCACCATTCTATATTGACAATATCGAGGTTATATATTTCTTTTTTTGTTCCATTTCACATCACCACCGCTTCAATTTTCTTTTGATCTATCCAATACTATGGACTCTTATACAATTTTTTTAGTCATTTTTGTTCCAACGCTCGCTCCCCACTCCTTTTTCCTGCATCACAATAAAATGCTCCTTGTTTTGTTTTGGAGCTATTCTAGGATAGAGAATCTGCACCTGCTTATGATTGTCATTTTCAAATAATAGCTGAAGTATGAGTGAGCGTGCTAGTAATGTATTTTGCACCTTGGTATTTCGTAGGTGAAACTAAGTCCACCTGACGTGAACTGCTTGTGCAGCTTATCTGGTTCGAAAGATACAGCCACTCCGCTGCCACTTCGTCTTTCTCACTGAAATTGATTATTTGTTTGTTCGCTTTTATTTTCCTGATGGCTTTTTTGTGTTTTGTATACACTCCATGCATATCGTATGTCTTCCTGATTACTAGGTTGCACGAATACTAAATCGGATAAATAATGTGCAATGATTGTAATTGAAAGTCGATGAAAATTCCCATTCAGAATGGCTCTGTTTAAAATGTTGTCGATATAAATGTTTCGGATTCAATCGAATTGAATTGAATTTGGGTCAGTGGTCAGACCGGTAATAAGATATGAATAAATGAAAAGTGGCTAGTGGATAATGTGCTTTCAGGAAATGTAGCAAATTTAATTATACGAATGTTCGCTAATTTTTCAACCTGGGAAGGGAAATAAATTATTATGATAAAGTGTACTTTGCTACGAGAAAAGGCTATTTAGCAATTTAAAGGTACAGCTTATTAACAAAAAAAAATATTACCAAGAAAATGATTTATTCCGATAAGTTATTAGTTTATTGAAAATATAACTCATTTAGTTCAGGCTTCAAAACTAATTTCCTAGAAGCTTTTGTATCCGAATATATACAAGATGAATTGCTAGCACTTTAAACTTTCAGCTCGCACCCTAGCAACAATAATCAGAAATTTAAGTCTGGAGAAGGAATAATGAACTCAAAATTGAGGTTGGACTTACATTAAATTCACGAGTTGCAATATTTGGTGTGGAAAGATAGCTGTAACTTTAAAAATCATTTAAATAAATTTCAAAATGCTATAAAAACTTGCGTAACATTAAATTTGGAATTAAAACAATTGTGCAGAAATCATAATGCTAATCTTTCTACTTTTATTTTCCAAACATAACTTGGAATACATAGTACATGAAACCTATAACCTATATAAGTAAACCAAACCTGGATATAAAATACAGTACAAAAATTGTATTAATTAAACAATATTTGTGCTAACTTTAAAGCAAATATTTGTCAAAATAATCATTGAACCACTTAGTTTTGACACATGTTTAAAAATTTTGAATTTATACATGGTAAACTAAAATCAGTGTGTTATAAATAGTATCGAAATTCGGGTCCAAATCCTTTTAGCATAAGTACCACAAAATATTAAAACTATTTACTTTGAAAAGTCATTAAATCTTAAATTTGAAGATGTTTGGCTTTAACATCAAATAGTATAAACCACGTGGAGTTTCAGAGAAAAATGAAGAAACGAACAATTTATAAATCTCCGAATAATTCTCATTTAAACTTCCTGAAAAATAAATTCAAAAATTAGCGTTTAAATGGAATCATAGATTTGCTTACAAAGGCTTTTGATTTCAAACAAAATTAGTTAATTAGATTTTGTGTTACCTAAGTAGCTTCTTTTTGCTGAAAACTTTTCCATTTTTGGCCAGAAAAATAATAATTACAAATAGCAGTAATGAGTTCTATCTAGTCTTGCACATGATGGTAGCTTGAAGATTTTCATGGATAGTTTTCCCGCTGTCGTACATACGGGTTTGCATAATGATCCTTCTTGCTCGTTCAATAAGTAGTTTTGAATTCTTTCGATCTTCCTCAAATAAAATTTACTCTTCATTTTATATATGAGAACTCGTAAGGACGGCTCGTAACACAAAAATTTTGGTCAGCCAAAAAGGAAGCTATTTTATGTCAACTTAAATTTTTGGTAGGAAATGTTGGAGACATTCATGTTCTTCTCTTCAGAAAGGAAGCGACAAATAATAAATGAGTATGCCTGGAGCATTCTCGGCGATTAAAACTAACATCAAGCCCGTAAAACTAAAATTAGGGTATTGCACAAAACATCTACGTCATGGAAGCATTTTTATTTAATCCGATGCTCAAGTCAACACTGTTATTTTGCTATAAGATATATGAAAAGTCCTGCCAAAAGATGATGATTTTTAAAACACTAAATAGAAGCTTAGTATTTGAAGGGCTTATTGGAAAATTTACTGCGCTAGAATGATAGGTAGGTAGGTAAGTTCCGCAGATACCTTTTTCAAGCACACAAAAGCCCATGTTGATACCATAATCGCATTGTGTACAACCTTTATTAATTGGATAATCACCTTGGGTTCTTGATGGACTGGGTGATTCTCTTCAGATCTACCAAGGCTATTTTGACTGGATTTGCGAAGAAGCTAGAGCCAAGGGGCTGCTTTCTTCTTCCGTTAAAGACCGAGCATTCACAAAAGAGCTGAAGAACTATATCCTCTTCCTCCTCGCATTTACTGCTCCGGCAAAAGTCATTGTAAAGGGTACCCAGTCGCACTGAATGCCTATCAAACAAACAATGTCCAGTTCAAATAGCCACATGCGCGCGTAGCGGCTTCTTCCCAAGATGAGTAGCTCTCTAGTGTGATTGAATTCAAAAGTTCCTCACAATAACCTTGCTATTAGGCAGTAAGGCTTTTTCACTCAAGACTTAACAGCGTCATTTACGTATTTTTGTATGATGTCCATCGGAAAACAACAAGACACCAGCAAAAGCATGTCAGCTCTTGCCAGTTCGTTTGCAATTCCCCTTAATGTTCCTATATCTTGACACCCAAAATATCTGCATCGTCGGATATCCCGATATCTTATTAAGAGACTTATGCCATTCAAAGACTAACTTTGAGCAGATGTGAACTCCATCAAGAGACTGCATTGTCACTTGGCTGTAACCGAAAACGCATATATTCACCCCGAAAGTCTAATTTCAAAAATGCCAATTGGCCGCTTTAAAAATCACCAAAACCTCCACTTGAAAGACTCTGCAGTTGTCTGGCAAGCGAATAAAACATTCAGATCAATAGAAAATATGCCACACAACAGTCCGCTGTCCAATTTGGAGCCATCGGAATATATACCCACAACATTATTTCGTAGGGACAATCTCCTACCCCATTCCACTTTGCTTGAGATCTGAGATTCAAAGAGATGGTTGGGTAATAGTATAGTCGATGTGTATTAGATCATATATGTCTTGCATCAAGATTTTAGCATGGCCAAGGTCTGTCTTTGTCCAGGGGTCACCACAATATAATCCTAGCAGCACCATGAATGCTTTCATTGCTGGCTGGCTACAAAGCTATTTCTCCCTATAGCAGATTTGGTTAGGAGACAATACAAGGTTGCAGCCTCAAGTCGCTCTTATAGCCTTCTAACAGCTGTAAAGTTTTTGCTATATTTTCTGTCTCCAAGAGCTTGGAATCCAGAGAGAGTCCTAGATATTTTACTGTGTTTGTGAGTCTTGTAACAGATCCATTAAGGTTTGATAGATCGAAGGATGGAATTCTATATTACTTTAAGAAGAGCAATAGGAGCGTTAGGGTTAGCACTAAGACTACGTTCCTGACACCATTGCGAGAGAATATATTAGGAATGATTTAATCTTTCCAACAGGACTGAGATAAATTTCCCTGATATAGCAATAGTGATGTCGTCTTCGTACGCTACCATTTTACATTCAGGTTGATCGAGATTCCTTACAATCTCATTAACAGTTGAATTTCACAGCAAGGGAGACAGCCACGTTCATGTATATACTGAAAGGAAACAATCGCTTCAGCAGACATTCCTCGTTGTTAACCTGGGCATTGACTATGCCTTCCCCCATAAAAATGAAACATCTTAGATCACATCGGCAAACTGTTTAGGAAATTTACTGGTTTTCTTCGACTTGAATACTTCTTACACTGCACCCTTTGCTTTGACAGTGTAAAACTCAAGGCCAGGGATCTGCCTAAAGTCTACTTTGACATAAGTTTCGGCATCTAGATTGATAAAATCCAATTTCATCACATATTCATCGTATAATTTTCGAACTGTCGTTTTTGCTACTTTTTCCTTTTCTTCAGATTAATCTGGAACTTTTTGCATCATATATGTTCTTAGTTTGTAAAGTTTGCTCATTCGATTGACCGCTGACTTTGATGATCCAGCAACTACTGCCAAATCTCGAACGTTGGGTTTGGTCTCGAGCTTTTTCACAATTTTTCTCGCTAAGTTCTTATCTATACTTCCAGATTTTATGCCTTAACCCCATTTTCCTTGTAATAGCTAGCTCCTTTCTTCAATTCACTATTACTTGTTTGACCGTTGATGATAACGTTCTTAGGTCCTTAAGGCCGGCGATAAATGTAAACGCCTGAATGTAGACCGTTTTTCAGAGGTTTATTTAAAATAGAAGGAATAAATGAATCGTTTTGAAAGTGATCATGTTTTTTTATTACATATTAAAATACAAGAATCTGATTTTATTTAATTTTTTTTTTTCAAAATGGCCGCCGTAGTAACCAATCTCCTGAGAACCTCGCGGCGAAAGGCATCAATTGGCGGGATTTTTAGCATCAGTTACAGCAATTTGATATCAAAAAAAACTCTAGCGCACCTGAACCGCTAGAAACACTAATGTTCGAAGAACAGTAGAAGAATCGTGCAGGTTTTGAGTGCATATTCCACCACATGCGCTGCTTATTACGGCCAAATTGTTTCAAATGCCATGTTTTACTTTTGTCTCAAGAATGCATTATAACTCATATGGTAGAAGGTTTCAGATATTACCACTGGCATGAATTTCAACGTTTATGAGAGCAAAACACGGGTTAATTATATTCGTTATCAGTTGCTTATTTCACAAAATTTTGAAAGCAGCATCTCATATAATATCAATGAAGAAAATGCTCAGTGCTTGCAGCACTGTAACTGAAGTTGGAGTTTGGGGCTGCGATCCGAAAAATTTGCAGAACTTTGGGAATTGAAACATCGGTTATTTATTTTCATTGTAAATGTTTCCGGTATGAATACTAACTGTAAGCATTTATTGATACAAAAGTAGCACAACCGACTCGTGCTGGCAACCTTTCGCCAGTATCAAAGCCAAGAATATATCACATCTGCTTCACGTTGTTATATTGCATTTGAAGTTATAGGAGTATAAAGAAATTTAGGGTTACCTGCAGCGAGTTTTTTCAAATAATCGAAAGCTTCATATTTGCTGTTTATTGTCACTACAATATCATTACCAATTGAAAATTCTACGATAAAACCGCTTAATAAAGATATTGCAAGCAAACACAAAACCAACAATAGCTGGCAACCCTATCATGGCTTTTCAACCAAATTTGGCTTGAATAATGTTTATAATAGGTTCCAGTAATTGTATGAAATTCGTATTGATTTCATGACTGCACTGGAAGTTATAGGGCAAAAAGTTTTATTTTCCTTAGCGAATTTTCACAAAAAGACGCAAAAATTACCATAGCTGGCAGCACCAATCGAATTCTTCAACCAAATTTCTATCAAACAGAGTTTAAAGTAAGGTTTAGCTACTGTGTCAATTTCATGAAAATCTGGTAACTTATTCACATTTCATAGGGCAAAAAGCAGTTTTTTTTCTTTGTAATTTTTCAAGATGGCACCACTGGAACAGAGTTGCCTACAATTCAAAATCGCTTCTATCAGACCTGGCCCTACTTAAGTCCAATGCATTCTGTAAATTTCAATTCTATCTGATTATTGATTCGTTAGTCACCGTGAACAGAAGTTTTTGAAGCTAAAAATATAGGTTAACTGAGAAAGGGTTACCGTTCTTGTCCGACATGAAATTTACAAAGTTTTACTTTGACTGTGTAGATTAAGCATAAGATTTGTATACAGATTGGTTTTATTGTAGAAACGGACATTTTTTAGGATATTCGATGGTTTGAATGTTTTCACTTCCAAATTTTTATTTTTTCAAATTTAAAGCATAGTACTGAGTTCGATTTCACGTGAAATTTTCATACAAAATTTCACGTGAAATCTGTTTCGGCGAAAATTTAGCTTGAAAATAAGCAAGTTTGGTACTATGTTCTTAGCATGAAAAGTTGCTTTGAAGTTGCTTTCGCTTCGAAAACATAGATGGCACTAAAACATGTTGTCAATCATTTCACGCAAATTTAGTTTGTGCAGTTCATTCTTTCGAGCGAAAAAGTGACATTTGATGTTTCAATTTGAAAATGGAGCAGTGCAAATGTCGTTCCAATAAGAAAATCGATCGAAAATTGAAATTCTTGACATTTTATCCGTCAAGAATGAGCAGTGTCGCTGCTTTTCTCTGTTGTCAAAATTTTCGCTCGAAAGAATGGTCAGATAATGGGGAAATGTCAAAATTTCACGTGAACTCGAACTCAGTACCAGCCTTAAGACGCCAAAATTATCATAGCTGGCAGCTCCAATCGAATTTTTCAACCAAATTTCTACCAAACGTGGTTTAAAGTAAGATGCAGCTACGGTGTGAATTTCGTCAAAATCGAACGATTCAATCAGAATTTATAGGGCTAAAAGCAGTTATCTTTTTTAGTGATTTTTCAAGATGGCACCACTGGCACAGAATCGCCAGGATTTCAAAATCACTTCTATCAGACCTGGTCCTATTTAAGACCAATACATTCTGAAAATTTCAATAAATTCTGCTCATTGGATCGTGAGTTTCCGTGAACAGAAGTTTTTGATGCTAAAAACATAGGTAACTTGGGCAAGGGTTACCAGGCGTGCCCGTTATACCATATCAAATTTTTTTTTTTGTTTATGTAAACAAAGCACAATATTTACATATGAGTGGCTTTTTTTTTAAGAAACGACATTTTTTCAAGAGAAACGATGATTTGGAGGTTTTCACTTTCAGTGCCTGCCCTAGCTACAGGGTTGCCAGCACAATCATTAAAACGTACATTAATCTACAACTAAATAAAACAAACATGTCCTGAAAGTTTCGTAATCATGGAATAGCTCTGTCAAAAGTTATGGCAATTTAAAAATTTTCAAATTTTCCCGTTCTCTTTTTAGGCACCCAGCGCACACATAGGGTTAAAAAATTCCAAAACATTATCCGATTCACATGTAAAACTTGTTCGAAATTTATGTCGTCAACTTTATTTTTGCAAAAATTATTTGTGTACGGAATAATAGGTATATTAAAAAAATCACTAAAATGGCCGCCGGCACCAAAGGGTTAAAGATTATTAACTTTTTGTGAGACCTGGCACTATTGTGCATATACATCAATGTGTCCTGAAAATTTCAGCTCAATCGGATGGCGCGTTCCTGAGATTTTTTCACTGAAATTTTTTGATGATATATATATATATATATAGAAATATGAATTTTTGGCCAAAGTGATTTTAATACTAATGTTCTTCTTCGAACATTAGTAAAAATGGGTTGGAGTGTGTTTATTAAACATGTATCTCCTCATAAAAAAAATACGATTTTTTACCCTCTTTTTCGACAGTTTTTGGGTCAAAAATGCTAGATTTTTCGGCATTTTCAGTTCAAATTCAGTTCAAGTTCAGCTTAAAGCTTATACTATAGAGAAAACGTGTGCCAAGTTTCAGAAGAATCAATTGAGAACTTTTTGAGTTATCTTGCCCGCCAATTAAAAAAAAGTCGTTTCGAGAAAAACGTGTAGTTTTGACACACAGAAACTCTATGATTACAGCGACTTATCAACTAATCAGCGATTACAGAAGTCTATCAGTACGTTCATAGTACTGGTTTTTTTTCTCAGCTCTTCTTGACACGCTTGACGAGCTTTTTTAGTTGTCAAATGCGTTAAACACAATACAACGATTTGCCGCACTGGGCTGCGACAAACCGCTGTCAAAAAATTAGAAGGCACTGTTTTGTATGGTAATGCGCACAATGCCGACGGCCGAATTTGTCGCAGCGGCAGAATTTGCCAAATTTTTAATTTTACCGCAACGCTAGCGGTGATACCGACCATCACCACTTGGTTCAATTAAGTCTGCTTGAATTTGGTTGAATGGTCTGGTGGAATAGACAAGCGATGGCTGATATGGATTGTGATAAGCCAACCTAATCCTCGTACAACAGGATTTAGCAATACAAAAGAAAAACAAATGAATTTCGTTGGTAACTTGGTTGCGTTGACAGCGACATTTTCGCTACATTGTAGTTAACCAAATTCAACTGCGGCATTGTACATAGAAGTACGCCTCCCCCTGCGACAATGCCGCTGTTATGTGTTTACAGCGAAAGAGCTGCGGCGATTTTCTCGACTCACTAGCGAGGGTCGAGCGCTCCAGTACGGATTCAATAGCGCTCGAGTTTTAAGTCGATAAATAATGCGTTTTAAGTCGATAAATAATGCGAATTTCATTCTAATTTTTACAAACATATTTAACTGTTTATTCAAAAAAAAAACAGAAATTTCGATTTTTTGAAAATTTTACATGTATCGCCCCCTTAATAATCTTTGAAAACTTGATTTTGGAATTTTCCACGTGTTCGAAAATAATTTGCTGTCGCACATTTTTTTGTTTCGACTCCATGTTGCCGGAATGGATACTAATATCGTTTTCTGTCCTTTTCTGTCTCCTGTATGAAAAGATACTAATATTGTTTTTTGTCCTTATAAAAGGTTACCCTATGGCTTAAAGATCTAGAGCAGGTATAGACACAGAAATATTCGCATAGATAAAAGACTCAAATTTTACTGGGACAGCCCTTACTTATGCGATCTTACTACTCACAAGAACACAGAAAAAAAATATCTGCTTTATAAACTGAAGATAAAGCAGATAGGACAAGTTTCTTTCTCAGTTCCTATAAGTAGTAATAACTTATCTTCGAGAAAGGCAGCGAAACATTAATCATTGAATCATAAATTCCTATTGATACTGGAACAGCAGAATATTCATTTTTTTGGGTGTCGTTAAATTGCTGCAAACAAAAAGCAAAACAAAAACACGAATTTATAAAAAAGTTGACTCACTTGATTGAACCTGTTTGGAATGATTTTCTGGTGCCTTTCCGTATGTTGGGGCGACAATCTTTTCAGAGAGTGAAGGCTTTTTAGAAAGCAAAGAAGTTTTTCTATGCTCCGAGGGTACAGATACGAATTTATGGCTCGTCGTATTCGCTACTTTGAAAGAATTTTGCCCCGATTAGAATCGATTTCACTCGGAATTGCAAACCTTGAACTGAAAATAAATATGTAAATAATAATGTTAGTGTGATGCAGCTATCTACTTTAAAACTGAATAGAAAAACATCCCGAGTGATGTCAAAACGTGTCGTTTGGGTCCACAAATCCTTTTCTAGCTTCAGTTGGGAACTATGCCACTCTACTACGATATTTTTAGAATCGCTCGATTGTAATTCGCTTAAATTTGGCCTTGAAAACAAGAACATATGCCAGTTCATCGATTTTTTCTTGTTGAAGAGAAAAATCATAGGTATTGAACGGCTAAAATGTAAATAGACAAAATGGATTCAATTTAAAAACTGTCGACAATAGTTTTGAAAAATTAAGTCAACAAAAGTATTTTATACCAGTGGATAACTCACTGTACTTGAAAGTAGTAAATAAGTAAAATTGGATTACTAACCGACCCTTAATTCTATATACATTATGAAATAGCTGCCTCTTAAGCAGTTGGGTTTGAAAATTAGGTGACATACGAGTATCTCGCGTAAAAAAAAAACAAATTGCATCGTATTTTTGTATGAACAGTGTAATTTTACTCTGCTTCCATTGCACTCAAATTTATTTCAAACTTTTATCGTATTAAAAATGTCCTTTTGCTTCTTACTGCCTCTCGGATCTTGCAACACCTCAATCATATTAGCTATGCTACTTTACAACACCTGACACGCTTTTTTATGTTTTCGTCTTTTAATCATGCTTATGATCCAGTTCACTTAAAACGAGAAAAAGAAAAACTAAAATCATAAAAAATTTCGAAATGAATTATCAAAAACCATAACCAATACCTGTGTAATATCCTTGATCAATCGTATGCGTAGCGCCTTCAGTGGTAATTTCTCTCAATTGCGAACCTATTCGCTTGTAATGAGTTCTTCCGATGAGTCCAATCATTGTTGTAGCACGACGAACGGTAGCCAAAAAGCTACAACAACTACACCGACATCGGTTACATCATCATCAAATCACTGTCCACCTCCTGCATGGCATGCAGATTGCTCCCGGTAAGTGTTGCCGTACCGTAACAAATCGGTCGATTTCGAAAACAAGTTGAGTTAGTCATTTGTATGTATGCCATTGTACGTCATATGAAAACTTGGAGAGTTCAATTGAAATGTAATTAGCCGTTGATTGCAGCGTTTTATTGATTACGTTTCGAAAAAATGTTGATGGACAGTTGGTATTTTCTTTCACCCAATCATTTTCATTAATAAAATATAGTTGAATTCACTGCAATTATTTTTAAAATGTTATTCCAATTTTGCGTGAAAATGGAAATACTTTCTCGCCATCAAAAGAATAAGTGCTGCTTTTCGGCTTCTGAATTGCTTATGCTCGGCATCAAAAATCTAAAACGCTTCTAAAAATCGGCAAAGATACAAAATACAGCTTTTCCGATTTGATGCTAATTCACAACGAAACATTTTACACAGCTTGCATCACTGTCTTCGGTTTAGCCGCTACAAGTTTTATTGTGTTCAAATGCTAAGAATAAGATAATCTTCAATTATGCATATATAGTACCTTACACGTTTTTCCACATATTCCATTTCAATTTGCATGATTTGATCGACACGCTTAGCAATTCACTGTTTTCATTCCTCTGTTTCCGTTTCTATGCATTATTGTCATTTCCTGTTTGTAACGTTACTCAGTTCTACTAGGTGGTTAATTACTGTAATTAGTGGAAAACTTGTCCTGTTTTGACAATGTCACATTATATTTATACATACTCGTACTTGTGGGCAAATGTACAAGTAAAAGGAAAAGAAAACAGCATGACCAAAAAACAAAGCAATCTAATCTTGACTTGATGCTATGAATGTTTATTTTAACAGAATTGTCAAAGGATTTCCACCTGTATCGCCTTTCATAGGAGTCAGTCCGACGCTGTGTTATTTGC
Source organism: Nemotelus pantherinus (assembly GCA_963978885.1). Lineage (NCBI taxonomy): Eukaryota > Metazoa > Arthropoda > Insecta > Diptera > Stratiomyidae > Nemotelus > Nemotelus pantherinus. The sequence continues at coordinate 236,106,042 of OZ022264.1, read as the reverse complement.
TCAAGGAGAAGAAACCGCTGTGCTGTTTACAACTTGCTCAGGTGAGAACATATTATTGTGGCAATCGTTATGTGTGTTTGAAGAGAGTCATTTTTATGACTAAACATACATTAGAACTACTACCTAATAAAATAAAGTAAGACAAATGGAACACACGTGCTATAAATGTATGTCTATAAGTTGAGGACATATGTCCATGCAGGTACATATTTTAGACATGTAAGTACATAAGTGGTTAATATTTCAACTGGAATTATTTTTATTGGTCTACGGAATTTTGTTTTTATTCATTTGTTTTTTAAGAGCGTGACGTATTGCATATTAATAGGGGATCTTAAGCTTTCTAATATAATATGCTATAATATATTATTTTTAGATACGTCACTAAGATCAGTAAAAGATAAGTTACAAAAACATTATGGACTAGGTAAAACGTGACATCATACGCGTATGAAATCATACGATTGAACCAATTTTCCTAATGTACCCATAATTATATACGACTGAAATTGCGAGCTTGCATGTCATAATAGGCTACCAGAAAAAATCTACTTAGGCAAAATAGTTGAATGATTTTTAATTTATGTACGAGTATAAGGTCGCTTCTAATTCCAAGTTGGCATTTTTTATATAAGTTGAGCTACTTTCATTAATATAGGGAATATTAAGCAATCAAAAAAGATTAGTTTTTGGTAAAAAGCAGTCTAATCTATATAGGACGCGTTATTGAACTCGATGGTATAATTACTTGTTACACTATAATAAAGAGACAATTAATGAAGGTCAAATTGCTTTGATTGATTTGTTTCAGACTGTCTAAACTAAATAGCCATTTCGAGCCGAGTAAATAAATACAAAGCATTTTAAGTTTGATGCTTACAGTAATAGTAATGTCCACAGCTTATGGTGCTTTAATGATATCATTTTATTTTCGTGCAACAAACTAGCCACATCTTTATGTTTCGTGACTATAATTCTCCAAATGGCATGACAATTCGAAACCAGTAGCCATATAATCGTCCGTTCAGATGAATAACTTTTATTGCTTTTTATAAATTAGCCTTGTATTCTGCCATAAAACTTTTCCGACAGAATTGGTGATTGCACTGAAAGTGTTGGTTTATGAATTACTCATTTGTAGGTATAACTTTTTAATCCGGAAAATCAGGTCAATTTCCTGGAACCCATATACTTTTCTGAAGGGAAATATCTGAAGTCATTAAAAGCGTGAGTATTATTGAAATGTATTCAGTCATGTGGGAAATTTGAATTTGTTGCATTTCAAAAATTTGGCCAGTGAAACTGTGAAATTAAGATATGCTCTCTACTACGAGTTAAAATTAAGGGGCGATCTGTGGCGCATTAAGAGATGATTGTCCAATGCCACTCTCAGGATGACAGGTTTAAAGCTGGAAACCATCCAAAATCGGTATTTCGGATAAATATCATGGAGCTTCTTGTCGATATAGAAGGCCAACCCTGTTTAATTTTGTACGAATCAAGCGTAAAGTTCCAGTTTAATGCTCAGTTTCTTTGGACGGAATGATAGCTTGATCTGTAGGTTTCTTATGAATCATATGCAGCCTATAGGGATATGCATTTTTTCTTTCTCCATTGCTTTTGCCAATCAACTCCTTGCACCAATCAATGATTTGTCCGAATTTTCGGCAATACTTCATTTTTTCTCTTGATTACTTAAATGATTTCAGACAATATTTGAATTTTTTGCGTTCAACTCATCGAGATGGAAAATTATTTCTCATTGTGATATTAAGTTTTTCCCCTCACTGTATACGGCCAGAAAAATCTACTTACTAATTCCCCGGGTTACCTATCACTACGGGGTATGTGAGGTTTGACTCACAAGCTAACGAAGTTCCGGGACCCACCTAAGCACTGCTTCAACCCGGTCGTGCTGACTCACCTATAGGTAATGACGGACTTAAGAAATTACCTTCACCTATAGGTAATGACGGACTTCAGCCCACAACCCGCCTCTCGCTTTATGCGTAACACTTTCTCAACGTAGGTTGAAACTGCGCGCTAGTTCTCTTCGTTTCATAGCATTGCATCCACGATGGTCTCAGGCGCACCACCGATGGTGGACTCAATAGTGCACCTGAAACTTACGAAGCAACTGCAGTATATGAGGAATTGTGCTGAGCATCATCGAGCTCAGTCACACAGTAGCGGCAGTACGGTGTGAGCACCTTACCTAATCTGTTCAGGTATTTTCTGAAGTAACCGTGCCCTGTCAAGAATTGACAAAAGTTAAAAGTTCACCTCTTCGTGACTCCGATTAAGCCAAGGCGCAATAAAGCCATCCAGCATCCTTCATCACTTTCACTTCAACGTTGTTGCCAAAGTTGGAAGGTAAGCGTACGCGCGTGCGTCAGAGCCTCAGTTCTGCCTAACTCTAAACGAAAAAAGGTACCCTTCCTAGCGTTGTCGCGCTAGCAGGTCGATTGGTATTACTCCCCACACCACCATCATAGCCTCTTTTGAGGCCGTGAACTGCACCACAGGCAACTACCTGTGGTGATTTGGAGGACACCATTAGCCTACTCAGCGACGTGACGACTACTAGGGCCCAATCACATGCCCCGTGGGTATAATCCCAATACGTCAGTTTGGTGTCAAGAGTAACTCCCAGATATCTGACCGATTTGCTGGTCCGGACCTTCACGGAGCCAACTGTCATGAGTAAGACAATTTGTGTCCTCTGCATCGTCAGCATAAGCTGGAGCTGCAGCCAGCTGGAGACCATGATCGGTCATTCACCGATTCACCCTGACTTGGTTAAGTCTGAGTTTAGTGAATTTGGCAGATCTGGAAGTGGTTGCCGCTGCGACGGCGTCAGCAACCTACCAGAAACACATCCGCAGGCATTTTAAAACGCAGCAGGTTAAAGAACATGAGGTTTTAAGATCGACCCCTGTGCCGCACCTGACGTGGCACACCTCGTTTGGATTCCTTCGTCGATGCTGTAGAGCAGCCATCGGTCCCTGAGGTAGTCCTGCATTATGGCTAGTAAGTAGTCTGTGATACGGAGCCGTTGCTCAAGGACCCAAAAGATGTCTGTCCACTTCGGCGAGCTGAACGCATTTTGTATGTCCAGCTTTACCAGCAGAATGACCAGTCTGGCTTGATGACATGCCGCTCTTGCTACAGCCCCAACAACTTCTAAGATGGCATTGATTGCTGAATGCACTTTCCGGAAGCCGTGCTGTCTGCAACAAAGATCGCCAGCAGATCTCACTACTGATAGCAGTCGCGGCTTGAGCAACTCTTCGAGATGCTTCCTTGCAATGTCTAACATGGAAAGTCGAATATATGCCGCTAGATTGCTCAGGTTACCCTTCCTCTTGCCTACAAATACTAGTCGAGCTACATTCCACCGCGACGGAGAGATCCCCGCGACTAAACATGAATTATACAAACCCAATAATGGACGCGGTTCACTCTCCACCACGACTTAAAGTCCCTCGACTAGCACCCCATTAGATCCCGGAGCGTTCCGGTTCTTCATCCTGGATGCTGCATGTTCAGTTTTTCGTCTGTAAAGGGAGAAACATCCGTTTGGTTGACGTTGATAGGATCATCAGTCCTTGGCGCATGCGCCAAGAACAGCGAACCAACGATACGCTCAATGGGTATTGCATCCATGAAAGTGCTAGGCGCATGCAGCCAAGTCTACGAGTGACCCCTTTGTAGCCATCTCCCCACGGGTCTGAGTTGACAAACTTCACAAAGAGTCTGCTATTTTGGCACGTTTGTTCCTCGTGATGGCCTTGGTCAGCTCCTTCTTTACCGCAATGTAAGTAGTAGATAGCTCAACTGCTCCCGGCCTATTCCAGACTTGCTGTGCCCTGCACCTGCACGCCAAAGCGATGAGTAATAGTTTGACAATTTCTTCGTTCCATCAGTACGCATGTTGCCTCCTACGAAAGGGTTTCCGTTTGGGCATTGAAACCTCACACGCCCTGCAAATACACCTCATGGTGCTGTTAGCAGTGGCTTCTTCTGCTGTACGAGTCTCTAGGGTCCCAGATGTTCTTTCCGCTACCATGGTGACATCGGGAATGGATTTTGACGGTGAAACTGTTTTCAACACCTACAAACTCAAACTCGATGCCCCACTCCAATGCCCTTGCAGTGAAGTCACCCTAAGATGACATCGCTGGCGATGCCACAGGGAGAGTTCTCCAGTAAACTAAGCTTGTCTCCAAATTCCTGCATTGAGTCATTCGAGGACAGGTAGCAGCTCATAAATGTAATCTCTCCGTTTGTCACCCACACGTGACCGTGCCTGCGCCGCGGCCGCCTCTGGGCCTTGCGCCCTCTGCGCGTTGGCAAATCAAATCGCATCATAGCTCATAGCATCTGCCAACCAAACGGACAAGCCGCTTGCCCTATAAGGCTCGCTGATCAGTAGGATCTGAACGCTTTATTCGACTACTAGTTACGTGAGGAGGTCATCCGCCATTCTGCAGCGCTGCAGGTTGCCTTGAAGGACTCTCATATCCTTGCCTGTTTCTTCTTGGCATCGTGTACGTCTCTAAAAACCCGACACGCACTCGATCATTGTATAATATAAGTGGACATTCCTGAACTGAAACATGAAAACAAATGTTGTAAGAAAAAGGACGCAAATTTATCCAAAAAAGTAAAATACATATATATAATTGATTAAATTTTATATTTTGCCCATAGGCATAGAAAAAAATGTGTTTATAGCCAACCAGCAACGAAATTACTTTCTATCAATCATCTATTTTAAAGCTTTTTAAATTTAAAGCTTATTAAATTTTGCAATTATTGCCGAGATAAAAGCTCGAGGTGGTACTGCAATAAATATCTTGAAAATCAGACAATTAAAAATGAAAGAGTTCTTACATACTGTACAATAATTTTATTTACTCAATGAATTACATCCAAATGAATAAAAATATCCAATGTTAAAATACACATTATTCTTTTACATGAAGCCAGGTGCTATCTCTATTAAACAGTAACGTCACCATCACAATAAGACGTAGCCATAACACTGGTTCATTTCAATTGCGCGACATGTAATTGCATATAAAAATGGATGATTAAAATCCGTATCGATTGACGTCTCTTTTACTACCCAGAAAAATTCAATTAACTCGCTTTCAAACTTGACGTGTGAGCGAGCACCTGCAATTACTCCGCGACCAGGTATCAAGGATACGAACATACTCGTGGAATCACGCTGAGCTATTATTCCGGATAGCCGGCTCGATGGCATATCTGTGCTGTGGTGGCATTAAATAATATTTTCCGATAAGATTCTTTCGTTTTTGCTTCTAGCGTGTAAAACTATTTCCGATATTCTGCCCGAGGCAAACAACTACAGCTGGTCATAATTGGCTATGAAATTTTAGTGTGTTCGCCTTCTGACTTGACTTGTATTCGTAGAGGAGTTTCGTAGAGGAGTTTGTTTTTCGTAGCTTATAATGACCTGTTGATGATACGTACAAAGATGAGTATTAGATACTCGATATTGTTAATGAATTTGTGTGTAAGTGACATCATTTTGAACGGGTTACTTTGATATAAGGCCACAAATTAACTTATTTCTTGAAACGAATATAGAAAGCATTTCAAAGTAAGAGAGGGGTTGAAACTCATCAAACAATTTAATACGTTTGTATTGAATACAGGAAACTAATATAAATTTTTTTAATATATCGTCGGGTGTACGCCAAAACCATGAATGTGCTTTTTTGGTGATTTTCAGTTTTTCATGTCACTGTACGCGGAATTTTTATACGAACAATTTGCCAAAACCGGAAATGTAAAATTCCATTTTATGCCTACACAAAGTCAAAATTTCAATTTTATGAATTACCCAAAAACTAAGTATTTGCCAAATGCGTAACACCAAAATCATGAATGTGCAGATTCATTGTTTTAGTGTAACGGAATAGTATTAGAATATTATCTTCCTTAATTCAAAAAAAAATGTTTCTTATATTTTAAAACTGATTTATAATATTACGTCAAATTTTCAAATTGATTTTACTCGAAATAGCATTTTAGCACATTCATGGTTTTGGCGTACACCCGACGATATGTAATGAGCCAGGCTAACGTACATAATAAATAATAGAAAAATTGTGTCAACTTTAACACGCAAGAAATATGTCGGATTGGATATAAAAAATTATTATTAGCTTTTAAATTATATTTTAAACAATAAAATGCTTGCAGAAGAGTCATATGTTACAAAACATACTGCTTGTAACTAATCACAATTTCGTTCTATTTTCACAGGTGTGCGAGCATTGTAGCTATCGTAACGCTAAAGAATATCAATGGCAAAACAAAACAATTATCCTAGCAGCAGACTATGCATCGAATGGAATCTATAATTTCATCATTCCGCTTCGGGCTCATTTCCGATCGAAAACTTCATTAAATCCAATCATACTTCTTCTAGAGCGTAGACCAGATGTAGCCTTCTTGGATGCTATTTCTTACTTTCCGTTGGTAAGTTCGATGGATACTGACTATTTGATTTACATTACCGCTCAAAAGTATTTGCCCAACCAATAAATTGACTATTTCAAACGATTGGAAGTTAGAAAAACAAGTTCTTATGAATAGTATTTAAAGTATATTTAGAGTACATTTCATATTTATAAAAAAGTTTCCAAACGGTTAAATTATTATTATATCTTCGTCACGGCTATGTGTTCACTTTTATTCGTAATAACCGCTTCACGAAGCTCTGTCATCCTACGTAGTAATTTTATCAAGGTTTCTGATGAAATTTTGCCCCATTCTGCTTGTAAAATATTCTTCAGATGCTCAGCGGATGTAAGGCAGACTTTTTGGACGTTTCTGTCCATATCATCCCATAAGAGCTCTATGGGCTTGAGATAAGGTGACTGTGGTGGCCAAACCATAACTTTAAGAGCTCCCTCAGTTGATAACTGGCTTTAGAGTGCTTCGTTTCATTTTCATGCTGAAATATGAATCCTTTTTCTAAAATACGCAGTCCAGATGGCAACATTTTGCTTTCGAGAATATCCCGATAGTGCTCTTTTCTTATTATTCCTTGGATTTTGCAATTGTTGCTGACTCTATGTCCACCAAAAAACGCCTTATAATATAACAAAACTACCACCATGCTTCACATTAAACATTTATCGGATGTTCTCTCTTCTGCTGACTTGCGAACAAAAACCCTTCGTCTCGAACCGAAAACTTCGAACTTTAACTCGTCACTCCACAATACTTTTTCCCAATCTTAAAATGTTCAATTTTAGTGTTGCTTAGCCCATTTCAGTTGCTTCTTCTTATTTTCGGCTCATAACAATGGTTTTTCAACGGCTATACGACCAAGAAGACTTGCTCTTTGAAGTCTGCGTTTGATCGTTGATACACTGAAGGACTCAGACCTCTCCATATTCGCTAGTGCTGCAATTTATGGTGCAGTAAGGCGTCAATTGCGTTTGCTAGTAACCACTGTCTTTCTATGTTCGACTCAAGAGTTGATCCTGGACCAACCACTACGTGTTTTATTCTGAACACTTCCATTGGTCTTGAATTTTTACTAATGTTCGAAGAACATTAGTATTAAAATCGATTCGGGCAAAAATTCATATTTCTTTAAATATATATATATATATATATATATATATATATATATATATATATATATATATATATATATATATATATATATATATATAAATATATATAAATATATATATATATATATATATATATATATATATATATATATATATATATATATATAGATATATATATATATATATATATATATATATATATATATATATATATATATATATATATATATATCATCAAATAATTTCAGTGAGATAATCTCAGGAACGCGCCATCCGATTGAGCTGAAACATTCAGGATACATTGGTGTATATACAGAAAAGGTCCAGGTCACTAAATGTCAATTATTGTTAACCATTTGGCGCCGGTGGCCATTTTAGTGATATTTTTAATTTACCTATTATTCCGTACACAAATAATTTTTGCAAAAATAAAGTTGGAATTTTTCAACCCTATGTGTGCGCTAGGTGCCTAAAAAGAGAACGGGAAAATTTGAAAATTTTTAAATTGCGATAACTTTTGACAGCTATTAAATTATTACTAAATCTTCAGAACATATTGGTATTATTTAGTTTTGAATTTGTGTAGCTTTTAATGAGCGTGTTGGCAACCCTGTAGCTAGGGCAGGCACTGAAAGTGAGAACCTCCAAATTATCGTCTCTCTTGAAAAAATGCCGCTTCTTCAAAAAAATGGAAATCTTATGCTTTGTTTATATAGCCAAAGCAAAAAAATTGATATGGTACTACGGGCACGCCTGGTAACCCTTGCCCAATTTACCTATGTTTTTAGCACGGAAACTCACGATCCGATAAGCAGAATTAATTGAAATTTACAGAATGTATTAGTCTTAAATAGGACCAGGTCTGATAGAAGTGATTTTGAAATGCGGGTGATTCTGTGCCAGTGGTGCCATCTTGAAAAATCACTAAAGAAAAAGTTAACTGGTTTTAGCCCTATAAATTCTTATTCAGTCGTTTGATTTTGACGAAATTCACACAGTAGCTGAACTTTACTTGAAACCACGTTTGGTAGCTATGCCAAATATGATAATTTTTGTGCCTTAAATTTTGAAAATTCGTTAAGGAAAATAAAGCTCTTTGCCCTATAGCTTCCAGTACAGTCATGGTATCATAACGAAATTCATATGGCAAGTTAACCTTAATGTAGGCAATATTCAGAAGAAATTTCAGTTCAACAAAATGATAGAGTTGCCAGCTATGGTTGTTTTTGTATTTTTTTGGCATACCTTTAGTAAGCGGTTTTAGCATAGAACTTTCAAATCGTAGTGATCTTATAGTGAAAATAAATACCAAATATTAAGATCTAGAAAATTTGAAAACTTTTGCGAATGGTAACCCTAAATTTCTTTGCATCCCTATAACTACCAATGCAGTCATCGGATCAATACGAAATTCGCAGAGCTGGTTGACTTCAACATAAGGCAGATGCGACATATTTTTGGCTTCGGTGCTAGTTAAGGGCTGCTAGCACTAGGCCTTTTTGTTATTTTCGTTCCAATAAATACTTGCATTAAGTATTTTCATCGCAAACATTTGCAATGAAAATAAGTAAACATTGTTTAAATTTTTTAACCTCTGGACATTTTTCGGATGGCAACCCCAAACACCTTTCTACCGCAGTAACTTTCGATGAAGTCACTGAAATTAAAATTAGCTTAGATTCTATTATTACTTAGGATGTATAAGTTTTAAGTAGGAAAAGTAAGTAGTGGTAGAATACACACTCAAAATCTGCACAAATCCTCTACTGTTCTTCGAACATTAGTGTTTCTAGCGGTTCTGATGCGCTAGGGTTTTTTTAACATTATAGTCAACTGTTCTTCTTGGCACTATCAACTGAATTGCAATCTGCGATTACTTTTGTTAGGTTTATGATAGACAATTATCAAAGAACGCACTTCCGTTGACAGTTCTTTCTTTTCCGGGATATGAGCTTTTTAAACAATAAAAAACTCGATCAATATCAACTCGCACAACGTACAAATTTCAAGTAAAGTTTTCTTCGCAGAGACTGAAGGCAAAATCCGAGGCATTCTCTTATAAAATGCAGTACCGGTTAATGATAACAATTGACAACGGTGAAGGATCAGAATACCTGCTTAAAAAAATCCACCCGAAAAAAAAGTGGGGTTTCCATTGAAATTAATGCTTCGTAGAATTCCATAAACTTTGTCACCCTCAGCTACAAAGTATCGATATTTTTACATAGACATCCCTAAAACATTGATAAAGGCAATATTAAGATCAATTTACGGAACAAATTTACCTATAAGTATGGAAAATACCAAAATATATGAGTGGGCAAATACTTTTGAGCGCTAGTGTATGTATGACAAATTTAAAAATCATCTGCTTCATAATTTTAATAATTAATTTGATTTTAAATTGAGTATAATATTATTGTCTCTTTGATTCAAAATAGGTATACTGGATGTTAGGATCAATAGACTGTTTAGATGATTTATTGCGGGCTGGTATCACACTAGCCGAAAGTGTTGTAGTTGTTAATAAGGAACTATCCAATTCTGCTGAGGAGGATTCACTGTCTGATTGTAATACAATCGTTGCTGTTCAGAATATGTTTAAGTACGGCACCCAATACTTCTCAAGACCTATCACATTTTTTTATTAATCCTCAATAAATTTTCCCAATAGATTCTTCCCAAGTATCAAAAGCATAACGGAACTTTCGCAAAGTTCGAATATGCGATTCATGCAATTTCGGGCGCACGATAAATATGCGCTACATCTGAGTAAAATGGAGAAGGTAAGTGGTTCCAATGGCAGCACAGCAAGTGCATGAGAAAAAAATAATAGAAATAGCTTGAAAGCCTCGTTCCCTTGACAAAAACTACCAGACAGTTGAAAAGCTTATTTACCAAGTAATTTCCTTTGAGATTAATATTCAACGGAAATGTCGATTACTTGCTCGTTAGGAAGCTCTGTAAACGATGTAAATTACGAGCGAGTAAACCAGATAAATGCTTTCAGCTACTTAAAACGAAAGCACATCGTAAATTTTCAAATTCCTTCAGCTTGATGGCTTTGCGTCCGCACTCAAGTACATCTGTGCACTTGGGCCCGTACTTAACACTCTAGCATTAAGCTTTTATTGTACTTTAAGCTCACCGCATTGTTCATTACTTTTACAGCGCGAGAAGGAGCGCGGCTCGCATATATCGTACATGTTTCGTTTGCCCTTTGCGGCCGGGGCCGTATTCAGTGCATCCATGCTCGACACACTCCTGTATCAGGCGTTTGTAAAGGACTATGTGATAACGTTTGTTCGATTACTCCTCGGGATCGATCAGGCACCAGGCAGCGGCTTTCTCACATCGGTAATATCGAATACAATACAAATCCTGTTTATCAGTGTACTCCATTCAACTTCAAACATCCCCATAATTTGGGATCTAATTGAATTCGACAATATCTCGATTCACAGATGAAAATAACAAAGGAAGACATGTGGATACGAACGTACGGTCGATTGTATCAGAAACTGTGCTCGACAACATGCGAAATACCAATCGGTATCTATCGCACGCAGGATACATCCAGTGCAGATGCATCACATGTGAGTACTTCACCCGTAGACAAGTGGGGACCATTTTCAGCTTTTGGGAAACACTGTGTGCGATTGCGACCGTCGGTGAGTCCACAATTTAAACATACAACCATAATGCCAAAAGATAACTAATTCAATCTCATAATCAAATTCAAAAGTTTTCAACGTCACTACACATTATTTGTTCATCGTTGTTCATCAATTTATTGGAAAATGCTTTCAGTTTCGAAAGGGAAAACAGAAATTATTTACTTGCGATAATTTAATTTTTCACTTGATTTTCAAATATTCAATCAAATAAGTGAATCTGTTGAACTATTTTCGTGTTTCATAAACTAATCAAAAAGCCAAAACTTAAGTTCCGTAGAGTATTGAATGCAGTTACATTTGATTGAATACTAATTTCCACCCTGTCACTCTTTGTTTAGTTTTTGTATATACAAGATTAACGGCAATCTTGCAAATATCTGTCGTAAAACACGCAAAATTATCATATTCAAATTCACAGTTTGATTTACATTTCAACATCATTTGGTTGATAAACACAATTATATTAGCACAAAAATTACTCTATGATTTCACCAATGGAACACATAGTGCTTCTAAATTACTTCAAGAAATACAAAATTATCATATACATACTACTCGAAAAAATCAAACATAACATAACATTAAAATTTAAAAATACATACTACTCAATCACATTGACATTATTTAATAATAAAAGAGGTTTTTCTATCTTCTTCAATTTTTTAGCTTTGAAAAATAAAAACTTTCTTCAAACACTTCTAGAATATTTTGGTTTTTGTTTAAAATCTAGCGAACAAGTTGAAGATTTTTTTTCTTCAATTTTTACAAAACTAGCATTTTTGTCTACAAATTTCTTTATCGTTAATTTAGTAAATTTCAAAATAAATTATGCTCCTGCTAACGTGCTTAAAGCTTATAATACACATAGCGCGAAAGTAAGTCTAATTAAGAATAATTATTTAAAGAGGCTTTTTCTTAAATAGTAGTACTAATTTATAGGGTCAAAGTTTTCGGTAAGGTTTTTCGAGAAGGTCTAGTTTTCAGTTTAGCTGTAAGAGGTGACAGATATCAATTTCATGAACTAAGATGGAGATTTAGGTAACTTACGGTCAGTAAAAAAACTTTCAAAATACCTGCGTAAATTGCTGTGTCATTTTGATAACTAGTAGTTGACTTACGTTAGTAGCTCGCGAGTGACAAATAAGCGACTTGAAAAATATACTACTAAAAAACACATAAAATGCCATTAAAGTATATCACAGCAGGCTTGTGCAGAACGATTAAACCACAAACCTCAAAAAAATTTGACAACTGGCACAATCAACTTCTACAACCAACTCACATGTATCAGTCAATGAATTCAAGTGTAAATTTTCAGTTTCAGCCTAATAAGACAAATAAGCGCAAAATATACTTCCATTGCTGAAAATGTCATCTACGTTGTCTTTTTCGGTTTAGTTTTTATTTTTTTGGCAATGATAGGGATAAGAAAATAAGGCACAACATTTTTAGGCTAAAAAGTATTTTAGTCTAACTAGTAATATAGTGAGTGACTGCATTAATCTTTTGTCGAAGAGAGTGCTGAGACAGCTATTACGCCCGAGAAGAAGAACTTCAACAAAACTATTATTAATAATGGTGATAGTACTCCAATTTAACCTGCATCATTCCAAAGCAACATTAGCTACCCTCGCACTCCGCTTGTTAAGGACAGGAGAGGAGATCATCTTAATCCAAGAATCATCGGTTCCTAACAACCGGGTTTTCAGGTTACGCACCAATGGATACAGTTTTATAACACCCGATGGCTTGCAGGAACCATGAGTCTGTATGTTCGATAAAAATACTATCAATGTGCTTATCATTCACAATTTCTGCGATAAGATAACGTGACTGTTGCAGCAGAAATTGATCGAACATCATGCTAGTTTGTTCTTGCTACATGGCACACAGTGCTATTCGAAAATGTAGTGACCAAAACCGAAAGCATTGGGTGCCCCTTATTTTGGGAACTGACTTTAATGTTCATGATGAAATATGGAATAACTCCTATAGTAATGGCCCAAATGAGGCACTTTTTGACTTCATCCACGTCCTCGAAATTTTCATCGCCAAGCTATCAGCGGATCGACCTTTCTCACCTCAAATAGTAGAGTGGTTCGTAACATTACAAACGGTACTCGCATCACCTCTGTGACTGGAAGGTTTTACGCGAGTGTTTGTTCTCTAATCATAATAACTTTCAATATGACTGGCCGCAGTCCAACTGAACAGGTAGCCTTTACTAATAAAAAGAGGACGAATTGGAAGGTATTCCAATAGCTAAACCGATCCTCACTCGATATTGCTCCAGAAGCATCGATTGATAGCATGAATTGGATCAGGCAGTTGGCATTCTTACTACTGCTCCCAACTCTCCATCTAAGGCAGCGTGTAACACATCCACAGCCAGCGAGAATCCCAGCCCTCCATGATAGGATATGGAAATCATCATCCTGCAGAAAGAATGCAGCAAAGAGTTCAAAAGTTCTTAAAGTTCTAATGAACTGTCCCTGGATAAAACGAAGTTGAAAGCTTTTGAATACGCCATAGGCAAGGTAAAGATCGTCCTTTGCAAACTTAGAGAGTCTTAATGAAGCGTGTCAGCTGCGTAAGATTTTAAGCTCAAAACCGAAAGATATGGAGTAAACCATGAACCCTGATGGCATTTGAACTAGTTTGACCGCAGACATTCTTAGCGTTCTCATGAACTCACAGTTTCCGGGAAATTATTGTTCTAGAAGTGATACACCAAATAAGGTTTCTTAAGACCCTTCGGATGGGTCTGGCTTCTTGAACCTTTACTTAAAATAGTTATTTAAGCATAATATTCAAATCCAAGACTTAATACTTTAACGTAAGTAAGCCAGATTATTGCACACCTTTGTTACCTGCTACCTTTATAAGCCATCGTTAGTCAAAGTTTGTAGCCCCCGAACTTTCTTACCTACAGTAGTGAGAATACACACTCAAAATTTTAGCCTTTATACTTTGACGTATGTCTGGCAAGCGCTGGCTCTCACTCTATGAGCGCGCGATAATCTGTGTCGGCTTCCCGAATAAATTAGCGGTCGAAAATTCCAATATAGTGCGAGAATGAACTCGCGCGTTCCAGGACAATAGTAGCTACAGAAGTGCTTCGCGGGGGATATCGTATTTTGGGTAAGTTAAATTAACCTTTGGCATCAATTTCGTCTTCTTTTTGCGGGAAATCATACTTAATTTCATTAACAAAAAGACATGTTATTCTTGACTCGCCGGTTGCCGAAAAAGAAATGTCAAACGACGTTCAAAATGGCGATATCTCTTAGTTTTTACATTGGCGTTACCGTATGCACTGTGTAAGGACACACCCGTACCTCATTCTCACACTAATAAGCAGAAAGTCAAAAATTGGACCATTTCTCTCTTTCGATTTCTAGTCCATTCTCTCTTATATATGTGCTCTCACCGTTATTCGTCGGTTGTGTTATCCTCCCATTGTGCTGCGATGTTCAATATCCGTTCCACATGCTTCAACTAAGGCGACATGAATTTCAGGCACAGTTTTACCACGAAACGTTCATTTATAGTTGCGTAAGATGGTCATACCTCTCTTCTCTATTATAGAACAATAAGGTAAATACTCTTTGGATGAGGCTGGAGCGTGCTGACTGCAAAGTGATTGCCAATGCTGACGGTGTATCCAGAAACGCAGAGAGACTAAATCACTCTCTTGGTAGCACTTTCACATTGAAGCTGACAGCGACTTGAATATGAATCCAAGCAAAAAAGAAATAGTACTATTTACAAGGAAGTACAAAGTTTCTCGTCTCGACTAACCGTTCATTTCCTCATTTCGACTAATTAAACGGAGTTTCTATTGATCTGAGCCAGCGGGTCAAATATTTGCGGCTGATTTTTGACTTGGAGTGACAATATAGCAGAAAGACGGCCGAAGGCTTTGAGTGCTCTTAGTTATTGCAAAAGAGCCATAGGACAAATTGGGGTTGCAGCCTCGTACTGTCGCTTGGTTTTATACAGCAGGGGCTGGGTCAACTCTATTGTTTGGGTCGGCGTTCTGTTAGTTGGCTGCTCTGTGCTTACTTGAAAAGTGGTGATGTTGGTTGCACTCCTGGTGTCACGAGCAGTCCCCACCATTTATTTCTTCTAATTCACTTTTTGTGTATTTTCCTTGTTTACAAACCAATCTACTAATCCTACAGCAATCAAATCTTGCTGCTGAGTTACTACATTGTATTTCGGCACTAACTAGAATAGTGTTCGGCCGTGCTAGGATATTTTTTGAAGGAGTTCCCGCACCAACGGGCGTTGACTACATCACTCTGGATGTTTTACCAGATTTGTAGTTTGCAACTTGCTTTCTGACATGACGTGACAGTAAGTGGAACCGGTAGTGGGTTTATCCATGTGTACACTTATAGCTCAAAACTAAACAATAAAATCGGGAGTTCCGTTTACTTGGATGAGCTGAATCTTAATCTGCTCTTTTGTCTACCAGACCATTGAAGTGTCTTTTAGGCGGAGATTGTGGCTTTATTTCAGGCAATCGACTGGTTTTGGTGTAATGGAATATTCGAAGTCAATATTGGTATTTTCCCAGATTCCAACCAGCTGTTCTTTACTGGTCATTACATCATCGTACCGGGTCCTTAATTGTTGCTAACTACCATGCATTTTGCATTTTTTTCAAAACGATTAAAGATATTCAAAGAAACTAAGAAGCCGATGAATTGACAAGGCTTGGTATCTTACCACTGTAGGTATTATGTCCCTTCTCCATAGTAATGCCGATTTCATCTGCTGAATCAACCATTAGATAAAAATACCCCGAGAATGCTAGGAAGTCCTAGGCCGATGAATCATCCTGTGTGATAGCAAGACAGTCTTGGATCTCCATAGATGCGCGTCGCTCAGGTAGCTATAATGTTTAATGCGCAGTGCTCTGTATCGTGCTTTATGCGTTCTCATGGGCCACTGCATCATATGGCGGAACGTGCACCGGTTCAACTTTTTTTTCGGAACTGTGGCTTGGAGGACGAAGAGAAAATCGTCCGCTGTCATATGGTCAGGAACCGGCTCTAATGTGAAGAAGAATGGAGGTACTTAGTGCACCCTTTCTCTCAAATGTGATTGATCTATATGTGCTTGAGCTAAAAGGGGTAGTACGGATTATCAAAGGAAGCAGATCGTTTTCTGACTTTAGTGAATAGGGGAAATATAATTTTTGTGACATTACAACGGACCACTTCTGTGCCTATGTGAGCCTATCGTCAGACTTTGGTCGGTTGAAATGGCTATTGATAGCCACTCTAACCTGCCGAGCACATACTGCAATGACTATTTTTATTATTTAGTAGAGATTCAATGTCCCAGCAAACTACGCTAGACGACCCTATAAATCAATTCATGTTCGAAGGCTAAAAAAGTCCTGCACTAAACATAGAGTTTAAACTCTAAACGTCTATTTTAAAGTCTTGAGCTGTAAATTAACAAAATTTAATGAAAATGGCCCGCACGAGTCAGTAGATTCATGATTGAAATGCAGGCATATTTTGAAAAAATCCATTTCAGTTACCCACACTGGGCGCTATCTATATTACATACCTTTTTGCTATATTTAAGTCTAATTGACACATTTTCGATATCTTATTGACATATTTCTAAGAATTTTTTAATTTTTAAGGCCATTCTGTACTTCCTTATGTTGATACATCATAATTTTACAGCGCAGTTGTTCGATGATCATCATGTTCTCTAGTCGGCTCTTCAGTTTTACAAAATTATTTTTCAAATTCACTGAAGACGGTTTAAATAACAAACACAGTTGCTCAGATTCTTAATCAATATGGCTCATATCATAGTATTATGATATATAACATTATTATTATGAGTGCAATTAAGGCTCAAATTAAATTTAAGACGTCTAGATTTCAATGAATTTTCCTCAACTGCATTAAATTATAGCTTATTTTACTCAACTATTCGAACTCTGCTATAGTTTCAAATTGAAATCTGATAACGCTTTCAATCGCAAACATTCACCACACTTCAAGCACTCAATGAACAAATTATTTAGACACTCTTTAGGATTTTCTTAGCAAAACTGTGCTATATTGCCGCTTCTTGATTAGATTTTCAAGATGTACTTCTCGCGCTTAAACTGGAAAGTAATGCAGACTTCTTCCACTGTGTGAGATTGTTTGTATTCGAAACGACAGAAATAGAGTCAAAAGTTCAAGGATTTTATAGTAGTTGACTGTTTTAGGATAGTATTTGTTTGAAAGATACATAGATGAAGTATTTTATTTTAAAGATAGCATTTAGAATCAATTAAACTGAAATATATGAATGATGTACAGAAATGGTTTTGGTTTGAATGATAGTGTGAAATTGTAACTTTGTGGTGTTTGCATTTTTCTTCCACCCGATTGATAATACCTATTGCAAAACTTTCCAATCGATATTTTTCACTAAAATTAGCAGCTGCAGCCAAATGACTTTGTTTATCAGTTACCAAAAAAAAATATTTTTTTTTATTTGGCCTAGTACAGCATAGATTCGAGCCAAAAGTTTTAAAATTATACGGAAAATAATCAAAAGTATCAAATCTCGCAACATCAAAGTCTTGAACACAAAATATCAAATCAAATACCATTACGTCTACTGTCAATAAGTACATTCTATTTACACTTAATTTTATTTCAAATATTCCCAATGTTAATATTGATATTCATTCAAAATGCGCGACTTACCGAAAACTGACGAAATTGAGCTCTTTTAATCACAAGCGTAAGAAAAAGCCTCTTAAAGTAATTTCACAAATATTTTCAAGTTTATAAAACCAATTCAAGTACACTATCAACATAAAATACCAAACTGACCGCAAATATGCAACAAAATAAGTATTTTGTTTAAATTTTGAAAATTTACTTCAATTACTTGTTAGAATGAGTTTTTTCAATAAATCCATAATTCAAAAAGTTTATGATTTTTGGGCCCCTGGTATGAAAAACGCACACGCACGCAGTGAGTCTCTAATAGCCAAATATAATATGCGAAATAACATCTATTTAATGTTTAACGACAATATTGAATCATCTTGAAGCTCATTTAGTACATTCATGTAACAGTTAATTGAACTTTAGTATTTCGTTTGCGATTTTGAAGAATGGCTTTGCTTTTCTGTGGCTAAAGACCGGACAATACGGGCACGAAATCGGCACTAAGATAATGTTAGGAATGCTTGTTGAAAGTTTTAAAGAAGTACAGTATATGTGGCCTGCAATGAAAACTACGCTGAAACAGATTTTTGACCTGATTTTGCTTATTTTGGTTTTAGTTTTTGGTATTGATTTTGGTTGAGGATGAGAAATCTTCTGAGTATTTATTATATATTTAAGTAGGTGCTATCATAAATGTCTGCATATATGAGCTTCGGTAATAAATATTTCAGCTGATGCGTAAAGTAATTGTTTTGGTGTTTTAATGTTGCTAACAAGATTTGCTTGATTCGAACTTATTTTAATCATGAAGTTTTATAATATTTTGTAGCGGCCAAACTGTGGTGATTGTTTATTTGTTGCTTTTGCTTTATGTTTTGTTAAAAATAATGCTGATCCGTTTTTGTTTCAATTTAAATGTTATGGATTTATTCATAAATGCTATTAATTGGTGATCGCTTTGTCGTGAGATTACTTTACTTAACTTACTCAGAATGATTGATTCCAGAATCATCTACTGCTGTACCATGCCATTAGACAGCAGATTTTACGCCATTTAGGTAGATTTTCACCCACCAGCAGTCAAACTCTGAATGCGTTTTGGGTCTAGATTTACACAAGTCAACCCATCACAAGCGAACTCAACACTAGCCAACTCAACACAAGTTTGTGAAAAGTTGATTTTCACTTTCGCCTTCTAAAAACTCGTACCGAGTTGGCTTTTATAAATCCAGACTAAACCAATATGTGGGCGACGTTCCGTAGGTGACTACAAATTTTTTTAGCTGGTGCCAAAAAAAGCTACTCAAATCGGAATTAGAACAAACGGTAATCAGTTTTGGAAACCTTCGCACGAGTGAGGTGGATACAGTTTGGTTTGTTTGGCGGAGCCAGCATTTATTCGCTTTATATGTATATTGCATCTGATTAAGGCGACGTGAAACGATCAGTGATCGTTAAACAATTCTTATCGTCATTTTTTGATGCAAGTGGTCCTACAATATCAATGGGGCTGTGTGTAAATCAACTAAATATTAGTGGAAATGATGAAAGTTTTGATTTTGTGCTAAGATTTAATTGTGATCGTTGTATAATTGTTTTGAACACGCTTGAATGGCGAAGTGTTCCAATGTTATTCAATGGTATACTTTTCCTTCCCAGATACGCTGGATTTCAATACTTTCTTGTTGATTACTAGCTTACTCGTTCAAATGTATTTGTGATTTCACAAATCAATTGAATTTGTGACAATAAACAAGCTATCATACGACCTCACATGACAGATGTCAGTTGTCAGTTGAGCGATGCCTGTCGATCACTTGGTTTGTTAAATTTTTGGTAGAATGCGAACCATATTTGTACTTTATAAATGGACTTCCTATGACTCAATGGAAGAGAAAATATGCAGGCTGCTACTCGAATCCAACAAAACTTACTATGCTCTATCGATGTTCACTAAATGCTGAAATTTCGTCAGAGTTTCAAAGCTATTGTTGTACAAGATCATGGTCTTGCCAGTACTCATGTATAGATCCGAGACTAGGATGCACAGCACGAGGTACTCTGACCTCTAAGGCAAGAAGAAAATCTTATGGAGAATCGATGGTCCCGTATGTGAAAAAAGGCGATCCCAAAGACGATACAATCATAATTTTCTACGCTATTTACTTAGCTGCATATATAATCACGAAGATAAAGCTCGATCAATTCCAGTGAGCAAAAAGGAGCCTGCCTAAAAAATTATTTGTGGTAGATTTCATGGAAAACGATAGCAAACGAAATCTTGCTTGCGCTAGATGGATGGCGTTAACCAGGACTATCAGGCTATATAATCACAAAGATAAAGCTCGATCGATTCCAGTGAGCAAAACAGAGCCTGCCCAAAAAATTTGTTGTGGCAGATTTCATGGAAAACGATAGCAAACGAAACCTTGCTTGCGCTAGATGAATGGCGTTAACCAGGACTATCAGGGTCTAAAAATGCTAAGCTGAACAATATCGGCTCAAGGTTGGGCTCGCCGGAGAAATTTTTTGGGCTGGTGAAGATGAAAAACCGTATTAGCTACTTTGCCGTTGTTTATAGTTGCAGGCTTTCTTTCTTTTAGCGGCAAAGTTCGTTTTTCATCGGCGCTCGCCAAGAACCCGACGAGTTCAAATTTAAGATTTACCGAATTAATAATTGGCGACAATAGTTGTCAACTTTTAGGACTTTAGCTGCTCAGACAACATTTTCAAGTGCCTATGGTGTTTTTTGATTCAAGTTAACATAACGCAAACATGGTTTATGCAGCGAAATACATAAGTGATTCAGACATCAGCTGTTGAAATGTCCGCACAAAATTATGTAATTCAAATATCATACAGAGTGAATGCTCCTAGTGAAAGCCTGCTGTAAAGATCAAAACTTTTTCTCCCATAAACAGAATCAGACTCGTCAAAACGAAATCTAAAGTTCAATATTTGGAACAATAGCCACTGTACTTACTTAAGATGCCTTTTTAACGAGTTTGATTCGTGTTTCAAGACAAGAAAGGATTTAAAAAAAGAATTGTAGCAGGAGAAAGCTTAAGAACAAGGTAGCTACCATCTTGAGCAATCCCCTTAAATGTATTCGAACGAACCGAACGGTGCTGTGTTTGTCATCTGCTCGACGTCGTCAGAGTCAACAAGCACTTGACGAAGCGCCTTTTGGATGTCGATTTTTGAAAATATGAAATGTTCTTGAAAATTAAAATAATACAGACAACAAATACAGAGCTAAGTAACGATCTGACACCTTTAAAAAATGCAAGGTGATATAACCGCCACACGGACGCTATGGAATGTTGAACCAATTAGCTACGAGAGTCCGTCAATAAGTTCGCAGAATGGAGAGTAAAAAATGCAAATAAAAATGCAAACTTATTTTTCTTTTTCAACATACTTTCCTGCTACTCTAATACATTTTTCGGATTTTTTAATTAGTTGGTGTATACCTTCTAAAAAATTATTTTGTCACTGTCCGAAAAATAAGCTAAAACTGTGCCCTTCACTTCTTCATCGTTTGAAAACTTCTTCCCACGAAGTTCCTTTTTCAATTCGGGACAAGATAATAATTATTGGGAGCCAGGTCAAGGCTGTAAGATGGGTAATCGCGGCGGTTGTCGTACACAAGAAGGACATATTTGTTTAATTTTCCTCTTCTTTTTTCTTTGATGGTTCCTTTCAATTGCTCTAAAATATAAGCATAGTATTCTCCAGCTATGGAAACGCCTTTATTTTTAAAATCGATGTACAGGATTCCTTCTGAATCCCAAAAAACGGTCGATATCACTTTTCCTGCAGACTGTGACACCTTGAATTTGTTGGGTGGTAGTGTGCCTATTTTATGCCACTGCATTGAGTCTTGTTTGAATAATATAACGATCCTAATACTCCAATAGCTTCAGTAACGATTCAACTCAATACTCTATGCTCATCTTTACTACAGAGATCCAAAAACGCCGCCCGAACGCACTTGAAGCGCTGTTGTTTTTGAGGCGGCAGGAGCATTGTCGGCAGCCATCTTGCACTTTTTGAACAATCTCCGGAGTGATCACTTCAATTGGCCGTCTTGGTTGTGAGTCATCTTCAAGTAACTCTTAAACTCTACTTGTTTAAAGTAGAGTTTAAGACTATGCCACTTGTAAATCCTGATTTTACCTGGACAAGAGTCCCTGTAAACGAATATCATCGTTTTGATTAATAAAATACTGGATGGACGAAAAATCCCTGCACTTGAGAGAAAGTCAAATTCAACTTTTCTTGGCCTAAACGCCTCGTTTGACAGAACCCTGTTTCTCCCTTCTTAATGAGCCGTTGTATTACCTTCGGGTTTTTTTTATGTTCAGGAGGAGCAAAAACTTTTATTTTAGTTAAACCGACCGGCGATTGTATCTATTGTATCTAAACCAAGCTTCGCACTTGTTCCACACATACATCCTCATATAAAGCCCTGACCACCAGTTCAGAAAGCGTAGCGTGAACAAATAAGAAAACTTAAAAGTGAATGTTTTATTATGAGTAAAAAGTAATATTTCACTTAAGTGATGCAAAATTCAGAATATTATGTAAGAGAACGGAGTGTAAGAGAATGGAGTGCAACGACGGATATCAAGAGAGTTGACAATGCGTTTCATTCGATTGGCTGCACTTTGTTGTCAAGTCTGCCAGAGTAAGAATATGATTGCAAACAATCCTTTAAGTTCAACTAGCACTAAAAAGAAGTCACCACCTATGTTGAAAGTATTATAATTCAACGATTTGTAGTGCTTTTCATTCACTTAACAATCACATTTTTAAATCTCTGCCGCTTTTAAAACCAAAAATGTGGTGAGCTAACAACAATAACAAAAAAATAACTAGGTGATTTTTGAAGACTTCCGTAATTTTTTTGAACTGAATTAAGGATTTCAAGAATTTGACCATTTTTCTCTTTGAAGTCACTAAACATGAAACTTAAGCAGGTTTTTTTTAATAAGACCTGATGTTAATGCAATTATATCACTAATACTTCTTATACCGGAACTATTTTTTTACCAAGAGCCCTGACTCGCATGGGCAATCTGAAATGCATCATGACAACAGAGTTTTATTGTATAATATTTATTTTAAATATTTTTTAAACACACGAATCACAACAAATTTCTAAAATATGAAGAAAAATAGCGCATACTCATAGTTGGGTGTCAACAAATGGTTCATGCAGCTAATCATATTGAAATTCAAAACCTTCAGAAGAGAAACAGAAGCAGAAATCAGAATTTGCGTAATGAATATAAGTGGTCGTATTTCCCAGTTAGTTTGATGCCCGCAATTTCGTAGGGCTACTAAATGTAAACGAAGGACACAATGAACGTAATCTATATTATTGACCATAATTTAAGTTGAAAATTTTCTACTTTCTCTACGTTAAAACCATAATCAAAGCCTACGAAAAAATCAATAATCTCTTACGAATATAAAAATTTTTTTCATTTTTTGATTCTCTACTCCGCATTTGATCGGAATTTGGTTCCTTAATATAAAAATCAGACTCCTGAGAAATGCAATAATATGATTATATTTTTCTGTTATTGAAGAATAACAGTATCAATGCGCATTAAAAAGGTCAAATTTTGTCTTACTGGTATTCAATAACTTTTTTCAATGATTTTAAGATACATTAGTAAAATTCAAAGCAGTTCTTTCTTCTCAAAAACATTAATGTGGGAAGACTTCCATAACTTGCATTAAAAAATATTATTTTATTTATTCTATTTGAATCGTTTGCATTTGCACTGAAAGTAATTGTGTATTTGCATGTTTCCTTGCACTTTTTCAATATGTTTTTCTGCATCATATTTTCAAGTTTGATATGCAATTTACCATTAATTTTTCAATGAATGATTTTCCAATTAATATCTTAATGTACTTCAACCTCACAAAAAAACTTTCATTCGAAAAATATAATCACTATCTACCACTGGTTTTGAAAAACAATAAAGTTCCATTTACCTATTCTGGATACGATAACTAAGTTAAAAGAAACGAACGACAAAAAAAATTGAGTATGTTAATTTTTATATTATAATTTGCTTGAACGCATGTATGATTAGTATGACGAGGATGCCGGTACCCCAGAATCAACAAAGGATAGCAACGAAGCTCTTCGTGGTGTTACCTATCGCCCGCCAATGCATCATAAATCAACGACATGCTTGGGCGGTTGTACCGATCGTAGAGGATCAGCCGTAAGTATAGACAACTAAATAAACAAGAACCACCAAAAAATATATGAAACGATTACTTTATTTTTGATTTTTGGATAAATGAATGCTTCGTGTCAATAGATGTGATTAGGATGATTACATTTCGGATGAATTTAAAGTTAATAGTTTTCTGAGCGAAAGTTTAGTTTATTAAACCTATTTAAAACTTTATTTTTTCTGTCCTAGATATTTTCAATAACCGAATTCAGATAAATCGATAATATTGAAGCTTTGCTAGCAACAAAAAATCATAGTCACGATTACACTGAATTTTTTACGAACACCCTGTGGCTTGTGCTAGTATAAAGGCTGCCCACTTCATGGTGTGCAATTTCTAATTCGAGTCTGAATATGAACATAAAATCATTCATTCCGTACTCTAAATTTCAATTTGACAGTGAATTTTTTACATCATTCAGTCGCTTGAACCTGAAATATGTTAAAAATCATATAAGACCGGATCTCAATCAATTTACGTTGACCTTTAATGACAGGTGCCAAAAGTTCAACGAAATCTAAGCCACGATCTAAAAATCTGGCAAGGGCCGCTTGAATTCAGCCTTTGCAAGAACGTGATGATTCAACTTTCATTTCAACAGCTAAATTTTTCCAACGAAACTTGATTTTCCCATTCTTCTGAAAATCCATTAGTTTTTTATTACAGTCCTTTCACATTCTGCCTCACTGAAATCACATTTATGCATTTACTTGATTGTGTAACCTGTCAGCCCTGTTCAAACTCGATTGTCAATTAAGTTTCTCATTCATGCCATTATTCAGCGACAATGATACATGAAAACAGAGCAGTGAACGATTGCGTCCAGCTTTCAGCGTCATAAAACTTTCATAATAAAAATAAAAATATAAATCGATTCATAAATTTTAACTCCAGTAATCATAATAACGCGTGTTTTTATAATCTAACAAACTGTAATATCGATCAAGCTATCAGCCACATAAAAATTTAATTACAACGTCTATCTAAGTCATAACAGACTCAATCACTATATGACAGTAATAACATACTTAATGCTATCATTGTCCGATGTCCTTGTGGCGTATGATAACCGCATATCCGGCATTGCGACAAGTAAATGATTAAACTTGTCGTCAAACGCGCAATATGGTGAAGTGAACTTGATGGCGGAATTTTTAATAAGGACAATATTAGTTACAATACATTCAAATTCATTAGGTATTCTGGTAATTATGATAAAGTTTGAAATTTCATAAGCGGGCATGAAATATTACATTCTAATGCAGAAAGCAAATAAATGATACTGTAGCTTATTAAAATCATATGTCGGTGGCATGCGTGACCGTAGCATGAATGCGTGTGCTTAGAATGACAAAAAGCGAATGTCAAAGATAATTTAACACCATATATAAAACGGCATGTGTAAACATCATTTGTCAACTTCAAATTGGTTTCATCTTAATGCCAAACTTGAGAAATAAGTATTTTCAAAAAAGTTTATTCGACTACTACAACTGTTGCTCGACGAAGTGAACAGTTTTCTGAAAAATCTTCAATCCTCTGTTTTATACAATTAAGATGGAAATACCTAAATATTCAAGTTTGGAAAATGTCCACTCAAATATTAATTAATTCGTAGTAAACAGAAAATATATCGGCATTTTACCCACGCTGGGCGCACAATTTTGTTTAAACAATAAACCCAATAGTTTTTCATTGTTTATTCTAAAAATGTTTATTCTAAATTTTGAATGTAGTATTTTCCCAAATGAAATACTTGGTTGCATTAATAGTCTTTATCACGGAAACATATAGTGAAATTCAACACGAGTAACACTATATATAGTAACACATCGCACTGTCTACCAAACCTGCGAAAACAACAGAACAAATATTATCAAATCTTGGAATAATCATATCAGTTACAAGACAACTTGACAATACAAACTTTTTCTTAATTTTCTACAGCAAAGTAAAACGTACTAAATGCGAAATTTCAACAAAACTAAAATGACTTTTTTTGTCTGAATCGTTCTCGCCATTCCAGTTCAAAGTGTAAAAACATCGTGCACATGAGCGTACGATATTCGTATGATATCAATCTAATGCTACGACAGATTTTTTCCCTCTCATGATTAACTGCTAAACTTTTATGAGTTAAATTTCCACATAAAGGGAATTCGAACGAGGACAAAAGCCAAACTCAATGGGAAAATGTGAAATTCATGTCGATGGTAGTAGATGTCAAAATAATTTGATTTATTTATCAAAATTCGTTTATCATTATTTTTTATCGTGTCTCGAAAAAGTGTAAAGCACTTTAAGCGGCGAATTTCAGTTTTAGTTCTTTCTATTTTCGAAATCAGTCTACAGAACGTACAGAACGTGCATTGCTGGCTGCATGTATTTTTTAATGTTGATAAGTACAAACGGTAATCTGTGAGTGTCAGACATGCTCCCAGTCTAGTCTGTTACAGTATTTATTGAATACAGTATTAAACATGCAGACTAGCAGAAAAGTACTAATGAAATGTTTTTGGGAACTAAGAAGCATGAAAAAGATTGTTCACATATGGTGGCCGAATAGAACACAATATGGTAGCAAAATACCGTTTTTCGGCCCTAAAAAACAGAGCTTTAAATTTTATGATTATGGAACAGTTTGCTTTGATTATTTTTCGCAGTAATAAAAGCCTAGTATGTTTGAGGATAGTTTTTTGAATATGTTACAAGACTCCAGTGACCCTAAGCAGAATTCAGGGAAAAATTTAGTCAATTTAAAATATCAACAACTGACTATGAAAGTAAAAATTTTAGCCGTTTTCGCATTACTTGCATTATGAATACCGCTTTTGCGTTACTAATAGTTCCTACCAGATAGCTTATATTCGATCTGTCAGTCTTTAAGGAGATTCCTTCATTTTTCTATTGCAACAACATCTCTGCATAAGCAAAAACAGCTATCAAGATGTTCTCTGGCCAGCACATAATCGTCTCTGGCGTTGGGTGGCTGATTTAAAACAAATACGTTTCTCCTTTATTTTTGAAACGTATGCGGTTGAAAAAGTGTGAAATGCATCATAAGTGCATAAAATGCACCCCAAGCGTAGTTTGTTTTTCCAGAGACTTAAAGTAACATTTCCATTCCGCAAAGATACTTTTAACTAATCCAACGTTTCTTCACGCGAATAACCTTAGTTATCAATACCTCTGTTCAGCTCATGCCACAATGTTTTAACAAAAGCCGAACCATTCATGGTTGTGACTGAGCAGATAGTTGCTAATTCTCTTACCACTTCTGAGCTAGTTAAAAAGACCTTTCTAAGCTCATTCGCCAATAGGTAAATTAAAATCTTCTCCACTACGATCTCTCTCAATTTTCGATAGCTACTTGAAATTCGCAGGTGTCTTCTACGCCGAACGACTACCATCTAGTGGGAAACTAGAGCTTCACTCTTCAGCAATAGGAATGTTTGTGATCTTGGGTTTTTTTGATCTTCTCAGTTTCTTTTGTTTCTGCAGTTTCTACGACAGGATTAAATAACATTCAACTCTATACAAACGAGAGAAAAAATTCATGAAAAATGTTTCTTTGTGTAATATCTTCTTTTATTTAATTGTAATTGAAATGAGTAAAATATTTGTTAAAAAAAAATCATATAATTATCACTTATTTTATTGTGCCAAATGCATGAAAATTTGTTATTTTAACGTACACAATCTTAAGATTTCAAAAATTTCGTAGTTACTATTCTCTTTTATAAAAAATTTCCTACACTATATTTTTGGTGTAGGAAAAACCAGCCTGTTCAATTACTGGTGTCTTTTTTGACAGTGTTAAATCTAGTTGTTATTTGGATATTTTAAGCTCATTAGCAGAAAAGACACTCCGATGACATTTCGAATCAAACGAACATTTACAAAGCTTTTTTTAAGGAATCAGACTCGTATGCAGAATGTTTTGGTAGAAAAGCAAGGATAATAAAACCTTCAGAAAGCTTAGAACTACCCAACCTAATTATAACGTCTTCGCCAATGATTTGGGCCCTCCAAAGAAATGAAGTCAGTGGTGAAAGGTGTCCTTGAAAAATGTTTTTGTCACAAGTGGCGCTATAAAGCTGCATTTTCGATCTTTAATGAAACGGAATGCTTTCATATACGAGGGTGGTCTGAAAAGTTTCCGACCTAACAAAGATATAAGACTTTTTTTCTTTAAATTTATTTTTATTTATCTACATAGTCTCATAGTCTCTCTCAGCGATGCTCCCATTTTTTTAACCCGTCCAAATAGCCCGTCCAACCCCGTCCAACCCCGCTTTTCTCTGAAAAATAATTAATTGCCTCCTCATTTGACGAAAATCTCTGTCCTTCGAGTGCCAGTTTTAGATGAGGGAACAAAAAGAAGTCGCTTGGAGTTGGTGAGTAATGAGGATGGTCAAACCATAATTCATGGATTTTCACCATGGCAACCGCGGAGGTGTGAGACGGTGCATTGTCTTGGTAGAAAATGATTTTCTTTTTCTGCAAATGTGGCCATTTTTCCGCAATGTCTACCTGCAGCTTGTCAAGTACTGATGCGTAGTATGCTCCTGTAATGGTTTTTCCTGTGTGAAGGTAATCAATTACGATAACTCTATAATTATCCCAAAAAACAGTCGCCATCACCTTCCCGGCCGAAAAAAAACGGTCTTTGCCTTTTTGGAGCCGGCTCCCACTTTGCAGTCCGCTGTTACGACTGTCTTTTTGTTTCGGGCGTATAATGGTGTATCCAAGTTTCATCTAAAGTAATTAATTAATTAAGGGGACGTAGCACCTTCAAATTGAAAAAAAAATGTTTTTTTCAAAGGCTTGTTTTTAATTGATTAAAAAAACATATCTTAATGAAACTTTTTACACATACTTTACTTCTTTTGTACTACATAAAAAAAATTGTTAAAAATGTTTTGTGGCCCCCTGTCGTCTGCTACAATTTTTTGGAAAATACACCAAAAAAACCTGGCGTGCATGATAACTGTCGTCAGAAAAGTCTGAAAAAACAAACAAAAACGTGGTTTTGAACAACATCAAAGCGGCCTTGGAATGAACTAAAAAAAAAAAATTGGTAGAAAAACTACAAAATGGCGGCGTTTTTTTCGAAATTCGAGGTTTTTTTTCCCCAGAAATCGGTTATAACTAAAGAAATTTAGTGCCGATTTTTTCATCCGTAGTTCATTCTGAGCATCAGCATGTGCAGATTAACGTGTTAAAATTTCAAAACGATTGGATAATATTGTTTTTCTTAATCATGCACGCCAACTTGCAAAACGTTGTTTCGAGAAAATCGCGCTTAAAGTTAAAATTCAATATTTTTTGCAATAAATTTTACCGAAAATTAATCTGCGATGTCTGGACCATACAATGTACCTTCTTCTTGCTCATACTCTTCCTTTTCCAAAGATTTTTGCTCCCTTCGAGCAGTTCTGGCCTCTTTAGATGCCTCAGTCGAGTGTTTTTCCGCCTGGTTGATTCTTGCAGTATCTCTATGTTCTGCATGTTCCTAATTGTAACTCCCATTGCTTGCATTATTTTCAAGATAGCCATAAATCCTTCATTAAATGTACATGCAGAAATATTTGCAGCCATATTTAGCACGTTTTCCCACAAAAAGTATGTTTGGGGGCCAAATTCCAAACACAAGAATTATAGCTTTCGTTAATATTCTGCGTAACATTGCCCAAGCAGCGCTTTAATAAATCTTTTGGTGATAAGTTATCATAAATAGGCTTTAAAATTTCTTGTACCTCATCATCTAAAGGCGGAGGATGCTTGAAATGTTTTAAATCATTACGACCAGCTGCCTCCGGTTTGCGCCAGTTACACCAAGTCTTTTCTACTACAGGAGAATAAGAGTGTTGAAGGTTCTCATCAGTTGAAATTTTGTGGTAATATGCTGCCCAAATTTAATTGCGCATATTTTCAACTGAATCAGGATTTCGTCGTATAGCTAGGCCATAATATGTGGCAAAATTTTTCATTAATTTTAGTGTCAGTTGAACTTTTTTGGAGATTCTACACTTTTTTTACAGCAATTTTTTTTTTGTTTTTTTTTTTGCCAAGGCTAACTGTTTTTTTGCTTCTTTTAACGGAGATGACTCACTTATCTTTGTCTACCCTTTGGGTTAAGTCGATGTAGCGATATAGCCAAGTCAACGAAAATCATAGAAAAAATGACCTTGGGGCGCTTCGCATATATACTCATAAATTTTTTTTTTTTAGAATTTCAATTTTATATTTTTAAAATTATGTTTTTAAAGCTCCATTCTAAAATATTCAATCAAAAAACAAAAATCGATTTTTCAAAAATTTGGAGGCGCTATGTTGCCTTAATATATTTTAATGACAGCTCGATACTCGATTTTTTTCCATTTTCACAAAAACACTCACATCGACTCACTCAAACGATTGTCAAACAACAACTGCACGTCCAAAATGGCTGAAATTTTGGTGAGTACCTGTCAAGAGATGCACAACTACATTACCAAAATTTTACTGACGAGTGCTCAGATAGCAATAGCCACTAAAAATCTACCTTACGTTGGGTCTAGGAAGAAACTGCTAAAACAGACAAATAGTTGTTGTCTTAAATCTAAAACGTGGCACCCATTGCGTAATCGAAAGCTTTGTCAGTCGCAAATTTTCATGCAAAATTTTAGTTATACGGCTTATTGAAATTCTTGCAATGTCAGTATGCTCAGGCACTGTCACTCGTCGATCTTGGAATACTGCATTGTCGACTTTGGTGATGTTTTCCGTAGTAGCAGCGAATTTTGCGCGACCTGGACGTAACTCATCACAAATGAATGAACGAGCATATTTAAATTCCACTACCCATCTGCTTATTTTGGCAGACGATGGCAAAGTCAAATCCAGGTCATTTATTCATTCCAATTCCCGTTAACCCTTTGATATGAAGGTATTTTATCGAAGTACGAAAGTTTGCTCCATTTTCGGAAACTTACTGACATATTCCCTTTAGTTGATCACAACAATTAACTACTTAATCGAATTATCTGATTTATCTTAATCGTATTTTCTTTGATTCAAAAAATCAACTTTTACTCCTGACTCATGTTTAAACTCTTCGAAACACTGTTTTGCGACATTTCGTTATCTGCTTATCTTTTTCTGAATGAGCTTGCCACTTTTTGATTCCAAGTTTGAATTTTAATGGTTAAAAATCTCGAAAAGTCGTATCCGGGCTGCAAAGAATCAGTTTCGAATCATTTACTTCGCAACCACACAAATAGACATGGGTAACGCAGCGCTGCGCCGCGCAATTGCGTTGAAGCACTAGCCATGATACCACTGCGCTGATACCGATTGTTGGCGCTGCCGCTTTGCAATACCAACACCATTTGGCTTGGCGCTATGCTACGGCGCGGCGCAAAGATATGAGTTGAGTATACTTACCTCAAGTCTGTTTGATGCAAAGCAATATACCTACGCGTACGCACGTTTCCACGAGCTTATTTGGTTTGCCTTCAAACAGCTAACACTGCGTTCAAAAAGCTAACGTGAAACTGAAATTCATTCAAATTTTTGAATGAGAGTTTTTCTCGAACGGAAAATCAATAGCATTCCAGCTCATATTTTCTTTTCCGATCGGTTCGACTCAAGCTACTTGAGTTTTACAGGCTGCATGTGTACTTCAAGCCAAAACCGCAAATTCAACATTATGAAAAGCGATGCGATCGTGATATCATAGCGTCATGGTATCAGCGCAATGCTGCCAGCGCCGTATGTGAGTCCGAGAAACGCAGTGAGTATCACACATAGGTGAATGAGATCATGGTATCATAGCGCAATGGTATCAACGCAGTGCGCTGATACCACTGCTGGCACCGGTATCAGTGTATCAGCGCTTTAAAATTTGCTGCGTTACTCATGTCTACACACAAACCTAGAATTGCAACGAGAATAACAGAAAGCGGCAGCTGTTTCTTTGTTTTTTCTGATTCTAACACTTCTATTTTTATGTCTACCTTAAAAAACTTTTCGAAATTTTGTTGTTTAAGGTGATAATTTGAACTGCTAGCCACTACAGAAGACTTGCCACATGTTTCATGCATAATTGATAAAAAAAAATATAGCGATAGAATCTCGAGGCAGTTTCGGGAAACCGGACGGAACAATTTTAAGGAAGCATATATTTTAAAGTGCTACGTGTCTCTCGAGTATTTGACAGATGTCACTTTTGCATACGATCAAATGTACTGTAGGTAACACAACAGCCCGCTCTTTGCCCAATATATGTACAGAAATACCTTCTTTGCCAAATGCCATGTTTGAAATTAGGTAGAAATAAGTCCAATTTTTTGAGTCTCGTCCAACTTTTTGGGCGTCCCAGACCCAAGACACTAGCCAATTTTTTCCGCAGAACTATAAACGAGTTATAAATTACTATATAAACTTATATTAAAACTATCCAAAATAAAAACCTGGAAAAACTTTGTCTGAATCATTAACGTGTAGAAATAATTATTTAATAGCTCCTTAATATCCTTTCTAAAATATATTAGCGATTTTCTTACGAAAGTAGAGAATATTACTATACAAAAATGATGATATAGCTGATTGGGCTGTAGAAGCATCAGAAATAGTAGCCTAAGAAAAAGGAAACCCCAACACTATAATTAGACAACTACCAAAAATATTTGATCACCTCTCACATATATCTCTTAACAGACTTGATTTCCTCAGAAAACAAACACATTATGATTGTGTTATACTACATATATATTTTAATCATGCTACCTAAATAGCTTAAAATAACAGGAATTCTGTGAATGTATTTATTAAATATACGCTTTTCCTCCCTAATCCTTATGTTTTTCCACTTAATTTAGATTGACATTAATGTTTTTGTTCTTAGCAGCTTTCGCTCAGATTTTTCAAAAACAAACTAGTATCCTAGATATTTGTTCTGTTAAATTTACAAAGCAAAAAAAAGCTTAACAGCAAGTTAAATTATTTGAATGCAAAATCCATAAAAGCTATCTAGCAAATAAACTTGGGTCGAAAAGTATACAATTGAAACAGTGTACAACTTTTAAAAAAAAATCATTTTCTATCGAATTAAGGTACGTACGTAAAATAATTATTAGAAAAATATTACGTAACAGAAAATAATCCGTGCATTCGATCAGTACTATTTTATATTTAACTAAACATACATATATTCTCACCTATTAGTCCTAGATTGCATCAAATGACTGGTATATGGCTAATTTTGTTCGAATTGTTGTTACTTTTTGATCTTAAAAAAACTGATTTAATCGAGTATTGCATTGTCTTCATCATGCTAGCTAGCTATATCCAACTTTAGTCTATCCTAGAGCTGTTTTTTCTCCTCCGAAATTTGAAATTAAGTATGATATTTATTGAAATGCAGTAATTAACCTTATTGGTATATGCTTTCGAAACATAAATGTAAATAACTCGTTGAAAATGTTTTGTCCTGAAATCGATTGATTGAAATCGTAAGCATAGCTTCGCTAGTTCAACATTTCATTAGAACGGAGCTCATTTCTCGTAATACATACTGTTTTTAGGAGACTAAGCAACGATACACTTAATTATCATTGTTTGTTATTCTTTTGATTGTATTTACAGTATTCGATTAATATGACGGACGAGGCACGAGATAATCATGCCCAGCAAATCGAGAGAGCTGAAGTTGCGAATTTAGTACGTAGTCGGATGGAATCTCTAAATCTTCCAACAATCGATTATGATGATGTTAGCGAAAAACGTAATCATCTGTCGTATGTTATCATAAATCCTAGCTGTGATCTTAAATTAGAAGAAGGCGATGTAATGTAAGTAAATTCGAGCTATGAGTGTTTGCATGGTTTCATGGCGTGAGAGTATTATTGTATTTGTTTGGCTCTTTTCTGCCTTTGCTTACAGAAATTGGCAAAAACATTTCTTTTGTTATTTTTTTTAGGCTGTGTGATTTTGTCGCATTTTGACTCAGATATTTTAAACTGGATAGTACTTAATATCATTTTTCATCTATTGAAGAAAAATTATCAGCCATTTGAAGGAATTGCTAATTAATATGTGTTCAAAAAATATGGTGGATACGCTTGAACTTGAAGTATAATCTCATTTTTTGCGAAAGTAATCAATGGCAAACATCTATCTTGAGAAGATAGTTAAAATTATGAAAGTCCTTGTTAAAGTCAGTCTTGAGAAGATAGTTAAAATTATGAAAGTCCTTGTTAAAGTCAGTCTTTGTGATTTGCCTCTTAGCTCTCGAAAAGAACTAAGAAAATTACGTGTGGTTAGGGCACAACAGATAAAAATGATTACTGTTTTCGAGACTATGGCCATAGTTTGTCACAAAAAATTGGAGGCAAGCTCCTTTTGAAGGAGCTAACATATCAACAGTAGTATCGTACTATTTTTTCAATTCGGTTTGTTAACCAACAAAATCTTTCTTGAGAAAGCACAAATGTTTCTACGGCTTTCTATGCAGCTATTTTGACTAAGCTGTCAATTAATATTGTCCATTACTAGATTTGAATCAGAAACCAGGAACACGAATTATCAGTCATTAGGCCAAACTTCTAAATTTCAAAAACAGAATTAATTTCGTGATGGACGAAAATGCATCTCTTCATTTCCTTCCCAAAGAAATAGCAATGCCTCTGTTCTGTTGTAGCTTTGGAAGATGTAAATCCGACCTTAGATCAATCAATAACTGAGCTGGTAGAATTTTTATGAAAAGTGTTTGACCACAACTTTTAGGCACTAACAAAGAAAACGAGGGTGAGTTTTCAATTCAAATGTAACACGTTTGTACCTTTGAAAACTTTTACTCTCTTGAATTTTACAGTCACAATATCGCTTGTGCATTTTGCTTCTGTATAGGTAAAAATTATCACACAGAAAAGCTAAAATCTATCGGAGGATACCCCTATTGAACGTCGATAAGAATTCGCAATCTCGTTTTCTAGAGATCTGCGATTTGGGCGTATGCATGAAATCTGGCAGGACAATGATCTCGTACAGCAAGAGTTTGAACTTATTGGAGAGGCTATAGTGGAACAACTTCCGTTCGTTGCCGTTGACAAATTTCTTCGACGTAGTTCTTGTCGACTGCAGTTTATGATTCTAGGGTGCTAAGTATTTTAACTTCTTTGAACTAAATTCTACTCTTGTATATTGCTACAGCGTTGCTTCATCCTACTATTTTAGCTTCACTTGTTGAGGTGGAATGTTGCAGTCTCATGATTAAGCTTTGAGAGGAAGATCCTTGTGTGTCTGGCAACGACACACTTCCAAAACATGGCGAGCTCGGGACCCTGTGTTGGAAGTATTGGGCCTTGCTCCTCGATAGCATCGTCAATTGTATTTCCTTGCTTCCTTTATTGAACCTAGTGATACTATTTCACTTCCACTTCTCATCAATCGCCCAGCAATTAGCATCTATCTTCCATGAAGAATATTTTGAAGTTTCCCTCGCACAAACATCCAGGTACTCTTAGCCACTTCCGTTTCAAAAGACTGCTCATATATTCTCCCGAAATCGATTAGAGGTGCTCGAGCGTCGATTAGGAATCGCGAAGACCAGATCGATCTCTTGCATCGAAGCTTTAATAAACTAGTAACTCATATCACCGTTTTCTTCGCATAGCCCAGTTGAAGTTGTCCTTTTTTCGCAGTTGGAAAGTGGAAATCTTAAAAAGATGTTTCATGGCTTTTGCCCTAGAATATGTCGGATTTTGACCGATTTAAACCACTCCTTCTTCTTCCACACTCTCCGCTGAACTACTTAAACAGCATTATTTCGCGGGGGTGGATCAGCTCCTTCTAAATGTCCTTGCTTTTTTCTTTATCCTGTCCCATTCCGCGTCGCGCAGTTTGCGTTGTTTATTTTTTAGTGCTGTTTTGACAGCATCCCACGCTGTTTGGAACTTTAACAAATAGTGTACAATATTTTCCACTGATATCCTTGTGTCTAGTACCGTCTCTAGGCTATTATTGCATGCTTTAAAGCGCGGCTATCTGAAAACAACGTGTTTTGCATGCTTGGGCACATTTTTACAGATTAGACAGTCCGTTAAACTGTGAGTTAGTTTGAAATCAGGTAATAACAACACCCGCTATGTTCGCATGAACATTGAGTCAGATCAAAACTCGTTTCTCCGTGGCTGCTTGAAGACCATCGCACCACGTTGGAGATTAATTTGTGCACCCAACGTCCGTTTAGCGCCTTCTCCCAACTACTTTGCCGTGAGCGGGTTAAAACAAGTCTTTCAATCTCTCCCGTGCTTATTGTCTGTCTTCGTTTTTAAAGAGTCGAAGCGTTTCATCCACAAAAATTTCAGTGGGTAGCATACTGGCTATAACACACGTCACCTCATAAGACGTTGTCCGAAAAACGCAGCAAGTTGGGAGTGCAATCGGTCGATAAGCAGCATACAGTATTTGCCGATTCAATTTTATTTACAGTGTTTGTGAAAAGACTGGCTCTGCGTACAGTAAAATAGAGTTCACTGCTCTTGAAATCAGTACCCTTCGGCTTTGATTTGGGTAGTTAATATCGAGTAAAATTCTAGCGAGTGCTGAATCAAAAACGGATGCCTTCTTACCTGTTTTCGCCCGCTGAGGCTAGAAGTTCAGTTTATCGTCGATAGTTACGCCCAGGTATTTTATAGCAGACTGGAAGGTAATTATGCATTCGTCACCTTTATCCGTACTACTGATAGTTCCCTTCGCTTCGTGATTAGTATTATTTCCGTCATACGGTCGGCTAGCTCAAGCCTAACGCAATGCAGCCATGATTCAATTACGCAGATTGCTTCACTTGTATAAATTGCGACTTCTTCGAGATGACGGGCTGGAATCACGATGCCAATATCGTTGGCAAAACATAGCTTTAGTATCTCATCTTACATTGAGCTCCAAAGCCGGGCGCCAAAGACTGATCCCTGAAATACTACCGCCGTTGCCAGATAAAGTTTTGGTCCTTCGTCCGAGTTTTAGCATTAGGTTATTTCCTTTAAGTATTCGACAATTATACGTGCTAAATAGCGTGACAACCCCGTTATTGCCCAATGCCCCTATAACAAGGCCCCTCTTGGCGGAGTTGAAGGCGTTCCTTCCGTCTAGTGCAACCAAAGCGCAGTAGTAGTCTCCTTTACATTTGGCGTTAATTGCTAATTCCGATAACATTCTGACAGAGTCCATAGTTGATCGCCCTTTTCAAAAATTAAATTGCCGGTCCAGTAGTCCCTTTTTGCTTCCGATTTCCGACAGTAGTTGCTCATATATGGTGACCCACTCGAAAACTTGTTGAAACAGTCTATGGACAAAGCTCATCGTCACACTTCAAATGTGAAAGCTGTGTAGAAAATGCAGATAAATTGAAAGTGTAGACAAATTGAGAAGCGCATTGAGCATTGCCCCAGAAGTAGCACTCATAGAACAGAGATAGCTAGACATAAAGTCCTGCATAGCGTGGCCAACTTCTTTTGAGTATACAAGACAAGTTCACTATACCACGGATGCGTACGTGATCATACATTGACCCAGATAACTACATGAAGTTTTAAACCTCATGTGGTAGCGAAAGCTTTCTCAAACAGCTTTCACATGCTTTTTTCAGAGAAGGTTTTTGTCGAAGATTATTTCTAGACGTGTGACTTCAACTGCAATGTGAGTAGCTTTTTCTTTTATTGTGGGAAGTACTATTACTTCCAGTTTTCTTATGATGGTAATTAATATAACTCCTGGAAGGGCTCACGATCAAAGCTTTTTTCAATACTATATTTAAATATTATATTATTTTATTCTTACTATATGTATATATTACAATCATCGCACACTCACCATTGAAATAGCTCCTTCAATCCGCGAAACCAGAGCTTAAGGGGCCAACTCACACGGTTTTCCTTCTCTTTTAAGGAATTATACTTAAGCATCCTAGTACGTATGTCTCTTTCAACAAGTCTCACCAGGGATTTTAGCATAAACGATGTTAGGCTGATCGGCCTACAGTTCCTTGGATCTGAATAGTCATGTCTCTTAGGTTTTGGTGTTAAGACTACCTTAACCTCTCGTCAAGATGACTGAACATAACCAAGAGCTGGGCATGCCCAAAAGATTTCCTTTAGGTCTGACTCAAGATGATCAATTCCCTCCCATGGTGCAGCGGTAAAGATCCCATCCAGGTTCGACGTAATGAATTGTCCAAAAGGATATGACTGCGTCTCTGACCATTTTTGCTGGTGACCACAGATCAAGCTACGTACCAGCATTTCCCACTGTTGTGAATAGTAAGAGGTTTGGTCAGAGTGCCAGAGTTACCAGAGTGCCCGGAAAGTGATTCCAAAGTAAAGTCTAAAGACTCCTTTTTGGTCTTGCTAAACTCACCATTTTATTGCTTAAGATAGTTCAGTTTAGCTGATTGGCCCTTTTCCTGGACATTGGACACCCATGAGGTCACTCTTGCATGTTCTTGTCCCTCACACAACGATCTGAATGTTTTCTTCTTGTCATTTGAACTTAACTCAGTCAGTGTTTTCTTCGTCACGAGTGAGAGAGTGAAATTTCATTCGATACGTGCCATCCAGCTATGGATTCAACTATTTCAAGTGGAACCAGAAATTCCAGTATCTTCGATTCAGCGTACTGAATCAAGTCCTTCAGCTCCTGCGTTGGTGGCCAAAGTAAGGAATCAAATACGAAGTAAGCTGAAGCAAAAATCGCACGTTTTAGCCCACTATTATCCCAATACTGTACGAAGACTGTCACGCCCAGCCTTGAAAACTATAGATTACGGTGGCATCAATCCTTGAGTCGAAAAAGCGCTTAAGCGTCACAGCTAAAAAAAAAACTTTTTTAATTCTATTTGGAGCGATTATTGCTATTTTTATTCATTATTGCTAATCAAATTTGATTATAAGAAGCGATTTCAATTAATTTCCAGCAAATAATTTGTTGAACCAAGTTTTAGAGAAAAGAAAATATAAAAATGGAATTTTTCCAAACATAAATGAAAGTGTATGTAAACCAAGCTACTTATTTTAGTGGATCACCGTTGTATGCTTAAAATAAACTAGCCCCAATTAAAACTTCTACCGTTTATCTTCAGTCATTTACTCTAATGGTCAGGCCGCTCATCCATCGAAGCGAGCAGACCAAGACTAGAATTACAAAGCACTGTTTCAAGTTAGTTTACATCTTGTTATTTCACTTGCGGGTTTTTTTTTCAATTTGAGGGGTCGATAGCAGCAATCTACTGCCTGTGGGTTTGAATCCCACCGTGCTCATGGTTATATTTGTTTGTCTTGTGTTGTCTTAACAGTCCATAATACCAGCACTCCATTAATTAAGCGCCACATTAAAGCTTTAAAACTCATTAAAAAAAACTCAATACTTCCAGCAATTTCCTGATGTAAGTATTTTATATTAATTTAAAGTTTTCAAAATTCAGTGATTCTGCTTTGCGTGTATAGCTTTCTGCAATTACGAGTAGACTACCTCCTCTTTGACAATCAGACATCATCATCTAACCAATCTTGCCCTTATTTCAGCTATCTTGTAAGACCGTCACCATTCTCGGCACAAAAAACCTTTGAACGGCACAATTCACGGCGCAAATCGAACATATCGTTCTGCTCGAATATCAATTTAGGAGCGACAGGTGGTCCGGGCTCGAGACGCGGTTCCGGTTTAGGTTTAAATACACTCCAGAGTGTTCAAACACTATCTGGGTATGGCACACCACGTGGTACTCCGCCTATAGCTACTACATTTAAATCCAATTCTCTTTCTCTACCCGACAGCCCTACCGTTGTTGGTCAAGCCCGCGGACGGAGCAACTCACTAAGGGTTCGTCGAATATTAACGAGTAGAATATCTTCGATTGCTCTTTGATTGCATTGGAGATATTTTACGAAATGGATATTTCTGGGTTTTATTAATTTTCATATTTCGATTACAGATTGACAATGATATTTTACTGCGACGTTCAAGTTCTCTGCGACAAGGTTTGCCGAACGTGGGGGTGAGTGGTAGAAGGAAATCATCACTCGAAGAGATCGGTATCAGCCACTTCACGACACTCATGCAAGCTACAAATCATTCGAATCCTATTAAAATTGCATTGAATGGAAGTATCGGTCTTGAGGTATGTACATATATCTGTGTTAATTTTTATTTCCTGACATTTTATGCACATGTCATTCATACTCACTCGTAGTAATTCAAAATAAATAGATTCAGCATTATATTAGTTTGCTTGGGAACACAACTGCATAAACATAATATTTTCTTAAATAAACCAGTTGCTAATTTTCAGTACTGACAACCAAAGGAGCAATTAGAGTCAAGAGTGTTTCATATATCCATTTGTATATTTTCACTGGCAAATATAATTAACTTCAATCACGTTGATATTTTATAATTTAATACATTTGCGGATAAGGGATCAAGAATACCGATGATCCGACACTAACCATCTGAGCACCAACACGATTCCAATCAAATTCACGGGGTTTCTGTTTTGAAATTTCATTCAATCCTATCTAGGTCACACCACCCGAAGAACCACTTCCCATACTCGGAGTTCCCTGCATTGGAGGTGTCAATCCTTCTAGCTTAGGCTCGACGTTGGGCGGATCATCGCTAGGAATTAGCACTGCCGACATGGGTAACTCATCGCCGCTGCAAGTCCCGCAACAAGAACAATCACAATCTGCCGCTCCATCTCCACAACATTTGCAGGGGACAATTGTATGATACAACCTAATGTGGGGCCGTAGGCTCCGCTCTGCAGTTTCGAAAAACAAATGGATTTAATATCCACCCAACGAAAGGAGACCTAACAGTAGACAGCATCACAAGTATATGAACTAGGCATTAGCGATAATATTTCAACGTTTTTACGACCCGTAATCAAACCCAGTTAAGCATGTAACTTACAAAAGGGAAAATCTAAAACCAAGAGGATGAACAATACATAAACGTAAACCCGAAGGATGACCAAATATATCAACTACATGACAAATTATATCAGCATGCATGCGTTCATATACAACATCAATATATTTTCTTTCGATTAAAAATTCCGCAACAAACATCAACATGCTTTTGCGCGGCATGTTTTCACAAACGATTCGACCAAAACGTCACAAACGTACCTTCTTATGGTTTGCTCCGTCACAAGGACCATATTCAGGCAACCCGCTTCCACTAGACTTGGGCTTACATTGTTTTTCGCCATTAAACTTTTTGCCTTGACACAAACACATACAATGTTATACTTCTTTATATTAATAGAATTTATGATTCAAAAAAAAAATTTACAATAATTACTAAAATTCATGTTTATTTGTCTAAAATCTGCATGAATGCCTTTATTGCGAGCGTTTTTTGTGAACAGAAAGTATTATAGAACTTTAAAGCGGCTTTATATATGCGGTGTTC
This sequence comes from Nemotelus pantherinus, assembly GCA_963978885.1. NCBI lineage: Eukaryota > Metazoa > Arthropoda > Insecta > Diptera > Stratiomyidae > Nemotelus > Nemotelus pantherinus. The sequence continues at coordinate 236,064,315 of OZ022264.1, read as the reverse complement.
GTCAAATACCGAGCACCTAGTTTGGCAAACTTCGCATGTGTGGTTGGGTTGCTCGCCTAGTGCTTGCCCTAGGCCAAGCACAAACATTCGGGTGCTCGCTATTCCCGTAGTTTGTGGAACTTTCAACCAAATCAAAGTAGACGAGCATTGTGTCGGATCCCCGCAGCTCGTTTATCTTCCAGTTTTGGCGAACATTCGGCAATGCCCGAATGTCTAATTCACTGTGCTTGTCATTCCGCAAGCACCAAGCCAAATTACTTGACTATGTGTTCGGTATTTGGCGAATAGGAGGTGTTTGACAAACACCGCATATCTAAAGCCGCCTTTAAAAATGAACTAATTAATGATTCTGTTGCGAAATAGAAAATAAGTTTATTTTGGCATAGAAAAATATCTAATATTCAGTGAATATTAGATTTCAAGTGTTTTGGGAACAAACTTGTAGAAAACTTTATGAAATATAGTGTAAAACAATTTCAGGTTAATACAAATAAAAAAAAATAACTTAATAGAATAGTGTAGGAATGTAATGTGAATATTCGAATACAAAACTAAAAACAAATACTAAATGCATTTAAATTTGTAAAGATGTAGAAAATATTTCAAAAGCGAAGCATATGAACGATAATATAAATAGAATCTGTTATATATAAATTTAGTTATAAAGATATTAGGATTAAAAACGTATGTGAATAGTCTGGGAATGTGTGATAGTTGAATAGTAAAAATTATATTCTTAAGAACATCAGCCATTGAAACTCATATCCCAAGACAAATAATAATCAACTCAAGTTATATAATTTCGTTTATAATATTAATTAAATTTTTAGTGAAATTTAAATGTAGTCTTTTGTTTTTTTCTAAAAACCAAAAAACAAAAACAATTTATTCAATTAAATACTCGTTTTTTTTTCAAGCTCATCTTGAAGCAAATTATGTAGCCTGGCATGCTATACTAAGCTAGCTATAGCTACACTAAGCTATACACAGATCACATTATATTCAAACCACTTTTCATATTTCATATCTGAACGGGCCTCTTTGCTACGCCTATCATCCGGTATTATTCCTTCTGCCTGGAAAGTTTATAATATTTACCCAATTTTCAAAACATGCGATGTTTCCTCCGTCTCCAATTATCGTCCTATTTCCCTTCTCCCTTGTTTTAGTAAAATCGTAGAAAAAATTGTCTTCTCTAGAATGTATCCCATAGTTCATCCTATTCTAGCTCCAGAACAGCATGGGTTCGTGAGGGGTTAGTCTACTTTGACTAACCTTATCCTCTTCTCAAACACAGTTGCCCTTGCCTTAGATCGTCAGGAACAAGTGGACGTAGTGTACACAGACTTTTCGAAAGCATTTGATACTGTCGACCATAGAATATTCCTCAGTAAAGTTTCACAGTTTCGCTGTTTTGGGCCAATCCTTGCTTGGCTTTCGTCCTACCTCAGTAATCGTGAGTGCAAAGTTACTATTAACAACCTTTCCTCTTCTCCCTTTCATCCCTCTTCTGGTGTTCCACAAGGGTCTATCCTTGGTCCGTTACTTTTCCTAATTTTTATTAATGACCTTCCTTCTATTATTGATTCCCCTTGTACACTGTATGCTGACGATCTGAAATTGTACCGAGTCATCAGGTCAGTTGATGACTGTATTATTCTCCAGAATGATATGACTTAACTGATGCAACCGCAATTCCTTGTCCTTAAATGTTAGCAAATGTAAACATATGACCTTTTCCCTCAAATTATCTCCTATTTCTTTTTCTTATTCAGTTTCCACAAACTATCTGTCGTCCGTTAATCAATTTAGAGACTTGGGTGTGACTTTTGACCCTAAATTAAAATTTAATTTCCATGTTTCTGAAGTCACCGCTAAAGCCTCCCGTGTCTCTGGATTGGTACTTCGCTCTGCTTCTAAATTTGTTGACATACGTACATTTTTTCGTCTTTTTTTAATGTTAGTTCGTTGTGTCCTCGAATATGCTTATCAAGTGTGGTCTCCCCGTTTCCTATACCTTTCTGAGGCCATCGATTGTGTGCAGCGTAGGTTCACACGCTCTTTATTTTTTAAATATAATATCCCTTACTCCTCATATGTTACCGGTTTGTCCTTTCTTCAAATTCCTTCCTTGGAGTCACGCCGGCTGTTGCTTGACGAGTGCTTCCTATTCAAATCGCAGCGAGGTATTATATCTGGCTTCACCGATTCATTCCGACCTCGCAGCTCGTTACGGGGCAATAGGTCTCAAGAAGTCTTCACTATTCCATTCGCACGTACAATTTTGCTGGTACTTTAACTTCCAATAGTTAATTATTTACGTTTAAAGTAGATGAGGATTACTATTTATTCAACACAAAAACAAAACAAAATTCGCCATTGTACTAAACGTTCTGCTTATTGTGGTTAGCAGCTGACAGACTATGAGTCCACCTCTCAGCATGGCCATTTAATAGCGGCCGACTGCAGTAGAAATAAGTGACCGAAATGGCGGATTTATCGCAAAATCCTTACCGAGTTCTCAGCGGACCTTTTTCCTATGGCTTTAACAACACAGAGGCCACCCGGCGGAGATACGCAAAAATTTGACTAATATCAAACAGGAGTTAAGTTTCTATGATTCTCCCTTTATATTTTCCGGATAACATATATCTATTGCGGTATAAATACCCTAGCACATATCATTTGCGTAATTTAGCTGTGGAGCTTTACACTTTTTACGCTTGACGGAGCACTTTTTCTACTGATATTCTTGTTTGCAAACTTGCATTTTCCGCCGGAACGGCTGTCTGTGACATGTTGTTTTGGCACATGTACAAAATTTTTAAATGGGTAGAGGAGGATCGCGTATCGAAGCATCTTGTTTATTTTTTGCTTTAGAATCCTCACAACATATCAATGAAGTTTTGCAATTGGAAAATTACCAAAAGCACGTTAAAAACTGGTGGATGTGATATCATATCCTTGAACTCAAACTAGATACCACTGACCTGTGATTTTATTAATATAGATACTATCATCATTGGCGCTATTATCACAATACAGTCCTGGCCTGCTCTAGCGAGTCTCTCTAACGAACTCGGTCGTGAGCCGATTTCATCCAGTAATATACTCTGAGCGTTCTAGTCAACGCAATAGCTCTAGCTCGAGCAAAGTACCTCCGCTGTCGTATCTCATAAAATTTACACAAAAGGTTATCCGAGTAGGTTCCTTTGCGTGCACTTTCAGCGCACTAAAATATATCGAGCTTAGTCATTGCGGCTATATTAGCTTCTTGCTAGCTTGCTTGTAACTCATATTTTCCATTTCTCACATATGGGGCCAACGATTCTCCGTTAGACTTATGTTTCAAACGCTTCTAAGAGGTTGGAGTACCTTTTGCTGAGTATCCAGGTTTTAGATAAATATGAACTGACAGGACCATAGTCTCGTTTAGAAATGTTTTATGGTTTTGCTTCTAGTGAAAACAATTTTAGTTAGAAGGTGTACTAGTGGGACGAGGACCTTAAGAATTGTATGGTCAAAAGCGCACGCGTACTAGTTTCAAACAATGCTACTAGCTTTACTTAGTTCCATGATATGACTTACTAAAACCCTGTTACGCCAAAGCTCGTTTGGTATAGTGCATGTATACTTAGACCAAATTTACTTGGACGTGGACTACTAATTGAATCATGGCAACAGTTGATCGCAGCTCACTTGGACAGTTTGAGTAGGACGTCGGCTAACTTATTTTGATCCAAATGATAGATATGTACGAGGTTGAAGTGGCGATCGATCGACCGAGGCTTGCCAAAAGATGCATATAGGTACAAAAGAGGCCCATTTTTATGTCACAGTAGTTAACTCTCCCCTAGTCACTAAAATCTGGAAATTATCTGCTTCTTGCAATAAACCGTACTATCCTTTTTGATTTGCCAGTGGTACTTCAACAAAATTTGAAAAAAAAAGGATGCATGAAGTACTGCCACCCTCTTCCTTGCCAAAGCCAGGCACTGGCATATAATATAGAGGACGGATTCCTCTTCGTCCTCCAAGCCACAGCTCCAACAAAATCGTTAAACCCTGGCCCTACCATTGTGCATGTCTTCCTATGGGGCAGTGGCCCGTAAGAACTGCCTACAGGACAACTCAGAGCTCTACGAGGTAAGCCTAATAGATGTCTAGTGCGATATGCGTTCATGGAGACCCAGGACAGTCTTGCTGTCGCACAAGATGATTCATTGACAAAAGACTTCCTAGCGTCCTGGGGCGATGTTCGGCCAATTAAACCGATGTCATCGGCATTCCTATTGAAAAGATCATAAGACCTCCGGTAGTAAGGTACCAAACATCGCCAGTTCATCGGTTTCACAGTTGTCCTGAAAACTTTTACGTCCAGGGCCCCATATCAATTGTATAGCCAAATTTCCTTAAGAGATAAACGACATTCAGTGACAATCATTAACACTGTACAAGGACCAGCCAGAAAATACTCTGACAATTTTCGAAAATGGTGCGGCTCAGTGAAATCTGAAGTATCGGTAAATAAATAAACAATAAAATAGGAAATGTAGAAATTTCCCAAACCACATTTTTCGTTTTTTTTTCTATTTTTCTGCACTTGAAGCTCCTGTATGGGTGTATTAATCACGACTTCTACAATTTGCAATTTCACATCCGTAACCTTTCTGAGATATACTTTTTTCTGCAAGTCATTCATCGTGGCAACCAACTTGCTCCAAGTACGCTTGTATAAGCGCTCTTGGTCCAAGTTGTAATCCATGTATACTTGCACCGTGTCAACTTCCCTCAAGGAAAAACAATTCCTGGTCATAACCCTTCCGAAGTGGGGGACGTTATATGACAGGTGGACGTTATATGAAGAGCAAACGCTACTTTCGGAGATACCGAATCTTTGTTAACTCTCTGGAGTTGGCAATCAATATGAGTTTGCATAAGTTATATACGCTGTGCCATCTTATCAACAAAGTCCCTACTTGCACCAGCTAAGGTATTTGTGGACAGCCACCTACTTGAAGATGAATGCCGTTGTTGAAATAACAGCAAATAACCTGCCTTCCAGGAGCCTGAATTATTTCATTGTCGTTGAGGAGTCTCGAAAATATATGCCGTAGCGCTATGTACAATTCTCAGTTAGTGACCGATCAATCAGCCTATTATCAGATGCTTTAGGTATATGACAAGGCGCGTTTAGGAAACCAGACCAACAAGATGGTGGTCCAAGTGTATATTGGCGCTCTGGATCGGTCTTTTTGTCATCAGGCTCAAATAGATGGTCAATCAAAACGTTGTATATCTGTTTGCGACTTATTCGACTAGGAGATATTTAGGTAGTCTTATGGATACCCTGTTTGCTACTTATTCGACTAGGAGATACTCAGGTAGCCTTATGGATACCCCAAATCCATTGAAATTAGTGCTCTCATACAAACTGTGGATGCCTGCGTAATGCCAGAATACCGAATCATAACCTAATTTTGTGTTCAGATTCCCAGGGATAATTTTGACTACATACCATGAAGAGGCATTTAAGTTCCGTTCGACTTGATCATAGAACTCTTCTCTTTCGTCATCAGCAGACTCCTGCGTGGATCATTGTTTGTTTATGTTTCGCAAATTCACGCAAAAGGCCAAGAACCTTTCTTTGATAGCATTAAGAACAGAAACGGTAACAAAAACTATCTTTGAAGCCTACTCACTAGTATTTTGTATGACAGTTATAATAGCTGTGTTTAATGACCTGCTCTAGGTTGATCTAGGCAGCTCTTGCTTGCCCGGAGTTGGTCTGATGTGTGTTTCATGAGCCTGCGTTAAGCTGAGCTAGAGTAATTTAGAGCACAATTTCTGCTCTACTGTTTTTTGATAGAGCAAATTTGAGCAAGCAACCTGCTGTTTGTCAATCGTCACGAAACCGCCATTCAACAAAAATTGTGACTAAAGTATGTTTTACTAATAAATTGATAGGTTGAACTTCTAAAAAGTAATCAACTTTGAAAATTGCCGCTTGCTTGCTCGATTTTATTTGCCTCTCAATTGCCTCTAACTTGCTCGACTTTTTTTTGACTGCTGCACTTGCCTTCAAATAATCTGCTCTTTTTTCGGAGTCATTAAACATATTTTCCTTTTGCAAAACACAATTTCTTGTCCATGTGCTCTCATCGATGTAGTTTCTCTTTAGTTCCAAAGATTGACGTTTGGTTCATTATGGATGCTTTGGAAAGCTTTACTGAAAATGCTGTCGGTCTCTTGGCAGCCTTATATTAGGCGTGTTTTTTTGCTCCGATACAGAACAGAATATAACTATGCCGCAAAAATAATGATCTAGTATAAAACAGTAGTGCATTCGCTAAAACTGCAATAGGTTGCTGTATTTGCTGTGGTAGCACACAACAGCTGAAAATAAAGGGAGAAAATAGCGAATATACACTACCACAATCGATAGAAAATAGAAAGAGATCTAACAGAAAATTACTTCTTTTAATTTTCTACACATTCTGAGGGCCTTTTCTAATTTCCTAACTACCACAAAATTCAACATAACCATGAAAAACCCAAAGCCACCTCACAGCAAAAAAAAAATTCTCATGAGCTTTTCTTTTTTCTGTCAACACATTCTATAGCTCAGCACGTGAACTACAAATGAAGAATAGAATTTCTGTACTAGTGAATTACTGGTACAGGAGTGTTGTTGTTTCCAATGCGTATACTCTATTCTCTGCTAGATAGAGGAGCAAAAAAACACGCCTATTAAAAAGACCAGCCTGCTGCTATTACCTAAGTTTTCTTTTAGAAAATATTAGGTGCGTTTTTTTTTGCTCCGCTGCAGAACAGAATGAACAATGCCGCAAAAAAATCACCCAGTACAGAACAGCTGGGACATTCGCTAACAATGCTACAGGTTGCTATATTCGCTGTGCTAGTGCAAAACAGTTGCAAATAAAGGGAGAAAATAACGAGTATAAACTACCACAATCGATAGAAAATATAAAAAGGACCGACAGAAAATTACCTCTTTTAACTTTCTACACATTATGAGGGCTTTCTTTAATTTCTTAACTACCAAAACATTCAACATAACCTTGAAAAATCCAAAGCCACCTCACGGCAAAAAAAGGCAACTACTCATGAGCTTTTCTTTTTTCTATCAGCACATTCTATAGTTCAGCATATGAGCTACCTATGCAGAGCAGAATTCTGTCCAAGTGAATTCACTGGGACCGAAGTGTTGTTGTTTCCAATGCGTCTGTTCTGTTCTGTAATGGATAGAGAAGCAAAAAAACACGCCTATTGTTTGCAGCCAATTTTTTTACATTACGTTACTAATTTCTTCACTTAGAAGCGAAATACTACCTGACATTTTTTTTAAAAGGAATAACACTCAGCCTAATAGATACTTTTTCAATGTATTCAACATGCTTGCCGTATTCAAAGAGGGTACTCTACCCGATTTCGTTTTTGGAAGTTTCCCACAAATATGTCGTTCCGCAATAAATTTCTCCCAACTGAATTTTTATGTGACAATAGAAATTGTTTCCAATTTATAATGTTCACAGGAAGTTGAAAAGTTTTTCGGTTCTCTGGTGGACCAGTGGCAGCCCGAATCGCCAACTCTGAATGGAGCTTAACCACCCTATAAGAAGTCTTTCACCCGTTTTTTCATGTTATTAATTATTATAGATTCTCTAGTGAAAAAAGCCCTACACCCATGAAAACTGTAGGTTTCCTTGAATAATTATCGCAATCATACTGAAAATGATGTTGTATTGAACTGCACATCGAAGCCTTTGAAAGATAAAATAAATGCAACAATCCCTAAAATGAGTTATTCCAGTATAAAGTTCAAACTCTTTTATCTGTATTTATAGTTTATTATGCTTTCTGTTTTAAATACTCTTAAGTAAACATTTGACATAAAACTTATATACACAAAAAGACACCAAATACCCAACCCAATTTCTTCCCTTCCCCCAATTTTTTTTTAAATTTTGTAGTTATACTGTAAATACAAATAGATTTAAATAAATTTAACAAAACCAACACAACACACACAAATTAAATTTAATTAATAGACAAGAACAAATGAAAAAAAAAACATTATAAATGAAACAACGCTTTGGTATACTGTGAACGCTTTACTACTGAAACAAATTCCATGAAAAATACATTGAATCAAACATGTTTGTACATAGACAATGTATAAAACAGAATATCTTACAATACACAAACCGAAATAACAACACACAACAATTCATAGCAATTTATGAGCATGTATATTAGTAGCATTTTCCAATTTTACGTTTTCTGATTACATGTTTTCAGAAAATGATTTCATATGCCTAGCAAAAACCAAAACTTACAATGTTTTAAGAGCAATTATTAGAGCAAATTATTTAAAATTTCTTGGAATTGTAACAATATCAAAAATCCATGTAAAAATTAAATAATCAAGTGTGTATACAAGATAGGATAGCAAAATTATTTATCTAAGAAGTTATTATTTTTTTTGTAGACAAAAAAAAACATTGCTTGTAGATGCAGTGCGATATTACTAATTGGTAAATAGTTTCTTAACAAGTGTGACTACATAGCGGATAAATATAATTAGGCGTACAGAAAGGGAATAGATTTTAACATTTGTAAATTTTAATTCGTATAGTGAAGCCCTTTGAAAATTAGAAAATATATCACATTCAAAATTATTACTAAAATTTAGAAATAAAACACTTATACTCCAATTTAAGGAAAACAGTTAGAAAAGGCGTTAAAAATCCCCAAAAAAAATTAATTTAACGAAAGGTCCCACAAGCTAAGCTATATCCACGTAAACCCATTATAGATAAAACCTATCGAAAAATGAACTCCATGTACATATAGAAGTAGCTTAGAAACAACATTAAGTAAATGAAAAAAAAAACCTACAAAAAATTACAGCTTAATTATGTAAGTATAAAAATAATAACCATATAACGCTTATCCAAAATTTATTCGATTCTTTAATTTTCTTCTTCTTCATATCATTTTTCTCAATTTTAATGCAAAAAATGATTCGTCGCATGAAAAAAGTGAAACTTTTATAAAGAATTCCGACACTAAATAAATGGCCTTAGATGAAAAAATAAAATAAATATGAAAAGTGAATGGTAAACAAAAAAAAATGAAATGAAAGTGGAATGATAAGAGAAAAAGAATTATATAAATACGAAATTTCAACAGGAGAACAATATGAAGCATTTAATTGGTAAATTAATTAGTCTGAATAATGAATCTGAGTATTGCATAAATAAAAATTTAATTTTGAAATTAAAATAAAAAAACTGTTGTTTCATTCCTTTTGAGAAAATCAGCAATATGTTCCCTGGCAGTTTGCTTTTAACAAAATTGCTGGAAAATGTAAGCTTGAAGAAATAGTTTTGAAAAAAAGTACATAGGAAAAAATGCAAAGAAGGGCGGAGGTTGGAGTGTGTCTTATCATCAAAAAAAATGTCACCGGTGTTATCCTATCTTTGGAACTAATTGTATACTGGACCTGCTCGACTGACTATATGAGTCTCATTTACATTCACTATCTCTATCGAAAGAGATAGAGCAAAAAGCCTTTATTTTTTCAAGAGCTACTTTCAGATGGTTCTACTGCCAAAAGGTTATCAGCATATATATTCTGCCAAAAAGCGTACCGGAAATCGATCATTGAAAAAACCAGCCTGGAAAGATTTTCAAAATTCTTTTTGTCGCTAAGTTAGCACAACGGTTTCCTATACTGGCACGGAATTTGAGCATCATCTGTCATTTCGTTGGTTTACAGTGCTCGATTTTGTTAGTGCATCGCAAGTGTGTTTTGTGATTTTTCCAGTATATAAAATCATCGAACGAAGAATTTGTTTCAAATTTTGAAACAAAAAACTTGAATTTTTTTCAAAAACTCAATCCCGTAAAGGTCGCTGAAGACATGTTAGAACGAGTCAATGCCCCACACTCATAAAACACATTTAGACTAGTCAGTGAGGTAGCAGAAATGGAGCGGACATGCCCATAAGATTTCCATTGAAGGGGATGGTAGTAATTTTTTGTCCTCTAAACGTCAAATCTGGTCAAAGCCACGTAATTCTTCTCCAATTTTACATTTAGCGAGAAATGGCGGATATGCTGCTTTAACATGCTTTGTGCGCAAGAGAATTGAAGGGGCTAATGGTGGAAAGTTATATCGTCGATGTCATCTCCACTTCCAGTACCTCACTTATATTAGTGATGAGACATGGGTTTACGAGTTTGTCATGCAAACTAGTCAACAAACTTTAGAATGGCCCCTTCCAACTGTGAAAAATAGGGGGGAAAAACCATGTCAAAGTCGATCAAAAGTCAAGACAATGTTCACTCTTTTCTTAGATTATCGCCGGATCCTGCACTCAAAATTCATCCCAGAAGGTCAGACGGTAAGTAAACAATATTTTTTGAGCATAATGCGGCGATTGTGAGAGCAAATTTGTTCAAAAAAGCCAGATTTATCGAAATGAATCTCTTGGATTTGCATTATAACAAAGCACCATTCTACAAGGCTATCATTGTGAGCCAATTTCTGTCAAAAAATTCAATAAATGCCATTGAAAAACTACCGTATTCACTTATATGAATCCGGCTAACTTTGTTTTCTTTGTTTTATTGAAATTATTACTTCGCGCCACCCATTTTTGATTTCATGACTGCACTGGGAGTTATAGGGTGAAAAGCTTTATTTTCCTGAGCGAATTTTCAAAACCAAAGACACAAAAATTACCATAGCTGGCAGCACCAATCGAATTTCTGAGCCAAATTTCTACCAAATACGGCTTATAGTATACAAATACGGCTACTGTGGCAATTTCATGAAAATGTGATAACTGAATCAGAATTCATAGGGCAAAAAGCAGTTTTTTTTCTTTGTAATTTTTCAATATGGCACCACTCGCACAGAGTTGGCCACAATTCAAAATTGCTTCTATCAGACCTGGTGCTATTCAAGTTCAATGTATTCTGTAAATTTCATATGTTCCTAATGATTGGTTCGTGAGTTCCCGTGAACAGAAGTTTTTGATGCTAAAAATATAGGTAAATTGGGAAAGGGTTACCGTTCTTGTCCGACATGAAATTTCCAAAATTTTAATTTGACTGCATAGATAAAGCATAAGATTTTTATACAAGCTGATTTTTATTGTAATAAACGAGCATTTTTTAGGAGATTCGATGGTTTGATTGTTTTCACTTCCAGTGCCTGCCGTAGCTACAGGGTTGCCAACACGTTCATCAAAAACTATGCAAGTGTGCAACTTAACAACATTATTATGTTCTGTAAGTTTCATAATGATTTGATTATCAAATAAAAAGCTATCGCAATTTAAAAATTTTCAAATTTTTCCAATCTAATTTTAGGCGCCTAGCGCACACAAAGGGTTAACAATTTCAAAAACATTATCATATTTGCATTTGAAACACGTTCAAAATTCATTTAAGATACTTTAATTTTGCAAAAGTTACTTTTTGACAGAATAATAGGTATATTTAAAATATCACTAAAATGGCCGCCGGCGCAAAGGGTTAAAGATTTTAAACTTTTTGTGAAACCTGGCACTATTCTGTATATACACCAATATATCCTGAAAATTTCAGTTCAATCGGATGGCGCGTTCCTGATATTTTTTCACTGAAATTTTTTGATTATATATATATATATATATATATATATATATATATATATATATATATATATATATATATATATATATATAGAAATATGAATTTTTGGCCAATGTGATTTCAATACTAATGTTCTTCTTCGAACATTAGTAACAATCCATAGCGGCGAGAATATCACCAGTTTCCTTCAACAATTAAAAGAAGATACGCTCCAGGATTCTAATTCGAAAACATACCATAGCCACATTGACGGCATTACCAAAGATATGATAATACGATTCAAAGATTTTCAGGAACTTGTGATACCAGCTTGGTTAATTAGTCCATTTTTATCAGACGTAGAAAGAGTCAATTTTATCATGGTGAAGTGGGCGATTCTTTCAATAAGGTTAAGAAACACTGATCTAGGGTCTTCAAACTGTCAATACTTGAAACATCCGTTTCAGCCTTCTCTAATATTGCATCTAAAAAATAGTGTTAAAGCATTGCCCATATGAAAAGAAATGCAAAACGAACAGTGTTTAATAATCATGTAAAATTCCAATATGCAACACTTGCTAAATAATTATCCAAACTGTTCAAATAACATGTAATGTCATTTCATTTCCAAGTATATATCCTTTCATAAATAGTGTGTTTAAATTGCACATTGCTATTCGTGAACAAAACCAACATTGTTTTTATGGGAGGGTCAGACTAACTCTTGAGTAGTCAACATGCAAAATTTATTTTGTGGTTTTGGTTAATATCGACCTCTATAAAACGGAAACATAATTTCAAGATCAATTTGCAAAAGTTTCACAAATATCCCCGAAACTTCAGTAATCAGTTTTCCATACCTGTATTGTTGAATCTAACTTACACGAGCCTTCCGCGTTAATTTTAACTATATTCTGACCCCAAGTAGGAGCAAAACGGCGTATACTCGTATTTCTCAAAGGACACGTGCGCTCTTACTTTTCCCTGCAACCTTCCGCATGATATTTGAAAGTGATTTCCGGTAACATGAGTACCATTCATTACGTAGCTCTCATCTGTCAAATCATTCCAATCAAAGACGACGAGATTTAATCGATATTCAAAGTCATAAAGCAACATCACTATCATCACCGGCTCCAACGTCATCATCGTGATCAGCGTTAGCAGTAGCATCGTGCTCATCATCGCAGACATCACTGTCAGTTCAAGTGTAATTTACTCGATTAGATTTGGCGTAAAGCAAAGCCAAACCACTCACTCATCGAATAAATGGATAAATCAGATGCATTCGAATGTTTGTAATTTCTATTTACACCGTTATTATATCCTCAAGCTCACCCTCGGACCAGGTCCATGTGCTAATGCTAGTACTTGTCGTTGTTGATGATGAATTCAATAATTGATTGCGGATGGTTTACTCAGCTCTTATATAAACGGCGAGCATATGTACATACATATATGTGTGGTTTATAATGCAATATGGGAGTGATAAATTGAATTGTGTGACTAATTAGGATAATGAGTGGGGGTCAAGTAATGAACGAGTCACTTCAATTTTGGTAATTAGACAGATAAATATAATTATGACGAAAAATGATTGACATTCTTAATCATTCGCGTTATCAAAATAATGCAAATGTGTTTGATATTTTGTTGCTCATTAGGTATTCATAAAAGTTATAGGGAGTAAAACATCTACTTTTCATACATATGTATCAAAGCTACCTCGGACTCCGGTATAATTTTTCTATTTCCTATTTCTCTTGCGAATAGAAAATAGTTATTTTGAAAAATATAAAAATGTTGAGCAAGCATCAGAATTGATATTTAAATCAGCAAAGGATTGCTGATTTTGAAATCTTAAATGTATGCTCTACGAGTCTCTTCCTCACCCCACTACTAACAGGCCCTCCCGAGATAGTTAAGGGTAAAGAGACTCTGGAAATCGTTCAATTGTAAACATCACGCCGAAGGAAGCCAGAAAGTATGTGTTCGAAAATAGTTTGGCACTCTTGACCAAGTCGACCTCAATGATAAGTCTCCTTTCGTACTCTTCCAAGATCAAAGAAAATTAATTCTGGAACCCTCCCTGTTAGTGATGTTAATTCAAATCTGACAAAAATCCAACATAGCTCAGTTGTGAGCAGAAAAAACAAATCAAGCTAATAAATTCAAAATGCTTTTGAGTCTACTAAAAAGTTAAAAGTTTCCGAGATGGAAAAAATAGTTAAACTGCTTCTTAACTGCCGGAACAACACTCCCATCAACAAGCAATTTGAATAAAATAATAGAAAATGAAAAATCGAGTAACATATCTATTAAAAGTAACAAAAATAAAATAACAGGATATCATAGATATAATAATATACGGTAAAGGTATTTTTAACAATATCACAAATACTAGCATGTAATTCTTAAGTCTTTGCTCATTCTTATATAAAACCTCTATATGAAGATCGTTTTACTAAATATTCAAGGTTTAAGGAAGCATAAAGATGATCTTGAAACTTATTTTTATATAGGAAACTTTCAGATAACTCCACTATCTGAAACTCTGCTCCCAAAAGACTTTCAAAATTCAAATCTCACTACCGATTTTAAAGGAGTTTATACAAACAAGGGCGCAAGCGATAGTGGAGTGAATCCTATTAGAAACAATATCAAATTCACTATTATTGACACCTCCTTGGAGTTAATATTAATCAAAACCCTTAACCTTTTCAGCAACTCAATATTTGTCACGGAACTGAGAAAAATTCTTAACATGTTTACTAGTAAATATCCCATGGTAGTTGGCGGTTACATTAATGCCAGAAATTCTTGGATGGAGAAAATATCGAGAACTTCCTCAAAATGATCAAAAGTAAAATTCCAATAAGTCAATATGCTTCCCCTCTAGCATGTAATGTAGTCAATCTTTGCCTTTTCAGAGTCAAGCATTTGAATGAAATTCTGCTAAAACATATAAAAAACGGCTCCTGGCACAGATTAGATCAAATATGATGTGCTAAAAGCTTGAAATAAAACTAGTAAGTTAAAACTAATAAAGGTAGTAAATTAGGCAGTTTTCATTAAATACCAAGACACCAGGCTCTTCACTATAAGGTAGCTCCTATCCTTAGGCCAGGATTTTAAAATTTTAAAATTACTTAGCGTACTGAACAGCATCCCGGAAAACAGTCATGCATATTTTAAATGCAGGACTACTCAAACATGTAATACCCACATATAACACCACATCAAATGCTCCAAGGCCAATCATCTCAAAGATGATTGACATTTCAAATGCCTACGAAAGAGTAGATGCCACCATTATTCAAAGCCTATTGGATAACTTAAATATGGCAAAACCCTCCATAAACTGGATCATATTCTTCCTAAATAAAAGGAAACTTATTTTAGGTGAGCATAGCAGCAAAATGAGCAATGGCCTGCCACAAACATTTTACGTTTTAAATCCTTTGCTCTTCAACTATATATGGCGACCCTGCTGCATTCATTGAAAAGTTTTCAGGTAAAAATTTTCAAAATGCAAATGACTTTATGGTAATCTCAGCTCATAAAGAAATAGTGAATTGTCTACAAAATTGGCAGAGCTCCACGTCTAGGTTCTTTGAAATATGCAAACACAGGAACGAACTAATCAGCCATGACAAATGCAACCACCATGATAAATTGCCCGGTATTCCTCAATTATTTCACAGTCTACAATATATTTAAGGATTAGTACCACAGTACATGTGGACATGTCCTTGCCTCGAAACAATGAAATCTTCAAAAGAGATCATAGCTATTTCAAGGATCTCAATATAAACTGCGTCTGGATTTTGGGCTCTGGAGCAGCTTTTGTAGTTCCACCTGACCCAATATTTCAGACAGTTTAGACTTAGTACACCTTCATCAGTTACTAGCTATGATATCACTGCATTATATAAAGAAGTGAAGTTTTCCATTGATAAAAAAATTGCAAAAATCTGTATCCAGACGGACTCCAATAATACCTGTAAGGAGATTAAGCAAAACAGCGGTAAAAAAAAATGGTTTACGAAATCTTTAAAATCTCTAGCAGAAGTCCTTCCACAATCATTGAAATCTTATGGATCTCTGGTCATGATCTAACCAATAAAATTGACGATCGTGCTAGGTTTGCTTTTCTACGGGATCTAGAAATACCCTATAATACCCTATATAAGCTGACGAGACTCTACACCTGATAATAAGAAAAATTAATTCCACATTGGAAAACGAATATCTGAGGGACGTCAGATGGCTAAAACAATGTCCATGATCTAAGGCTTCCTTGAACTTTAAAGATAGCTTTTGGTGGCGTGGGCTAGTTTTTGATGGTAACACGATTTAGAAAATAAATAGGCTACTTGTAAATAAAGCATTAAACAATAAAAAATAAAAAGCGTGTGAAAATAATAAATGACAAACGCTGTAAAAATACAATCAAATTGATGACATCAGCCATAGAATCTGCCACTGTGGTAAATAAGAGAAAGAAAGAAGTTTATATGATTTTTTTAGCACAAATAATTCAATTGGAAATATTCTTACTAGACAAAATTAGAACCAGATTTAACAATTGGGTTGGTATATTTATGATATTAAAATTAGCAGATAGTGTGTTTTATCTCTAATACGGTTTATATTAACACAGAAGGTCTTACTTTGACCAGTACCTTTATAAAATCCTTACATATAATTACCAAAACTTTAAATCAATACCACATTAATGAAAAATTAAACTCTAATCGCAAATGTTCGCTGATGTCTTAGGATCAGCCAATGTTTCTGTGGACTATAGTAAAAAAATTGTTTGTTGAGTAATGCGCATCTTTTACTTTCAACGTTCCTTGAACGGTAAATACAGAAACTATGACGTGAACAAATGGTAATCACGGCTATTAAATCTTAATCAATAGCGATATAAGTTCTTAATAATCAGTAACGAATTAAGTTCTAATCTTTAGCAAGGATTTGAAGCTTATCCTGAAGCTTAGCCATTGGAAGCTGAATAAAATAATATGGTGGTGAAAGGTATATAAACCCCAGCTGAAGTTCATAGCTGTAGTTACCTTATTCTTGGATAGGGCTACGCATGATTTGTTTGGATCCATTTTCATAGGTTTTCCCAATCAATATTCAATAATTAAATATTTTTCTTTATATGAAATAATATTTACAATTCGACAATTTTCCATCACAAGCATGGACTACAGCAAGGAAGTAAATAAACATACATGAAACATTTTTGACACATTTTTTCAAGCGAAATTATATACGTTACGTAGTTTTAAACAGTTCAAATCATATACTAATACTATTATGTAAGCTATACATTTAATATACACCACTTTGGTTCACGTCTACTTTTATACATATTTGCAAGAACGATTGAGATATTCATTAATTTTTTCAGCACAAACAGTTAACGTTGTTCAAATGACTAGATGCAAATCCATTAGCGCCAAATTATATATTCGGATATTTTTAAAAGAAGCTATCATCCCAATAATACACAATAATAAATTTTCTGGATGCGAAACTTCTTTACTCCAAACATAAATCAACGATACTGCCCAATTCATGAAAAAATTTCTTTATTAGCTGTTATATCGGAACGTTTACTCTAAACAACTCAGTCTTCATCTACCATACGCTATTGAACTATGATTTCTACTATCAACAACCGGTACATGTGTACCGAAACAAAACAAGGAAATGTAAATAAGTTGCTCCTCGAAAGCTTAGAAAAGGATAAAAGTGAGGAAATATTTCCTTAGTAGTATATAGTATAAGAGCTTTTTTGTTTGTATAACAATTCAGGAAAACTTTTAGAAAATTAGCACAGAAATGCTTCATCATAAGCTTAGTACCTTAGAAACTTTGAAAGTGGAAAGGTCCTGAAAAATTCCATTGTGTGTCCCCTGAGATACTTAGTTGGTAGCAACATCATTACTGATGCTATTAATTTAATTGCACTAAAAAATTCCAAAAATAAGTTAGTCAGCTATTGTAATTATTTTCACATTTGAAGTATCAATCACAAAGCGACCCAAATTTGAATCATAGATACACAAAGCGCTAAAAGTGTCTTCACTATCTTACGAATGTTTAGCTTAAGCGAAATGCCCATGACATGCTTTAATAGTAAATGAAATTAAAATAGTGCTGAAACATTGTTTTAAATTATTTAAATATAGTGTGGTAAAGAAATATTGAATAACTTCATCTTAAAATAAAATCAAATGTTGTCTATTTGATGTTGCATGCGCTAACTATTCCTACTTCATTTCTTCAAGTCCGTACAACAAAAGTCAAAGCAACTTCAGCGACTGATAGCATCTTGTGTTTCTTGAGTGTTCTTATAATATAATGAAGAAAATAGAAGAAAAATATTGATTGATTAGAAAAATTGCATAGTACATATTTTCAATACCTTTAGCCTCAATTTATCGCCCAATTACTAGAGCAAGTTATCCTGAGGCTTGAATATGTATAATCTTTTCAGATTTTAAGACAAATACAAGCATGATAGTAATGTAATAAAAATTCAATAACAAAATATGCTTTTCTCACTTTTCTTCGAACATTACAAAAAACGTATCAAGAAAGCATTATAATGAATATTCTTGCCAAATGTTTTCTTGGGAACAAGTTTCTCTTGTTGTTTTAAATATTTTTCGTAAATACCAAAATTAGACCAGACGTGCTGATCAAAACCTCAAAAACGATCCTTAAGCTCAGCGCTTAATTTTATTTCCATCTGATGAAAAGGACGCGAACTAATAAGCATTCAACCGTTTTAAGATACAGCTTCCGTAGAATTCGAATAGTTAGCTCGCTGAAGACCATAATACTAACCAGTTTTCGCTCCACTGATAAATTGTTGATGTTAAAAATGGAGCGTAAATTACCCTGATAGAAATTTAGCGTAATAAATGAAATTTTATTATGATAGTATAATACGAAAGATTATAGTAGTTTTATAGTAACACAAATTTACACTAAACAATTTTAATTTTGAAAGAATAAAAAGAATATTTAATTTTCTGCTTTTTTAAATTTGATTACAGTTGCGAGAGTGAAAAAGAAACTTAAATTGAAAAGTTTTCATAGTTTGGGCACTAAGTTGCTTATAATCATATATTTTACACGTTGTCCAAGCTATATACATTAACTATTTTTCAATGCTCTTTCAAACTTTCGAAGCTATAAAACGTGGTGAATTAGTTGATTCGACTGTTCGTTATCTTTAACCAACTTAAAGAAAACTCTAAGTTTCCTTATGTTGGTATAAGTGCCAAGTATCTGACCAAACAGCTAATGAATGTCATTAGAAAACAAACATTAGAAAATAATCACAGAACGGCAGATTATCTGTCAAGAGGTTGTGTAAAGCATACGAATATGTTTGAGCTATTACGGCAACTATCCAACCAGTTAAAAATCAGGATAATCAAAAAATTAAACACCACCTATGAGCTATCTGTACGATGATCTGCTGCGCCTGGAAATGCCTGTGGATGTGTTTCTGGTAGGTTATGCTGATGACGTCGCGGCGGTAATCACTTCCAGATCTGCGGAATTCGCTCAACTCAGACTTAACCAAGTCATGAGGAGGGTGGATCGGTGGATGACCGAACACGGCCTTCAGCTGGCAGTCTCTAAAACGAGATTGTCATGCTGACGAAGCGGAGGATACCAACTGTCATACCCATGACAGTTGGCTCCGTTGAGGTCCAGACCAGCAAATCGGTCAAGTATCTGGGAATGAGCCTGGACACCAAGCTGACGTAATAGCGCGAGAACGCAAAGAAGGGTACCTCTTTCGCTCAGAGCTGGGCAGAACTGAGGCTCTGACGCACGCGCGCATGCTTACCCTCCAACTTTGGTAACAACGTTGGAGCGAAAGTACTAAAGGACGCTGGACGGCTAAGCTGATTGGTCTCATTGAGCCTTGGCTTAACCGGAGCCACAGAGAGGTAAACTTTTACCTTTGTCAATTCTTGACAGGGCACGGTTACTTCAGGAAATACCTGAACAGAATGGGTAAGGTGGCTACACCGTACTGCCGGTACTGTGTGACTGAGCTCGATGATGCTCAGCACACATTCTTTATGTGCAGTCGCTTCGTAAGTTTGAGGCGCACCATTGAGTCCACGATTGGCCTGGCAACGCCTGAAACGATCGTGGATGCAATGCTGCGAAACGAAGAGAACTGGCGCGTGGTCTCAACATATGTTGAAAAAGTGCTGCGCATAAAGCGGGAGGAGGGTTGCCTTACCGACCCATGAGCTGTGGTAGTTTCTGAAGTCCGTGGTTATCAATGGGTGAGTCAGCACGACCGGGTCGAAGCAGTGCTTAGGCGGGTCCCGACTCGGAACTTCGTGGGCTTGTAGATGGTCCTTTTTTTTAGTGAGTCAAACCTCACATACCCCGTGGTGATAGGTCACCCGGGGATCTGGTAAGCAGATTTTTTTTTGCCATCTACACTAGGGAAAAAATCATCACTGGCCACTGTCTTGTAACAGCACATGCCATGAAAATGGGACTCCTAATCTGCGACATCTGTAGGAAGTGTCAGGAGTCAGCGGTCTCAGGAACAATCCAGATGTCCTGTGTCACTATCCGACACTGAGGGAATCCAGACTGCTTCGATGAGATCTGGCTGGTGGATCTCTCGCACGTAGCAAAGCAGAGGCTGAAGGACATCCTTCAGCTCACGAAAAAGTACGGGGCCTTCGATGGCCGCTTGGATTGAACTTTCTTTCTTCTGTTCCATTTATTTGGTATCACTATGGACCTAAAAGGTATATGTGTGGCCTTCAGCCAGCCAGGTTAACGTTGCCTTCCACATTCTTCCATTCAAAGCATTACTTTTACATCAAAAGTGGTCATACGGTGTCGTCATTTAGGTGAGCATTAGCTAGCTGATAAAAAATGGTTATATTCTAATCTAGATTCACCACTTTGATTACATCTTGCTTCGCATCCTTGGCCCAGATTTATAGCCTTGATAAAGGTGCCCTTCTTTTGACAATTTCACTATCGATCGATTGCCAGCTGGCCCTGGACACTATCTTGTTATTCGTCTTGCTGGTACTGCTGAATAATTGAGTCTCTTTGCTTTTGGCAAATCCCTTGTAGACGTCCTCTTTCACTGCAATCGCAGCACCTAGGTATTTTGTGGTGTTCGCTCCAACTATGAACGATACTTTTCAATGGTACTTTTGGCTGCTTCAAACACCAGTGAGTCATACACTGAGACGTCTTTTACAGTTCGCTTCTCCACTTGCCGAGCTCCTTGTTGGAGTTCTCAATTTCGAGATGCATTAATGAAGACTTCTGTGGCTGTATCAGCCCGATGTTCTGGGTAATATGCCGGATAGGTCAATAGTTCTAGTTCCTGTGCCAATTGCGGTAGTATTTTCTTTGATACTGGTTATGAATCTGTGACCTGTAGATCTTTAAATGATCGCCCCCGTACTGCAAATCTATTGTATTGATCAAGGCTATGAATTTTGAGTGCAGCTCAAATGGAATAAATTGAAAAACCTTGATTGCTGGTTCCGTAGCTCCAAAATTAGGATTGTTGTTCCCTCGTTCCAATTGTTGCTTCTTTCAAACTGTGTGTACAATGTCTTTCTTCATTTTTTCCAATGAATTTATTAATCCTTGAATTTTTCCGTCCAAAGTGTTTTTTTTCGAAACGCTGGACTTAGTTGTCAAGTTTTTGGATTAAGCTTCCAATATCTTGTTTCAAATTTGTCAATTACAGTTTCAGTTTCTCAAGTTTACTTATCCAGGCTTATCTTCAAGTCGATATTGATTGTGGTTCCATATTTTTCTGCATCAGGTTTAGGATTTGCATCAGTACACTCTTGGAACCGTCCTTGCTCTTTTCTTTGCTTCTTGCAATACTGCCTACATCTGGGAACTCGAACGTTTCTGGAAACAATCCTTCAGCTATTAGCGTGTCAATCAAGCACGAAAATAATTTTGCTTTATTACCTTTGTAAGAAGCTTTCCGCTTTCCAATACCTTCTTTAGCACAGCCAAAAGAATTTCATTAATTTTACACGTTATTTTTCACAAGAGTATTATACGGCTAGAGTTCACTTATATGATTTACTGAAGACAATGCTTAAAGTTCATTTCTATTGAGTCCAGAAATGTTTACAACTTATTTTTTACTATCTTTTACTTATCTTTACTATTTCACTGTTTTCAACCATTATTTTACTATCGTTCTCTTTGAAAAAAAATCCTCTTCTGACACCATTGTGTTGCTTTTCTGGATTGGTCACACTAGATTTGTCTGCATGAAAGATACTCGTTTTTAAACCCGAAATATATCTTTATACAAAATTTTGTTAGGTAAAATCCATTTCGAAATTCAAACACTATAGAGCTGAGTGCTGTAATCAATTAGAATGTTACTCTATTGTATCCAATTCACTAATGATTCAACAGTGGCGGCCAAATACAACTTTCACTGCTCAACTGAATTCTTCGCTTATATGAGAAATGGTTATAGAAATATTCTAGTTGATACCTCTGGCATTTTCTTTCTGAACTATTTGAGAGAATTCTACCTGTTATTTTTATGGTGCAATGTGAAATTACAATGCTTGAGCGTAAATTTGGGACCGAGTGCTTTTTATGTGAATTTTTCTACCTTGTTGTTTATCTTTTCAACTGTGAATAGGAACATTAGATGAATACATTGAGCTAACTTACTTGCTAAGCAGCAAAAAGAAAAACGTTTTACTAAGGCTTAGATTATACATAAATTTTCGAAAATTGAATCAGCATTGTGAAACTATAAACATTAATGTTTCCAAAGGCAAAACAAAAAACATTACGTCAAACACATTTGCATTAATTGTTTCGGGGGTCTCAATGTTTCATTTCCATCTAATAGTCAACAAAACTACGATAACCAGTAAAGTCGCTGAACAGAAAAGTTACTATTTAATCTTTAAGCCTAAATTTAGTTCGTATTTATTAGACACCACATATATTATTTTAAATCCTTCAATACAACCAGAATAGTACTGAGTTAAACAACTGGAATGTAATTATTAGCAAGTAAGATTAATTCCTACTATTCATTCATATGTTCTCTTTATGGTTCCACTTTTTCATTCCTAACTAAATAATAATCATATTTATGTTTGTCTTGCTTTTGATTTTAAGTTTGTGAGAGCTAACAATCTTATTGTTTTTAAATACATATATTTCTAGCAAGCTTGTGTTGCGCAAGCCAATATGAATATGAATAAATCACTGATTCTATTATATTTACATTCACGTAAATAGGCCACCAAGGTATAACTTTGCTATTGAACTGACCCTCCAAAAGTGTTTTAAACCGAATATTCATGAAAAATACATTAAAGTTCCTCACCAGCGTATGATATTCAAAAAGCTCTGAGAACCCTTTTCAAAGTCACCACAAATCAATTTTCGTACATTCCATACTGACGGAACCACATCAACTTCCTCTCAAATCAAATGCCATGACAAAAGTTTCAATTTCATTCCATAATCCTTTAGACAAGCTCACTTCGTCCGAGATCCAGTATCACTTTCGATCAAAATTTCACCTGTGAGACCTTAAGACCTTTACTTTCTTTCGTCTATCCGTTCCATCTATTCCCAACGGTATCCGAAAATCAAAAGATTACGAACAAGCCGAGAACCAAAAAGAACATCGACCGACACAGTCGCCTTCACAGACACGCACTCGGATATGTACATTTATACGACACACTCGTCCGTCGCAGCATGTAGAAATGATAAATTTCCGAAATGGGATTACGCCATACTCGCTTAACTTCTTCGTCCGGAATGTTTGTCAAATCGATTTGTTTGCTTGGGGATTTTCTGGAACTAGCAGGAGTGTTGGACCAAAGCAATTTGTTATATTTATTTTTTTCTTCGTTCGATTCCACTGCTTACGACAGACGACAATTGATATCTCTTTGATCCGAACGTCGAAAGACGAATGTGCCTATGATAGTACGTTGGGATTGAAGATTGTCGTATGGATTTTCATCTCGAAAGCTATTCGAAAAGATATTTATAAGAGTTTTGACAGAATTGGATAAAGTGATAAGCTGAGACACATTGGTTGTGCTAAATCTTTCTGGGGAGTTTTATTACTAGATCAAACTAGATTTTATAAATAATTTGCCAAAAAATACTTTAAAATAAATTTATTGCAAAAAAACAGCCAGAGACCATAAATGTTTAAACATAAACATTTAAAAACGGTATGGTTTCAATTTTTGTTAATTTTTAGTTGTGAAAAAATATTCTCCTCTACTATTCTTTCTATTGCATATTTTTTTTTAAAATGTATCTTTTAGTTACTGCGTTTGTTCATCACGGCCAATTTTGAAATTTTGGTTCAATTTTGGTCAAGCCTACTTTACCTACCAAATTACATCCGCACTATAAAACCTTCACTTAGCACCTACAAAATTAAATTATTCTTTTTATAATGTACTGCATAGCTACTCTTATATTTTCAAACTTTTTATGCAAATTTTCTGATATTTTTTTTATGTTTACTTTCTATATTCCAAACCCTAACAGACTTTTATAGCTCCTTGATCATCCACACAAATTCAAACTCCGACAACTTTTTGGGCTAATCATAAGAACTACTCAACTTTCCTTACTTCAGACATACAATTGCTGATTCTATAAATTAGCGCTACTCATATGTAGCTTCTCCGTGCATCATCCAATCAATGCTAATGCACCATCACCTTTAATAGATTTGACAATTATTCTCTTTAAAACTAAATGTCACTTTTAATTTCCAAGCCTCATTTACGACCCTAAATTTTATTGATATGATAAACTGGTTCATCTTCTCGTTATTGTAGGTTCGATTTCACTGGCTATTCTGTTTGCGTATATTTGTTTTCGAAATCATAATGGTACTAGGACAAAATTATATAGCACTGCCTATTCTCCACCATTTATGAACATGATTAACGCATCATATTAAAGTAACAAAATCTCAATATCAAGAGACCCACGTTGGGCGCGGTAATATTTTATAGTAATTTCATTTAAGGGGTTACACCACAGTAGAAAGCGAAAATTTAACGTTTTTCTGCGATTTTTTTTTAAGTGGAAGGAAAAGTAAAAAAGTAAATCTCTAAGGATATTGGTTAAGCATGTTTTGAAGTTTTTAAAAAAAATTTGTTAATTAAAAAAATATTACAAAATGGCTGCCCAACAGCCGTTTCTGCGAAACGGTTTTTTTTGGAGGGGCTCCGCGGCACGCAGTAGAAGTGCAACAAAAATTAATCTGGAACAAAATAAAAAAAATTTTCTTAAAGAACATTAGTATAGCTAGAGAAATACGTAGGGGATTTTGAAAATATTTATTTTTGTAAAATTGGCGAGCATTTGAAAAAAAAAGTGCATTTTCCTTCAAAAAAACCGGCAATTATTTGTAGCTAAAAAATCGAGATATTTACTTATTGAAAATCGGCTACGTATTTCTATGCGGAATGTTGTTTTAAAGATGTGATATTAATTTGGAGTGAAAAAATAGAAAATTGTTTGAGTTATGCTGCGTGCCGATTTGAAAAAACGTGTTTCGAGCAAAACGCGTTTAAAGTTTTGACTCGTGTTTCAAGTATGATAAAATAAAAAATTTTGATCATTTAATTTTTTTTACGTTCAATCAATAACCAAATTTACTTTATACATCGATAACATCAGAATCCACTTTCAATTGCGCTGACACCGGCCGAATATTCCTCCGCCTTATATCTGTTCAACGGTCGTCGTTTCGTCACATTGGTCCGTCGCCGCGTCTTATACGATATTTTTGAGCTTTTAGGGCTTACATACACTTTCTTTTCACTCATTGTAACTCACATAAATGTAAAAGCTACAAATAACGTGTGAGAAATTAGCACTGCAAAAAAATCGTAATTTGAATAACTTCCACGCAAAATTTACGTCTTCTCTCAACATCAAAGAACACTGTACTACTGAACTTTGTGTTCAACATGCTTGAAAATGTTTCTAACGACTTATATTAGTGTATTAGAGAAGTTGGAAATCGTACGATAAGACTTAATGCTGTACCCAATGAGCAGGTGTCGTATCTATCGCAGGTAGTCATTTTCGAGCAGTCGGGAAGAGTCGAAAAAATGCTCGAAATTTCTTTGAAAACGATTTCCAGCAGGTATGAAACCGTTTGCCTCTTATTCTAGAGGTTTCAAAGGATTTTTTAAGCCAATAAAAAGAAAATCAATTTTCTGAAATTTCTACTGTGGTGTAACCCCTTAAATAAAACATCGAAATCAAAGAAGGAATAGATTCACATATCGACGATTTTTCAACATATTCCAAAAGAATACAGTGCTAACAGAATATATGAGAATTGAGTTTTCATTGAAGCTCGAATGCGATGACGTTTAGATAAAAATCACTAGTCGACATTGCAATAATTATTATGCTTCAGATATTCTTTCGTTTATTAGAAAAATACTAAAAAGGTTTGAAAGATTATTTTCAAAATTAACAGGTGTAGTTTGCACAGTCTTACAACAATGATATTGCTGATATTATTGCTCTTGCTTTAGTATTTTGTTTGATTCAGTAATGTAGGCTGAAGTATCTAGGTTTAACTGAAAATTCTCCAGATGAAGGTAAAATCAAAGCCCACCTGCTGGGTCTTACTAATTAATAACCTTGTTTTTGATTGTGATCTGCTGAATTCTCCATGGTTTTTCAAAACTCAAGCTCAAAAAGATTCTAAAATCAAGCATTTCTGGATATCGAGAACGAGACCAGCAAATATTTCATCCACATTTGCCATGGGTTTTTAGTATCAATACATCAATTGTTCGATCGTGAACAATTGTATCTGCATCTTGCTGAATTATTCGTCGTCCATCATCGTTTTATCTATAGACAGTTTAGTTTTGTTTTTATCATTATATATCATAGCTTTTTGAGATCGAATTGTTAATTGCAGATGCTTGATGCCTGCGGTATTTAAAAGATTGCGCAAGCTGTTATGTAGACGATAATTTTCGTGCTACTGTCATCGGCATTAAAAAAAACTTGCAATAATATTTTTTCCAAAGCAAAAATATTATTGTTTTGACAGTTTAAATTTTTAAACCATACAAAAACACTACTTATGAGGAGTAGTCGATCAATAAGAAGAACAAGTAGAAACCCTGTACCGCAAAATATTTCAAAATATAAAGATGTGGAGTTTTTTTCCGCAATGTACGAAAGTATGGAATTAATGCCATCAATATAAGAGATTTTGAGTGTTTCCATAGGTCTCCCATCGAATATGCAAACCTATGAAAACGATCTCTAAGAGCACAACAAAGAAGCTAAAGAAATCCAAACGAAAGGCTTTACATGCATTTTAGACTTTAAGTGCAATAACATCTCAAGGAATGCCAAAATGCAAAAAGCTTTATCCAAAGACCACCAAGAGCATATAGGACTACTTTCAACTCCAGTGTGGAGATTGACGACTAATTTCGGAGGCACGATGGAAGCGGAGCTCAAAACACACCTATCAAGGTACAAAATGCTCTGAGCGGACACATCACTTACCACTGAAGAAACAAATCATCTTGTATGGAAAGATCAACTGGGTTATAATCTCTTTGATGGATGAAAACAAAATCCTGTTGCTAGTTGGCTCAACAAGTATCATAGGATAGCTTGACTGTTGATTACAAGAGCAATTAGCGCCATTTTAATGGCAGATAAGGAGGGCTTTCTAAGCCTTGAACCACTCACTACTCGTCATGAATGAATAAGATGCGGCAAAGCTGACTATAAAACCACAACAGGTATAAAGGCACAAATCAGGAAACCTTAATGGTGCCCTAAATATGCTGGAGGATATCAGGCCCTTTATAGAATTACTGAACATCAGCGACCAAACGAAGACTAAAACAACATTCGAAAAAATACCCGATACCACATTTCCATGAAGGCATGTGGCGCTTGTATAAACCAGCTTAAATGTCGTATAAAGATGGTTCAATGATGGATCTTAGTGTAGGAGCAGGGTGCGTAGGATTTAAGGCAAAAATAAAATATTCTGCAATACTTAAGGCTACCCATTTTATAAGGAAAAGAAACTATAAAAGCGTCAGCATTAAATCCCATCGGATAGCCAAGTCGCTCTCAAGGCTATCATTTGTGATCAAAAAATGACAGAAATACTCTTAGAAGTGAGAGAGGCCTTCAATGAACACAGACCTGCTTCGATCTTATATGGATCTCCGGCTATTGTTACAACTCTGCCGATTCGTCGTCAGTGCAGCCTACTAATTTTTGTCCAATGTTTGCTCTGGCTGCCTTTTCACAAGCAACTAGCTCAGTGTTGGCGTGGGTATTCAAAACGGCCAAACCCTTACGTGCTAATGCACGCTGACATAACAAAAAATAACACAAAAATAAGTGCGAGAAGGAAATGATGTTGCTAGAAACGAATCATCATTCAAAATAATTCAGTTATTCCAGTATTTTTTTATATCTATTTATTTCCCTAGGCAAATTTCAATGTAATAATTCATACAAAAAATTCCAATCTAATAAAGTAAATATAATCTCAATTAGCACTCTAATTTCCTACTATCAAAAAGCAATGAGCCAATGATTGTGGGTTTCTACTACATTCCAATCTCGCTCAAATCCCCCATCATACAAACCATGCAATATAATTGGAGTGAATTATAAATCATGAGTAATAATATACTATCATGAAAACACAAAATATTATAATATACATCCATAAATATAGAAAATATTATTAATATAAATCAATATAAATAAAATACATGCAAACTCCTCATACTTTAATTCCTAAATAAATTTCATGTTCAATGGTCAATGTTTTGACAATAATTAATTCGAGCAAATTTAGTTCATGATCGAAATTATTTCATTCAATTCAATTTTTTTTTGTCTTTCAGCATGTTATCCATATCATGCTTTCGTTCTTGTTTAAAATCATATAATTTAGTACGTTTCATTATGAATATATATAATAAAAATATTATGAATAGATGTATGTATGTATTTTATTCAACCGTAATATTTACAACTGTTCCTATTAACTTCACAAATTATTTAAGAGATTGAGCAATAGCTCTTGCAACTATAAATACGTTAGTACCTTGTTTTTAACAAAAGAAAATATTTTTATATGATTACCTAATCAGACTTGAATTCCATTAGCAAGAGTAAACTGGGAAAGAAAAACCTCTTATACATTTTTTTTTTAAATAAAACTTAACCTAACTTAACTAACTTAGCTAAATGTGATTTGACTGATATTATCTCCAAATTATATTTCCGAAAAACATAGACGAAGGAAAGTTTTAGTTATCTAGCAAACTTGATAATAAAGAATTTTGTGCCAACCGGCAAGAAGTTTCAAATGTTTCTTTACATGCTTCAATTTTTGTGTTAATATAGCTGATTTTTGAGAGGCGGTGGAGAGCGGACGTGGAAAAATAAAATGGTAGATTTAACATCATTTTCAATATTTTATTCTGCTTGGTTTGCAATTTCTTAATGTGCGATTTGGCACAGGTGCACCATGCGGCTGCAGCGTATAAAAGTACTGGCTGAAAGATAGTCTTATAAAGTAAGAGCTTATTTTCCGATGACATCGTCGATCTTCTATGAATTATATATTTATATATATATAATTATAATAAATTTTGAAATAATTATATTATCTTCACTGCCATCGAATTTTCGCCAAACGCAGAATGAGCTTCATGTGGTACTTAGCTGGTAGTTTCGTCTGCAATTGGAATTCCAAGATTAATTCTGCCTCGCACTTCACGCCACACCACCGGTTCGCCTTAGAAAACTCTTTTTCAGTCTCCTTCTTTATTTTAATCAATCACTCGGCTTGAAACTCGTATAGTTCATTACATGAACAGCAAGCTTTGAAGACAAATTTTAGTTCTTACTTCAATATTTTGGGGACCAACTCATATATGAACTTGTCCTATTCAATTTAGTCGTCCATTTTAGTAGCTCTTCGCTTACTATTTCGATCTCCCGTTTTCCTTTGTTTACAAAAATTTTTCAACTTCTCGTATATTTTTTCCCAATGGCTTCCCGCTAACAATAGGCGTGTTTTTTTGCTCCTCTCTCCAATTTTTCTATTTTCTATCGATTGTGGTAGTGTATACTCGTTATTTTCCCCTTTATTTTCAGCTGTTTTGTGGTACCACAGCGAATATAGCAACATATGTCAGTCTTAGCGAATGCACTGCTGTTTTGTGCTAGATCGTTTTTTTTTTTTGCGGCATAGTTCTATTTTGTTCTGAATCGGAGCAAAAAAACACGCCTAATATTTCACCGCAACACTTGTGCCAACACCTGTTCCTAGTGCTCTAAACTGAGACAACATGGCAGCCATGTCATCATTACACTTGTCATACTGTTATCAACTGTCACTTGAGACAGCTAAGTGAGAGAAACCAAAGAAGCGAAGAAGCCGATATCAAAGCCAAAAAAGCATTCTCGTATTGTCCCTTGTGATGGAAGGTTGTAGCCGGAGAACTGGAGAGTGATTTGTTTTTCTCCGAAGGATGGCCTTTCTCTGGAATTGGCCATACGTGAATCATCGTATCGTAACTGCTCGTCATATCAGCGCGTTGTTAAGACGCAGTTTGTGTTTGTCAAGTGATATTTACGATCAAACTCACCATACAGGTGTTATCGAAACCGATGGCTGATGCTTATTGTTAAAAGCCAACCTATTCCTCGTAAAACAGCAAACTGTACTAACAAAAAAAGGCCGAAAAGACCCACTCCACGCTAAAGTTTTGCGAAGGCTTATTTTATCAAAAATCACGGATTTAGATATAGATCGAAAGTTTGTAGGCAAATCTGAAAATTTCGAAGCACATAAAAGCTATGCTATTTCGACAACCAAAGAGCAAAAGAAACAGCAAAAGATAGGACCCTATGAGGAGCCTCAACAGGCCATCGTTCTTTTGAAAACAACTTCTACAGGCTGCGTAAAGAGTGAACTGAGTGCTACAGACACTACAAAGAAACGTCAGAGAGTGCAAAATATCTTCTCAGCCTTTTTTAGCACTAGTAAGACGAAGCTAAGAACTACTTACTTCTACCGGAAAAATAAGACAAGTACCATCTTGGGACATAGCCAGGTTCGTAAGAAGTCTGGGTAACCTATAGGAGATTGTGCTGAGATGACACAATTGACCCAGCGGGCTGCAGTGGTAGCGGCAATCTGAATCCACTTCATACAATAATTAAATAATTTATGACATAGTTATCAATCTTCAAACTGATGCAGGGTTGTTACGATAGTGCAGTCATAGCAGACTAGTCGTAGCTTCTCTGTGAAAAAATATAACAGTTGAAACCTATATATATCCCATAACACTCAACTTCTTGGTGAAATCTTTTCTTAATGCAAATCGTGCAATATCTACTTGGGGACATTTCATTGTTATTGGATGCCAATTAGCAGATGATTCCTTGTTCAATATGACTACAATTCAAAAACTCACTTTTGTAATCGATTCAAAATACTTTATTTAGGTTTCAATTTAATATTCAATTTATCTTTAATATTCAAGTATTCAATTTAATCAAATTCAACTAATTCAAGTTCAAAAGAAAATTTCTATGATAAAAACTGCTCAACACTATTCGACCGATTCAAAGTTCAATTCAAAACCAACTGTACCATGACAATGGGCTCGAAAAATTTCTAAGTGAACATTTCGGTAAATTTAACATTGTTAACATTTCCAATAACGTTACATCTATATTGTTGAAAAATTGTTTTCCAGTATTTTACAATTTAAAACACATCCTTAACATTATAAGTCAGCTGATTTTATGCCTGGTTGCGC
Source organism: Nemotelus pantherinus (assembly GCA_963978885.1). Taxonomy (NCBI): domain Eukaryota; kingdom Metazoa; phylum Arthropoda; class Insecta; order Diptera; family Stratiomyidae; genus Nemotelus; species Nemotelus pantherinus. Next base: position 236,032,729 of record OZ022264.1, on the reverse strand, counting down.
GACGTCAAAACTGACAATCGAACCGTCGACTGTCATCCAGGTAAGTTAATTGAATATTTGTTTATGCCTTTTATTAATTTCTTTTCATTTCAGATTCAGATCAAACATACTCCCCCCGCTGGTCCAACCGGATCAGTATTAATATCTGTAAAAATAAAGTTGAGTATGCTTTCGTCAATATTGAGTTACCGATTATCAGGTCTATTGTCGTTGCTCCATTGCCATGTATGGTTGGCTTATCGAAATGGACTCCCAAACACCAGATGCTGCCTTCGAATTGACAGGGTAAAGATGTTAATGTAACCTGTGGCATTTCCTCCGTACAGGCACATAACACTCGCCAACAGAGGGGTTATTTGAACTTGGCGCCCCGACTCGCCAACTCGAACAAGGGTTTACTGAGAAACCGTTAGCATTGTTTTTTTTTTTTATTTTGTGTGGTATGTACTTTGGATAGGATTGGATAGTGATAGGAAAGAAAGGGTAAAGTGCTGTATTGTCTGGCATCGTAGTTCATTTTTGTATTCGATTCATTTCTATTTCTGTCTATGGTTTTGTTTGTAGCTTCATTTCTTTTATTAAAATATGTGTATATTATAGGTTCGGTTATTGCGTAGGAAGCAGAACAATTTTTGTTATTGCACGTTTGTAGTAGTTACCTTTTGAAAATAACGTGACCACTCGTGTTATCATATCTTTTCCCGTATGAACGTTAGTGATCCTTGCGAGAGGCCATTTACTAGGATGTATGTTCTCTTCTTTCAGCAAACATAAATCTCCTATTTTAGGCTGGATTTCTTGTTTGAGCCATTTAGGCCTTTGTTGCAATCTTGCGAGATATTCATTTGTCCAGCGTTTCCAAAATGTTTGCATTAATCTTTGGCAAAACTGCCATCTGTCTAGCCGTGATAAGTTTATTTCAGACAGATCGTCTTCTACTGGCATAATTAGAGCATCTCCGATCAGAAAATGAGCTGGAGTCAATACTTTGGTGTCCATAGGGTCATCTGTGAGAGGGCACAAAGGTCGCGAGTTCAGGCAGGCTTCGATTTGGACTAGAGTTGTTGAAAATTCTTCGTAAGTTAGAGTGGCATGTCGTAGTATACGGCGTAAATGTAGTTTGATCGACTTCACACCAGCCTCCCATAAACCTCCAAAATGTGGTGATGCTGGTGGATTGAAATGCCATGTAATTTCAAGGCCACTCTGGGATCCTACAGCTTCTCGATTTCTTGTCGCTATTTTCCTCAATTCTGATTCAGCTCCTACAAAATTCGTGCCACAATCGCTGTAAATGTGCTGACATAGACCTCGTCTTCCAATAAAACGTTTGAGCGCAGCGAGGAATGTGGTCGTTGTGAGATCATTGACGAGCTCGATGTGAATTGCCTTCACCGCCAAGCAGATGAAAATAGCAATGTATCCCTTATAGGTTTTACTTCCGCGTCCATTCCTATCTTTGATTGTAACTGGCCCGCAGTAATCCACTCCAGTATGGGTGAAAGGACGTGAAACTGTGACTCTCGGCTTCGGTAAATTTCCCATTAATTGTGATGATATTTTAGCTTTAGTTCGAAAGCAAATTAAACATTTATGATTAGAATGTCGAATAACATTTCTTGCATCCAAAACCCAATAGTTTCGTCTCAGTGTAGCGAGCATCAATTGCGTTTCTCCATGTAACGTGATGTTGTGTATATGTCGTACTAGCAGTTCAGTAAATTTCCCTGCTTTCGGAATGATGATCGGATGTCTTTGTGAGAAGGTTAAATCTGCGTTTTCCAGACGCCCTCCGATTCGCAGAATCCCGTTCCCGTCAAGAAATGGAACAAGATTGATTAACTGACTTCTTTTCGATAATTGTTCGCCCTTTCGTAATTTGTTAATATCTTCTTTAAAAGCCCTTTGTTGGACGTTTATAATCCAAAATTTTCGAGATTGTTGTAATTCTTCCGTCGTTAAGTATCCTTTATCAGTTGTCTTCTTTCTGGCTAACTTGAAGAATCGATAGCAGTACGCGGTAACTCGAATCAATCGACTAAATGAGGAAAATCTATTTATTATATCGTTTGTATCCGAAGATAAATCCAGGCAGAAGTGAACATTCAAATGTTTCCGTTTTTCCAAATTAGTAATTTCTACAGTTTTCATTTTAGGCCAATGTTCAGGGTTTTTCTGCAACCAAGATGGGCCTGTCCACCACAAAGACTTATTGTTGATTGTGTCGTTGTCATCCAAACCACGAGTTGCCAAATCAGCAGGATTCTCCTTCGAGGGCACGTGACGCCAAGGTGTATTCCCGCTAGTATTGTAAATTTCGGTAACACGGTTGGCTACAAAAACTGACCATCGCGTCGGATGTCCCTTGATCCAGGAGAGGACAATTTCCGAGTCGGTCCATAACCATGTTTGAACATGTTGGAATTTTAAAGTTTCTTTTATTTGCTGTACTAATTTGGAAAGTAGCACAGCGCCACATAGTTCCAAACGTGGTATTGACACTGTTCGAATCGGAGCAACTTTCGTCTTCGCCATCACGAGATAAACGTGAGTTTGTTCAATATTTCTGCTGACTAGGTACACAGCAGCCGCATAAGCTTCCTTTGACGCGTCACTAAATCCATGGATCTCAAATTGAGATGATGACGAGTTTCTAATATATCGCGGTATTTTAATTTCACTTATCATCTTTAAATTATTTTTAAATCTTAGCCATTGTTGGATAATTTCATCAGGGACAGGTTCATCCCAGGTGAGCCCCTGAAGCCATAAAGTTTGGAGAAGGACTTTCGCTTTGATAATAATTGGAGCAAGCCATCCCATTGGGTCGAATAGTTGAGCGATTTCTGAAAGCAGTTGTCTCTTTGAGTAAGGTAAATTTAAACCTTTCAATTGCAGACGAAAACTAAAATAATCATTCATAGGATACCACACAATTCCTAAGGATTTGAATCCTTGGTCTAAATTCATTTCAAAACAGTTCTTCATTTCAATATCTTCTTTGGCAATTCCTTGCAAGATCCGTTGGTCATTTGCAATCCATTTTCTCAGAATAAAACCACCAGATTTTAAGACAGCAAAAATTGCATCACGTTTGTCGATAGTTTCTTGTAAGTCTTGACCCCCTGAGAGCAAATCGTCGACATAAAAATCATTCTTGATAGCATCAAATGCCGTAGGATAATTATTCATCTCATCTTCTGCTAATTTGTGCAGAGTCCGTATAGCGAGAAAGGGTGCGCACGTTGTGCCAAATGTTACCGTAGTTAGGCGATAGTGATCAAGTGCGTCATTGGGGCTCGATCTCCATACTATTCGTTGATAGTCAACGTCGTCGCGGTGCACCTTAATTTGGCGATACATTCTCGCTATATCGGCCATGAAAGCATACTGGAAGAGCCTCCACCTCATGACAACCGAAATAATTTGATTTTGAATGGATGGTCCAGTCAACAATATATCATTTAGTGATAATCCTTTGTTCGTTTTCCGAGATGCATCGAATACGACTCGCAATTTCGTCGTACTACTTTCTTTGAAGACTGCATGGTGAGGCAAATAATAATAATTCATTCTATTATCTTCAGTGGGTACATTATTAGTCGTAGGTTCTTTTACTAATTGCATATGATTAGAGTCGATGTATTCTTGAATGCATTTTTGATACTCCAGTTTCAGGTCGGGTTGTTTTTCGAAACGTTTTTCTAACGCTTTGAAGCTGACTATCGCTGCGTTTTTCGATTCTCCGAGATTAATTTTACTATCTTCATCTTTAAATGGTAGTCGCACCGTATACCTTCCATCATTATTCCTCGTAACGGTTTTCACAAAGTGGTTTTCACAAAATTCCTCTTCCTTGGTTAAAACCCTTTTGGGTTGAAGTTCCTCAAGCTCCCAAAACCTTTTGAGCTGATCACTAATATTCATATCATCTGTAACTTCAACTTTGAAACTTTGATAGCCTTTTTTTGAATTTGTTTGGTGAACGCCACCAGAAATAATCCAGCCTAGCCTAGAGTTTTGAAGTATTGGACCAATATTAAGTTTCTGCATATCGCCAAGTATCACCTTTGCATAGACATCAGCACCGAGTAGTAGATCGATTTTACCAGGTTTGTCGAAGCTTGGATCTGCTAATGTTAAATTTCCTAATTCCTTCCACACTGCTGGTGTAATGTTTCGTGGTGGCAAAAGATTTGTTATTTTTTCTAAAATTAAAGCATCTAACTCGATCGTATCCTGTTGTGGCATTATTAAATTTACTCGAACAACCCCTTTAATTTTTGTAGCAGTGTTCGAACCGATTCCTGTGACATTAACTTTCGAAGATTCTCTTTTTAATTTCAATAGTTGCACTGCAGATTCTGAGATAAACGACGCTTGTGAGCCCTGGTCAAGTAATGCTCGAAGTGGGATGTGACCAGTAGGTGACTCGATGGTAACTAATGCCGTAGCCAATAAGACTTCTTTGCTGGCGGTAACGTTTAGTGAATTAATATTAAGACCAGCATTCGATGGACCCGGTTGCTGCCTCAATTCAGGACCCGTTGGTAATGCTGTGTCAACATTTTCTCTATGCAACAGTGTATGATGCATGCCCTTGCACTTAAAGCATCGTGACGTACTTGGACAACTGCTCATCATATGGCCCTTTTTTAAACAATTGATACAAAGGCCATTGCGTTTTACTAATTGCAACCTTGTACCGTGATTGGCTCTCGAAAACTGGATACAATGCTGAATACCATGTTTTTCCTTGCAAATGGTGCACGACTGTTGTACGTCACTGTGATAGGATTGTATGTTACCGGTGTGAGACGCTGTAATCCTCCTTTGTGAACTTCCTCTAGTATGAGTCACTCCAGAAGCCTCCAAGGCGCGAAATCGATTTTGCAGAAAGGCTTTCAACTCCATGAAAGTCGGCAACTCTCCAGTAGCCGCTTGCTGCTGCTCCCATAATTGTCTCGTCTCCGAAGGTAAACGTTGTGTTGTCATGTATACAACTACTGCTTGCCACATGTCTTTAATATTCATGTTCTCCAACACTTGCACTGCCTGGACCGTTCTATCTAGTAACAATTTAATTGATGCCGCTGACTCATTTGCGACCCCTAAACTAAATAGTCGTTTCAATTGTGTGTTCATTAACGTTGCTTTATTATCGTAACGTTCAACCAACACCTTCCATGCCACTTGATAATTCGTATCTGTTATCTGGAATTGTGTTAACAGACTTTCTGCTTCACCCGAAAGACTACACTTTAAGTAATGAAGTTTTTCAACATTACTTAATGAAGCTTTTTCGTGGATTAAACTCTTAAAGAGATCTCGAAATGAAATCCACGATTCGTAATCTCCCGAAAATTTTGGCAACGATATTCTTGGAAGTTTAATTTCATTTTCTTCCGAATTCTTTGGCCGATTGGTAATTTCGGAAGAATCTGTATTCGAGACCCTTTGTACCTCAATCAAAGACTCTTTAAGTTCCGAATATAATGTTACATATAGTTCTTCGAACAAACTATATTTTCCGTCATTAAAATATGGATTACTTAGCTCCGACTCACTGCCGGTCAATGAGTCGAGAATAGATTCATGAGTTTTCTCAAACGCCTTTTGAATAGCTTCGAGTCTCTCTATTAATTTTGTAAAATAAGTGACGGTTTTACGTGTCTTCGGATCTTTTTTGTAATTAGAGTGCATTCGCACCAACTGATCATAGTTCAGACCTTGCTGCAAGATCAACTTAGTAATCGTCGCCATGATCTTTCAACTATTCAAATCAAATTCAATTTCGACTACTTCTATTCAATTCTAGTTTCAATTCACGTGCATACACGTTATCTACTTTCACGCCTAACTTGATCTCACAAATTCAAATTAAAATTTCACTTTCTAATGAACTGATTTTCCGTTCACGTCTAACTTGTTCTCACAAGCTCAAATTAACGTTATACGTTTTCTAATGAACTGATTTTCTGTTCAATTTTCTAAATATACTACTTTCGAGTTTAAAGTAGCAATTTGACCAGCACTAATAAATTCAAATTTGATGGACAAATACGACAAGGAAATATATTGGAAATCAACATGCAATATAATATAGGATCAAATGTTGTAATGCAATGTAATCTACATACCACACCATATGATTTGCACGCCACTAATCCCGGAAAATGTTCACTTTAAACGTATTTCACAAGTTCAATAATTTCAAAAGTTCAATCACTTTTTTTCAAAATTCGAAATTTCAATTTCTTTGTTCACCACTTTTAACACCGAAACGATTATCCGGCTCGACGGACCAAAATTATGTTCAATATGACTACAATTCAAAAACTCACTTTTGTAATCGATTCAAAATACTTTATTTAGGTTTCAATTTAATATTCAATTTATCTTTAATATTCAAGTATTCAATTTAATCAAATTCAACTAATTCAAGTTCAAAAGAAAATTTCTATGATAAAAACTGCTCAACACTATTCGACCGATTCAAAGTTCAATTCAAAATCAACTGTACCATGACAATGGGCTCGAAAAATTTCTAAGTGAACATTTCGGTAAATTTAACATTGTTAACATTTCCAATAACGTTACATCTATATTAGGCGCGTTTTATTATACATCCAGAGTAGTGCAGGATATCGATTTGCACACGAAACAACAACAACATCCAGAGTACAAACACTTGTGAATTCAGTGGGGTTAGTACTCGTGCTCTCTGTGGAACGTATTTCGAAAAGTCATATCAACTGGAATAGTTGGAATTTTCAAAAATTTCCATGTCACCCTGGCAACCAGGATAAATAGTCATACATTTGAAAACGGCGTTGGTTATATGACAGCTCAAATTTTGAAATGACAACTGTCTGACAGAAAAAAACTCGCGTGCTACTCTGGATCGTTTTATTATGCATCCAGGATACCTACTACACTCTGGATGAAAATAAAACGCAGCTATTGTTGAAAAATTGTTTTCCAGTATTTTACAATTTAAAACACATCCTTAACATTATAAGTCAGCTGATTTTATGCCTGGTTGCGCGACGTCAAAACTGACAATCGAACCGTCGACTGTCATCCAGGTAAGTTAATTGAATATTTGTTTATGCCTTTTATTAATTTCTTTTCATTTCAGATTCAGATCAAACATTCCTAGATGGTAGCTTCCCGAAATAGTGATTGATAATGTGGGAAAATAAATCATCCATCTCAATTATTATTTTTATATAGAAGTTCCAAACAAATGTCAGCTAAATGAAAGCGTTCCTGCTCACCGAAAAATAAGAAGACAGCTCTGTCGAAATATGAATATTTGCATCATATATTAAAGTTATTCTGATTTTCTGGTGGAATTTATTTTTTTCCTCTATATAAGTTATTGTATTGTCCATGCTAATCGAACCAAAAAGCCCACTCACAAAATCGTGAAAACCATCGATCTCAATTCATCAAATACCCACTAATATTCAATTCCATCATACCAAGTAGCCAACACGCATACACATTTCATACCCATTCAAACTTTTCCGACTTAATGTCAATGCATATATCCGCTTCCTGACCTCATAGCTTCTAACTCTATATAAAACCTGACCTATATCTACTCCAATTTCCAATCCATCCTAATTTCACCTAATCTGTCACGGTCGGAACCAATAGACATTAAGCGCGTCCCGTCGAAATTATAAATAAAAAAAAAAAAAAAAATATACCCTCTACCAATCTTCGAAAGTAAGAGTGATAGAGGGTAGTTAGTCGCCCAGGAGGGACTCACCGATTCTAGATAGTAGTTAATTATCAGGGCCGTAGCGTAGAGGACTATTCGATGCAGGGCGGCGAATCGTAGGACGGATTAACACCACCGACCAACGCAGGGAAAATACCCGACAACCGCAAGGATTTGGGGAAAGGGGCTCGCGAGCAGTAGGCGCACGTCAGTTGGCACCGATTGGAACGATACCAGTATCTGATCTACCGCGAGGAGTATAGGTAACTACAGGGAAATACATAAGTGAACTTACCGTGGATCCCAGATTATTCTGTTGGATTGTCCCCGATCGTGATTGGTAGCGATGGATCCGCAAAGACGATGATTTGGGACAGCCGATGTGAGGATGCTAAGGAGACGGGTCGAAGATTCTCCAGGCCGCTGAATGCCGAGTTCTTCCCATCGTTGCTTTTGGGTGCCGTTTTCAACATCATATAATTTGCGACAGTCGACGTCCAATTGAATCATTTTCACGTCAATGCGGAAATTTGATGCTAGTTTCTACTATAGACGACTCAAGAAACACAATTAAACTATCCACTAGCTGTCAATATTTGTTTACATATGATGCAAGATCCCGAACGTCAAGTCGACCGCGACCGACGACAACAACAGGGTGGGAAATGACAGTTCGGTCAATATTTGGACTAAAAGGCGGTACAAAAGTAGTACCAAAGTCCAAGACTGGAATAATTTCCAAAGTCACCTGGAGTTCAAATACCCACAACGGGTTGCGAAAAGCCGCTTTAGCGGGAAACGAAAATTGAATCGACAACTGATTTGAAAAATGGAAGAGGGAGCTCTCTTGGATTTTGACCGGTAAGGGTGATAGACGTGCGAAGGATAGCTGACGAGCTAATTGAAAAAATTTGTATTCTCTTTTTGGTACATTACTGAACCTGACCGAGCGATTGTGGCCGAGGTGAAGATTGACCATCAGCAATTCGCGTGAGATGGAAAGTATGAGGACCGGAGCATCCTAAGGAAGAACAAGTGATACTCGAGGGTAACGAGCTAAGTAGCGACGTGGAGAAGGATTGCGGACGAAAGCAGTGTATGATCCTGGTATATTTGCGTTGATGGCGGATTCGAACGGGCCCCAACGAGCGAGTAATCATCATCGTCAAGATAGAAAAATCAGGTTAGCTAGTTTTAGTTTTAGATGCGTATGAATTCCTAAAAACAAAAGAGTGTATAGATATTAAGTACATACTACCCGACCGGGTAGAGCGAAGTAACGGCGGTTGTATTTTTGAAATCCGTGCAGAATAAATCATAGATGTTTTTGTATATATAAAAGAAAAGTGAATTAAACTACAGAGTGTAAGGGCGACTAAGTGAAAAGACGCGAAGTCAAAATAAAATTCGGAGGTCAATTTTTACTCGAGACGCGAGCGGTTAAAAGGCTTCATATCGTCTTCCTCTTCTCGCTTCAGGGTGACGGTAGTGAGGCAGTCTTTGGCATAGAAGCGAGTGGCGCCCACCCGCGACCCATTTTTCTTTTCTTCGCGAGCAAAAGCCGCCCAAAGACTGCCGCCCTTGCGCCCCAGTTGGGGAAAAAGGGTTTTTCGTGTTCGAATAGTATTTCGGTAGCAAATTGGCGCCCAACGTGGGGCCACTAATAACGGGATAGCGGTTATTAACGGTACGGAAGAAAATTGTAGCTTCTCAGTCCCAAATTGTGGGAAGGTTTTCAAAGTCCGCGGAGCGTTTGAATATATGCGCCACAAAAATTTATTACATAGAGTGTGAACAGAGCAAATCGTAGTCGGATATATTTCAAGAAGCAAATAGTCAGTATATTTTTATTGAGAAAACATCAACATTGAATTATATATATATATATTTTTTTGGAGTTCTGAAGATATCGAAATAGATATATTATTTTCAGGCTTGAATTTTGCAACCGAGTGAAAGCGTAGGGTGAATGTAGTGTGAGAAGTGTGTGAAGTGCGGGTAAAGCTGAATTTAGGAGGGTGCGTGAACTTTTTCAGGTTTAGTGACAGGGGCCATATTGTGGAAGATTAATAGGTGGTCGGTAGAACGTGGCGAAGGCCTTTGGTGGAGAAAATATTTAGTTTGGCAGTTTCAATCGGAAGTCCATTATAGGGAATAGCATAAATATACTGAACGCGAGGCGGTGTAGAGTAGATTTGTATTCTAGGAAATCGTGATGAAGATTCTAGTCGATCGACTGAGCAAAGATGAGCTCATATATGAGCTCGCCATCCGTGGATTCCCAGCGGAGAATGTGGAGAGCATGCGAAAGACGCTAAGAGCAACTCTCAAGTCAGAATCAGCGCTGGATACCTCATACGTGGAGGCAGCTTACCCGTTCGAGTATGAGACGGATCATGCGGAGCTTGTAGCGAAAGCGGCGGAGATTGAAGAGTTGGTGACGAAGGTATCGGGAGACAGGATCGCGTCTGAATATCTGAAGATTCGTGTCAAGGTAGAGTTTGCTTTTCGTCGTTTGGGACGTATGCGGGCCACGACGCCAGAACAGATAGAGGGAGTCAAGGAACTCAGGAAACGGTTCATCCTCGCAATGGGGACCTTTGTTTCCAAGACGGAGGAAGAGAGCGATGACGAACAAGATGTTGAGGAGGACATGCCAATCACGGTGGTGCGTCAGGAAACAAGAACAACTAGTCTTGCGGAGGTAGCGAAATGGGGGCTGAAGTTCAGCGGAGATGCGTCAGGGTCCGTGAACGCTTTCTTGGAACGAGTCGAGGAACTACGACTAGCGAGGGGACTCACAAAACCCCAGTTATTCAGAGCGGCTGTTGACTTATTCGACTCCCGTGCATTGATATGGTTTCGGGCTAACCGAAACTTGGTAGCGTCCTGGGATGAACTAGTGGTCGAACTCAAGGCAGAGTTCCTGCCCTCCGATTATGAAGACAGGCTGTGGGAAGAAATTCGAAAACGCACGCAGGGAGAGGGTGAATCGATTGGGGTATACGTCGCTATAATGGAGCGCCTGTTTAGTCGTTTGAAGACGGACTGTTCAGAGGTGGAGAAATTACGTATACTACGTCGTAATATAGCGCCTTTTTACCAGCAGCAGTTGAGTTTGAAAACGGTGACCTCGATTGCAGAACTGGTACAAATGGGCCGAACGCTGGACGCGACGAGAGCTTCGGTAGCAGCGTTCGTGCCTCCGAGCACACGATCTAGACGTTGTCTGGAGCCAGATCTGGCATACATGGGCACAAGGAACGGGGATACAGTAGCGGCAGTAACAACACAGCATCAGATGCTCTGCTGGAATTGTAAACGTGAAGGGCATATGTCGAGGGACTGTCGGGAACCTCGTCGCTGTTTCGGGTGTGGACGTCAGGGAGTCATGCGCTCTGCTTGTCCTGATTGTCGAAGTATGAGCCAAGGCCAAGGATCGAGGGCTAGGTCAAGCAGAGAAACTTCGGGAAACGACCGACGTGCTCGCTAGGCGGTCGAGCAAGCACGGAACAGAGGCCGCAGCAAGAAGTAGCCCAACCAGTGGTAGAGTACGCGCTGGTGCGAAGTGTTCAGGATAGCCGCCCGCATCTACGAGTGGAGATTGAGGGTATTACCATGGATGGTCTGCTAGATTCGGGAGCAAGTAGGACAATAGTCGGTGGGAAGGGTTGGATTCAATTAGAAGGAAATGGGGCGACTTTGGGTCGAGAGGGAGTTGGAGAAATTCGACTGGCGAATGGGATGACTTGCGCTGTGGCTGGTGAGGCGCGGTTGAGATTTTCTTTGAATAATCGTGAATATTGGTTGGAGACATTGATAGTGCCGTCGATACCTCACGAAGTAATACTAGGGGTAGATTTCTGGCAGAAGTTCGGCGTGGTATTAGACATGAGGGGTCAGCAGTGGAGTTTCGTCGCGACGGTGGAGCTGAATAGCGGGGGCGCACTGCGCGGACGGTCGCAATTATCAGATGAGGAAACCAAGGTCTTAACGGATATGTTGGAAGAGCAGTTCAGATTAATGGGAGACGGTCTGGGCTGCGCGAAATCGGTGGAACACGTAATTAAGACCACGGCATCACCCATCAAACAAAGATACTATCCGGTATCTCCGGCAGTTCAGAGGCAGATCAATGAAGAGCTGGACGAAATGCTAAGAAATGGAGTGGTCGAAGCATCGTCGAGTCCCTGGTCGTCTCCAATACTGCTCGTTCGCAAGAAGGACGGGTCGTATCGCTTCTGCGTAGACTTCCGCAAATTAAATGCTATATCGGAGAAAGATGCATACCCGTTGCCATATATTTCCACCACCTTGGAGAAATTACGGAACGCCAAATTTTTGTCGACGCTGGATGTCAGGTCAGCGTATTGGCAAGTGCCGATGGCTGAAGGATCCCGGCAGTACACAGCATTCACCGTGCCGGGTAGAGGGTTATTTCATTTTTTGAGAATGCCGTTCGGCCTCCATAATTCTGGTGCGACGTGGCAGCGCCTTATCGACACCGTTTTGGGTCCGCAATTGGAACCATTTGTATTTACCTATCTGGACGATATAATTATAGTGACAGAAACGTTTAATAGGCACATGGAGGTTCTCCAGGAAGTTTTTGTTAGATTAAGAGAAGCGGGCTTACGCGTGTCACGAGAGAAATGTCAGTTTTGCCGGTCGCAGCTTAAATATTTAGGGTATCTGGTGGACAGGGAGGGACTTAGCGTAGATCCCGAGAAAGTGCAGGCTATCAGGGAGTTTCCGCGGCCCACGACGGTGAAGCAGGTTAGACGTCTTCTTGGTATGGTGTCGTGGTACCGAAAATTCATCCCGGGTCACGCGACGATGGTGGCTCCTCTCAGTGACCTATTGAAGAAGGGTCGTAGATTTGTCTGGTCGGAAGAGTGCGAGCAAGCTTTCACGTCCTGCAAAGAGAAACTGTCGACAGCGCCAGTCTTAGCCTGTCCAGACTTTGACCTGCCGTTCAAGGTGCAGACGGACGCATCAGACGTAGGCATCGGAGCGGTGTTGAGTCAGGCGCACCCATTGGGAGAAAAAGTGGTATGCTATCTGAGCAGGGCGCTGTCGAAAATGGAGAGGAAGTACTCTACGACTGAGAAGGAGTGTTTGGGGGTGCTATGGGCTGTTGAAAAGCTTCGACCATACATCGAGGGGACACGCTTCGTGGTCATAACTGACCATCATTCTCTGGTATGGTTGAATAATCTAAAAGATCCAACGGGAAGATTGGCCAGATGGGCAGTAAGGCTTCAGCAATTCGATTTTGAGGTTATACACCGAAAGGGGAAAGAGCACCTAGTACCAGACGCACTATCTCGAGCGATCGCCCAAGTAGATTGTGTTTTGTCCTCTCAAGAAACGGAGCCTTGGTTTGCAAAGATGATGGCGGAAGTAAGCGCGAATCCGGACAAGTTCTCAAATTGGAAGGTCGTGGGGAACGGGTTATGGAAACAATGTCCGGGCAGGCGAGGAGTGGCGGGAGTTGATCATGGGTGGAAGAGAGTTGTGCCAAAAGCAGAGAGGGGAACCATACTTCATCGGTGCCACGATGACCCGAAGGCAGGGCACATGGGGATTGCACGAACGGTAGCGCGTGTAGCGCAAAATTTTTATTGGCCTCGCATGCGGTCGGATATCCGGAGTTATGTGCGAAGGTGTAAAGTGTGCCAGGCGTGCAAAATTGAGCGAAAAGCTCCAGTTGGATTGATGTCTACCAGGGCTGGTGAGGCTAAATCTCCCTGGGAGATGGTGTGCGTGGATCTAATAGGGCCACTGCCTAGGTCAACGCGTGGATACACCTATATTCTGACGGTACTGGACTACGTCACGAAATTCTCCGTTTTACTACCGGTAAGAACAGCGTCGGCAGCGGCGGTTTTCCGTCTGCTGGAGGAAAATGTTCTGTTAGTCTACGGGGTACCGAAAATCCTAGTATGTGACAATGGAGTGCAATTTGCAGGCAAGCAGTTTCGGCAGGCGATAGAGAGGTATGGAACGCGGGTGAGCTACACCGCCCTATATCACCCTCAGGCCAATCCGGCGGAGCGTCGGAATCAGGACATCAAGTGTATGTTACGATGTTATGTGTCCGACAACCATCGCTCCTGGGATGTATACTTGGCAAAAATCGCGTGCGCGCTTCGTACATACAAACATGAAGTTACAGGGTTCTCACCGTACTTCCTTAACTTCGGAAGGGAGATGATCACTTACTGGGAGGAAGGCGAGCCTCCAGATGGTGGGCAGAAAGATTTTTCGCCAACATCAAACGCACAGACTCTAGAAGCGATCCGGAAGGAAGTGGTGAGAAGGATGGTCAAGGCGGCCAGGTCTAGTAAAGGGCGGTATGACTTGCGTCGTAGGGAGGTGGCGTTCCAGATCGGGGATAAGGTCTGGAAGAAAAATTACGTCTTGTCCGACGCCACTAAAAATTTCGCGGCAAAATTGGCTCCCGCGTTCGTCGGTCCTTATATTATCAGGAAGAAAACGTCGGCATGGACTTTTGATCTGGTGGATTTGAAGGGGAAGTCTGCGGGTAACTGGCATTCGAAAGATCTCAAGCTATACATTGCAAACGATAGTGAAACCCAGGGGACGGTATAGATGAAGTAGCTGTAAAATCTAGGCTTGGTCACAGTCTGAAGATTTCCAATAATATGGATGGAAATTGAGTTAGGGAAACTAAGTTGTGCGTTTTCGTAGGGTGGTGGGATTAGTTCGTAAATAGGATAGGGTAGTGGTGTTGGAGCTTTAGTGTAAGCATCTTAGTAGATAGAGGTGGTGGTAATAGTTATATAATAGTATAAGCGCGATAGGTTAGTGGGGGTGGTGGCATCGATTTAAGAAAAAAAAAGAGAGCTTTATGTCGTAGAGGAGAGTGGGATTTGCGAAAGAATTGAGGTGTTCAAAAAGTTCGGAATAATGCATGCATTACAATATAAAATTTTAGGATATGTGGATTGGAAAAAAATTACCATTTCATTTCTCGGCGGGAAGTGGGTGGTGATCGGCGTTATTCCGCGGGCTTCGTGGTATTCTTGTTTTATTTTGCGAGTTCGTTTTTTTTTGGCCGATTTGTGTGTCATCAATCCATGGTAGTGGCTGTGTGTGTGGTGTCCTAAAACCGAGTACAAACAGGATTAGTGTCGGGACGTGAAGGGGGGTAATATACGTCACCAAGTTCTAACTACAACACGAAATATCACATGCACGAAGTCAAGCAGGAGTTGTCAAGTATACACAGAAGAATTTCTCATTTGGAAAGTAGAATGATCTTATAGAAATGGGTAGTTGAGTCAATTTGAAATGGAACTACGAATCTTCTGCGGATTAAAGAGGCTGGTCATACAGTTGTATCGATATTTCCGTTTTAAAAAAAAATTGCATTATTGAACGTAGAACTAGACATTTCAGCGCCGACCAAGACGCTAAGATACAGCGTTATAGGCATGTAGGCCAGGTTGTAGAGTTAAGAAACAAACGCATAGGGCTCAAGTCGTATTTGAAAGGAGGTGAGTTGTATCGATCTGTTGCTCTGTTTGTACATCGATTAGTTGAGTGAGTGGGTTGATTCCGTAAGCGTGAATGAAAATGCGAGGTAGAGAGTTGTAAAATTCAAGCTAGGAGTAGGTGTTGGATACGCGAGCGAGCGAGTTGACGGTTGCCGTGGAACGGAAAGTTGCTTAATCGGATTGATCGTTAAAGATGATTGTCGAGAATTCCCGCGGAATCCTCTGAAGCGAGGGGGGTGTCACGGTCGGAACCAATAGACATTAAGCGCGTCCCGTCGAAATTATAAATAAAAAAAAAAAAAAAAATATACCCTCTACCAATCTTCGAAAGTAAGAGTGATAGAGGGTAGTTAGTCGCCCAGGAGGGACTCACCGATTCTAGATAGTAGTTAATTATCAGGGCCGTAGCGTAGAGGACTATTCGATGCAGGGCGGCGAATCGTAGGACGGATTAACACCACCGACCAACGCAGGGAAAATACCCGACAACCGCAAGGATTTGGGGAAAGGGGCTCGCGAGCAGTAGGCGCACGTCAGTTGGCACCGATTGGAACGATACCAGTATCTGATCTACCGCGAGGAGTATAGGTAACTACAGGGAAATACATAAGTGAACTTACCGTGGATCCCAGATTATTCTGTTGGATTGTCCCCGATCGTGATTGGTAGCGATGGATCCGCAAAGACGATGATTTGGGACAGCCGATGTGAGGATGCTAAGGAGACGGGTCGAAGATTCTCCAGGCCGCTGAATGCCGAGTTCTTCCCATCGTTGCTTTTGGGTGCCGTTTTCAACATCATATAATTTGCGACAGTCGACGTCCAATTGAATCATTTTCACGTCAATGCGGAAATTTGATGCTAGTTTCTACTATAGACGACTCAAGAAACACAATTAAACTATCCACTAGCTGTCAATATTTGTTTACATATGATGCAAGATCCCGAACGTCAAGTCGACCGCGACCGACGACAACAACAGGGTGGGAAATGACAGTTCGGTCAATATTTGGACTAAAAGGCGGTACAAAAGTAGTACCAAAGTCCAAGACTGGAATAATTTCCAAAGTCACCTGGAGTTCAAATACCCACAACGGGTTGCGAAAAGCCGCTTTAGCGGGAAACGAAAATTGAATCGACAACTGATTTGAAAAATGGAAGAGGGAGCTCTCTTGGATTTTGACCGGTAAGGGTGATAGACGTGCGAAGGATAGCTGACGAGCTAATTGAAAAAATTTGTATTCTCTTTTTGGTACATTACTGAACCTGACCGAGCGATTGTGGCCGAGGTGAAGATTGACCATCAGCAATTCGCGTGAGATGGAAAGTATGAGGACCGGAGCATCCTAAGGAAGAACAAGTGATACTCGAGGGTAACGAGCTAAGTAGCGACGTGGAGAAGGATTGCGGACGAAAGCAGTGTATGATCCTGGTATATTTGCGTTGATGGCGGATTCGAACGGGCCCCAACGAGCGAGTAATCATCATCGTCAAGATAGAAAAATCAGGTTAGCTAGTTTTAGTTTTAGATGCGTATGAATTCCTAAAAACAAAAGAGTGTATAGATATTAAGTACATACTACCCGACCGGGTAGAGCGAAGTAACGGCGGTTGTATTTTTGAAATCCGTGCAGAATAAATCATAGATGTTTTTGTATATATAAAAGAAAAGTGAATTAAACTACAGAGTGTAAGGGCGACTAAGTGAAAAGACGCGAAGTCAAAATAAAATTCGGAGGTCAATTTTTACTCGAGACGCGAGCGGTTAAAAGGCTTCATATCGTCTTCCTCTTCTCGCTTCAGGGTGACGGTAGTGAGGCAGTCTTTGGCATAGAAGCGAGTGGCGCCCACCCGCGACCCATTTTTCTTTTCTTCGCGAGCAAAAGCCGCCCAAAGACTGCCGCCCTTGCGCCCCAGTTGGGGAAAAAGGGTTTTTCGTGTTCGAATAGTATTTCGGTAGCAAATCGTAAGTCATAAAATTTTCACATATGTACAAGAGTCGTGCGACTTAGTTCATTCGATATCCATTAATAAATTACGAAATTTCTTGAGAAATACTACAGCTTGTGTAACACGCAACAGGAGCACGCTTTTTGCAGACGAAATTTTCGTAGGCCAAAATACATAGAAACTTGGACGTATATTTAAGGTATGAGAGGTGACTTGATGTTGCAGCATTCCGGCTCTAATAATTTATTGAAAATATACATATTTGAATCGACAAAAGGCATCAATTTGACATGTGCCAGATTGGCTTAAGACCCATTTCATTGTAATTTGTTGTGCTTTAAGTGATTTATACGTTTCGCATTTTCAACAGGCAAGCTGAATTTTGAAGTGCCGGAAGTATCTCATGGAAACAAAGTTAAAATTGTCGGTCTTAAATGCTGTGAAGACTATTTAAAAATGTTCGTAGTGCACACCCAACGAATCATTTTTTAGTAGATATCATTATTTGATTTAATATATTTTGACTTGGCCTGGAGTGATTCCTGCAATGCTACTTGAAAACCTTGAGCAGCACGTGTACCACCCGCTGATTTGTGTTTAATCCAAACATCAGCATTTGTTCCCGCCTTTTCATCCCTTAAGATCCGGTTTGATGTAATCCCCCTTTAAGAGACCAAATCCAATATGACTCTCTTCATTCATCCAGCGCATGTCTATCTCATTTTCTCCACTTATCCTTCCGCCATTCCATTCAACCGCATTCCAGCAGGATCCTTCCACATCCAATCGAACTGCATCTCAGTCGAACGTACAACGATTGTTGATACAAAACAGCCGCGTGCTACCATTAAATCATACTGTGCATACTTAAATAGCTGGAGGCCCTTACACGTCCAGCTAAACTTTGGTCCTCCCGAACACTAGGTGACTCAGTCCAGACATACTTGAACGATTGCGGTTCCAGTACTTTTGAATACTTATCTTTCGTCCGACCAAATTCGAGTACAAGTTTGTTGTGAATTAGTCTCGAAGACCAACAACCGTTGGAGAAATTTTCTCAAAAACTTTCATCAACGGAAATGTTCTTAGTATGAAACAGGATAATTAACTTCAGTAATGAACTTTTACAAGAGGCTCGTCATTTTGTCTTCGGGCTGTTCAAGTTGTTGGATTTTTTATGTGGGGTTGAATTTTTTTGCTTGTCTGGCTCAAAGCAATTAATATCAATTGCAACTCATGGTCGTGGATTAAGATGTTTATGAAAAAGGGTTTGTCAGGAGTTCATTGATGATAATGCGGAAAATTATTATGCTCTTGAATAACAAAAGGAGAATTATGGTTAGAGATTATATTATTTGAAAACAATATGAATATAAATATTTACAAAGACCAATTTTTCCTTCAGAAGATATGCATTTCGATTTCGTGACAGTCATCGATGTTCCGATGGTAATCTATCCTCTTCTACAGTTTCTATCCGTTAAACAGTGTCTATAGACTGATAGCCACTGAAGAAAAGTGAATTCACTATTATGAAATTGAAATATACGAGGCGTTCTGAGAGTAACTTTAACGATGCTCTTGGTGAGAAGAACGAACTATGAAATTTTAGGTTCGTATTCTTTCATCTATTTTGAACAGTTTTAAACCGACTCGGTTTTCCTCTCGGGAAACGCTTCGCTGGAACCGCCGTTTTTGTCATTGGCCTTACTGTCAATGACGGCCGGTAAAAAGCGACGATAAACCAGTTTTTGTTCCCGGATTTGCAATGTACTTTTGTGAGAGAAGAATTGTTTCCATAAGATCGCGCTACATACCACACAGCGAACGCAACCATCAATTTATTGAAGACGAAATTCGGAATTTGCATTGCCTCGAGAAATAGACCCGTTAATTGACCACCAAGATCGTGCGATTTGACTCCGTTGAATTACTTCTTTTGGGGATACTTAAAGTCGTTGGTCTAGGCTGATAAACCAGCGACGATTAACACTTCAGAAGGTATTATAAATCGTATCTCACGACATACGGCTCCAGGTGCTCCAGAAAATGGGTCGAAAATTGGATCTCTAGAATTGGCTTCTTGAGAAGTAGTCGCGGCGATTATTTGCACTAGGTTATCTTCAAAAATTAAATGTAAAGAATCAATGTTTGCAATAAAAAACAAAACTCTAGCGCACCTGAACCGCTAGAAAACTAATTTTCGAAGACATTGTCTTTGAGTGACCAAAAAATTTGGAAAGACGTAATACACTTTTTTGTAGAATCATATCAACCATTCCTTATCTCATGCAACAAAACTCAACTATAACACAAATGATGAAAATGTTCAGTGCTGGCAACACTTTCCCAACGAAGCAGCAATAAGTTTACCATAACAAGCTCATACTTAAATAAACTTATCCTTTGAATTTTGTTCTCATCGGAGGATTTCATTGAAAGTTTTAGCGGTTAAACGTTGTTTGAGGCTGCCATCCGAAAAATGTTCAAAACTCGGAAAATTTAAAAGCTGGTTTCTTATTTTTATCGCAAATGCTTTGCATATGAGGTCTTAATTTGAAGCATCTGTTGGTGCAATATTTACGAAAATGGCTAATGCTGGTTACCCTGTGTCAGCAGCAGAGCAAAATATATACCAAATCTGCTTCACGTTAAGTTAAACCCAACCAGTAAATTTCGTTTCGATTGAATCACTGCGCTGGAAGCTTTACGGGTGAAAAGAATTTTAGGGTTGCCACCCTCAAAACTTTTCAAATTTTTAAAACGTTAATATTTGTTGTTAATATTAATTGCAGGATTATTCCCATTTGCAAATCTAATGACATAATCGCTCAGTAAAGAAATTCCACAAAATTACAAAAATGGTCATAGCTGGCAGCCCTTTCATGATTTTTGTACGAAATTCCTACGACATTTACTTCACATTAAGATCCATTTACTGCATGAACTTCGTTTTGATTTCTGCACTGGACCGGAAGCTATAGGGAAAAAAGCTTTATTTTGCTGAGCAAATTTGCAAGATTTATGAGACAAAAATCACCATAGCTGGCAGCCCTATTCTAATTTTTCAACCAAATTTTTACCAAATGTTACATAGAGTAAGATTCAAGCACTGTGTGAGTTTTGTTAAAATCTGATGGCTGAATCGGAAGTTATAGGCCAAAAAGCTGTTTTTTTTCAGTGATTTTTCAAGATGGTACCACTGCCACAGGGTTGCCCGCATTTCAAAATCACTTCTATCAGACCTGGTCCTAGCAAATACCAACATGTCCTGTGAATTTCATCATGATCGAATAATCCGGTCGTCAGTTCTCGTGAACAGAACTTTCGAGTGCTGAAAATAGAGGTAATTTGGTGATGGGTTGCCGTTCTTGTGCAAATCGGAATTTTAAAAATTTCAATTTTACATGATGGACAAAAGTTTAAGTTGTTCAATGATTTGAAACTTTTGCCAAAAATCAAAAATTTTTAAGGAGGGTCAGTGATTTGAAGGATTTTTTTTCAGGAGCCTGCCGTAGCTACAGGGTTACCCGTGCAACCTTGAAAACCCATATATGCTAAGTCCTAGTCAACATCAATACGCTCTGCAATTTTCACGATGATCCGATGTTTTGATCACAAGTAATGACAAATCAAAATTTGAAAAAAAATCCTTGCCTACTTTTAGGCACTTAGCACCCACGCACGGCTCAAAAATTTCAATTCTTTATCATAGACAAGCTTAGAACATAATTAATTTTCATTCCCAATACTTTTTTTCAACGAAAATTTACACTGCTTGGAAATATAGGAGTACCTCAAAATTCACTAAAACGCTCGCCGCCGCCAAAAGGTTTAAGATATCTGAATTTGAGAAAATCGTGGACCTACCTACTATATACATCTACGTTCTCCGAAAGTTTCAGCTCAATCGAATCGGCCACTCCAGAGATTATCTCGGAAAATCATTTTGCTAATATATATATATATATATATATATATATATATATATATATATATTTATATATATATATATATATATATATATATATATATATATATATATATATATTTATATATATATATATATATATATATATATATATATATATATTTATATATATATATATATATATATATATATATATATATATATATATATATATATATATATATATATATATATATATAAAGAAATATGAATTTTCGGCGAAACGAGTTTAATACTAATGTTCTTCGAACATTAGTAATAAGGCGATCAAACTGATACTTTTTGTTTTATTCGAGTTTGAAATCAAAACCTTCTAAAAAAAAATAAAGTCCTTTAGTAGGCGGACTTAACAGTAAGTCCAGTTTGGCAGGAATTTGGTTGAAAAATAATAAAACACTTTTAACTTTTTGTTATTTATTTTTCAAACGGTGTTATTATTAAATTTTCAAATCGTAATGACATTATAGTGACAAAAAGCAACAAATATTTGAATTCTAAAAAGTTGAAAAGTTTTGCGGATGGTAGTCCTAAAATTCTTTTTACACCTTTAACTTCTAATGCAGCCATCGAATTCAAACAAAATTCACAGGGTGGGTTGACCTCAACGCTAAAAAGATTTGGAATACGTTTGGCGGTGGTGCTAGCAAAGGATTGTTGAGACTATGCATTTTCAACATTTTCGTATCAACAGAGGCTAGCATAAAATATTCATATGACAAAAAACTAGAGTAAAAATAAGTATCTACAGTTTTAGTTTTCCAAGTTCTGGAATTTTTTTGGATATCAATGCAATCATCTATATTTCTTTAAAAATTTTCGATGCAGTCATCGAATGAAAACGAAACTCATATAGCACGTTGATTTTGACGTAAACCAATTGTGGCAGACTTTTGACTGCAGTGTTGGTAAAATGCTGCAAATACGGAGCTTTTTTGTCATTTATGCTATAGAAGATTCTGCTATCAAAGCTTTATAAGATAAAGATCCGATAATTAATATAAGTAACAAGTGTTTTACTTTCCTAAATTTTGAAAATCATGCAAGTGAAAAACCTTAAAATCTTTTTACTCGATGAGCCTAAGTTTTTACTAATATTCGAAAATTCGCCGAAAATTCGTCATATATATATATATATATATATATATATATATATATATATATATATATATATATATATATATATATATATATATATATATAAATATCAGCAAAATGGTCAAGGGAGATAATCTCTGGAGTGGCCGATCCTATTGAGCTGAAATTTTTGGAAGACATAGATGTATATAACAGGTAGGTCCATGACTTGCTAGAATTTAAATATCTTAAACCTCTTGGCGGCGGCGGGCATTTTAGTGAATTTTCAGGTACTCCTATATTTCCAAGCAGTGTAAATTTTTGTTAAAAAAAAAGGACAAGGAATGAAAACTTATTATGTTTTTAGTTTGCTTATGGTAAAGAAATGGAAATTTTGAACCTTCTGTAGGCAGTGAGTGCCTAAAAGTAGGCAAGGATTTTTTTCAAATTTCGATTTGTCATAACTAGAGCCTCAAAAAAATGTTAAAATTGTTAAAATAACACTTTTTAACATTTTTTGGTTGTTTTTTGGAAAATTAACATTTTTCCGCCCTTTTCTGACTTTTCATAAGAAATTTAACAATTTTCTGCCATTTTCACATTTTTAGTAGAAATTTAAACATTTTTCCCAAATCAACCGAAAAGATGAATATAGTACATTCATATAATATGAAAGTCAACCAAACAATATTTTATATATTTATTCAACAAAAGCTGAGAGCGTCAAAATTTCATTTATTTTATTAAATAAACAAAGATAAACCTCAATAATGATTTAACGATGATTAAACTAAAGCAGATTCACATCATGATTCATTCGGCGTTTTTGACAGTATAATTAGTACGAGTTGAAACAAACTGGAATAATTGCTGAATAAGCAATCATTGTTTCATTAGAGATTTCCTATTTCTAAATAAACGAATAAATGTGCATCAGCTATGAAAAATTTACTCGCTGTCATCAACGATACCGAATCGAAAAAACTCTATCAAAGAACCCTGATGTAGATTTTTACACCGACCTACCAGTGGATCACAAAATCAAACCAAATTTTGCACCAATGACAACGTTCATTATCCATTTATAAGTACAATTTATCCAGTAGACGTAACTCTCCCCCTCAATCACAAATTGCAATGCTCAATATCCTTCAATACAATAATTTTTTTGACGATAAAGATGATTCAAAATGAAAGTGATACAGAATGAAGTTTTCTTTCTCAATTTTTTATGTTTGTTGCTCTATTTTATGAACATCTGAATTAAATTGTTTTAACATTTTTCTAACAATTTTCGGTCTTTTTTTCTAACATTTTCAAAAACATTTTCAGACCATTTTATTTAACATTTTTTTGAGGCTCTAGTCATAACTTATACGAAAAACAGCGGATCATCGTGAAATTTTTAGAGCGTATTGATGTAGACTAGAATTTAACACACATGGACTTTCAAGACTGTGCGGGCAACTTTGTAGCTACAGCAGGCTCCTAAAAAAATCCTTCAAATCATCGACCTTCCTGAAAAATGTTTGATTTTTGAAAATGAATTCAAATTGTTGATACATTTTGTCTTTTGTCCACCAAGTCAAATAAAATATTTCAAAATCCCGCGGTAAACAAGAACTGCAACCCGTGATCAAATTACCTCTATTTTCAGCACTCAAAACTTCTGTTCACGAGAACTGACGATCGGATAATGCGATCAATATGAAATTCACAGAACATGTTGGAATTATTTAGGACGAAACCACACCGCAACCGCACCGAAGCCGCACCGCCACCGCACCGCAACCGCACCGCAACCGCACCGCAACCGCACCGCATCCGCACCGCAACCGCACCGCAGCCGCACCGCAACCGCACCGCAACCACACCACAGCCGCACCGAAACTGCACCGCAGCCGCACCGCAGCCGCACCGCAGCCGCACCGCAACCGCAACGCAACCGCACCGCAGCCGCACCGCAACCGCACCGCAACCGCAGCCACAGCGCACCGCAACCGCACCGAAGCCCCACCGCAACCGCACAGCAACCGCACCGCAACCGCAACCGCAGCCGCACCGCAACCGCACCGCAACCGCACCGCAACCGCACCGCAACCGCACCGCAACCGCACCGCAACCGCAGCCGCAACGCAACCGCACCGCAACCGCACCGCAACCGCACCGCAACCACACCGCAACCGCACCGCAACCGCACCGCAACCGCACCGCAACCGCACTGCAACCGCACCGCAACCGCAGCCGCAGCCGCACCGCAACCGCACCGCAACCGCACCGCAACCGCACCGCAACCGCACCGCAACCGCACCGCAACCGCACCACACTCGCACCACACTCGCACCACAACCGCAGCCGCACCTCAACCGCACCAAAACCGCACCGCAACCGCACCGCAGCCACACCGCAACCGCACCGCAGCCGCACCGCAACCGCACCGCAACCGCACCGCAACCGCACCGCAACCGCACCGCAACCGCACCGCAACCGCACCGCAACCGCACCGCAACCGCAACGCAACCGCACTGCAACCGCACCGCAACCGCACCGCAACCGCACCGCAACCGCACCGCAGCCGCACCGCAGCCGCACCGCAGCCGCACCGCAACCTCACCGCAGTCGCACCGCAACCGCACCGCAAACGCACCGCAACCGCACCGCAACCGCAACGCAACCGCACCGCAACCGCAGCCACACCGCAACCGCACCGCAGCCGCACCGCAACCGCACCGCAGCCGCACCGCAACCGCACCGCAACCGCACCGCAGCCGCACCGCAACCGCAGCCGCAGCCGCACCGCAACCGCACCGCAACCGCACCGCAGCCGCACCGCAACCGCACCGCAACCGCACCGCAACCGCACCGCAACCGCACCGCAACCGCACCGCAACCGCAGCCGCAACGCAACCGCACCGCAACCGCACCGCAACCGCACCGCAACCACACCGCAACCGCACCGCAACCGCACCGCAACCGCACCGCAACCGCACTGCAACCGCACCGCAACCGCAGCCGCACCGCAACCGCACCGCAACCGCACCGCAACCGCACCGCAACCGCACCGCAACCGCACCGCAACCGCACCACACTCGCACCACAACCGCAGCCGCACCTCAACCGCACCAAAACCGCACCGCAACCGCACCGCAGCCACACCGCAACCGCACCGCAGCCGCACCGCAACCGCACCGCAACCGCACCGCAGCCGCACCGCAACCGCACCGCAACCGCACCGCAACCGCACCGCAACCGCACCGCAACCGCACCGCAACTGCACCGCAACCGCACTGCAACCGCACCGCAACCGCACCGCAACCGCCCGCAGCCGCACCGCAGCCGCACCGCAGCCGCACCGCAGCCGGACCGCAGCCGCACCGCAACCTCACCGCAGCCGCACCGCAACCACACCGCAAACGCACCGCAACCGCACCGCAACCGCACCGCAACCGCACCGCAACCGCACCGCAACCGCACCGCAACCGCAGCCGCACCGCAACCGCACCAAAACCGCACCGCAACCGCACCGCAGCCGCACCGCAACCGCACCGCAACCGCACCGCAACCGCACCGCAACCGCAGCCGCAACGCAACCGCACCGCAACCGCACCGCAACCGCACCGCAACCGCACCGCAACCGCACCGCAACCGCACCGCAACCGCACCACACTCGCACCACAACCGCAGCCGCACCTCAACCGCACCAAAACCGCACCGCAACCGCACCGCAGCCACACCGCAACCGCACCGCAACCGCACCGCAGCCGCACCGCAACCGCACCGCAACCGCACCGCAACCGCACCGCAACCGCACCGCAACCGCACCGCAACCGCACCGCAACCGCAACGCAACCGCACTGCAACCGCACCGCAACCGCACCGCAACCGCACCGCAACCGCACCGCAGCCGCACCGCAGCCGCACCGCAGCCGCACCGCAACCTCACCGCAGTCGCACCGCAACCGCACCGCAAACGCACCGCAACCGCACCGCAACCGCAACGCAACCGCACCGCAACCGCAGCCACACCGCAACCGCACCAAAACCGCACCGCAACCGCACCGCAGCCGCACCGCAACCGCACCGCAGCCGCACCGCAACCGCACCGCAACCGCACCGCAGCCGCACCGCAACCGCAGCCGCAGCCGCACCGCAACCGCACCGCAACCGCACCGCAGCCGCACCGCAACCGCACCGCAACCGCACCGCAACCGCACCGCAACCGCACCGCAACCGCACCGCAACCGCACCGCAACTGCACCGCAACCGCACTGCAACCGCACCGCAACCGCACCGCAACCGCCCGCAGCCGCACCGCAGCCGCACCGCAGCCGCACCGCAGCCGGACCGCAGCCGCACCGCAACCTCACCGCAGCCGCACCGCAACCACACCGCAAACGCACCGCAACCGCACCGCAACCGCACCGCAACCGCACCGCAACCGCACCGCAACCGCACCGCAACCGCACCGCAACCGCACCGCAACCGCAGCCGCACCGCAACCGCACCAAAACCGCACCGCAACCGCACCGCAGCCGCACCGCAACCGCACCGCAACCGCACCGCAACCGCACCGCAACCGCACCGCAACCGCACCGCAGCCGCACCGCAGCCGCAGCCGCACCGCAACCGCACCGCAACCGCACCGCAACCGCACCGCAACCGCACCGCAACTGCACCGCAACCGCACTGCAACCGCACCGCAACCGCACCGCAACCGCCCGCAGCCGCACCGCAGCCGCACCGCAGCCGCACCGCAGCCGCACCGCAGCCGCACCGCAGCCGCACCGCAGCCGCACCGCAGCCGCACCGCAACCTCACCGCAGCCGCACCGCAACCACACCGCAAACGCACCGCAACCGCACCGCAACCGCACCGCAACCGCACCGCAACCGCACCGCAACCGCAGCCGCAGCCGCACCGCAACCGCACCGCAACCGCACCGCAGCCGCACCGCAACCGCACCGCAACCGCACCGCAACCGCACCGCAACCGCACCGCAACTGCACCGCAACCGCACTGCAACCGCACCGCAACCGCACCGCAACCGCCCGCAGCCGCACCGCAGCCGCACCGCAGCCGCACCGCAGCCGCACCGCAGCCGCACCGCAGCCGCACCGCAGCCGCACCGCAACCTCACCGCAGCCGCACCGCAACCACACCGCAAACGCACCGCAACCGCACCGCAACCGCACCGCAACCGCACCGCAACCGCACCGCAACCGCACCGCAACCGCAGCCGCACCGCAACCGCACCAAAACCGCACCGCAACCGCACCGCAGCCGCACCGCAACCGCACCGCAGCCGCACCGCAACCGCACCGCAACCGCACCGCAACCGCACCGCAACCGCACCGCAACCGCAGCCGCACCGCAACCGCACCGCAACCGCACCGCAGCCGCACCGCAACCGCACCGCAACCGCACCGCAACCGCACCGCAACCGCACCGCAGCCGCACCACAGCCGCACCGCAGCCGCACCGCAACCGCACCGCAACCGCACCGCAACCGCACCGCAGCCGCACCGCAACCGCACCGCAACCGCACCGCAACCGCACCGCAACCGCACCGCAACCGCACCGCAGCCGCACCGCAACCGCAGCCACACCGCAACCGCACCACAACCGCACCACAACCGCACCGCAACCGCACCGCAACCGCAACCGCACCGCAGCCGCACCACAGCCGCACCGCAGCCGCACCGCAACCGCACCGCAGCCGCACCGCAGCCGCACCGCAACCGCACCGCAGCCGCACCGCAACCGCACCGCAACCGCACCGCAACCGCACCGCAACCACACCGCAACCGCACCGCAACCGCACCGCAACCGCACCGCAGCCGCACCGCCACCGCACCACCACCGCACCGCAGCCGCACCGCCACCGCACCGCCACCGCACCGCAACCGGACCGCAACCGCACCGCAACCGCACCGCAACCGCACCGCAACCGCACCGCAACCGCACCGCAACCGCACCACAACCGCACCGCAACGCAACCGCACCGCAACCGCACCGCAACCGCACCGCAACCGCACCGCAACCGTACCGCAGCCGCACCGCAACCGCACCGCAGCCGCACCGCAGCCGCACCGCAACCGCACCGCAACCGCACCGCAACCGCAGCCGCACCGCAGCCGCACCGCAGCCGCATCGCAACCGCACCGCAGCCGCACCGCAACCGCACCGCAACCGCACCGCAGCCGCACCGCAACCGCAGCCGCACCGCAACCGCACCACAACCGCAACCGCACCACAACCGCACCGCAACCGCACCGCAACCGCACCGCAACCGCACCGCAACCGCAACGTGAAGCAGCTATGGTGCTAGCACATGATTGTCAGCACCAGACAATTTCGTGAATATTGCACCAACAGATGCTTCCATTTTGTATTCATAAGCAAAGGATTTACAATAAAATAAGCAACCGATATTTAAATTTTCCGAGTTTTGGAAATTTTTCGGATGGCAACCCCAGACATAGTTTAATCGCTGTAGCTTTCGATGATATCTTTGGATGAAAACGAAACTCAAAGGATAGGTTGATTAAGCATAAGCATGTTATGGTAGATTTATTGCTGCTGTGTTGGACAAATGATGCCAGCACTGAACATTTTCATCATTTGTGTTATAGGAAATGCTGTCAGAAAATGATATTTGTTTCTTTGAGTAAGAAATGGTTGATATGATACTACAAAGCAGTGTATAACGTCTTCACACATTTTTAAATCCCTCAAAGATAACTTCTTTGAAAATTAGTTTTTTAGCTGTTCTGATGCGCTAGACTTTTATTTTTATATTGGCGGGCAAGATAGCTCAAAAAGTTCCCAACCGATTCTTCTGAAACTTGGCACATGTTTTCTCTATAATATAAGCTTTTAGTTGAACCTCAATAATGCCAAAAAATTTAGCATTTTTGACCCAAAAACTGTCGAAAAATGGGTCAAAAATCGTACTTTTTTATGAGGCGTGCTAATTCACGATTTTTTTACATTATTTTTTTTTTATTGGTTCAATTAGAAGATACATGTTTAATAAACACACTCCAATCCATTTTTTTGATTTCAAATTGCTGTAACTGATGCTAAAAAATCCCGCCGATTGATGCCTTTCGCCGCGAGGATCTCAGGTGATTGACTACTACGGCGGCTATTTTGAAAAAAAAATTTAATTAAATCAGATTCTTGTATTTTAATATGTAATGAATAAACGTGATAGCTTTCAAAACGATTCATTGATTCCTTCTATTTTAAATAAGCCTCTGAAAAACGGTCTAAATTCAGGCGTTTACATGTATCGCCGGCCTTAACTGCTTTTGTTCACTTAATATGACTGGCGTCATGCGACAAATAGCTCAAGTTCAGTGGCGGCTCGTGGGTTTGAGACCAAGGGAAGCACAAGCAAAAGCATATAATGTAGATAAGCATACTTATGAAGCGCATAGTAAACTATACCTTTGAAATACCGTGTAAAAAATCAATTAAGTATTTTAATGCTGACCATATTTGCATTAAAAGCTAGTGATTGATTGTCAACAGCTTCCTACTCATTATGATCAAAAATCTCACAAAAGTTCAAGTTAATTATAGTATTTGAAAGCAAAAAAAAACCTATTTCTTCAATTCTTTTTTAAATTATAAAAAAAAAGTTAAGTTGAAAACATATTACAGGCTAAATATACGGCGAAAGTTTTTTAATAGCTCAAAGTTGAGGATATAATGCATCTTTTAGCAAATTAAATAAGCAATGCCACAATAAAAATAAATATCTCATTTAATTTGCAATAAAAGTGCCTAATATAGTTACCTTTTGCAAACAGTTAACTGAGTGAAATTATTGATCTTGGCTGCTAAAACTCAATAAGATCCTCAATGAAAAAGATTACCGCAGCAAATACTCTATGGCACAATCACCTTAATTTTGGTTTTCCACTTTCAAATCCATATTAAACGGGTAAATATTAACTTTTGGAAACAGAATCTATTCAATACGCTCTCACTTTAACGAGCTTTATGTTATAATTTACTTTAAAAACTATTCTTTTATCGATGTTTAACCGACAGTATTAATAGATACTGACAATACAAAAAATACACGTCGAAAGAGTTATAACAGGTGCGTTTTTTGCGAAGAAGGCATAAAAAAACGCACCATAGAAATAACATAGACGAAAGCAATCAAGTGGTCATATCACCCAAAGCACCTGAACCGAGAAACTCATTTTGCGAAAGTAAACCCAAAGAACCGCTAGAAAACTAATTTTCGAAGAAATTGTCTTTGAGTGACAATGTGGAAAGACGTAATACACTTTTTTGTAGAATCATATCAACCATTCGTCGTTCAAAGCAACAGAAATAAACTATAACACAAATGATGAAAATGTTCAGTGCTGGCAACAATTTCCCAACGAAGCAGCGATAAGTTTACCTTCACAAGCTCATATTTAAATCAACTTATCCTTTGAATTTCATTCTCATCGGAGGATTTCGTCGAAAGCTTTAGCGGTTAACGTTTTTTGAACCTGCCATCCAACAAATGTTCAAAACTCGGAAAATTTAAATTTTGGTTTCTTAGTTTTATTGCAAATGTTTTGCATATGTGTATGTAATTTGAAGCATCTGTTGATGCAATAGTTACGAAAATGGCTAAAGCTCGTTACCCTGTGTCAGCAGCAAAGCAAAATATACACCAAATCTGCTTCACGTTAAACTAAACCCAACCAATAAATTTCGTTTCGATTGAATCACTGCGCTAGAAGTTATACGGGTGAAAAAATTTTTAGGGTTACCACCCTCAAAACTTTTCAAATTTTTAAAGCGTTAATATTTGTTGTTAATTTTCATTGCAGGATCGTTCCCATTTGCAAATCTAATGACATAATCGCGCAGAAAATAAATTCCAAAAAATTACAAAAATGGTCATAGCTGGCAGCCCTTTCACGATTTTTGTACCAAATTCCTATGACATTTGGCTCACATTAAAATGTATTTACTGCATAAGCTTCATTTTGATATCATGACTGCACCGGAAGTTATAGGGAAAAAAGCTTTATTTTGCTGAGCAAATTTGCAAGATTTGGGAGACAAAAATCACCATAGCTGGCAGCCCTATTCTAAATTTTCAGCCAAATTTTCAAAAAATGTTACCTTAAGCAAGATCTAAATATTGTGTAAATTTCGTTTAAATCTGATGGCTGAATCGGAAGTTATAGGCCAAAAACCGGTTTTTTTCTCAGTGATTTTTCAAGATGGCACCACTGCCACCGGATTGCCCGCATTTCAAAATTATTTCTATCAGACCTGGTCCTAGTTGATATCAACTTGTTCTGTGAATTTCATTATGATCGGATAATCCGGTCGTCAGTTCTCGTGAACAGAACTTTCGAGTGCTGAAAATAGAGGTAATTTAGTGATGGGTTGCCGTTCTTGTGCAAATCGGAATTTTAAAAATTTCAAATTGACATGATTGACAAACGTTAAAATTTACCAATGATTTGAATTTTTTGTCAAAAATCAAAAATTTTTCAACAGGTTCAATGATTTGAAGGATTTTTTTTCAAGAGCCTGCCGCAGCTACAGGGTTACCCGCACTACCTTGAAAATCCATGTGTATTAAATTTTAGTCAACATCAATACGCTCTGCAAATTTCACGATGATCCAATGTTTTCGTCAGAAGTAATGACAAATCAAAATTTGAAAAAAAATCCTTGCCTACTTTTAGGCACGCTGCACCCACACACGGCTCAAAATTTCCAATTCTTTACCATAAACAAACTTAGAACATAATAAGTTTTCATTCCCAATACTTTTTTTGAACAAAAATTCACGCTGCTTTTAAATATAGGAGTACCTCAAAATTCACTAAAACGCTCGCCACCGCCAAAAGGTTTAGAATATCTGAATTTTAGCAAATCGTGGACCTACCTACTAAATACATCTACGTTTTCTGAAAGTTTCAGCTCAATCGGATCGGCCACTCCAGAGATTATCTCCCTTAATCATTTTGATGATATATATATATATATAAAGAAATATGAATTTTCGGCGAAACGAGTTTAATACTACTTTTCTTCGAAAATTAGTAAAAAACGCTCTGGAGAAAATTGTACACCATATTCTCCATATCAACATCACAACTTGCACCGTACATACTCCATGCAAAAAAAGCATAAAAGGCATCAAATTAGAAGGGGAAAGACTCGTAAGAAAAAGAGCAGAAGAGAATCTACAAATTCTGTAACGTACGTCATGAACATAATAGAGACGCAGACGACTTTTCAGCGTCAACATAGGCGTCCAAAGCAATCAAGTGGTCATTTCACCAAAGCACCAGAACGGAAAAACTACGTCTTTTGGGAAAGCAAACCGAAAGCAGACACGAAAAACCGATCTGGGGAAAATTGCACACGAAAAAATTTAACTCATACTATTCTATTCCCCACATGAACATCACAATAGTTTGCACCGTACATGTGTACATGTGAACAAAGCAGAAAATGCTTCAATTCGTAAGGGGAACGGCTCGTAAGAAGAGGAGCAGAAGAGAATCTACAGATAAATCATGAGGGGGAACAGTAACATAACAGAAGACGCGGGTAGTTTTGCAGCGTATCAAGTTCATTCATTAATAAAGATTTTCGGGTCGTTCAGCGGGTGGATGGGACAAGGGTTTTATGAATTTTTCTATCCACCAAGACGCTGTGAACTGAGCCAGCGTCCGCGATGATATTTGAGTACATTGATTGTAAAAATTTTGTGGGCATCATTTAGACAAAGCGTCTAAGTAGATCGATGCGAATATAACGAATTTGAGCATTGAAGCAAGATCACTTCAGTGTTCTGTATAGTATGTCTCAATGAACTGTATGTTTTGAATTGAATGGCATGTAGTGCCTGTAGTTTGTAGTAAAACGTTTGAGTTTTCATTGTGTAGCTGTAAATTTAACTTGGAAGCTCTGTAGTTGGACTGTTATAAAATAAAACCATTTGATTGATAGTAGCGATTGAGTTTTGAGTTTTGTAAGAAAATAAATGTTATTACTTTGACTGTTAAATATTGATTGTAAATCTTTTGGTTGTTTCATATTGATTATTTAATCAAATTTGTGGATTAGCAAGGGAAGCACTGCTTCCTTTGCGTACATCGACGAGCCGCGCCTGCTCCCGTTTATATAAACTTCTTATTGTTCGGAAGCAGTTACCTCAATATAAGCACAACAATAATTTTTCGATTTTGCAAATAATCGAAAATCTGTGGAGCCCCAGCCATTCAAAGAATCCGAGACAGAATGATTTTGGAAAATTTTCCAGGTGGAGTGTATGTCGTATAGTGAAATCCAACATTGATTAGTTTTTCCGTCAATGCACTTTGTCCTTCCTTTGCTGAGTTTGCATTGCGTTAGACTGCATTGAAAATCACTTCTATAAAAATCGGGGCGAGGATATTAAACTTTACGCCATACAATCCCTCGAAGAGAATATGTTCTTTGCGAGCTATTTGCAAGGATATTATATTCAACGAGACGAACGTGCAAACACCTTTGCTGTGTCCATGACGATGTGGCATTCATCGAAAAGGTGTTTTCATGGTCCTCAGAAGAGGTAGTGATGCAGATAATGCATCCATCGGAATCAGTGTAGATTACAGAATACGGATCCTAGAGTTGGAGAGTTTTTTTTTCGTTTTTGTGTGAAAATCTTTGCTAGCTGTTAGTATACATGGGTGAACTACTGGAAATAATAGAACATTTCAGGAAGAATTGAATTCAGAATGTCTGCGATTTGTGCACTACGAATGTCAAAGTTAAACATAAGTGGAAATAAAGCTTTTATAGGTCAAAATGTAAAGCTTCAACTCATAGTAAATTAACATTTATTGCTATATGATAGTTATTAAATTGTAAATCTGTGAATGTTTTGTATTTTCTATATAACATGATGCAACAAAGCAAGAGAATGTATATAAGATGTAGAATTTTGTTTTAATATAAGTTAATTATGCTTCAGTTGAATGATTTAGCGCACTTCGAGCATTGGATATTAGATTTGTTGTACAAATGACAAGTTCCATTTGTACAAATGACATGTTCCTTTTAAAGACCCAAACTTTAGAAGTCCCTATCGATTACTGGTAGGTCTATTTATTCTCCTTTTTTTTCGTCCTGATCGGCGATCTTTCTGTGCCTTTCGGTTGAGCACTTTTTTAGTAACGGCACGTCCAACTCAGCTTCACTTAAGTGAAATGTTATAGCAAATGTTGGACTGAGAAGACGGAATTTACCACCTTGGAACAAAGTCTACAAAAAAAAGCTTGTCCTTTGATTGCACCTTCACCTACATAAATGGATCACTCATGAGTCCACCCCATTTTTAAAGAACCAACCCAGCCCACATAATGCCAACAAAGCACCAACCCATGTGTAGCACAAGTTGCGAAAGAATGTGCTTCTACGGCTATTTCTAAGGGACTCAGCATCAGAGGCAATCATTTATTATTTTTTACTCCTACTGTCTGATCAAAGCTTATACTGGTTTATTACCGCAAACTTTGGTCTCAGTGGGGTAACAGTGTCTTTACCTCAATATATATTTGCTACATCATCATAAAATTTAGGTAACTCCCGCCTCGCATGGCGTACCTTATGCCTCGGCTACATTATCTTCCTACATTCTTTTTGCCTTCCTTCTTGCACAACGAGCATCTTTAGATGCATTTTCCGAGAAAAGTCTTTAAATTAAAATGTTTGGTTTAAAATGGTAAAACCTAAAAAATGGCATCAAAACAAAAAACGGAAAAATTGCAGTTTATTATATTACAAACCAAATAAAAATAACGTATATAACAAACCAAATGAAAAAGCAAATAAAAAGCCGGAAAATGAAAGAGAATCCGAAAAATTGAGCGGTCGAAAATAGGAGAAGCCAAAAATATAAGTAGTCGATAAATTGGATATTTACTGCTCCTATTTTTAACTACTGCTATTGTTTGTAACGGAGCTCGTGTAGTTTAGTTTCTAGAGCACTGGCTTCTAGTCTGTGGGGTCCTTGGTTCGCACTCATGTTCGGTCGAGGAACCGCTCATTGAGCTTTGAGTTTCCTGAGCTCTGAATAGTTACCTGAGTTAAATCTGGAGTAAAGTGAGCCGCGGAACTAATTACTCCCTACTCGTATACATTGATTGTAAATTTGTGGTTGAAGCTCTTTACCAGTTTCAACCCCTCGAACAAAGGTTGACGTGGAATTACTTTACTTTATATTTATTGCTTAGAACTCCTGCTATGAATACCTTTCGACAGACCCATATTGTGTTCTATTTTCCAATAATTTGTTTTTCAGCTTCTCCATTTTTGGACCACTATTTTCTTCTACTGCTCCATTTTTGGACTATTCTTTTTTTCACCAAAAATCCAAAATCTCAAGTATACTTATCGACTTAAAGACGAAAGGGGTAACACACTGGCAAATCTCTATAATATGATGCTTATCGAAAGTTAAAATGGAATGCAATCAAAAAATGAGAAAATGTTGTGCTCAAAAGTGAATTCTTTCACTTATTAGATGATAAAATAAAGAAGTAGGACAACGAATGAATAATTTTGGCATAATTTTTTCAAACTGTAACGGCCTAGCGAGGACAATAATAGGTCCAACCAGTCATGAGTCTGCTTACGCGGCGATGCATATGCGCCGAGGCAACCCACACAAAGCATATGTTGCACCCAAACATAACTTTCCGAACTGCCAGAAAAGTGGAATGCACATTGGGCAATTTGTTGCTCAATTGTTGCTATGAGCTGTCCGTATGTAAAGTGGTAATGAGATACGAGTGATGGGCATTTACTACATTGGTAGTAAATCTGCTACTTTTGTCTGCCTTTTTCTGAATAAACTACTGTACTACGTAGCAAATGATATCTACTACTTTTTCTAAGGAACTACTTTTTAGTGAAGATGGCACTGATGAAACTGCGGTGAACTATTAAGCATTAACTGAAGCACATCTGCGATAAGAAAACGCCGAGCGTGAAGCAACTACTGTAAAAATTCAGAGCAGTGTTTTCGCTGTTCGTCTGGCTAAGTTCTTAGAATTCAGAAAAAGTTGTTGTTCTCGGTTTTTTTATGCACTATATATCGTCGCTGTTAAATCAAACCGGCATATCTGCAAAAATTGAGTTTTTGAGTTTTTGGTATCAAAAAATTCCTCTTTTTCCCGTCTATTTTTATGTCGCACCGGCATATCGTATTGTTGAATACAAAGCCGTCTAATGGTGTTTTCCCGGTATGCATTTGTGAGGAAACACCCCACACGCGAAAACTTTAAACCGCTCTGGTGAAAAATATGCTTTTTGCAGATATGCCGGTTTGATTTTACAGCGACGATATGTATATGTCTAATTTCTACTACTTTTTTTCTGAATCTGCTACTTTTTTTTAACAATATCTGCTACACATTTATTCATCCCAATGCCCATTACTGGATACGACTTGGCATATGTTCGCTCCTGCATTGTATCATTTAACGTGGATAAATGAAAAGTATCAGACATGAATTCTGTTCTCATTTTCCTACACCCGGCGCAAGAAAAACCATCGCACTAGTCAGTTTTAAGCTTTTCGTTTATATTTTCTCTACAAAATTATTAAATGAATAACTATTAGTTTGAACCTTATAGGGTTTAATATCTTGTTACATAATTTATTAAATTTGAAATAGAATGTACCCCGACTTTTTGATAAAAAGAAGACAAATCGGCAGAAATAAAACATTCTCCCCATGAATAACAATTGCCAATAAAAATTGTCTTCTATATTTAGGAGAAATCGTTACAATTGAAATTAACAAAGGACACTGTAAACCAAAAAATAATAATAGAGTGTCCAATTTTCAGTTCGTTTTTTTATTAAAATAACAATTAATAGTTCACAGTTCACAATAGTTTAACTCCTTTAGCCTTAATTACAGCATTTACTCTTGAGGGCACTGACTCATAAAATCTATCGATAATATCGATGGTTATTTTGTTGTCCCACACCTTTTGGGTTATACTTTGTAACGCTTGGGTCGTCGTCGGCTTATTTTCCTTCAGTTTTTTTCGACATTATCCCCCAAAGGTTTTCTATTGGTTTGAGGTCGACGCTATTTCTTGGCCAGAGAAGTGACTCGATGCCAAGTTCTTCCTTAAAATGTTGTACCTGGAAAAGAGAAGACACTATCCATACAAACTCTCCAAGGTAGGAGGTAGGCCTTGGGTGATGATCGATTTGCACCTTTCGGTACTGACAGTTTTCCGTAGTATCAAAATACCGCCAACACCAATTCTGGTGATTCATCCCCATACCATTACGTACAGGGAATGTTTGGTCATTGATTGAATACATTCGTCGTTACACCATTCTCGTTTTCTACGCAGAACTTTCAAGGTTCCATCTAGACCAATTAAACTTTGATTTGCCAGAGAATACAATTTGTTCCCAGTCTATAGAAGTCCGATTTTTTCTCTCTTTCCACCAGTTAAGACGTAGAGTTCGACATGCTAGTCTCTTCCCCGATCAACCTATTTTGCAGCGCCCGAAGTGAGCACGGCCTTATAATGAAGGGTTCCACTCTCGGCGAATCTGTACCGCATTTAGGAACCGATTTGACTTTCCTGCTGGTTGTTTTTCATTTGATACTACTACCTTCCTTCTTCTGTACGGTTCCAGTGTAGGCACATTTTTGTAAAACACTTCTAACCGTCCAATTGCTATAGCCAATACTCCTAGCAATTTCACGTTTCGCTATCTTTTCCTATGCCTATGCTACGATTTTCGACTTTTTATCAACACTTAATTGTTCGTATCTAATATTTACTTTGTCACTTCTTATTAATTAAATGCTAGCTACAGGGCCATACTTTTATACCTTTTCTAGAGGTAATCCAGAGCACTACCTAACGACATAATAAAAAATAATGAATCTGACAATTACGAGGGATTTTACGCTTTTTTCTATATTTTTCTAATACCAAGCCTACACTCTTTCCGGAGGTTTCGTCAAAACATTTGTCGAAATATTCGGCGACATATTCGAAGAGTATTCGAAGTATTCACTCAAAAACCGTTTATTTAAGCCAGAACCCCTTTTTTATCTCGGCACGCCATAAAACTCGTCCTGTTCTCGTTGCGAATATTTTAAGGGTGTGACATTTGCATATGGTCAAGGTAGGTAGCATTTTCTCTGTTCCGATTTTTTTTTAAATATTTCAAGAGTGTATCTTGAAAGTATACCTTGTTGTCATTCGTACTCATGCATATTGTCCACTGTGTTGTATCCTGTCCATGATGTCGTATGCAAACCAAATCGGTTTGTAAATCTCATCGGAGCCAGCACCCGACCTTTTGTTCGAATCCCTTTGGCTCGTGACCAAAAACCGACAAAATTTTGAGCAAACCCGACGCAAGACGAGCAAAAAAGGTACGACCATAAAATAGGCAAGTGGCGGCCAGCAACCCATTCACACTCTGTTGCTCGGCTATGTTTATCATGTTTCGGCAAGAGCCTGGTTCCATCATAACAAGTGTGGGTTAATTGCATTGTATCTAATGAGAACAGACTTTAATTTTTGCCCAAAAATCTTCATTGGTTAGTAAAGCTGTTTACGTTAGTGATCAATCCATTTTCAAACCAAAATCAGACACAAACAACATAGGGCAAAAAACCACCTTAATACGATGTAAACCCAATTTTCTGCTTTCACAAACAGCAACTATAATCCCATGATTATGAGTGCGATGTAAACAGCCTATAGAGTGACAAAATATGTTCTACAAAAACCTTCTTTCAATATACAGTGGCTCACAGCTTATTTGATACAGTGCTTCTTTAAAAAATTAAATTGCAATAACTCAAAACATAATAACAATATCAAAAAAATTTGAACACCACTTTGCAGAAAAATGTTTGTTGTTTATTAAACAAGTTTATATTGGTTACAAAGTTACTGTTTTACATCTTAAAAAACAAAAAACTAAAAGTAATAACAAATTTCATGTCACAGCTTATCAAATTAACATTAAGCATCAAAATTGTTGTGAATTATGAGGTTTCTAGTTGATTTCAATACTTGGTA
This sequence comes from Nemotelus pantherinus, assembly GCA_963978885.1. Lineage (NCBI taxonomy): Eukaryota > Metazoa > Arthropoda > Insecta > Diptera > Stratiomyidae > Nemotelus > Nemotelus pantherinus. The sequence goes on along the minus strand of OZ022264.1, from coordinate 235,993,374 downwards.
TGATAGCCCTTAGGCTTAAGCAGAGCCTGGAGCCTATTCGGCATTGAGTCAACGATTTTTTTTATGATGTCAGGAGTAATTTTTTGCCATTCCTCTAGCAGTGCTTTCTTCAGGTCTTGTTCATTAGAAATCTTGTGTTTTCTAATGTTGTTATCCAATAAAATCCACAGATTCTCAATGACGTTCATATCTGGTGACTGTGCCGGCGGAGACATCAAATGAGGGCAATCCCAAATTGGCCAGGACTGCACAAATCCCGACATGTGCTCTGGAACATTGTCTTAGTACAACCGAAATTGGTTGCTAACACCCAGTTTTTCAGTGCTTTGCAGCAAATTGTTTTTGAGTACATCAAGGTACTTTATTTGGTCCATTGTTTCCTCAATAAACTTTAAATTTCTGACTCTGGCTGCGGACATGCAGGCCCAAACTATCACATTACCACCACCATGCTTCACAGTAGCTTTGAGGTTCTCCTTGTTTAGCTCAGTGTTTGCCTTGCGCCAGACATATGACATTCCGTCGGAGCCAAAAATGTTAAACTTGGACTCGTCCACAAAAATAACCGTATTCCAGACCGCGGATGGCTTTCCCACATGCTCTTTGGCAAAGGCAAATCGGCTTATTGTATTTTTTTGCAAATGAATGGCTTCCTACGAGCTACTCGCCCCCTGAAATCATGGTCGCGAAGCACTCTTCGGACGGATTCAGCACTACATGACTTCCTTAATTCACGATGAACCTCAGTAACCAATTTTGGAGCGGAAATCTTTGTGTTTGCTTTCACGTTCCTTACAATGTATCGTTCGTCGGATACGGTGAAAATATTGTTTGGCGCATTTCTCCTCTTATTTTCTACCCAATTTTCGTGTACCAAGCGCTCAATTATGTGCTGCACTGTAGAGACACTCAAATTCACACTTTCAGCAATTTTTCGAACAGTTTGTCCTTTTTTAAAGTGGTTTAATACCAATTCGTGCTGTTCAATTGTGATGCGATGACCCATTTTACAATTTTGGATCATTTTGGCACTTCAGGTTACAAGATCTTGCTAAAAAATTACTTAAGCCAATGTCTAAACACAATCACAAATTCAAGAAACAAAAACAAGACAGATTAACGGCGCTATAAATAGAAGTTTATTCGCATTGAAGTGTCTGTATCAAATAAGTTGTGAGCTGCAATTTTTCTGCGCCAGTGGTGTTTCTCTTTTACCGGACGCCGAGGAATATTGCTGGAAAATTTTTTGTTTGCATTGTATTTGTTGAACATGCATCCAGCAAATACGTTTAAATTTTTTGGATAGGGTTCTTTATTTCAAAGCTACAGTGATTTGCATTTTTAAATAGTCACTGTATCAAATAAGCTGTGAGCCACTGTAATTAATATGTAAATTTCCTTTATCCTCCTCATTCAACTTAACATCTTTCCATAGCTAGAAAATATCTATAACTCTATAAGCTCAAATATGAGGTCCTAATTAGTGTGGTTTTCGAAATAATTTTAAACCAAACCATAGACTTCAATATTATATCTTCTTAGTATATTACGCTCTATAAATGCCAAATCATTTTCCAAATTTGACAAAAAACAACAAATTACTTTAGAAGATACTAGTTCAAGATACCAACAATCCGTGTACTTAGACATTTTCACCGACAATAATCCGTTTTTCCTTATATAAACCAATCATTCTAATACAATACATTTTAACATAAATCTTGAAATTATGCTGAAGCAGGCTCACAAATTTAGTACGCATGAAGTCTATGTCCATAAAAACATCACGAAGAAGAATGAGTAAATATGAAAATAATTCCTGTAAACATCATAAAATCATTGAAGCACGACATCAGCTTCATCGCCGACATTGTAGACTTCTTTGTTGTATTGCTTAGCTTATACATTGAACTTATGTTTATGGAAAAGTGGAAGAGGTGTTAAGAAGATGGGGGAATTCCGATTGGAATTCAGTAAGGCCAATGACAGACAGTTCGGTTTCACCGAAGCGTTTAACGCTTCGGTTTGGCGCGTCGGCTGCCACACACAGCGGTTTTCAGAAGCGTTTATCGAGTCGGTTTAGTTACAAATTACGTCAGAGTATCATATTTTCCTTCCCCTATCCCATGCATTCATCAATGCATCCAGAAAATTTCAGCTCGATCGAACTACGCAGCAATGAACTCATCGAAAAACGCTCGAAAAACGAGTCGGTGGGTCATTTCTCTCATCAACCGACGCGATTCTGAAACCGAGAGGCGGTTCGCACCGCGGTGTGTGTCATCACAATGCTAAAGTAATGTACGACTATACCGACTCGGTTTTCCTCTCGGGAAACGCCTCGCAAAAACCGCTCTGTCTGTCATTGGCCTTAAAAAATATATATGCACAGAGCGGTTTTTGCGAGGCGTTTCCCGAGAGGAAAACCGAGTCGGTATAGTCGTACACTACTTTAGCATTGTGATGACACACACCGCGGTGCGAACCGCCTCTCGATTTCGGAATCGCGTCGGTTGATGAGAGAAATGACCCACCGACTCGTTTTTCGAGCGTTTTGCGATGAGTTCATTGCTGCGTAGTCCGATCGAGCTGAAATTTTCTGGATGCATTGACGAATGCATGGGATAGGGGAAGGAAAATATGATACTCTGACGTAATTTGTAACTAAATCGACTCGATAATCGCTTCTGAAAACCGCTGTGTGTGGCAGCCGACGCGCCAAACCGAAGCGTTAAACGCTTCGGTGAAACCGAACTGTCTGTCATTGGCCTAAGACGGTACGAAAACAACTACAGGCAAAGTACTCTTTATCGACTTCGTGGCACTCGGTGAAGTCTTTACCTACCCTTACAATTTCCTGAGACAGACAACGAAATTCAACTGAAAGAATCAATCAATCTGCAATGTTTTTTTTCACGATTAAGGCCAATGACAAACACAGCGGTTTTTGCGAGGCGTTTCCCGAGAGGAAAACCGAGTCGGTATAGTCGTGCATTACTTTAGCATTGTGATGACACACACCGCGGTGCGAACCGCCTCTCGGTTTCGGAATCGCGTCGGTTGATGAGAGAAAGGACCCACCGACTCGTTTTTCGAGCGTTTTTCGATGAGTTCATTGCTGCGTAGTCCGATCGAGCTGAAATTTTCTGGATGCATTGATGAATGCATGGGATAGGGGAAGGAAAATATGATACTCTGACGTAATTTGTAACTAAACCGACTCGATAAACGCTTATGAAAACTGCTGTGTGTGGCAGCCGACGCGCCAAACCGAAGCGTTAAACGATTCGGTGAAACCGAACTGTCTGTCATTGGCCTAACAATCCGCAAGAGTTACAAGTAAATTTAGATTGTAATCCGAACTTCTGTAGCAAAGAAAATATTGCCATTTCCCTAAATCTTAACCAGAAAACGTGACATTAATACTGGCTTCTGACAAACAAAAATAGCTTTAGGGAACTATTAGACCACCATAAATTTTAGAATAATTTGTCAATGATATTCGCGGGACGAAAACGTGACCTAAAATTATTTTTAAAGCGAATAAATTCAAAACGTGACTGTGACGAAAATTGAACTACTACACTCCTAATGAGCCTACCTCCTGGTTCACTTCGGCTGTATTGACGGCAAAGTCAATGATAATTAAAATTTATGTACTTGTTTTTTTTTGTCTCCATAGCTCATTACCGGTCACTTTTTGTTTTCTATAGGCAAAGTTTATGAGGATCTGTGCAATTTTTCTAAGCCTCTGCCATTCAATCATGATTTTGTCCTGGTGCTGAAAAATATTCAATTTTCTTGATAAGACAAACTATATTCAAAATATGTCGCTTTAAAATTCAGAATCTCCAATCTGCCACATGTTTCAAATTTAGGTTTTTTTCATATGCTGTATACGTGGTATAAATAATTTTCAGGAACTTTTTGAAGGTGCCGAAGTTACAATGCTTCTAACCTTCTCATCGATGATGTTCCAGATTCAATGCTACTCGTATATGAAACCTGTAAATAAACCTTAAATTTTTGTGTCTCCTTTTTTTATTTAGATAAGTTCCTTTTCCTTCTACTTTAAATTGATGAATCAACCCTGCTTGTTCAAAAAATGTTTAAACTACGAGCCATAGAAGGAATGTCTCACTTAAGCTCGAGGGTGTTTCTCTAGCAAACTACAAGTCAAACTATTATTCGCATGTAGCAAAAACTATTCAGAGCGGGATAATAAATTTCACATTAATTCAATCATTTCGCAAAAAAAAAGTTCTGCATCACTATTCATTTCAAAAGTATTTTAATTTTTAAAATCTGAAAAACACTAGCCATATTGTACAAGATTTTACAGATCAAAACGTTATAATCAATCAGAAAATATTGCGTTTCGAGTTCATCACAAAATGTTTGATTAAATTTACAAACATTCCTTAAAGTTCAAGCTCCTAACTTAAAATTTGATTCAAGTGCCGAAATTATCATTCTGACATGTGAATGAGTAAATTAAATTGATTAAAACAATGAACTTGCAAACAATTAACAAATTACATAATTTAAGACGATTCCAATATAGTACTTTTCAAGCATTCTTCCTTGTTGACCAAATGCGCCGTGTGATTAACAAGCTTTGTGAACTGTTCAACACTTTTTGACCAATCATTGAGAATGTCGGCATGCTGTTTTTTCTTCGTGAAACTAACAATTTCTGATGGTCGGTCGATTTTTATTGATAATGTTCCAGATTGAACTAATTTGGTTATATACTCTTCGCATTTCATTTTGGATATATTCAATAGTTCACTCATTCTGCCCAAGTAGATACGTGTGTAATAGAAGGATATTACACGAACATTCTGAAAGATATGCAAGAAGATATGGGTTCATTCGTAACTAAATCACTAAAAGAAACTTAAATTAAACAGCAATGTAATTATTACTATCCTAAATATGCATCTTATTGATTTGATAAGCTCAACAATAGAGGTGGAGGAATCAAGTAAACTAATTACAAATCAAATAAATAAATAAAAATAAAAATTATTGTAAATATCTCCGCCAATATAATACAATGTGCATGGAAAACAAAATTTCACTGCTATTTTGGTTTTTGCTTTCAAGGAATCAATGTAATTACCCATTGAAAACCATCGGGATTCAAAGTGATTTTATTAGACTTGCTTCTATTTTGAACCCATATAACTTTGCGGGGACCTTTTATTTATGCATACTATACCATTTTCGAGTCAAATTCATAGATTTTTGGTAAAAATTCCTAATATTTTCGAATTTAATTCAATTTTTTTCAAATCAAATTCTTATACCTTCGACACAAATTCATAAGCTTTCGAGTCAAAATCATAATTTTTTGAGTCAAATTCATAATTTTTGTGAATCAAATTCATAATTTTCACAAATATAATTCGTTATTTTTTCGAGTCAAATTCGTAGTTTTTTTCGGAGAATACTAATTTGTAAGCGTCAAGGTGATAATTTATGACTTTGATTAGCAAAATATGAATTTACTTAAGAATTTAACTCGAAAAACTATAAATTTTTCTTCCAAAAATTATGAATTCGTATTAAAAAAACTACGAATTTGAATTAAAATAAAAATGTATTTGAATCGAAAAAAATATGAATTCGACTCAACAAAATTATGAATTTCACTCAAAAAATTATGAATAGGTACCGAAAATTTATAAATTTGATTCGAAAAAGTATTAAATTATTGTGTATTGTATATTATTGTATAATGAAAATATTATGAATTTGTACCATAAATCTGTGAATTTGACTCAAAAATGGTGTGAACGGATATACTAAAGACTCAATTTGTGGAGATGAACCCTATACTCACTCTACGCGACGAAAAATTTCCCAATCCTCTTTTAGCTGTTTCCCATTTTTTAATCATCAGAAAGCAATATGCAGCCTGCTTAAGGAAGTTAATAATAAGGCTACACTAATGCCACAGCAAATAGTGAGCGACTTTCTCTGTAAATCTCTGTGAAAAAATCAACTAGCGCAATAATGCTTAACAATGGACAAACTTTTAACACAGTGTGGCATGACGTATTTCTACGATCCGTACACTGCTCAATTACTAGTATGTAGCGGCATTTTTTGAAATCATGTAACGCCTTCTGGACTACAGAAAACTTATCGTAGTCATTAATGCATAACTGATACACTCTAAAGGGAGGATTGGCCCTGGGGTTTGTGCTAAGTCTTACATTATAAAATATTTACACTGATGTTATTCCTAATGTACCAATGCGTAAACTAGCCTTTTTGACGGTGACAGTTCTCTATATGCATCACATACATATGTACCCAAGAATTAAATTAGATATTACTAATATTACTTTGCCAGCAAAATTAAAATCAATAGAAACATTACACAGGCAATATTCTTTACAAAGCAAATAATTCCAAAATATTTTCAGACCTGTTAGACTCCATAATAAAATTATAGCCTGGAGCTATACTGCTGAGCATCTGGGTAGGTTTTATTCTTCGTAAGAAACTAACTTTCAAAACCCGGATTTTAGATCTTCAGCAAAATAATATGTTAATAGAATCTTTATATCCACTAAACCAGAAAAATTCATAGAAATTCAATCAAATTATTTCAATACAATATAATAGTTTAGCTAATGGTGCTATATATTTCGCAATTACGATTTATTGCAACAAAATTAATTCGCAGTAACTATAGACTGCACAAAACAAAGTTCTCTTAACTGAATCTTAACATTCCCTAACCAAACACTTACATAAATTCTTCGCAACATGCAACAAACTGTTTACATTCGTAGTTTATACTGAACAATTCAATTATCGGTAATTTATATAAGTAGCTAACATTCTGGCAGAAATTAAACCTCAAAACTGAACCAACTTTTTTCCAGTTAGCAGATTAAGTTAACTTATAACGACAGTTTATAAGTTTTATCTTAACTTAACGAAGTTTTTTATCTTGCAATTGTTCCTCCATACCGAAACTTCGATACCGAATATAACATCTCGCTGATAAATATATACGAAGACCTTATTCCTGATCCAATCACCACAGGAATCTTCCCATGGGAACATCGATTGTCACCAGGATGTGGATCTGGCTATTAATTCTCTTGCCAGCGCTCTCAATTCTGCAGATAGCTCAATGTCTAATCCATCCGAAGCAAAAGGGAATTCAAAGCCCCCATGGTGGGATGTGGATATAAACACTGTGCGGAAAGAATTCAATCTTTGCAAAAAGGTCTAATAGCCAATCATTGTATAAATCTAGATTGAAGATCCTCATGAAGATTTTTCAGTGGCAGCACAGAGAGTATCAGTAGGTGTAATCGCTTTCTTAAGCTCAATTCGGAAGGGTATAGAGTGCGTTTAGAGCCCTGATGGCATCTGGATTAAATCGAGTATAGATTCTTTAACTGTCTCTATGGACTTGCACTTGCCAGCAAATCATAATCCCCAAACCATAAGTAATTCATCAAGCCGTGCAGGACATCAGCTTACTGCCGCTTTTTGTTCATACATAATTTGTTCTTCCCTATTAAGACGGGCTCCGCAAGTCCCTTCGAACCATTCAAATCCTCTTGCTTCGATAGCGTTATTCCGGCTAAGAGTAAGCAGTCTCCAAAAGTGTCATTACCGAGGTTGAAAAATAACTATAACGATCCCATTAGCTGCTGGTTGTGTTCATTCCTACAGCAAGAAAAATCTCGCACGTTAAACTTAAGAATTTTCGTTGACTTAGAGCTGTCATGCAAAAGATTCTTTAAAGGATCATTGGCTATTATGTCAAAAAGTCAATCGACCCTACGTTAATCACCGAGTCACAGCATGCTGTTTAAAATGCTCTTCACGTCAATTGAGCAAATTGTGTGTGCAAATCCATCATATGCCCTATCCACAAAAAAGGAGACAAACTTCGGTGCGAAAACTACAGAGGCATATCGCTACTTTGTACATCCTATAAGATACTGACGAAAATATTAAAAGATAAAATAAATGTATACGCAGAAAAGGTCTTTGGGGAGTACCAAGGAGGCTTTAGGTCTGGTAGATCAACTACGGATCAGCTCTTCACAGTCAAACAAGTGCTTGAAAAATGCTGGGAATTTAACATCGACGTCCACCAGATTTTCGTGGATTTTAAACAAGCATATGACAGTATTGACCGAAATATACTGTACAAAATAATGCTATACTTCGGCATCCCGGCAAAACTAGTCCGGCTGACCAAAATGACGATGACGTCGACAGCATCACAAGTCAGAATCAACAACGATCTGACTGACGCCTTTGACACAAATGTCGGACTAAAGCAAGGAGATGGGTTGGCCCCTCTGCTGTTCAACCTAGCACTTGAGTACGTGATAAGGAAGATTCCTGTCGACACAGGGGGTACGCTTCTGTATAAGTCGAACCAGTTAGTGGCCTACGCGGATGACATTAACATCTTGTCCCGTTCCTTCACATCCGCCAAAGAACTCTTGTTGAAACTTGATCAGGAAGCCAAAAAAGTAGGCCCGAAGATCAATCAGACGAAAACAAAAATCATGACGCAAACAAGAAAGAAGACCTCCATTAGACAAAATATAATTTTGGACGAATATAATTTAGAGAATGTGGACGAATTTATATACTTAGGCTCGAAATTGACAACGAAAGGCAGTGAAACTGACGAAATTAAACGGAGAATACAGCTCGCTAATAAAACTTTCTACTCCGTTCTGAAGACCAGCTACTGAAGACCAGCTGCATACACAGGAAGACGAAGCTCCAAGTATACAAATCAATCATCAGACCTGTGTTGTGCTACGGATGTGAAACTTGGACCCTTACCCAAGCGTCCGCAAATACGTTGAACGCCTTCGAAAGACGGGTCCTCAGGCGTATAATTGGAGCTAAACAAGAGTGCGGCCAATGGCGGCTAAGGTACAACCAAGAGTTGTACGAGGTTTTTGACGAGCCAGAGGTTGCTACAATAATCAAACTGCGGAAGCTGCAATGGGCTGGTCACGTGCAACGAATGGACGAGCATCGAGTACCTAAGAAGGTATTCGACGGAAGGGCCGAGGGTCGAAGACCAGTGGGAAAACCCAGAAAACGCTGGTCTAACTCTATCGACGAAGACTGTGCAAAGCTGCTCGGCTTTCGAAATTGGAGGACGCGGTCATTGGACTGAGACAACTGGAGGCGTCATCTGCGAGAAGCCAAGGCCCGAGAGGGGCTGTAGTGCTACGACAGCGACGACGACTGTCGCGTTCGCTTTAAGTGTCGCTCGTTATGTGGTTGAACGTTGACTCCTCAAACATCCGTTCAGAGTCAGCCGGGCTTTGCCGGCTTACAGTAATCTATATCTCGCTGATATAGTCAGTGACCACTAAGACATAGTTCGTTTTTAATTTTTGAGAACCGGTTTCAATTTTAGTTTTTGCAATTATGCCTAGATATTTTTGCACAATTTAAAAATTTTACAATAATTTTCTGGTGTTAAGTGGCAGTGGCGGCTCGTCAGGGACGGCAAGGTCGGCAGTGCCGACCCAAAACTCCTCTCCAGTGCATGCAGAGCGGAATCGTTAATTTTATAAAATATTTCTTTTATATTATTATTTTATAAAAAAAAAATCGTATGTGTGCTTTATATATATTACTTTTCAAACATTTGTTAATTATTATACATTGCGCCTGTTCATCTACTCTGCTGTAATATTGAATTCCTACCAATTCTCTTTGATAACATACATTTAGGCTTTTTATTTATTCCTTTTATATCCAAATTGCCTTGCAAAATCCAAATTTGCTGGCGGCCGGTGAGTGACCTTGCCACTCATGGTTAAACACACTGCAAGCCCTATTGTGGGTCGGCAAGCCGTACTCAAATCATATTCGCTGCCGTCGCGATCGATGCCTGAGACTTTGTTGTGTACATCAGCGTTAGCAACCATGAACACGAGCGGGCCGAATTGAACTATGAAATATGATAGTTTTATTTCATATCATTGTTCGGTTCGCATTTTTTTCCACTCGGAAACGCTGAACCGTAGATTTTCATGTGTCGGCTAAGTAGAGTTTTCTTTGGGCCGATGCATAGGATAATTTGTAGGTCGGCGTGCCGTGCCTGACATCATATATGTACATATATTTCTCTCGGCAAATTTGCAGTGCTTTAGTATACTGTTAAAATGTTTTCGCGTGATACACCTGCATGTATGTAGATCATTTTTATTTTAATTATTTGTGATTTTTAGTTGTTTTAGAAGAAATTTGTTTGGTTTGACATATATATGTTTGTTATAAATATATATTTTTTCTCACTTATATTTATTAAAATTTCAATCTTATATTGACTTTAATAGGAAAAGTACTTTTTAAAAAAATAAATTAAAATTAACAATTTACGATGATGCTATTTATTACATTTCACGCCTCGTCGATTTAATAGATATGCACTTTTCAGGTGTGAGTTTTTGATTCATGCATACAAAAATTTGCTTGGTAAAATTAAAACAAAACTTATAGTTTTGTGAAAAGGTAAATACCGTTAATGTACCAATATTTAAAGTATGTCTTATGCGTGTTGCGACTTTGTTGTTGGTTTGCTAAATTCGAGAAATTATTGTTGAGTATGCTATTTTATGCATATTTTTGTGGTAACGTATTCTAATTTTATTAATTGCCGACCCATTCGAAAGCATCACGAGCCGCCACTGTTAAGTGGCACACAAATCATTATCCTTATTTATTGAAATCTATCACATGAGAACGTATGGATTGTTTTCACTCAGGTGCAAAATAAAGTTCCCCCAATGTAACTAATGGTAATGATAGTCAGCAGAACGAAACTGGTAGAGTCTTCAATTCTTTTTCAATTTATAAAAATTTAAATTCAAGAAAATCTCAATTGGATCTATACTAAGTTGTTTAACTATTCGGTTGCTCATCCTACAGAGCTGCATCGAATATCTTTAACTCTAGCGGCATTGCAAATTTTTCTACTTTCTACTCTTTAAATTACGTATAATTAAGTTTAAATTTTGCATAAAATCTTTTGTATCATTAGCACCATGTAATTTAAAAGCTGCTTAATCTATTTCTTACGCATTTAAACTAAATCTGTCATTATATTGTTATCTATATGCAATAGTCTTACATGTTCGTTGATTCTGCTTTTCATTTCCTGCCAATGCTTTATACCAACAGCCTTGCGTTGATCGAATATCGCTGTTTTCAGCAATTCATTTCCAAACACCTTTTCAAACAACTCGTAGTCAATCAGTTCTTTGGAGAGAAATAATTCCAGAATATTGCTAAAATATTTCAAATTGATTATTTCTCCGACTATAATATGCAACTATTTAATCTTATACCTAAACAGTGAAATTTCTTTCAGCTTCGGGTTTTTCGACAGACTGTGCATCATATTCTCTTGCTCGTGATCGTACGGTGCCATGACGCAATAAACAACAGCATTCATAACAAGTTGGTTCTTTTTGATTTCATCTAACGTTACACAGTCGAACAGAGCTTGGTAATGACGTGATGTTGCTAAAAACGATGAATCTTTGTCCATGGTGATTTTTAGTTTGTAATATTTTAGTTTCAGTTCTTCTTGAGTTGGATCTTCGAAAAATTTTATTGAAATTTTCTTTGCTAGAATTTGTCCTTTCTCGAAGTCTTGTTTTAAAATGAATAGTCTCATTTGTTCGAGGATTAATTCAACCTGAAATAATTTAATTGGATAACGAATGTAGTTTTATGATAAAATTCTGAAGAAAACTTATAACTTTGTTTCCCTTGCCAGTCAATAAACTATGATTACTAAGAATATTAAGACAACTAAATTTATTGTAAATTTAACCAATATACTCAAGTTGATCACTATTTTTCCACGGGGTGACTGTAATCAATTTTGCGTTGGAGAGTGGCTTTGCATTACGCTGGCTTTTAATTTCTAATACTATATTAGTGTTAATATAAATCGCGGTACGACAACGATTGCAGCCCTACAACTATGCATTCGAGGGAACCTTTACAAGAATAAAGTTACAAAAAATGGATTTTAGCTCACAACGAGGATTCTCATCTAGGATAATTATGTCAGCCATCCACAAAACCTTTTTTTCTAACTCAAAAAATTGTTCAAACTATTTAGAAAAGAAAATATCAAAATTAAATCTTAAGTCAAAATTCTTTAAAGGAGTCCTTGGCTCAGAACGAAGATGTTAAACTATTCTTCATATACAACGCATTATAAATTGATAGCTTGAAATGTTTTCAGGGAAGCCGGAATGATTTTTAATTTTATATGAACATGTTCGAAAGATTAAATGGACATACTTTCTCCCTCTTGTCCATTGTACCATAAGTTTCAACGTGCAACTCGGCCATCAAATTCGCAGCTGTATCCAAATCACCAGCATCTTCCTTAATTTTTGCCAACATCCGAGTCAGCCGTGCTCGTTCCACTTCAACGAAAATCTTTCCTTCAGTCACTAAACGCAGTGTATCGATCAGCTTCAGCTTTGTCTCCAAATCGGGAAGTGCAGTCAAATATTTAATGCAATGCTGGACCATTTTGCTGACAGCCTCCTTGAATTGCGCTCGCTTCGAGGATAACATCACTATGTACTCATTCAAAGCATTCCAGTTACGCTGTTCGTAGCAAATTTCCACAATAGCTATGAGGATTCGTATCGTCGAAGCAAGGTCTGACCCCTAGCCGAATTGATTGACTTCATATTATTGGAAAAAAAATAGTGCAAATCCTGATTCAAGCTTACCATCCTGGCATCCTTTTCGACTTTCATCAGCATTTCAATCGCTTCATGGAAGGTCTTATCATGTCTCGCCAGTCGTTTTGCGATGGGAATTTTTTCGTCACATGCAGCACTATAGTCCACTTCCATTTTGATGATTCGAAATGGTGAATAGGTGTCTTCCATTTTGAAGTTTGATTTCAATTTAAAACTACCGGTGGTAATATGATGCGCTTTAAATAATCAAATTTACAATTCTATACGAACGACCACCACCTCTCTCACGTATTTCAAATTATGACTTGCAATAATTTAAACAAACGAAGTTCAGACTCTGGCCATCTACTGGAAAGCGTTTTTGTACTCAGAACAGCTTTGAGAAGCTTTTATCGCATGAGATATCAAGAAATATATCTGAGATACATACCTTCATTATAGCATTTATAGCGTTGAGTTATGAATCGTGACTTCGATAGAATTGTTTTGCTTGCAGAACTTGTTGCAAATAAATTCTATTGGGTCAGTGACATTCTGAGAAAATACTTTTCCTTCCTCACGTGATTATTTACACCAGGGACGTTCAACCGTGATTAGATGAAGAAGCAATCATCTGGAAAAGTACATACATACATATGTGTTACAAATGATAGCTTTTTTGCTGTTCATTCAATTTTTCTCATTTTTTTTGTCTTTGAAAAAATTGCAATTTTTTTTTCTTTCGGGTCATGAGGACTGTTCTTTGACGGAGATCTTCTTTTCAAACTTTATAGCTTTATAATTACAGCCTGCAGTTTTCCATTAAAGAAATGGGTCACAAAACCCATTTTCTTTCCATGCTTTTTATGTCACATTTGTGATTTCCAAAGCAACATCAGGTGCGTTTTTTGCGTCTCCATCAACAGCTGGTTAGGGTAGAAGCAGCACTGAAAGCAGCAGTCTTGTGTCAGCTGTTATTGTTTTCAATTCTACCTACCATAACAAGCTCTTGATCGAAGTGCAAGAAGACGCAAATATTATAATTTAATAACAACACATACATATAAGTCGAACAAACAAAATAAAATATCTGGGATTAGGGGCTGCTGCTTCGTAACGTCTCCTGGATTTACACTTGTATAGTGTAACCAAATCTGATGAAGGGAGCAGTAGTTTACTAGCCAGCCGTAATTACGGCTGTAAACCCGAAAGTGATAGAGAAGGTGCGTAGATTAGCAGCCTTATTAAGAACTGGAGCTGTTTCATTTAGCTTCCTACCGATCTTCTCTCACAATATGAACGTCACGTTGTGGTAACCTCTGGAGAAACACAGGCCTGGACTAGGCTAAGATCTTTGTGCAGGGTATGCCTATTCCAGCGTACATCGATTACTTCATCTTTGATTTAAGTATTTGAAGCCCAAATCACAAGAAAAAAGGAATGAGCTATGGGTTTATCCCTTGTAATGAATGCTGTAGAAAGACATTAATATCGACGGCTCCAAACTCAACGACAGAGTGGGGCTATATTTTCCATTGATCTAAACTTGAAGCTTTCCTTCCGCTTGCCGGACCACTGCAGTGTCTTGCAGTGTCGAACCGACCAATTGTACTTTATGGAATCAGATATTGGGATTGAATATCTGCATTTTCACTGACAGCCAGGTGACTATACATTTCCTTCCCGGAGTTTACACCTCATCGAAGCCACGTAAGTCTCTTAACGAGGTCTCAAGACATTCGAGAATGCAGCGATTTTGAGTGCCAGAATATAGGGATGTTAAGACGAACTGTGAAATTGATGAGTTTGCAAATACGGACACGCTTTTGCTGGAAATGTCCCGTAGCTTCCTGATTAGCATTCCGACGCAAAAAAGCAATCTTTGCTAGAAGCAGGAAGTAATCTCGTGGCTTACATTTGCGCGCAAGTCTAAACGAAGCAGCATCGGTGGATCTGGAAAGGATCACCCAGTTCATCAAGAACTCGTGGTGGCTCTCAACTTAATAAGGGTTGTTCCTTATACGGAATGCGGTATTGCAATGAGAGGTATGTGCCCAAGTGTGCCTTATTCGGATTATACCTGGCTGACGCAGCCATGGAACCTACCTACCTACCAGCCACTATTAATAAGAGCCTAATTGACGAACAAGATCCTAAATTCCCTTCCTTTCTGTAATAAAGCCCTTACAATTCCCAACCATAAATTTGGTGGTATTTTTCGTGCCTCAAATTACCGCTACATTTCCATACTTTCTTTTTGTTCCAAGATTACCGACTGCTAAATACATGCATATGTATCAATTAATGTGGTCATCTAACTTTAAAAGAAGAATATGAATTTTTCAAAAATTGTTCAACGTATACAAGTCTTCACAAGCATTCTGACGTAGAAAATGCGGCCATTTTTTCAACAATTATGACGATTGATGGTCTCTCCTACTTCAATTCATTTTCTGCATCCTGGAGAATTTGTGTCAAAACTTCTAATCGTGAACGCACAAAAATACTATACCATGGTATATTCCTTCAAGGCCAATTGAATAATATTCAGATCTTAAATTGATTTAACATGATCCAATTTTTAGTAGCTCTCGAAACTATTGATTTTTTTTAATTAAAAAATCATTTAAATTGAGAGATCGTAACTTTTGAATCTCACATCTTGGATATTGTCAATCTTGCCTCAAAACTATCCACTTTTGTTTTGGATTATCTCAACCTCTTACCATAATTAAACCTTTTAATCCTCTATTCTATACAGATCCATCTTTGAATACACATCCATTATGTGCTGCCCACATTTCGATTGTAATCGAGATCCTAATGAAACGGTTCACGGTAACTTGATACGTATTCTACACTTGAAGCATAAGTTCGCTATTGTTCTGATCGACCCTCTCAGCTTGGTCTCCAACCGCTATATACTCGTCTTCATTTCATAGATAAATGCTTTTTGTGCAAAATTTGCTCTAACTTCTCTAAGCATCCAAGGAATCAATCTTCCTAGTCCATTGCGAGGTACTCGCGACTCATACATTTTCCAGACTCCGTGTGCGAAAATTGCTCCTATTATCATTCATCACTAATAAAAAATTACAATAATCTACAACTTGAATTTTTAGGACATAACAAGGACATATTCTTTCAGTATAAGCCATTAACTCTAAAAGATTCTTGAAATGGAAACCCTTCCCAGAGGAGGAAAAAGCAGCATCTCATATTTTTTGCGCGTCTAGCATTTATATGGCTAGACTAATACACTTCACTATACTAAATAAGGACCATCTAAGGACCCGCTATTATGAATCAATGTTATTAAACAATTGACACTCGTTTGTCTATCAAAATACTTCCTCAGAGGATTTGTATTGATGTGTGAGCTAAGGCGAAAGTGTACAAAATAAAATTACTTTTATTAATATTCTTCAAAATTATATTAGATTCAACAAAAGAGTACTTCGTTGAATTTATAAAACAGGTCTTTTTTCGCATCAGCACAATTATTGACAACAATAAAACAATTTATTTCAATTTAATATAGTATATTCGTTTATTTTCAGAAATCCCCAAAATGGATAAGTCGAAAACAAACCAAACAAACCCATTATTCAATGTTTCGTTCATAGTATTACATAGTTTCTCATAAGAAAAGAATATTATTCAAATACACTGGGCCAATTGTAGAATGATAATCATCTGTATATTAAATAATGTATATGTAATGCATATTAATTACATCAGATATAGTCTTAAATCTAAATTTGTTAAGAGTACTACAATAATCATTTGCATACGTGTTTAATACACACGCTTATGATCGATATTGAATTTTAGAAACAATTTTGTTGTTTTTCCTGTTGCTGATGCTATTGTTTACACATTTCTCCTTGTTTTATAACTAACTTTGGTTTTTATCTACAAATTTGTTGTAAGTTGTATCTAAGTTTTTTTGTATGAGGTACTACAGAGCAGTTTCTAGTCAGTATTTATGAATATAAAATGCTGTTAGTTAGTAAGAAATTAAACTATCCTAAAAAATATTAATCTTCAATATTTATCGTTAAGATTATAAAAAAAAATGTTTTCCGATGGAGATATAGTACATAAGTTTACACCAGTTTAATTAATGTAGTTGGTGCTGAATAAAGTGTTTTTTATTTTTGAATATTTCGATAAAATATGTTTGGTAACTTCTTATGCTTTTATTGATTCGTATTAGATTGGATTGTGACCAAAAAAAATAACATACATAATAGATGTTCTGAATTCTGAACAGTTTTTGTTGAGTTGTGAATAATAATACAACGGAAGAATAGATGATGTTGTTACCTTGGAACTTCGTGAAGAAATTGACCAAAACGGTTAACCTTTTGCATGGCGTAGAAGCCGATTCGTAAGTAAGATGACCATACAAGTATCAAAGCAGTCCTTCATACATAAATCAGTCATTTTCCATTGTTCTTTGTCATTTTATTCTTTTGTAAAATAATTGTAAATTATAAGTTTATTATAAAAACTTAACAGAAACAAAAAAAAATCAAAAATGTAACTATTGTATTAAATTTGCTTCCTAAAAGTCATTGACATTTTTAACATGATTCGCCAGCCGTTAGACATTGAGAAAATAACAGTTTTTTCATTAATATTTCCAATAATTTGTTTAAACAACCTCATTTCAAATAAATCATAACAAATAAATGCATTGTCAATTCAAATAAACTTCATCACTATTTTAAGACTATTAATAGTTGAATTTCTAAATTCAATTTGTGTTCTGTTGTATGTAAAGCTATGCAAAAAATAGTATCTGTTTCTAATTTCTATAAAAAATCTATCGTTCTTTTATGTCGTTCAATTCGGTTCAAGGCGCTTATTTAGGACTACATATCATATTGATTATCATCTGTGATCATGCTTGTACCGTATATAAGCATGAAACTGATTAAAATCGAAATATTAAATTATTAGTTTGTTATTAAACCGATTATTTCATTATTTTGTCATTTCGATAAAACTGTAAATGGCACAATATTATTTAGTTTTACATACATTTTTACATAGGATATAAACGGAAAGAAAATGAGTAGGTATATATACTAGAAGTTTCGGTTTGGAAAGCGAAACATTATTGCTTTATCTTTGATTTCTTATTGGATTTCCAATAAAAAATTTAAATGATACTTTCAGTTTTCATTTTAAGAGTTTTCTCTTCAAATAAGTTTGATTAATAGTAAATATAGTGGATTATAAAATGTATGTGTATCTTATGGCTAAGAAAAGGTTAGATTATATAGAAAATTATTGATTATAATAGCAAATATTATCGATTTAGAAATTTACTTCAAAGGACTCATGAAGAAACATTTTGTAAAAAAAACAGAAGCTTTTTCGAATTTAAATTATTGTGCGTTTTGGCATTTAAGCTGTAAAGATGCCAGCAAATTGTTAATTTTGTAATTGATGCAGTGAGCAGCTCAAAATTTTCATGTGGATAAACCCACAATCTCAAAACTTTAGGATGTATTAATCTATATTGTGAGGAAAGCACACAAGAGACTCCTCAATCAAAATGTGAATAGAGAATGAAATATAGCCTCAGAAAATGTGGACGAATTTATATGCTTCAGAGTGAAATTGACAACAATTGATGAAATAAGACGAAGATTACAGCTAGCTAATGAAACTTTCTACTCCATGCTTACTATAGTGAAGATCAGCTGCATATACAGGAAAAGAAGCTCCAAGTCTATAAATGCTACGGATGTGAATATATGACCCTCACATAATCATTCGCAAGCATGTTGAAAGCCTTCTTGAGACGTTGTTTAGGTGAATAATTGGAGCTAAACGGGAGACTGGACAATGGTGAATAAGGTACAATCATGAATTGTACGGATTATTCGACGACCCAGAGGTCGTCACAATCATCAGACTGCGAAAGCTGCGATGGGCGGGTCGCATGCAGCGAATGGACGAGCATCGAGTATTTGGAAAGGTATTCGATGCAAAAACTGAGAGTTGAAGGGCAGTTGGAAAACCCAGAAAATGCTGGTTTGAATCTGTCGACAAAACCTCGGATTTCGTAACCAGAGGACGCGATCGTTGGACCGAGACAGTTGGAGGCGTCATCTGCTAGATTCTAAGGACTGAGACAATTGGAGACAACATTTACTAAAACCAAAGATCTAAGATTTGCTGTAGCGTTACAACGAAGACGAACACAATAGGTTTGCTTCAGCCGATTAACCAAGGTAACATTCCTTATGCTTCAATGTTGCTCAATGCTATCCGAGATTGCTTTTTCAATTTTCATGTATTTTAAAATGTGTTAAGTTCTACTTTCGAAAGAAACTATGTGCTTCTTAAGTTCATTGATCTGTCTGACAGTAACGAAGGAATAAAAATATTCTTACGTGAGGCAGTTTTGATGCGACTTGGAGAAACATTTCTGTACAAACAATATCTTACTGCTTTAAACACGCTGGCTTAGATTACGATTTAAGAGATTGCCAATATGACACTTTGAGATTGTAGAATATTCAGCTGACGAGAAAAATCTAAGATCCACCCAAGAAAACCAGCGCTGCGAAGCAAAGCGCGTAAAGAATATATGCTACATGTAGTTGAAATAAATGCATAATGAATATTCCGCATAGGAAACTCTACAAGAAGCTGTTCGGTTTTTAGACATAGTCTCCAAATATATATATTCAGCTGAAGTAATCGGCAAATAAAACCGCTCGTGAAAGTTTAAACCCACTACATAATATCATTTATGCGGTATTGCTAAAATAACGGACAATTCAAAGAAGAATAACTGATTTCTGTTTAATAATATTGCTAAAGTCAATAAGCGGATTAATGAATAATGCAATTTTTTGTGATTTTATATGCGAATGCTCGTCTGCAACGAACATTCTTTTTGACGCAGATGGTTCGATAAAGCCAAATTCTACTACTGTAGGTAGATAAAGAACTTTATGCAGATAAGCGCAGTATATGAAACTAATACGTGTCAGGACCAGTGGTTATCATAAAAATACTATGTAAATCTTTGAGTGATCTTTTTGTCGAGACACCAGTTGACTAATCTTTCCATTTTCAATCACGACACTTCGAAACAACATTGACTAGGCACCTCTACACCAGCTGAAGGAGGATTCTTTTTCCTAATCTTTATGTTGACTCAAGTTGTTGACTTTATGTGGACTTTGTTTTGCACTCAAGTAAACAAAAACCGATAAGATAAACTCTGTATACTGCAAAAATGTCAGACTATGATCAGTTAATCAAAACGTTTTTCATGTAATTAATAAATATTAAAACTCGTTAAGCCTGCAAATTCGATATGTAAACTAATTACATTTTATCATTAACCATTTACATATTTATTCAGTAGCACTGCCCTCTGAATTTAATATATGTGAGAATACCAAAATTTTCAAAAAAAAAGATTTTCAGTGATAAAATCTCAACGTAAATTTAAATGACAAAATCTTTTTACATTAAATGCAAAACGCTATAACATTCTTCTGAAGCATTGAACTTTGATAACTCCACGAAATTGCATAGTTTACCAGAAAATGTTAAACTGCTCACTATCACCACGTTTTGTCTAGTTAGTAAAAAAGCTACTTAGGCATTTACCTATGTGCAACGATAGGCAAATCAATCTTCTTAGCGTGTAGTTATTTTTAAATAGTATATTCAAATATTTGAAGCTCATTTTCATACTTATACTCTAAGTAAATTTAAACTTGCAAAAATTTGAACTACACCTAATACTGACTGTGCGATTTGTATTTCAAATGGGCGCGAGAAGAATTCCGATTCAATACAGCCAATTTTGGAAAACTAACATTCCTATCCGTCAAAAATTTCGTTATTCCTACAATCGACGCTAAATATTAAATTCGACCAATATTATAAGAGAGAAAAAAAAGATAGTAGATAACAGCCTTTTCATTTCAATTGATTTTTTCACGTTTTTAGCTAATCCCTTACAGTTTTTCGATAAGTTCCGTTTTAAAACTACGTTGCAGACATTCATATTTCTCAAGTATGTTTTTAGTGTGGCCGTAGGACATTCGTCATAAATTCGCCAACAATATTGCCTCGTGGATGATAATTACATACTACGATTACTTTACCGCGACGAGTTTTTGCCAGTCCTACGCCCAATTCCTGAGTCGATTTCCATACCATTTGTGTGAATTGTCCAGCACGAAAGGCACCTTTCGGTTCGACATCGTAAACATGTTCACGATGCTCTTCATACCACGAACGACAGACATCCTTTGGACTGGCTTTTGCATTTCGATCCGAGGACCAGAGACAGTAGATGTTTTCGCCGTAAGTGCTATTTGGACGGTAGGCAAAACGATCGTCCTTCGCTAGTCGATCTGCCCAGTCCTGTGATAGCTGACATAGATCGGGATTAAGTCTGAAAAATTGAACCAGTGAATATTCAATCTTGAGTAAGTCCATTAAAAGTTCGATTTACTTCAAATCCGGTACTCCGTGCTTCCTCCGGAAGTCATTGTGATATTTCAGCACTTTTGTTAAGAAGTCACACATCTCGTCACTGTAACCGCTCGATGACAAGGACGATTCAGGTGATTCAGGTACACGATCAATAACAATGCGTGGAGTCAGCGGGAACCCACCGATCGGTGGAACATTTTCCGCGAAGCTTCCTATGAAGTTCCCTGGAGGGTCATAATTTACAACTACATAAACTTGGCCAGAGCGATTCTTAGCCTCACCGACTCCAATTTCGCGACTGTCTTTCCAAATCACTTGAGTGAAGTGGCCGGTGCGAAGAGTGGTCGGCTCCCGACCGAAAGGATGGCTATCAAATTCACTGTACCTAAAAGAGTGGATGAAAATCAGTTAATTGTAAAATTATTACAAGAAGATATGTTACCAGTGTTCGACGGGTTCACGCCCATCCACGATGGCACCATTTGGCGCTGAGCTCCATGCGCAGAATATATTTTCACCATACGGTGAATTACTCCTGTGTATTGGATTTCCACGGGAAGCCAATAATTTAGCCCATTCCTCTGCGAACCTGCACAGTTTCTTGCTCAATTTCAGCGGTGGCACGCCATGCTTCGCTCGAAACTCGTTATGAGCCTTCAGACAATCTTGTTCGAACTCTCCAAAAATGGATTTCTTAATTGAGCCCGGAGACGGTGATTTCTGTCTTAAGCTAAGCTGTGTTGCAGATTTACTGGTGCCGTTGCTGAGGTAGCCATTGCGATAGCCAAAGCTAATATCGTGTGCTGAAATGCGAGTTTCGTTCGGTGGCGATGTTGAGCTGCCACGGCTCATAAGTCGTACAATACTGGGCGATTTAGTGACATCTGGACTTGGGCTTGTGAAGTCACGACGTTCCCG
Source organism: Nemotelus pantherinus (assembly GCA_963978885.1). Classification (NCBI taxonomy): domain Eukaryota; kingdom Metazoa; phylum Arthropoda; class Insecta; order Diptera; family Stratiomyidae; genus Nemotelus; species Nemotelus pantherinus. The sequence continues at coordinate 235,971,235 of OZ022264.1, read as the reverse complement.
CGTAACAACAGTCCGATCTGGTTTGTGTCCTTTGTAGGTCTGTATTGTTTCGAACGTTACAAGTTCGCATTGTGAATCCTGAAAAATAATGAGGGAGTCAGTTAATTAGAGTTAAAGGTATGTTGCAGATAGTGAATTGCAGCTTTTTGAAAAAAAATGAAATGCAGTCTTTTATTACAAAATACTGATAGCTTATTTTATTTAGAACGGGTATCGAAGAACCGTGGAAAGGCTTCTTGCGAACGATATAAGAAATTTGTCAATGTAGGAAATAATAAAGATTAATGCAAGGCCTTAAGGAAGATTAGTGATAGAACAGTTAAAAATCGAGACGAGGTGATAGGGCGGTTTGGAAGAGTGGCAGCAATAAGGGAAGATTATCTAGTTGTATCATTTGATGTCAAGGCTCTATTTTAAAGCCGCCGGTAAAACAACTACTCGCTTTTTTAGGGTTGGCTATTAGAGAAGAGTAGCTCACCAAAGGGGAGATAGAGGGTAAAAGACTATTGGAACTTGCATCGGTTTGCATCAATGAAAGCTACTTTACTTTCAGAGGGAAGTACTTTAAGGGTTTTAAAGGTGTCGCCAGGGGAAATCCTTTATCTTCATTTATGAGCGAAATATTTCTGGACAGACTGGAAGAACATATTCATGAAGATGGTTCGCTTCCCCGTGTATGGATTAGATATGTAGACGACGCCCTAACTATCGTAAAAAAAAAAGTTGCTTTGCCAGAAACTTCGGAAAAGCTGAACCAAGCACATAAAGATATCCAATTTTCAATGGAAATCGAAAACAACGAGAGAATATCCTTCTTAGATTTAATGATCATCAGGAAAGAAGGTCTTCTTGTGTTTGATATATACCAAAAGCCCAAATACACCCAGAGAACAACACCATATCGCTCGATGATTCACCGGCTATTAAAAGTGACCATGGATCAGGAAAGTTTTAACTCAGAAGCTAGATCTATTAGAGACACCGCGAGGAAAAATGGATTTGACGAGAAAATAATTGTAAATTTTATCAAAAAGAAGAAAGACAAAATACAGCGTTATTTGTTAACGACGCTCTTTACACAGGAAAATTTAAAAACGGCCATAAGAGTTTCAATAATTTTTTCGTCAATTTTTAAAAAAGTTTAAGAAGTTCTTGAACGCTTTGATATAAAGGCAGTTCCGATCAGTAGGTCTAAAAAAAGGTGCTAAATTATGCCACGCAAAGGGCAAAAAAGAAAAAAAGGGAAAATGTGGAATATACAGAATTACTCGTCCAGAATACGTCAAAGCATACATTAGCCAAACAAAACGGTTAGGTGGTGTTAAACTAACGGAACATAAGCTGGAAGCAGCCTCATCGATGAAAAGGAACACAAAGTTAGTACGTTTAGCAGTAGCGATACACATCCTGCAGGAGGAACACATACATGGGACAACGTGGAAGTGATCAAGGCGGTACAACAGGTATGAAAACTAGATGCAAGCATATGGGAAACAGCGATGAATTGACGACTAAACACAGACCGAAGAAAATGTGTATCACCATTGTTCAGGTTGATTTGAACAGAAATTTTATGGTTAGGAGCAAAATGTAAAGAAAATTTAATTATTGTGTATAGTTAAAATGTACTAAAGTAAAATGATTAGTAGGTAATTTTCTAAAATCAATACTTTTATAGTAAGCATTGTAAGTAAGATTAGAGAGGTAGACACTGAAAGATAGGGAAGATTGCGCTGGAAATATTGATATCTGCCAAGAAATGAAAATATATTTAACTTCTAAAATATATTTGGGAAGCTAGGGAAAAATGGATTTACATTAAAACAATTAGGACAGTGTCTCACACCTCTGCGTCATACAGCACCAGTGATTTAGTCACTGTTATAAGTATTTTACGTTTACTCGCGCTAGGACCGCGAACATTTACCATGGGTCTCCGAAGATAAAAGCTACTAGTGCCCTATCGGGTGTGCTGTTCGTAAAACATTTTTGAATCCACCATTACTCGTAGGTACTATTTTTTGGTCCCAATTACTACGGAGCCAACTGTCAACAACATAGGTTGGTACCCTGTCAACAATATAGGTTGGTATCTTAATGGTTAGTATTCTCTTCTTCGTCAGCGAGGCAACCTCAGTTCTAGTAATCATCAGCTGGAGAGCATAGCTTTGCTTTGTTCATCACGGTCATTTTCAGCATGGATGCTATTTACCTAGCTGATTTCCGCCTAGTGTTTTAAGTCAGGATTCCCCACCCCAAAGAACTCTCATTGGAGTCACTGGCAACTACCAGTTGAGCCGGAAGGTCTCACAGGGTATCTGTTCAATGCTTCTATACTTCTACGAAATTCCATTATTAGGTCATTTGGGGAAAAAGTGCAGCTTACAAAGCTGATGACTTGATTTTCAATACACACATATCTATCGCCCGAACTTCGCCGATTAATCCGGAGCTTCTATATAAGGCTGAATAGCCCACAGAGCCTGAATACTATGTCTTTGAATTTTACCTTCGATATAGTTCGCTGATCATTTCAAGTTTGGCTCTGGATTCATGCATAAGCTGCATGAGCAAGTCGTCCGCAGTGCGGCACCTCTGCTAATTCCATTGGAAAACCTTAATCTACGGAGCAACTTCTTCTGCACTTTTCGGAAAACTGGGCATGATCCTGACCACAGAACGTGCTTGTTTTCTCCTGTTTTGACTTTGTTGCTGAAAACTAGGAGAATGGCTAAACGTCCAATCTGTACGTACATCTAGCAGTAATCGCTACTATCTGGCCCTTTACAGCACCGTACTTCAGGCTGCCATCTTATTGTAGCGCCCTAAATTGTTGCTCCTTTTCCGTCTTCTGTTGTAACCAGCCCCTGGACACGGACGGTGTAACTTTCCACCATTAGCCCCTTCAATCCTCTCGCGCACAAAGCATGCTAAAGCTGCCTTTACGCCATTTCGACCTCATTGTCAAATTGGAGGGGAACTACTGGGATTTGACTCGATTTGAAAATGAGTAGCTAAAAAATTACTACCATCCCCTTCAATGTAAATCTTATGGGCATGTCCACTCCATTTCTACTACCTCACTGGTTGTAACTCTGTCGAAATAAAGTATTTCAATTTTGACTTTGGAGACGAGAGTTTTAACCTCGCGGAAATCCCTCACAGTCGTCTGCATTGTGTCGCCATATTTTTAGATGCTTTCGCACTTTGACAGTGACAGCAGAATTGCGTCTACCGTCTCCTTATTCAATGACCCTGAGTCCCCACTTTGCTTGGGCTTACACCTGCATAGGTACGCAGAAGAAAGTCCACATAAATTATGCTTGGTTTGGCTTTATTTCCCCCCATTTATTTTTTTGAGTTTTCTTCCACTTCGGTTTTTTAATAATTTTATTTTCTGTTCTTGTTTATAATGGATTCTTTCTTTTCTTTTTTACTCTACTTAATTTTACTTTATTTAACTTACCAGTTTAATTATATACTTATATTTATATTTACTCATTTACTTTTTACTATTTTTTCATTATATCCTATCTATTATTGGGCTGATTTCTTGTTGTAGTGATTATTCGTGTTTGTAATGGTTTTTTTCCTTTTTTGGTTTAGTTAATTTCACTTTATTTGATTCTAATTTTAATTATTTTATATACTTATATTTATATATTCTTATTTAGTTCTTGTTATTTTATTTTGTTCATTGTATTCAATCTGTGATTGGGCAGTTTGCTTTTATATTGAATACGCACCAAAAAAATAAATAAATCTCAACCTAGTTCAACCTAGAGCAGCTCATTAAAAACAACTTATATTAAGTTGAATTTTTTTAGATAAATAGGCCAACGATATTTACTTAACTATCAGTCAACCAGCCTTATGAAGCAACAAATATTACGCTTAAAATTCTCCACAAAATTAAACCCATTTCGTATTTTCAAATTCCATATAAATTCATAGTTTCAACTTCTTCTTTTTCAAACACAGCGAAACGTATGAGGAAAAGCTTAATTAAAAACCTTCTGTCAATCGGATATCATTACTTGTATTTAATTATGACAAATCGATTGCAATTTGACAAAATTCACAAGCATTTTTATTTCATTTCTAGTACCTCAATATTACAAAGAGCTTTGGTATTAATTATTTAGCCGTCGCAATTGGTTCCGGCAGACGTGCGGTAATCATCGTATAAAATCTACTGAGTGGATATAAATTATTATTTAACAACTCTTGAATGAATTGATTCGGTATGGTGAAAGACGTTGATGTGAAGGTCTGCACTTATTTAATTCAATTTTTTTTTAAAAATGTGAGCGATTTCACAGAGCCACCATTTCTTTGAATAATTTTAATGTTAATAACATGAACGTTGAACTCAGTAACGATTTCAATGTCAATGAACGTATTATTTTAAGACGTAAACTAAGTTTAAAAACCAATTTTTTCCTTGGGAAAAATATTTGGATTCAACTATTTTTGGAAGAACTCAACACACAAATGGCACTTCAATATACAAGTCTCTGCTCATGTTTAATACAGTTTTATTAAGCTGCCGATGTTGTGCCCTTGCCATTCATATTTTTGTGGACATATGATATATTTGTTTCTGAAAAACGACAGACTCTCTAGCTCAACCGCGAAATTCATCTTTGTGAAGTATTTTAGATTTTTTTGCATTGACTTAAAAAACGTAACCACATTTTAATTGTTAGCCTATACTTTTTTTACAGAAAAAAATGTTTACCGCAATTTTTCTTGAAAATTTCGTAAATGAAGTCGATTGAAATTATATTTACGAAACACTAAAATTGAAAGTGGTTGCAATCAATTTGTTATTCATTTTATTTTGAATTCGACTAGATGGGCTTTTATTGCATTCTAGTGACAGCTTCAAGCTTACAAATCAATTCAAATTCCACCCACTTCGAAATCGGCAATCAAATTATAGTTCTTTTAACTTCTTGTTCTAAAGTTTTTTTTTTTTTTAAATTTAATGTGCCTATTTAGTAGGCCGATTTTTCAGCCTTTGCAGTATTTGAAATTGCACATATAATTGGATCGATGATTAAATACAAGCGGAAACAGATGTTAAAGACTAAGCTTTGAAAAATACGTGTTATAATTTAGAGTTTTACATTAAAACGTGGTTTTTCCCACGCAGCAATATGCCCCATAGGAAAAACTAAAGCTTTCGCAATTACTTTGTGGTTTAGCATGTATAATTGAAAATCCGTGAAACCAAGCTTTTGGAATTATATGGAATGCTTTTGAAGACTGATTGGAACATATCTTCATAGTCGTCCTTGTCTGAGTTACTTTTAATGGTTCCATTTCCTTTCCTATATTTCCCACATCCGGAGTTCCTCAAGACTCTATCCTCGGTCCCTTACTTTTGATCTTGTTTGTCAATGACCTTCCTTCTGTTATCAATTCTCCCTGTCTTTTATATGCGGATGACTTAAAATTATACAGAACAATCAGGTCTGCGAACGATTTTCATCAATTGCAAGCTGACTTGTTTGGTCTTAATCTCTGGTGTCAAGACAACTGCTTGCCACTGAACATTTTGAAGTGCCATCAGATGTCTTTTGCATATAAAAATACTCCAAATGTGTTCTCTTATTCTTTGTCTGGTATTTCCCTGTCAGTTGTCTAGCATTTTAGAGACCTGGGTGTGGTGTTTGACTCAAAGTTAAGATTTGATGTTCATGTCATGAATATGACGTCCAGGGCCTCTAGGATTGCTGGATTTGTCTTGCGTTCTTTATATATGTTTACCAACATTTCCTTCTGTATTCATTTATTTGTCTCCTTAGTACGCAGTATTCTAGAATACGCGTGCCAAATCTGATATTTATCTGACGCCATTGAATCTGTTCAGCGCAGGTTCACTCCCTCGCTTCTTTTTAAATTCAATATCCCCTATTGTCCCTACTCTTCTTGTCTTTCCCTCCTTCGTATGTCTTCGTTGCAATCTCGGAGATTGTTCCTCGATGAGCGTTTTCTCTTTAAACTTTGCCAAGGCATTTTTTTGTCAGATCTTGGGTCCCAGATAACCAGACGTGAATCTACTCGTCCAAGTCGTTCTTCTGAGGTTTTCTCGGTTCCGTTTGCTCGTTCGGAAGTCTATTTCCATTCACCTTTGCTGCGTCTACCCAGAACGCATAATACCCTTAGGCTTGGTCCTCCCCCGCAATCTTTTTCACAATTCAAGCATGTATTGAAAATGTTACCTTGAGTTGCTATTTACCTTAGTCTTAATATTAGTTTTTAAATTATTCAAATATTTTTGTTATTTCTTTTCCTTTTTTATGTTTCATTCTTTTATTTTTGCTTTCTTGACGCTGTAATTGAAATTGTATCTGTAGCGCAAGGGATTAATAAATAAATAAATAAATAAACAAATAAATCTTTTTTCCTAATATGCAGTGGGTATGCCAACTTTTCCCCATATCTTACAATGGAACATCCAGTAACTAAAATATGCAAAATAAGAATTATATAGCTCCATGAGTAACGTTTTTGTTTTCAAAAGCACAGAAATGCTGTGAAAAAATATTTTATCTACATCTTGATCAACTGATAGAGTATTCCAAATAAGGAAAATTGGCCCAGTAAATGTGAGCATGATTCAATTAAGCATCAAAGAAGTAAAATCACACAGTACATACCATGGATTTTTTTACAAATATATGTTTCCGCAAAAGTCCAACAGAAAAGAAAGCTTGTCTATAAATCACAGACAGAAACACAGTCAGACGCAGTCTGTAGGGCAGACGCAGTCTGTAGGACAGACACAGTCAATGCATGTTATCGCCTAGCATGCAAAAAACTCACGAAGGATAACTATTACGTCAAACTATTGCCTCAACTGGATTCCAATTTTTTTGGTTTCGACAAAGCCCTCCGGAACGATTTTTGGCCGTCTGGCACCTTAGTTGAGGAGTTTATTTAAGACCTCGAAGAAAATTTTCGTAGAAAGAGTGCAAACAAAAATGCAACTTTATTTTTCTTTTTCAATATATTCGTCTGCTACGCTGAATACATTTTTCGGATCTTTCAATTAGTTTATGCATACAAAAAATAGTCTGTCTTTGTCAGAAAAATAAGCCGAAACTGTGTCTGTCACTTCTTTATCGTTTGAAAACTTCTTCCCAAAAAGTTCCTTTTTAAATTTTGGGAAAAGATAATCGCTGGGGCTACGTCAGGACAGTAGGGTGAGTGATCTAAAATATCGAAGCCCACCTTATGCAAGACAGCCAACGCAAAAGTACTCTTGTGAACAGGCGTGTTTTTGTGCAGAAAGAGGTCACCCTAGGTTTTATTTTCTCCTTTTTTTTCTTTAATGACTTCTTTGAACCGTTCTAGACTTGGAGTGTATTTTTCAGTTATGAGGACGACTTCTTTTTAAAATTGATCAACAGAATCGCTTCTGAGTCCTAAGAAATGGCTGTCATGACATTTCCAGCAGACTGTGACATCTTCGGCTTCTTGGGTGGTAGGGTGCCTTTTTTGAGTCACTGCATAGAGTTTTGTTTGGACTCAGACTCATAATTATGAATCCAAGCGACCGCGCACCGAGCTTTGAGTTCACCTAGCTCTGAATAGTTAATCAGGGGTAGAGTACATACAGTGGGTAAAAAAAAATTATGGCACAAACTCTTAATAAGAACAAAAAACCTATTTGTAATGCGATTTCAATAATAAATGATGGTGTTATTGCATTCGATCAAAAGTTTTGCATGTTTACTTTAAGAAAAATATAAAAAAAAACTGGTAACGAAGCAAATTTCACAACCATAGTGTAAATATGAGACGACGTCATGTCAAATTATTATCGAAGTAAACATAGAAAACAAATATTTCGATATAAAAATAAAAGAGTGTTTGACAGGTCGTCCTTTTTTTCATCGATACGAACAAGAAGATATTAATTTGAATATAACGAGGAATTTGTAAACAATCGAGAATAAAATACCAAATTTTGAGCGGTATACAGATTTATGTAAACATAGACCTGTGAAACTAATAAAATTTAATTTAATATCAATCTTTAAGATTGCGTTTCTTATCCGCTGCAATTTTTTTTACATTCTCAAAATTTGATTCACTCTTTACGTGGTGGAAAAATTGCTTTACAAATTCCTTGAAATGTCAATGGACAACCAAGTTAATACGAAAAGCAGGACTTCGGAGATTCTTAACGAAGATGAAGCTAGCTGTGGACTCTGCTCGGAAAACGACACCATCGATATGGTTTCATGTGATGGTTGTCACCAATGGTTCCATTTCAAATGCGTTGGAGTAGACGCTACTGTCGTGAGTAAAGATTGGATCTGCCAAAATTGTATTTCTCGCTTCAGAAGTCTTAGCCGAAGTAATATGGACCGCGAAAAAGAACTATCAACCCAGTTGGAGGACGTGAAGCGCCTACGAACCCAGCTTCAAAATGACGCAGTTCAGCAAGAAATAGCGGAACTCAAAACTCTCGTGGAAAATATGTCTCGAAATATGGTAATCCAACCTCGAAGTGACACAGCCAAGAAATCCGAACATCCCACATCAAACGGCGATCCGAATAGCGTCGCTAACTTAGACGATGCAGCAAAGTACGAACCGACAAACGACGGCAGCAACCAAACCACGCCAAGACTCGAGGGTGCAGAAACCCGAAGAAAATACACAACAATCAGCGATGGCGAAAATCAAGTGGAACACTTTTTGGCTCGTCAGACGATAACCCGGGACCTTCCGTCATTTTCAGGTTCCCCAGAAGAATGGCCGACATTTTTAGCAACATTTGAGTACTCCACTAATGCATGCAAGTACTCGGACGTGGAAAACCTGTGTCGCTTACAAAAAGCACTGAAAGGCGACGCGCGCCGGGTAGTGGAAGGATATTTGACGCACCCGTCAAACGTTTTGTCAATTATCGACACGTTGAAAATGCTATATGGGAGACCGGCTCTCATAATACAGACGCAAATCGACAAAATTAAAAGGTCGCCTGCACCAAAAGCCGAAAAGCTTGAAACATTGATATTTTACGCTGTACAAGTCAGAAATTTGCTCGCCGCTATCGAATCTGCGAAAGTCAAGGAATATCTCAACGATATTAGACTTTTACACGAGCTCGTCGAAAGATTGCCGCCTCAAATTAGACTCAACTGGGGTTTATATGAAACTCACGAGTTCGCGCAGTCAGAGCCGAAACTAAAACAATTCAGCAGATGGCTTGACACAATCGCAAAAAGTGCCTGCAATGTAACAACACGCGTCCTTCAGATGCCAAAATTATATGAAAACAGTCGAGTTAACATTCATTCTTCAAGAGATGATGATGTCGACGACGAACGAAGCTACGAAAAAGTCGAAGTGACAAAGTGTCGCATCTGTGAAAAATCATGCCAAAATGCAACGAAATGCAAAAAGTTTGCAGATATGACCCTGAATAGCCGATGGAACGTAGTGAACCGCCTTAAGCTTTGCAGAATGTGTCTAATGCATCATAAATATCCAAGATGTAATAAAGCTAAAGAATGTGGGATAAACAATTGTCAGAAGCTTCATCATCAGCTTCTGCACAGTGACGACAAACGTATTTCAACTAGCTCCACTAGGTTATGTGATACCATAGTTGCCACAGCTCATAGAACTCAACCTAACATTCTCTACCGAATTGTTCCAGTAACATTAAAATATAGGAACAAGCTCATCGACACTTTCGCGTTCATTGATGATGGATCCTCGTTGACACTTGTGCAAGAGCGAATAGCAAACCAATTACATATGAAAGGCACAGAGAAACAGCTATGTATGCGTTGGACTAATGGACAAAGCCATTTAGAACCGAAGTCAAGAACTGCTACGCTCCAAATCGCACCACGGGAAGATCAAACAATATTTCATGAAATCCATGTTCAAACGGTTTCTAACCTTGACCTTCCTACACAAAGCATCAACCGAGATGCCATGCTCAAAAAATATAAGCACCTTAAGAACGTAGAGTTTCAATCGTTTGAAAATGCCGTGCCTACAATCCTAATTGGACTAGACAATTGGCATCTCTGCGTGCCCACAAAAGTCAAGGAAGGCAGTCGCTACGAACCGGTGGCAACAAAAACCCGTCTTGGATGGGACCTATGTGGCGCACTATCATCATCAACGGAGTGTAAGAAGCACCGTATAAACGTCCATGCATGTGATTGTTCAGACGGGCGACTAGAAGAGGTCGTTAAAAAGTTCTATGCTCTTGACTCTCTCGGAATATCCAACAAAAAGGAGTTCTGCTTAACCGAAGAAGAGAACCGGGCCGACAAGATAATGCACAACATGACAGTTTATAAGGCGAAAAACTACGAAGTTCCATTATTGTGGAAATATGACAGATTCCAACTGCCTGATTCATATGGAATGGCATATCAACGCCTACTATGTTTAGAGAGAAAGTTGCTGGGAAACTCACAGCTATTAACAGAATTCAGGCGTCAAATAAATCAATACGTCGAAAAAGGATTTATAAGAAAGTTGTCACCATCCGAGCTAATAACTCCATATCCACGAGTGTGGTACTTGCCCGTGTTCATGGTGAAGAATCCTAACAAGCCGGGAAAAATTCGTCTAGTTTTCGACGCAGCTGCAAAGGTTAATGGAATATCCCTCAATACGATGTTGCTGACTGGCCGCGACCTCTTAAGCCCATTACTTGAAATTTTAATGAGGTTTAGAATCCATGCCTATGCATTCACTGGCGATATAAGAGAAATGTTCCATATGGTACAAGTATGCTATCAGGACCAAATGGCACAACGCATTTTGTGGCGTGACTGCCAGCAAACAAAGGAGCCGAACGTGTACGTCGTAACTGTGATGACGTTTGGAGCAACCTGCTCGCCATACCAAGCGCAGTACGTGATGCGACTAAATGCATCAAACCAGCAAGTTCCCTGACACAGTCAAAAGTATTACAAAAAATACATATGTAGACGATGTGCTTGATGGTTGTGAAACGGAAAGTGACCTACTACGACTAGCAAGCGAAATGCAATTCATACATTCGCAAGGTGGATTTGAAATCCGCAACTTCAAATCGAACTCTCCGAAACTTCGAAAATATTTTAATCAAAAAGAGAGTGATGCGAATTGTCACAATCTATGTGAATCCGATGGAATCGAGAAAGTACTCGGAACCTTTTGGAGCATACATGACGACTGCATAGCATTCTCACTGCGTTTGAATAAGGCACATAGAGACGTACTAAATGGCTTTAGAAAACCCACGAAACGAGAAATCTTAGTAACATTAATGTCAATCTACGATCCACTCGGATTGATTGCTCATTTCGTTGCCGGGCTTAAGATGATACAACAAGAAACTTGGAGACTCAAATTGGGCTGGGACGAACAGATCCCGGACGATATCGATAAAAAATGGAAGAGGTGGCTAAGTCAGTTCAAGTCAATCGAGTCACTGAAAATTTCACGTCGATATGTCTCAGTTCTTAGCACTAATACTTTGAAGCTCTTTCACGCATTTTTATCAGTTCTCGCAGTCGTTTTGGTACCGTTTTCACAATTCTTTTTGGAAAAAGTGGGTGAAATTTTGTTCCATTCATCAATAATGAGATCTTGGATCCCTTTTTTATATTCTACCTTTCGAAATGCTACTCTGGTTTTGAGATGATGCTATAAATGCTGGATCGGGTTTAAGCTCGGTGATTGAGGTGGGGTTTAATAACAATTTGACAGTTACAAATAGCCCAAAGTTGACATTGCTCCGAATCGTGCTTCGGATCGTTGTCTTGAAACAGGCCAAAATTGTATTTTTCAGTATTTTGATTAATATTTCTTCTAAGAATACCCAAGCTATAAGTTTGATCCATCGAACTGTTCACAAATCCTATATTCCCAGGGCAAGATGCTCCCATACAGTTTAATGTTCCCATCGCTGTGCTTTGCAGTGGGAGTAGTATGATTCCTCCTAAACTCTGTATTAGGCTTTCGCTGAACAAATCTCCACCCATCAGATCCAAAAACATTAATTTTCACTTCAACAACAAAACTTATGGACTTCCAGAATGATTTTGGCTTTTTTGCGTACTCTTAAACAAAACGAAATTTAACAATTTCATTATTTTACTAATATAAGGTTTAAAACCCGCTTTCTTTATTACATTTCGAATAGTTTGAGTAGAGACTTTCTTTTCAACTCGTTCTTTCACCTTAATTCGTAAAATTGGGGCACTTAATTTGGGGTTTTCCTTAATTTCTCTCATAATGCACGCGCTCAGATAAGTTTAGGCCTTTCTGACTGATGCTTTGTTTCAAACAATTTGGTTGATTTATATTTTTTTATTACATTTTTCACTGTATATATTGATTTTCTTATTGGTATTCCAATCTCAGAATACGCCATTCATGTTTTCCAACGGCGCAAAATATAATTACGGATTTCTGCACTTATCGATTTCCTTTTCACACTCATTTGTAATAACACCCCTCAGTAAAAATGCTTTTACAAAACACTTTTCAAGCAAGACTGAATAGAAATATCATATTTTCATAATTTTAAGTACATTTAACGGTATTTTTTTCCAGGAATTACAAATAATTTTTGATGAAACTGCTCTGTGCCTTAGCTTTTTTTGCGCTGTTTTGGTCTTTCAGTGAAAAATTTTACGTTAATGTTGTGAAGTTTGTTTCATTTTCAATTTTTTTCGATATTGTTCTTAAAGTAAACATCCAAAACTTTTGGTTTAATGCAAAACCACCATTTATGATTAAAGTAGCATTAAAAATAAGTTTTTTTTGTTCTTACTGAGTGTTTGTGCCTTAACTATTTTTACCCACTATATATCTATTTTTACAATTAAGTAAATAAATAAATGAATAATGTTGAAAAGCTCTACATCTTTTTGTCATTGATTAGTTTTCCTTAACATATATCTTCAATATTATATCGAAGCTTGATTTCTGTATACTCTAGTAATAGGTCTGCTTCTTTACTTCTCGGGGGAAAAACTTTTTGGGTAAAAACTTACACAATTTCAATGACAAGGATAACATGGCTGTTGCAGTGGAAATCGATCAAAGATCATATTGGTTTGTTTCCTACTACATGGCACATGATCATGGCACTAGCACTCCCTGCGACATTATCAAGGGTGTTGTGGCTGAAGCCACAAAGATTGGTGTGTCCCTTATTCTAGGGGCTGACTCCAACGCTCATAATGAAGTATGGGGTAGCTCCAATAGAAATGGCCGAGGTGAGGAACTTTTTGACTTCATCCTGGCCCACAACCTTTTCATCGCCAATACTGGTAGCGAACCAACCTTCCTTACCTCAAACCGCAGGGAGTTTCTTGATCTTACTTTGATTAGTAGGCGGCACTCGCATCTTCTCCGTGACTGGAGGGTTCTATAGGAGTGTTCATTCGCTGATCATAGGTACATATCGTATAACGTGACTGGCCGCAGCTCTGCTGTGCAGGCAGCCTTTATCAACAGAACGAGGACAGACTGAAAGCTATTTAATTCTCTGGTACAATCCTCACTGGAAACTGATCCTAGGACCATTGACTGCTACGATCGGGCGGTTGACACCCTTACTAATTCTCTCAACCCCGCATCTAGGGAAGCATGTAAGCCACCCTCAGCCAGGGGCAATCTTAAGCCTCCCTGGTGGAGTATGGAAATCAGCATACTGCAGAGAGAATGTAGGAGGGAGATTTATGTATAGCTCGAAAAGATCTAATGACTGGTCGTTGCATAAAACGAAGCTGAAGGCTTTTAAGTATGCCGTACGCAAGGCAAAGAGGTCATCATGGAGATCTTTCTGTGGAAACGTAGAGGGTCTCAGCGAGGCAAATCGCCTTCGCAAGGTCTTAAGCACGACACCGAAGGCTATGGGGTGCATCATGAACCCTGAGGGCATTTGGAGTAGTTCGAGCGCAGATACTCTAAACATTCTTATGGATGCACATTTTCCGGGCAATTATTACCCTATAGGGACAGTGCACCAAATGGAACTAACTTACAGTATAATGCCGCCGTTCAGAATATCAAACTCTCAACTGAGGTGGACTATTAACTACTTTGAGCTCTTTAAATCCCCGGGCCCTGATGGCGTACTTGCAGATGACATTCAGCAGTCCATTGAAGTATCGCTACCATCGCTCAGGGAGATTTACAACGCTTGCCTACGCTTTTCGTAAGTTCCCACCAGCTGGCTGGAAACTAGAGTTGTGTTTATTCCTAAAGCAGGAAAAGTTTCTCATGTTAAGCCGAAGGACTACCGTCCAATAAGTCTTAACTCAGTCCTGCTTAAGATTTTGGAAAGGATCATTGATTACCACATTAAAAGATCAATCGATCCTATGTTGATCTCGCAGTCACAACACGCATATACCAAAGGTAAGTCTGTTGAGACAGCTCTTCACTTTCTTATTGAGCAAGTTGAAAAATCTCTTGCCCTTAAGGAATAAACGCTTGCCGCCTTCTTGGACATCGAGGAGCTTTTAAGGCGGAGGTTGGAGCTATTTTACAGGCAATCGACTGGCTTCTGTAAAATCGAATATTTGGGGTCAATATTGGTATTTTTACAGATAGCCAAGCGGCTATTAAATCGCTTTCTGGTCCTTGCACAATTTCCATGATTGTTGCTGAATGCCGTGCATCTCTTAGGGTTGTTCAATTGATTTGGGTACCTGTGAGGCCGATGAGCTAGCAAGTCTTAGAACATTGTTACCGGAGGTCTCCTGCTCCTTCTCAATAGGTATACCGATGACATCGGTCAAACTGGCCATCAGGCAAAAATATCTCGAGGGTGCTAAAAGGTCCTAGGCAGATGAATCATCCTGTGCAGTAGCAAGGCAGTCCTGGAATCCATGGATGTGCATCGCACCAGGCAGCTTTTTGGCTTAACTCGAAGCGCTTTACGCTGCACTGTGGGAGTTCTTAAGGGCCACTGCCTCATAGGACGGCTGAGAGTGCAGTTTAACGATTTCTGTCGGAGTTGTGGCTCAGAGGATGAGTGCATCTTCCACCTCTTGTGTCAGTGCCCGGTGTTGGTAAAGAGAAGAGTGGTGGCAATTGGTGCTCCCTTTCTCTCAAACCTGCCCGATTTGTCCCTGGTCAATTTAAAGGGGATAACGCGATTTGTCATGGGTTGCAGATGGTTTCCCGAGTTCAGTGAGTAGGAGAGAGTCACAAATTATTGTGGCATCACAACGGGCCTCTCTTGTGCCTATGTGTGTCGGTCAGCAGACCTCTGTGGACCGGAAGCCACTTTAACTTAACCTAACCTAACCTACATGGTTGGAGAAAATTTATCGAAAACCCGAGAAGTAAGGGAACGGACTTTGGGTGTAAATTACAAAACAAGAAGAAAAGCCAAAAGTGACGTCTCCTTTCATATTTCCGTTTCATTTATTCTCACACAAGCAAGATCAAATGAATCAGCTGTGGGAATACTTGACAGCCGGGACGACATACCAAGAAATCGTCAGCAGAAAAAGTTTGGAAAAATTATTCCAAGAGGAGAAAACTGACATCATTTTTCGGTTAGGTGAAAGTTAGGGAACGCATTTTAGATAAGTTTGTGCACCCGTAACTGAATTAGAGAATATACATAATATTGATCTGATCTAATGCTGTTTCCGTTCCAAGTTCCAAAAAAAAACTATACCATATCTTTGTCATATTGATATTTGCGTAATTTGCTTGATTCCTCATACTCTAAAACAATTGCCAAAACGTGTCTCTAATTAAACGAACGCATAATAATATAATTTTCTTTCATCCTAAATATGATAGTATCTATTGGACAAAGTCAAAGAGGCAAACTTTTATTGAAACTTTCTGTCAGCCGGTTCGTCACCATTACTTATGTCTAATTATGACAAATTGATTGCATCTCAATCAATGTGAAAATATCTTTAACTTAGTATTTAATGGGTCCATTTTACTATTAGGCTAACAGTCTCAGTCAATTATCTAAGCATTTCCAGCTGCCGTATAATTGTACATATGTATGTATCTTGGAATTGTTTAAATTGTTTGTATCTCATGCTGATATACATGTCTTACAGTATGCATCTTATAATCGTTTAAATTCAATTTAATGCAATGAATTGTCATTCTGGCCAGTGTATGTATTCGAAATTGATTTCGCATGGTGAAAGTCATAGTCATAGTGAGAAATAGATTTGAAATCAGTAGTTGTGCCGATTACTCAATATTAATCGCTGCAGGCACCATGAGTTGCTTTAAACATAAATTCTTGCTGGATTTTAATTTTATTTTGTGCTCATTTTCCTGGCATATACCTACGTTTTTTTTTTTAGAAATGAATGTCGATGAAATATGTTTCAGTAACCTTCTTACTCAAATTCAAAAGTCTGAGTGCACTTTGTGGTTAATTAGCCGAAACATAATTTTCGGGAAGTGAGATTTTATTTCAAAAGATCTCTCGCATTTCAAAATAGCTTTATGCATCATTAGACGTGCGAGGTTATGAGGACGTAATTGATATTAGACTGGTAATTCAAATAGCCAAATGAAAAAGCCATTACTTTAGTTTGAGTGCATCCGTAAAATCACACCACAACAATCCGAACTATTCATGCTCCCTGTGATCTTTTCTTCGCGCAACAACAACTACCGCATCTGAATCGGTGCCTGCTGCACTGTACCACGTTGTATCTAACTTTATTGCACAATCATTCAGCAGATAGATACACAGATACACGAGTGCGCCAAGTCGTGACGTCAAGAGACTGTGGGAAAGATCATACATTTCGAATACAATGCTTTCAATTCAACTCCACCAACATTCGTTTAATTGATTGTTAATCGTTCGGCTGCATGGGAATTATGAAATATAAATGGCAGTTAACGGGTCTTTGCGATGATGGATTATTGCGGTTAGGTATGTGGATTTTATGGAAAGGGCATACTTGTTATTGATTATGCCGATACTGAACGACCCGGTTTTCGAATGCGGTGACTGTGCCGAGCTGAGCAGATCGCTTAGAATGCAATTCGTATAATTTTTATGGTTTTTTGATTAATGGAGCAAATCGGATGAAGTGATCACGAATTTGTGGAGGATTTTTGCGATTCTGAGGTTTCGATAGTTTGATGCAGTTAATTTGGCTGAAGAAAGTTTGATTTACTTTCACACTCTCTACCATCTCACAATTTTGGCAAATGTTTTGATAGATATTGTGCAATGAAAGTAAAACCGTTCAGAGTTTATCACTAGAAAGGTTGAGGTTTTTGACTGAGCTGTCGATGGAATGATATCACTTTGATTCCATCGACAGTTTTTTGGATGAGAAATTGGTAACATAGTCAGGGAAAGTTTGAACATTTTTCTGAGTAAAATTGCAGTATTATCATCACATAGAGTTTATTGCATAATTAATATGTACAAGGGTAAGAGTGTAAGTACTATTAAGCACTATTTCTTTAATTTGGTCTGACAAAGTAGTTCGTTAACTCAAAACCCGGTCTGGGACCATGGTTGTTTTATCTTGAGCTTCGTGTCACGAACCGCACACGATCTACCCACCAACAAATGAAATTAACGACAAAATGTTATTGTATTTATGATATCCAACATTATTATAACCAAATAAGTACAAAGAATTTTTATTCAAAGGCAAATTTTTCTTTTAGAGCCAACATATATTATAATTTCTTGACAAACTTTGATTTTTCGAGGTTAATTTTTTTCAGTGTCCAAAGAAGTGGACAAACTAGTCTCAAAACATCGACATCTGTCAAGAAATTGAAATATATCTGAGTTCTAAAAGAAAAATTGGTATTTAAATAAAAATATTTGCTTTTGAAGAAAATATTACATGAGATTAGATTAATCAAATTAATTCAACATGACAAACAGCTTATTGTTCAAAACGATTTCTTTGATATATTCCCTTCCTTGATTTCGGCAGATTTTATTATGACAAAAAAAATTACAGACACCATTTGGTATCATCCAATCGAATATAAATACAGATTCACGCACTCCAAAAATATTCGCCAACACAATTACCATCACTTCTATTTTATCTTATCCGATAATATCTGCAGTCATGTCATCAAACATATTAGAAAAAAAAATTTAAGTCGTATTTGTTTCACGCATCGAAACAAAAGTTTGCAGTATTGTTTTCCTCTCCTTGACATTGACAAATCACTCATATCTAATACATACATTTTTATCTGATTAAATACCTAACATCGATTCGAAAGATTATTTAAAAGTAAACATCAAATATGGTTTACTGATTATATTTTTATCTACATCGATCAGAATTTATTGAAAACAAAAGACTTTGGCGATTAGATAGTTGTAGTTTATGTTCAGGAATTTTTGCAAATTACTTCAAATAAATTTTTGCTTTAATTTTTTTGTTAATCTAATTTGATAACTAGCCGAACAATTTATACAAAAATGTTAATGATAATTCCACTTGCAACGTATAAAGGAATAGTATCGCCTGAAGGTAGGGTTGCCAACTCTCCCGGAATTCTGGGATTTTCCCGGAAAAATACAGTTAACTTAAAAAATCTACCCGCTCCCGGAATGCAGTTAAATTCTGATATTTTATGCTCGCTTTTATATGCTTGTAAATAATACAATATTAATGATCAAAAATCGTAAATTGCTCTAGATTTGTACAATTGATTAAATGAAAGATCTGAGTGCTTCTCTAAACGTGCCAATAAATGAGGATAAATTGTACGACGATTACTGTTTGCTGCGAGATGTGCGTGACCTTGTGGCAAGTGAAAAAAAGAGAGTAGACTTGCGTTTAATTAATTTTTTTGAAAAATGTAAAGAAAAATCGGGCTAAGAAATAAAAAAACTTGTTACATTAGCTCTATCGATCCCTATCGCAAATATTGTTGCTGATCGTGTTTTCAGCGTAGTAAGCTCGACAGGGCTGTTAGCTTAACAGGGTTGTTTATCAGTTCAACTACCCTGTTTATCAGCCCAACTGTGCTGTTAGCTCAATAGGGTTCTTTATTAGCTCAACAGGGTTGTTTATCAGTTCAGTTAGTCTTTTTATCAGCTCAACTGGGCTGCTTATCAGTTCGAGATCATCGCTTATTTCATGCGCGGGATGCACGGGCCGATAATCGCAGGCACCACGTCCTTATTGCTCCTCTTATTTGCTCCTCTTAAGTGCTCCAGAACTGGTATTATATATCTACTGTGGTCAAAAATCGTAATCGGCTTAATGAAACACATGTAAAATCAGAAATACAGGCATTCACAAATTTAAATTATACATGTAATGAAATCTAGAACTTTATCCTTGCAAATCAAAAGGCATTACAAGCAACTCGTAGTGTAAAGAAATATCATTTTAAATAACTAAAGTTGGTTTTTACTTATTTTTATTTTCCTCCCGGATTTCCGATCCACTGAGTTGGCAGCCCTACCAGTAGGGTTAAGGCACACGGTGTGTAATCGTGGTTGGATTTGAACCGTGAACTACACACTCCAGCCACTTGGCTGCTCAAGCTTTAAGATGGTCGAATGGAAAATATTTTGAAAAATTGTATTCTCCTTATTATATTGACATTAAATAAATAATTAAAAAACTAGTCCATTGGAAAGTGAAAGGTTGAGTTTTTTGGAGGCGTATTAAATTATTGTTCTTCAAAGTATTTTGGAAAATAAATCTTTGAACGTGAGGCTCCCAAAGCCCCCTTTGAATTTTAAGAAATTGACAGCCACGTTCTGCAATATTCAGCAAACTTATAAAGCATTATTTTTATTTCAGCTTCTTTATGAATGAATAGTATAATAATAGCTTTAATTTCGTGTGTCTGACCGTCACCAAACAACCAACTTTGGAAAATATTTCGAGAATAAAGCAAAGTTTTGAGGACACCTTCACTAAAAAAAGGTAAAACTTTAAAAGGAAAATACTTGCTTTTCAAACAAAATTAAGAGCAAATGGGGACCGATTCGATAAAATGAAAAAGTCGACAAAGGCCAAAAATATTTGATGAATGTGATGCACTGAATGAATTCAATCAAACCGTGGTATAGTTCAAGAAAGACTCTACATCAATAGAAAAGAATGTCAAAAATTTGAGGCGTTAATTTTTGACTTTCATACGCCGAGCTAACAATTGACTCGTTCAACTTGAAAAGCAAGGTTTTCGTAAAAATATACCAACCTATTTCAAACAGGAAATTTGAAGGAGCTGAATCAGAACGACAACAATGAACCCAACACAACGATAAATTAGATACGTACATGAGTTTTTTACTGTAGTCTGGTAATGGTCTTTCAAGAATTATGGTAGAAAAGGACTGGTCTTCTAAAGAAGAGTGGCCATAACACCTTTTACAGTTACTGTTCAAACTATCATTTATTTGGCACAGGTTTCCTAGTCATCAAAAAAATCAAGCTAGTCTTGGTTATGCTCTTTAAGCGAAATCAATAAACTCTAAAAGTAATTGTCCATACGGTGAAGTCTGCCAGAGATGAAAATATTTTCTTGGAGGTATAGAATCAGCCCTCCATGAATGCCAAAAACCAACAAAATCACCATCGACCAAAATCATTCCGAGCAACTTTAGCAGCAAAGTAAAGATATACATATACATATACTACAGTATAGGCAATATTGGCTTCAATAGCTCAATCGATTGCAAACCACCTAATGGGCAGTAGTACAAGATATAGGAGATGGGAGAATCTATTCTGTATGGATATATCCTTAAAGCTACCTCGGTATCTCCAGGCATTTTTTTGCAACTGAGTAAATAAATAACTGGACATCCAATTTTAACTAGGACTATTGTTTTACTTGTCTAATGTTTTGAGCCTAAAGTGTTGCAATTAAGAAATAAAATAGTACTAAACAACACAGACAGACTAGTACTGGACAGGAAACTGAACTGGGGGCTAATGTGAAGCAGCGTATAGGTAATGCTCACGCAGCACTTTTCGCTTGCCAATCTACCTACTCCAATACCTGGGGTCTTAAACCTAGACATATTCACATGTGTAGTGAGGCCGATTTTGGTATTCATATTTTTTATAGTTAATAGGTTTTTATCGAAAATTTGGGTACATTTGTATGATTGAACAGTAGGAAATTGCACACAGTCAATTAGATTTTTATCAGCAATCAAAACGGTATACTGCTTTTTATTTGTCAGCAGTCTATTGATTTCAATTTCGTGTATTGTGGTGAGAAAAACTCTTCATCCGACTCTGAAGAACTCATTTTTTTGACTACCACTGTAAAATTTCGTGTGTCGCGTCTACATGAACGCAATTCACTGCATAGAACAGCACCATGCTTGGTTCGAAGCTATGTTCGACTCGACAATCTCGTCGCTCCATCTTGGCCGCACCCTATGAAAGCTTGCTTAATAGGTTAATCACAATACAGCGTTTTCCGCTGCGGCAAACGCAGTGCTCCACAGGGGGAGGCGTGAATGCCGCAGTTGAATTTGGTGAATCACAATGCAGCGACAATGTCGCTGTCAATGCAACCAAGGCACCAACCAAAATCATTTTTTTTTCTTTTGTATTGCTAAATCATGTTGTACGACGATTAGGTTGGCTTATTATAATACACATCAGCCATCGCTTGTCTATTCCACCAGACCATTCAACCTAATTCAAACAGAGTTAATTCAACCTAGTTGTGATGCCAACCTATGGTAGGTATCACCGCTAGCGATGCGGCAAATTTAGAAATTTGGCAAATTTAGAAATTTGGCAAAAACGCTGTATTGTGATTAACCTATAAGCTGGATTCAAAGTGATAGCGGATGCAGATGACAACGTTATTGCCATTTCAAGGAAATTTAACTCGACACAATTGGAGAAATTAAATCATTTCTTAAAAAGGCTCTCACAATAGTATTAGGAGTGTGGCCTTATTGCTAACCCTAGCAAAACTGAACTATAGCTCTTCACTAGAAAGCATAGAATCCTATCTTTCGGTCTACCGAAACTCAATAGACCTCATATAAGCCTTACAAACAATATAAAATATCTAGGACTCATCCTAGATTTTAAAAAGGAAAATATAGCGGAAAGGACTCGCAAAGCACTGTGTGTTCTTTACAGCTATAACAGGGTAATAGGAGCGATTTGGGGGCTGCAGCCTCGTATCGTCTCCTGGATTTACACAAGTATAGAGGAATCAAATCTGCTGTACGAAGCAGTAGTTTGGTGGCCAGCTATACTTAAACCTACAAATCAGAAGCTGATTGAGAAGTTGCGTAAGCTGGCAGCACTATTAATATCGGGGGCGCTCCGTACTACTCCAACAAATTCACTCTTAATGCTGTTTCATTGGCTTCCGGCCGATCTGCTTGTGTCGCAACGTGCGAGGTGCGCAGCGGTAAGACTACGTTGTGGTGTCCTCTGGATAAGGACTGACCTAGTGCATGCTAGAATCTTGGTGCAGACAATGCCTATTCAAGTGGACATAGACTATACTATTGATCATCTGCCTTCGACTTAAGGATTTAAAGGTTAGGTCCTGGAATGGGCAAAGGGATTAACAGTGGGAGCAGGTGCTGCAAAAATAAATATCGATGGCTCCAAACTGAGCGTGGTATATTTTCCTCTGACTAAACTTGAAGATTTATTTCCACTTGCCAGATTGCTGCAGTGTTTTTCAAGTCGAAGTATTGCCAATTCTTGAAGCGACCAATTGGCTCTTATATAATCAGATATGCGGAGTGAATGTCTGCATTTTCACTGACAATCAAAGAGCTATGCAATCCCTTCATATAGTGTACATCTTTTCAAAGCTAGTCCTTGAATGCCAAATAAGATGTCGCTGTTTTGGTTGCCTGTATATAAGGGTATTGAGGGGAACTGTGAAGCGGATCAACTTACAAAGGTTGGCACGCTTTTGCCGGAAGTGCTTTGCAGTCTCCTGATTGATATTCCGATGACTTCAGTTAAATTGGCCAGACAAAATAATTAAAGGACGCTGTAAAGTCCTGGGTGGAAAAACTTTCCTGTGCGATCGCTAGACAATTGTGAAAAAGTTTGGGCATTGGCCGCACTAGGGAACTTCTCGATTTGGGGTGTCTTTCGCGCAGCGGTGGCTGTCTCAACTGGGCACTGTCTGCTTGGCAAGCATGCAGCGCGGATGTGTGTCTTTTGTCGAAGCTGTAGATGTGACGAAGAAGAAGAAACAGTTCTTCATCTCATGTGTGAATATCCGGCCCTCGTTGGGAGAAGTCTCTTGGCTCATACTTCTTTACTTTGCTTCGGAGGATATTAAGGGAATCAGACAGTTCATGAAGTGCTCAGGGTGGCTCCCTTGCTAAGAAGGGTTGGGCACTACGCAATGTGGTATCACAATGGGCTCGTGTGTGCCTAAGTGTGCCCTCTCCGAAATCTGTCTGGAAGAGGCAGCCGTGGAATCTAGCCAAGTAGACATGATACTTAGCATAGTATATTTCTTCCTTGATATCTGCTTTGGTTTCTGAGACCTCTTGGGTTGTTGATTTTTTTTTTTTGACGTTTTCGAAAGGCCATGAAAAAGGTTGAACTAACATATCAAATTCCTGCACTAACAATTTCAGTTATCGATATTTCGACGCATCAATGAACCGAATCAACAAACACTTTAAACACTAAGGCTTTGATTCTTCGCTACCTCTACAAAATCACATGTAAATGCAGGAAAAACAAGGAAAAACTAAATTTAACTGGACAATTGAGCTAAACATTTCAGTTGTTTTAATGAATTTATGAATTTTGTCAAATTATTTTCTATTATAATTTTTTTCCAGTAAATCAAATACATATCATGCCAAAAAATGCATCAGTTTATTCTAATTCTATTCTAATTTTAATTCAATACGATGATTTCATATTCGCTCCTCACTCAATTTGCGATTTCACTCCGAACATCTTACTTGTAGTGTCAAATGTTTTCATTATCATAAATTATCAACAAGTTGTAAAAATTTGTTACAATATTACTTCACATAAAAGATTATGATTTCGTACATCTAATTAATTCAAAAGAACAATTTCATACTGTGCTTCGTGTCCCGATCGTACTTCAGACGCTTGCACAATTGCTTTCTTCTACATCCGATTCCGTGTCTATCTGTTCATCAAAAACCCGATTAGATCGTCAGTTTTTTCAGGTCACGTAAACAAATTATGGAGCAATTTCATGAGAAACAGCAGCAGACATACAAATTGTTATTTTCACAGCACAAAAAGCATCTTCGATGATGTTGTCGCGTCATGCCACGCCATAGATATGTTGTTCGAAAGCGCTGTGCTAGCAGAAAATCATGTTGTAATTTACGTTCTAATCAACAACAGGTCGTCGTTGTTTTCTACATTAATCGGCCAAGAACAAACAGGTGGTCGTAATGAAGGCGATGACACGATTGTAATTATTTTTTTTCTGATCCTCATATTCATGGTAGACAGACGGATTGAGAAAAAAAGACACGGATGCTGATTAATAATATTGCGGGAAGAAGCCCCCAAAAAGTTGTTTAGATCGTGTCATGTTTGAATGAAATGGAAATTCATTGAGCAAATAAACATGCCTGTAGAATATTCTGAATTCGATAATGCATGATTGAAGATCATTCTGGAGTTTTGTAGCTTCACAAAATTCATGTGGTTTCATATATTTTAATTGATATAAGACTAAGGGTGAATGAGACTAGCGCCAGGAGTGCGTATTTCTACCTTTGTCTATTTTTTCAAATATTGAAATTAAATATAATAGTACATTATTCATGGCCAGTGTTTCTCAAGACATTGGAAGTAAAAATTTACTAAGCACAAACAGTTATGGAAAATATTTGATGAAGCAAAATTAGATCCAAAAATGAATCTTGTAATTTCATCTTCTCTATCAAGAAGCATTACAATTGAAGACACGTTAGTATCTGAATATATTCGTGTGTACATTGGTGGTCTTTACAAAAACAAATACTCAAAAGCTATTACGGAAACAAAAATCGTGTCACTAACTACATCTGTTGTACAATATTATTTCATTATCAAACACGAAACAAAAACAAACAAAAAATTGCGCCACTTTAAAACAGTGTACAATCGTCCAAATTAAATTAATGACAGTCTCTCTACTGTCGTCCACTTTACTATTATTATGCAATGTGCTAATGATTATCACACGTCTTCTTGCGAGGTGTGATTATCGCAATGAGATATAACACGCAAAAATCTCTACTTCTTATTCTCCTTTCCTTTTTCAAGCGAACATGTTCCGTAGTTAAACAGCGATTACTAAAAATTCGACTAATCTAAAATCCGCGCTTGTTTAGTAGTTGGTCAGTGTAGTGAAGTCATATTTATTTAGCTTTTTATGACTTGCGTTTCGTCCTAAATGACTTTGCGCATTGCACTTTTGTCTGAACTCTTTCACAGCACCCGTCAACACTATCTTTTCATGTACAACTGGGCATTCGTTTAAGGCGGAATTTAATTCTGCAATTAAAATTAAAATATGCATGTGAATTCTTACAAATTACAAGATAAACTTGTGCCCGGCATCATTCACGGCAATTAAATGAAGCTCGACATTAAATCACCGATGCGGATAGATGTTGCAAGTTGCGTCAATTTACCGCGTCTAGATATGTATTGCCTGCAGGCTTAGTTTTTTCCAATTCATTCAGTCGGTATCTAACTGTATATTTTCTATTCAGATTGTTGTAAATCAAGATTAATTGGTTGGATGTTATAAAGAGAATTGTGAGTGGCCGAGCTTTTATGACAATAGCAAACGATAATTTTTGATTATGCAATATGTACACGAATAGATTATGAGATCATTTGCAGAAATCTGATTCGAAGAGATGAAACTATCTTTGATCAGTTAGAATTTTTCTGAATAAATTTTAAATTAACTGCAAAAACTAATATTAACGACAATTGGCGGATCGGTAAATTAGGGCTGCGAATAGTTAATTATATTATTCGCAGGCTGGTATTGGCTTAATTGTGAAGATAAATTTTAATTTGTTTTCATTATCTGGTCATTCTTTCTAGTGAAAATTTCGATAATTGAGAAAAGCGGAGGTTTTTCTGATTTCTGATAAGTTTATCAATTTTCGATAAATTTTTCTATTCAAAAAGCATCGGCACATTCCAATTTTCGAATTCAAACACTTATTAATATCGAATGTCACTTTTTAACTCGAACGAATGAGTTGCACATACTAAATTGGCGTAAAATGAGTGAAGATACACAACTGGACAAAATAATGGGTGTGAACAATTTTTTTTAAAAACAAGCTTGGTTTTTTTACATTTCTTTATTATCCCTTAAAAATTAAGTTAGTTTTCAACATAAACACACTTCATCGTCATAACAAAAAAACAAAAGGCTTCACAAACTCTTTAAAAAAACTTAAAATTTAGTTAATTCATAAAATACGCCAATTTTCATATGGCCAGAATAATAGGTGTGCCCAACAAACTTAGTAATAAACATTGAAATTTCGATAGTTAGGGTCCCTTTTTATACTGGATTCGTTAGGACGCATCTAATACCCTAAATATCCGCCATTATTCTTGATGACTTTTTCAAATCTTCCAGGCATAGACGATATCAACTTCCGACAAGTTCCTACAGGAATATTGTACCAAACTTTTTGAATATTCTCCCATAGCTGCGCTTTGTTTTGGCAAACCGTCTTTGAAACTTCTCGTTTAAGTTCACCCCAGAGGTTCTCAATAGGATTGAGGTCTGGGGATTGACTTGGCCACTCAACGACGTCCACCATATGCTCTTGGAACCATGCTTTCACCAACCGAGATGAGTGTTTAGGATCATTGTCCTGCTGAAATGTCCACAACAGCGGCATATTATACTGGGCATATGGCAGCATTACCGTATCCAATTGTCCTTTGGCAGCATTGCCGCATCCAATTGTCCTGGAAATTGTCCTGGATGATTTGAACGGGTCGCGTAACTATACGATTGTCGGTCATTGGTGAAGTTTTTTTAGGTGCTCCACGGGTTTCAATGGATTTTTCCTGTTTCAGAGCATTCGTAACAAAATTTTCAGACCGTCCAATTGATGTAGCAATGAATTTGTAGGTTTTCCCCTCATCTCGGAGCTGACGAATAAGTCTTCTCTCCTCTACACTGCAGTGAGGTCCACGGCCCATATAATATTATTACAATGGTATAATTGTACCTTCATTTAGTTTCATATCCTCAAAATCTTATCTTCTGCAACTATATAACTATTTAAATTTATTCACTTTAAATTTTTACCAGCACACACCTATTATCCAGATCAATTTTGAATACCGAACAAAGAAACAACCCGCAATAATTTCCAAGAAGCAGTTTTATTACGGGGATTCCCCCATTTCATTCAAAACGAGTGCTACTCACTTGCCGTAGTGGTTTTTTTGATTGCAGAACATATTGTCTAATATTTTCTCTACATTTTACACATTTTGGGGGTTCCCACCTATTATTTTGTCCGGGTGTGTACATGTCAATGTCATCTGCAAACCAAATTTTCATGCTAAAAAGTGAGTACTACTTTTGCTAATTTTGTACGAAAATTTCACGTGAAACCGAAGTTAATACTAAGCTTAAGACAGCAGCATTACTTCCTGTTGTGTAAACAATAGTAAGTAACTTCGCAGGTTTATTTATTCATACTAACCCACGCTACAAAACAGTGATGGCCGCTAATGCCATATTTGATGACATGTCCTGGATGGCAAACCATATGGCATGCCATTTCAATGGCTGTCAACCTGGCCATATTTTGACAGTTCTGGATTTTAAAAATGGCGCTGAACCGTGATCGTGTTTCTTTTCTTATAAGCGAATTCAGGAAATGTGAATTTACAGGAATTTTAAGATCTCGGTGAGCAATCAAAATGTTTAAAGAATGTAAACGGCGCGAACCTCCAAAACGTCAAATTGTGAAGCGAAAGTTTTGAACACTTAAATTAAATACTTTAAATTTTTGAATAGGAAATAATTTTAATTTTTAATGTGAATGAAATAAATGAAACTTTTGAATGTTCCCTATTCCCTTCTACCTTTGTACATCAGCGACACATTTAATAGTTTCACTTTCATCTTAAATTTCACCCGTTTATACAAAAATAGATTTATTCTAAACGCGGATTTCTCATAAACAGCAGAATTTCTCTACTCTCCATTTAAACTAAGTTTCTAACAGTATTCAACCAAGGCCCCCTAAGCCAGGCTGAACACCTTTTCAAAAATAGCTGATTTTAAGGATAAGTCAGTGCTTGTGCCGATCTCTTGCATTTAAGATTCACTGGTTACTTAGTGATATTTCTTATTATTTGACAGTTCTCATTGCGGGACATTGTGTCAGAGTAGAAAAAGAGATTAACGATTGTTCTTTATACGCTGTACGCCATTTTATACGCTAATTAATTTTGCAGCCATCTTGGTTTAAAGGGCCTTGATCCAACGCTCAGATAAAGAGTACGTCCTTCTCGTTCAAAGGTATTTTAAAATGATATGGACACATCAGATGGCATGTCATGAACTAACATTCGATGCCATGGCATATGACTAATCGAGAGCTAAGGTGAAGGGCTCCTGAAGTAACGACCACAGGCAGCAATACAAACGGTCTGTGGCCTATCGAAAAATTAACATTGGTTCCAAAGTGGCTATTCAACAGTAAGTGCCATCCACGAAGTAATCGGTGCAGTAAGGTGCGTCGAAGGCGTATGTCATCAGATCGGCATTTCTAGCGACACCATATGTTTGGAATGCTTTTAATTAGCGAAATTGATAGATATGATAGAGATTCCTGAGCGACATTTCCAGATAAAGGACGATTTGTTAACGATTGAGATTATGTAAAAACTTGTCAATTGATATACGAGACAAACCAGGGAAATTTCCGCAGAAATATTGTTGCCAGAGCAATGGAATGGTCTATTCTGGGACCAGACCTTTGGAATGTAGCATATGACGGTCTCCTGCGCCATGAAATGCTAGAAGATGTACCTCTGGTAGATAACGCTGATGATGTTGCAGCTATCAGAATTTCCAAAAATTTTTACGCAGCTCAGCTCAAATTATATGAAGTAAAGAAAGGGTTGAACGCTGGCGAAAAAAAGGGTTCCAACTGTTATACCCATGATGATTGGCTCCGAAGTAGTCGGGACCAGAAAATCAGCTAATTACTTCGGAATGACTCTTGCATGGAACCTGACTTACTGGTAAAAAGTAAACGAAAATCCTCATTGGATCTAAGGATTGAAGCTGGTAGAGAGCTCCATCACAAATTTACAATCAATGTGAATACGAGTATGAAGTGATTAGTTTCATGACTTACGTTACCCTTGATTAACTCAGGTGCCTATTCAGAGCTAGGAGAACTCAAAACTCGGTGCGCGGTCCCCCGCCCACACACGAAGCAGGTGCTCAAACCAGTAGGCTACTTAAGCTTCTGACTCAAGGGTTGTACATCCGAAAAGCATGTAATCTCGCTGAGCACATTCATGGCGATTGCTTTGCATTTGAGAGGAACGACTTTCAACTAGTACAACTGGAGCATGGATAACAAGGCTGATTCACGCCATAAAACTTTGGCTTAGTCGTGACTACGGCGAAATAAATTTCTACCTGAGTCAATTTCTATCAGGACACGGCTACTTTAGGAAGTACCTTCAAAGAATGGGCAATTATGATGCAATGCACACTTTCTTCAAATGCGTCCACTTCAACACCAGAGACGATTGTAGAGGCGATGCCACATTAAAGGAATGCATGAGTACTTGTGTTGACATACGCAGAGAGCAACTGAAAATAGAAGAAATTGTTAGGGCACCTGATAGGCGCTAGAGACACGGCTGAGTCGAAGTAATTCGAATGTAGTCCCGGTTTGGTTTTATGTTTTTTCACATAATCTTCTATCACAAACCTTATGGAGGCTTTTTCGTCAATCGTTTACACACAAATAAACTTGGTCGGCTTATTCTTTTGTAAAAACCCTCATCATTATTTGCGAAAGTGTCAAACTTAGTTTCGTGTGTCAAACCCTTAATTTCATTTAAGAAAGTACTGAATTGATTTATGGAACCCATGGCTTCGAATTGAAACCGATATATAGATCACTTTCTACTTCTAATTCTTAAAAGAGAATATCAAAACCAACATTGTTCGATTGCCGTAAAATCTTCGGAAATTGTTGGAGCTAAGTACATAAATTTTGTAGATAGAAGATCGCATTTTTTGGGCGAATTGTTAAACTTGTAATGTTAAACTTTTGTTTCAAATTTACTCGAAATGCCAGGCAGCCACTTTTTCTTAAAATATCACCCAGTTTGAACCAGAAAATATCTTCAGAAAAGCTAATTCAAAGATATTTGACTATTTTTAATATGCCAACGATAAAAGGGATCCAGTTAAATTTTAATATTAAGTTATGTTTTTATTAACAATTAATTGAACTATTTGTAATTAATACAGGGTTTTAGGGACATAACAAATTTTGTATATAAATAAAACACAGGATAATTGAGATATCGGGCTGAAATTAATTCAAAGTGTAGTACACATGTTATATTTTAGTATAAAATTCGCTTTTTTCACATTGCAAGTTTGCAGCGACGAATTCTTTAGATCCGATTTTCCACCATTCTTTCTACACATATCGACAAGAACGTCGGCGATTTTGCGTTAGATATTGTTCTTGATATTTTCGAATGTTATTAGCTTGTACACATAAACTAACTACTTAATGTAACCCCATAAAAAGAAATCCAACAGCGTAGGATTGTCAAATCCATCCAATTCGTACTAAAGAATAGTCATCCAACATGGCACAACAATGAACTCCATTAACTGTAAGCCCGGCCGTACGATGAGAGACGTGTGGTACGTGCAGCGTCGATCTGACACAGCGCGTGTTTTTGTTAGATGAATGATCAAATAAGACACCACAAATTGATGGTGTGGCGCGCCGCTCTGCCTCGAGCCACAGTTCCCCGTGCCACACGCGTCTCATCGTGTGGCCGGGCTAACCTGGCGATCATTTTCATCAACGAAAAAACACGGTCCAATAACACCTCCGGTATGAAATCCACAATACACGGTTACTTTTGTGGATGCAATGGAGTCTCTGGAGTCTCTTCGATAGCGCATATTATGCTTCATCGCTGCAATTTATGGAATTTAGAATTTTCTTCTAACTTTTTCAGAGCCCAGTGGGAGAGGTTTCGCGCTTCAAATGATCAGCAGACTTCAGTTCTGGAGTTGACTTATTCTTGTAAATGTGTGAGCTAAGATCTTTACCCAAAATTCACCACAATGTGTACTGAAATATTCAAAATTCCTGTGAGCGCGAACAATTTACTGATTTGACGCATTTTGATCTGAAGCACTTATGGTTGCGATATGTTCGATGCTCGAAAGGTTCTGTTTTCTCGCTAGAACAGGAACGCTTGATACTGAATATGTTGACTCAAATTGATCCACTATAACACGCACGGCCTGTCTGATAGGATGATAATTGCGGTCACTGACTCAGAATTTCAGTAGTGATTTTTAATACTTTCCAATCACTAAAATACAAAATTGTTATGTCGCTTTTCAAGAGCCTGATATAAGCGTAGTAAGCTTGTTGCAAGCATAATAAGAACATATTGAACGAAAACACTTCTGAAATCATTCTTTTTGTTTTAAATTGATCCCTTGCAGCATATGTAAACCTTTTAACTATAACACAGAAGAACATTTCAACTGAATCTATAATGCAAAAATACAGTAATTATAGTCGTAATCCTTCCATATCTGGCAAAAAAGGTCATATGACACTGAACATACATATGTATATAGGATCAAAAGGGGAGAGTGTAGCTAAGTTAATATCAATTTTAATACGGTTGGTGTGAATCAGCAATATCTTGGAAATTATAGTGAAGTCAAGATAATAACACCGCAATTGAAGGTAAAAATCTAGATAATAATACCTATTGAAGATGATAATACCAAAGATTCTGACATCACCGAATTTCTCACTGTATTCGCTTAGTGTAGGTAAAAATAGAAAATACTAAATTGCGTTGCACAACAAAGTTTAAAAAATTCTATAGAAACTGCTTAAGCCATTCAAATAGGCGCCTAGTTACCAACAAGAAACTCTCGAATAGCATACAGTAAATTCCGAAGAAGAAAAAAAAACAAAATAATAAAACCACATAATATTTACTTATCTTAGTTTCCAGTGATAATTACATGATGTATTTTTACACTAGTTATATGCCCCAGTAGAACTGAAACCCGAAACCCTAACCTATATATCATAGCTTCTGTCGTTTCATTTTACAAAAGAACACAATGTTTCCAGAACATCTGTTCAATGCAACTAAAGATTAATTTTATAAACCAAATGATCGTGCTTGATTCGAAATTAATCTATTTTTATGCGTATTTACCATACACAACTTATATGATATATATATACTATTAATATAAATAATATTACTCACACCCTGCGCTTTTTTGTGGTTAATCAATCGCTGATCAGTTTTCCGGACCATAACGACGCGTGACAACGAACCGCAATCATGCGATGAGCTTACTGTTGGTATTCTGGTGGCATCGATTAAGACCGGTCGTGCAGTCCTGAAAGATAGAAATAATAGATTATTCACAATAAAAGATTTTTCACAATAAAATTAAAGCTAATTTATGAAACAATTGATGATTACAAATAATTTTTGACGGATTTGAAATTTCACATGTGTGAACTGTCGTGAAATATAACATAGAAATTCTTTTAATGTTGACAACATTTTACGTAATTTAGCATCCACGGCTAATATTTATAATAAAAAGTTGGAGATTTGAAGCCAAATTTAAAATAAGAAATACTTCAGACTCCAGAGCATAATAAAACTTTTAATCTTGAAAATAATAAGAATTCTTTCCCACATTGGGTGCCAAAATCAAATGCCAGTTTTGTACCTGATTCCTATCATTAAACAGTACTAATTATATTTTTCACAATAAAAACCATTCTAAAAAAAACATTTTTAACAAATAATACTAAGTTTCTGTACAGGTTCTTACCATCAAAGCCAGAAGCCATTCTCAACAACATCAGGGTTTCGCAAAAACTAACATCATACATCCATCGTTAAGCACTTCCGCCATTAATCGCTAACAACAGAAACGAAAACTAGAACGGAACGTTTCTAAACAATCGACAAATTGACCAAACACTTAGCATGCAAATTAACAGTATCCAGTGAGCATAGCCACACTAGTCGTCTGGTCATTCATTCAGCCAAAAAAAGACAATGTAATAATCAGTGGCACCAGCTCGATAATAAGACGATAGTTCCACGGCTTTTGCCATGCAATGGTCATGTCGAGAAATTCAATTCGCGATGACATCGAATTACACACGTCGAATATTAATATCACAATGGGTCGTGAAGTACAAACACCTATTATTACTCGGGCACTCAAGTTCGCATCAGGGACTCCTCATACCGTAACCGGACAACATTATATCTTGCACGTATCGGTACTTTGCATAAAAGAACTTAATGAACATAGTCCGACACCTAATACGACATAAAACAGGTGCCACCACAGTGCCAGGCCGAGGCCGATGACGCACGATTGCCTATATCTTTCCGATTAGCTCAGTCCTTCATCGAGCTTATAGCAAGCAAACCTATAACCGATACTTGTTGAATATCTTTAGCCGAGCAGCGAAAGTTATTAATTTCTTCGTCACGCCTTCGAGAATTTCTTCAGTTGGATTCATTGAACCACACCGAACTAGTAAACAAACGAAAGGTGTACCGCAGTGTGATTGAAATACCGGAAGATGATTGAAATGTTATTTCGATATCGCTTGCATCCTCTTATAGGTTTAATTGGCCGGCCCAGTCAACAGCCTGGACATAATGCGATCTGAACTGACTGGGTATGGCGGAGCTGGCGGAAATCTTTAGTACTTGAACAATATTGAGCAGTACGAGGAAATGTTGTGAGAAAAAGAAGAAATATGAATAGCTTATCATCAGGTGGAACGATACATGATTGGACATGGTATTTGTTAGGTGGCAACTGTGTTACTAAAAAATCTACATTTACTGTGTTACTAAAAAATCTACATTATGTGAATACATAAGAAGCCATGACTCATTGAAATTAATTATTTTATGTAATGAATCAACTGAACCCAAAATAAAATTAATTTGGAGACATTTAGATATTAGATTAGATATTATATTGTTATTATTTTATCAAATCTATTTAAGCACCAATCATTTATTTATTTCTACCCTGTGAAATTATGTACAAACGTCACGACTGTTAATGTGGATGAAATTTCACGTTCAACTTAACCATTAACCTTTCTGAATGTATGAATATATTGTGTTGTCTGTGACATCTTTTGCAGGTCTTCCATATTCAAAAGTCATATGACACCTGTTGACAGTGGTGGCTGAGCAAACTGTCTTACATATATAATCTATCTAAAAGAGTCATTACGAGTAAGTGTTTTAAAGTTTTTACAATTGGTATTTTGTTATTGATTGATTAAAATATTGATTAAAAAACGCTTTGAAAAAACCTACCAGTTGCAGCTTTAAAAGATACGTGATTAAATTAAGTTGTTCCGTTGAAAGTGTCAATTTACTGATGACTCATGAATATACCTCTTTATTCGAGAATGTATCCGTGAAATGTTCTTGAAAGAGATGTCTGGAGTCATTAAAATGTTGGATATCATTTGACTTGAGTATTTTGACTTTTGCTCGTTTATTGGCTGCTCTTTCAATGCTGTTGATAGTTTCAAGTACATTGGCATGATCTTTGACTCTAACTAAGTTGAAATTCCGCCATCATTTACACATCATTGCCAGAGCATCTAGTTTTTCTGACTTTATCATTAGATTTTCTAAAACTTTGAACCTTTCCACCTCTTTATACCTTGTTTTCTCCTTCCGTCCGTAGTGGTCTAGAATACTGTTACCAAATTTGGTGTCCCTATCATAGATACTTGATCGATGCGGTTGAATCGGTGTAACACCGATTCATCCCGTTCGTTATGCTATAAGTTCAGTATTCTTCATTGTGATTGTAGTATGCGTTTCTTCATCCTACCAATCCCTTCTCATTAGTCACGCAGAGTGTTCCCCGACGAGTGCCTCCTTTTTAAACTTTTATATTATTTGACTTGAACAGTCACTTTTCTATTACAGAATCGGGCCGTCCTAATATAACCTTATTCTACTTTAATGTTTCTTTTTTCCACCCAAACTCCTCTTGTTTTTCCCCAATTTCGCGTTTGCCTCGTCAGCACAACAGCCTTAGCTTTGCTCCTCTTCTCCGAACGTTATCTGTGCTCAACTGTGCTTTAAAACTTAGCGTGCTTTCTTATACTATCAATATTTCCTAATTTATTCCGTTATATTAGTTTCTTTTTACGGTCAGTTCACCTTCTTCGCATCCAGTTTCACATTGT
This sequence comes from Nemotelus pantherinus, assembly GCA_963978885.1. Classification (NCBI taxonomy): domain Eukaryota; kingdom Metazoa; phylum Arthropoda; class Insecta; order Diptera; family Stratiomyidae; genus Nemotelus; species Nemotelus pantherinus. Next base: position 235,935,720 of record OZ022264.1, on the reverse strand, counting down.
AGTCTAGCTATTTGAATCTATCCGCTTTCATAGTTTTTACGTTGTACGTTTTTACTAATTTTCGAAGAAAATTAAACTCACTTCGCCGAAAATTCATATTTCTTTATATATATATATATATATATATATATATATATATATATATATATATATATATATATATATATATATATATATATATATATATATATATACATATATATATATATATATATATATATATATATATATATATATATATATATATATATATATATATAAAATATATATATATATGTATATATATATATAATATATATATATATATATATATATATATATATATATATATACATATACATATATATATATATATATATATATATATATATATATATATATATATATGTATATATATATATATATATATATATATATATATATATATATATTAGCAAAATGATTAAGAGAGATAATCTCTGGAGTGGCCGATCCGATTAAGCTGAAATTTTCGGAAGACGTAGATGTATATAGTATGTAGGTAGGTCCACGACTTGCTAAAATTCAGATATCTTGACTTAAACCTTTTGGCGGCGCCGAGCGTTTTAGTGAATTTTGAGGTACTCCTATATTTTCAAGCAGTGTAAATTTTTGTTACAAAAAGTATTGGAAATGAAAACTTATTATGTTTTAAGCTTGTTTATGATAAAGAATTGCAAGTTTTGAGCCGTGTGTGGGTGAAGCGTGTCTAAAAGTAGGCAAGGATTTTTTTTTCAAATTTTGATTTGTCATTACTTCTGACAAAAACATTGGATCATGGTGAAATTTGCAGAGCGTATTGAACTTGACTAAAATTTAACATACATGGATTTCCAAGGTAGTGCAGGTAACCCTGTAGCTGTGGCAGGCTCCTGAAAAAAAATCCTTCAAATCATTGACCCTCCTGAATTTTTTTTGATTTTTGACAAAAAATTCAAATCATTGATAAATTCTAACCTTTTTCCATCATGTCAAATTAAAATTTTGCGAATTCCGATTTGCACAAGAACGGCCACCCATCACCAAATTACCTCTATTTTCAGCACTCGAAAGTTCTGTTCACGAGAACTGACGACCGCATTATCCGATCATAATGAAATTTACAGGACATGTTGGTATTAATTAGGACCAGGTCTGATAGAAGTGATTTTGAAATGCGGCCATTCCTATGGCAGTGGTACCATCTTGAAAAATCACTAAAAAAAAATAGCTTTTTGGCCTATAACTTCCGATTCAGCCATCACATTTAAACGAAATTCACACAATATTTGGATCTTTAGATAACATTTGGTGAAAATTTGGCTGAAAAATTAGAATAGAATTGCCAGCTATGGTGATTTTTGGCTCATAAATCTTGCAAATTTGCTCAGCAAAATAAAGCTTTTTTCCCTATAACTTCCGGTCTAGTCATGAAATCAAAATGAAATTCATGCAGTAAATAAACTCTGATGTGAAACAAATGTCGTAGGAATTTCGTACAAAAATCATGAAAGGGCTGCCAGCTATGACCATTTTTGTAATTTTTTGGAATTTCTTTACTGAGCGATTATGTCATTAGATTTGCAAATGGGAATGATCCTGCAATGAAAATTAGCAATAAATATTAACGCTTCACCCGTATAACTTCCAGCGCAGTGATTCAATCGAAACGATATTTACTGGTTGGGTTTAACTTAACGTGAAGCAGATATGGTATATATTTTGCTTTGCTGCTGACACTGGGTAACCAGCTTTAGCCATTTTCGTTAATATTGTACCAATAGATGCTTCAAATTACATACTCATATGCAAAGCATTTGTAATAAAAATACGAAACCAATTTTTAAATTTTCCGAGTTTTGAACATTTTCGGATGGCAGCCTCAAACAACGTTTAATCGCTAAAACTTTAGATGAAATCCTCCGATGAGAACGAAATTCAAAGGATAAGTTGATTTAAGTGCGAGCTTGTTAAGGTAAACTTATTGCTACTTCGTTGGGAAAGTGTTGCCAGCACTGAACATTTTCATCATTTGTGTTATAGTTGAGTTTTGTTGCTCTGGATAAGGAATGGTTGATATGATTCTACAAAAAAGTGTATTACGTCTTTCCACATTTTCACTTAAAGGCAATTTTTTCCAAAATTAGTTTTCTATCGGTTCTGATGCGCTAGACTTTTTTTAATTCGAGAACTTGATACGTTTTTTTACTGATTTTCTTAATAAGTACACTATTCAGCTATGGCTTCAGTGGTTCAAATTTATTGGTATGAATGCTGTGAAATGTGAAATGAAATGTGGCTCTGCAGGATGCATAAAAAGCGATCAAAGGCAGTAGACGGATCACTAGCCAAATATACTTCCTTCAACATCTCAAAATTGCAAGTTTATATTTTGATGTGGGATTCAACTATGTACCATTTCGATCAGTGCTGTTATAAGTTAGCTGAAGAAAAATCAAACTAAGGTCAAGACAAGGTTTTGAAGATTGAAACAAGGGTTCAGTAATTACAGATTCAAACCCATATGATGTCAGTTGAGGTCGCTTTTATAACATATAGCAACGTCTCCAGCAGAATATGAATCATTACACGTATCAGAAAAACTATAGCCAGGGATGTGAAAGTCAGCTGTTTCGGAGCTGTATAGAAAACTAGCAAAATTAATTTGACAACCGATTGATAGAAAATTAGGACATCTTCACCAACAATTAATTTAAATAAGAACTGAAAGACCTTCCAAAACACAAATGAAACTTTCTCAGCAGTGAATTGGTACAACTAGCAGTGACCAACTAATAAAGGAACAATCTAATCCAACCAATGAAATCAGGACCGAATCTTAGAAATAGAGGCTGGTTACTCATACATATTTCTTTGTCTGTAGCTCCTGAGATCATTCACGAGAGCAAAGTAAACGAAGAACGAGCAGCCAAAATTTAAATTAATATTTGCGCACAATGTGGGCTAGAAGCCAAATTTTCTACTCTAAATTTTGCTTTGAAAATCGAATTTTTGAATTTTTATATTCCAGACATTATCATAGGTTACACTAAATCTTTATTCAACCATTAAAACAGCTAATTTTTCCAAATCTATAATTCTCTTCCCTTTTCCTTGAATGTATAATTAATGTAACCTTTCAAGCGGCCTATAAATCGACCTCCTAATACTCTCCTAGTACAGCAAAATTTCCAAACACTATGTGACCGTCAATTAATCCTGACCTACAAACAATCGATTTTCTATTGCGTGTTTATTTCGAGCGGAACCAATTTAGAACTATCTAACTAAAATAACGTGATGTTCATAATAATGACTGTGATTATGTTGGATCCGAAACAGGTGCAACCTCTACGATAGTCTTCATGTTCCCAAATCTGAAAATCAGATAGCACCCAAGTTACGCTTCTCAAATACTGATTAAATTGTTTACTTTTCCGATTCAATGATATCATCGTCAAGGTCTATCGATTTCATTATCTAGCCGGTGAATTAAAACGTCCCAACACCGCCGACATCGGGTCGTTTGATGATGATTCAACAAGTCAACTTGTCAGCAATTTAGATTCCCTGGAGCGTAATACACATGATTTCACGTCAGGTTGCACACTGACGAGCAGTCAAAATACTGACATGACTATGAACACAATGTGAGTAAATACTAAGTTCAGATCGAAAAATTTCCAATTTTTCATAGTGTTTTCATGACACATTCTACAACATGAAAAAATCTGCAGGAAATTAGATGTTCGAAATACTCTCATCAATGTTTGGACAGAAAATAATTAAGATCAATAAATTTTCCGCACTTAGACTCACTCAATCGAACAATTTTCACTCGCATACGCAAGATTGCGAGGAAAAATATACACAAATCGGAAACAGACTTCCATTCGAACGAAAGTAATTAGCGTCGAGTGTTTCGTGTTCGCCGATTAAAAGCAATACTGGTCTGTGTTTACACGAAATTGCAATGAATCGATGGTGAGAATAAAACTTTTCATTTTGCATACAAGTTCAAGGTTAATGGAAATTGCGATGATAATTGCTCAAAACAGTCATTTGCATTTCCATAGTAGCAAAGAAAAAATCGAAACTTGGCTCATGTGTACGGATGCGAATCCATACTGCACAAATACAATTTTTTTCCAAACATATAGCAATAGACACATTGAAAACAGTTGAATAAAGATAGAAAATTACTTAAAAGTAAGGTGTTTTGAAGTTTTTAGTTTTGAAAGCAAGGTTTAGGTATGCAGCTGTGAGAAATTCAATCAATTTATGGCAATGAACGCAATTTAATAGATTGAATTAAAAGCCTTGTGTTTGTTTCATAAGGCAGAACCTCTGTCGCGGTTGAGACTGGCTAGCAATTGTTGATTGCTAGCCAGTCTCAAGCCTGATCATCATTTTCATGCTTGATTTACTGACAAAAGAGTATAAAATATGATCAGTTTAGAACGAAGTCCTGCAGAGCTGTTTAGCAAAATAAAATGTTATTTAACATACAATTTGTAAGCTGCATTTGAATGAAATTCGCGTTCTGCGTGATAGTATTCAAGCCATTGAACATATTTAAGGTTAAGTTAAGGACTAACATTACAAAAACCAAGCTGTTTTTTGGTACGTTACCCGCTTCGTCAGCAATTAGAAATAAAAATCGGTTCCGCTCCGGACCTCTTGATGAGACTAAATGCGTAAGTTGGGTAAAGTCCCGGTTTTTCACTATTTATTAAAGCCGAGTGACGAAATTGCTGCTTACTTAAATTAATTAAAACTTGGGTACTCGATTTTGATTCAAATTCACGATTGGTTGTAGGATTGAACCAGAGTCGTACACACACGCTACTGAATGGCATTCTGCTTTCTAGGTTAAAGTAGGACCAAAAATTATCAAATTTTAGTACAGACAAGTGAATAGGCAAGTATAACTTTGTTCAATTCATTTAATTTTAGTCCACTCGCCCTGACCAGTATGTTAGTTTTTCGTTCTAAGTGTGCAAACGAAGAAGACTTAATGTTTGTTTCTTGCTTTAAAAGATAAAGCAAATTGTATTTTTAGTTATTCCAAAGATACACAAGCTTCGCTGCTTTTTGGACTATTATTTCGAAATAGAAACCTAAAAAGAGGAAAGACATTTCAATGAGTAACAAAGGAATTGCACTCCACCCTTTTTTCACACTGTTAATTTTTTCAAAGCATGGACTTTACACCGTCACCGGAGAAGCTTTTACCTTTTAATGTAATGAAAACGAAGCGTTGCAAAAGAAAATATTAATTTAAGTTTTTCGAGCCTTAATATTAATAAAATCAAACGAATGTCTTTTTTTGAGTACGATTGTTTTTTTTTTAATACTTTGTTCAACTAGACTTTGACCAATTAGGCATTATACCAAATACCCACAATTCGCAGCTCTAAGAATTATAGTCTTTTTAGGTATTAGCGTTTCTAAAAAAATGAACAGACGATGTGAGGAATTCGGAAAATCTTGGGTTAAAATAAAATGTGCTTAACCCAAATGCATGTATTTAGATTAAAATAGTATGGTTATGATGCTTAATCTAGAGAGCAAAGGTCAATCTAAATCTCTTTAACATAAACGTTCTATCTACATTTTAATACTTTCGAGACATTGATTGCGTGACACTAAATAGGATAATAATTAATAATTATTTAAATATTTCAATAGCGTTATATTTATAGCCATTTATACATTTTTGAAATAAAAGATTGAGTGCTCAGAAATCGTTCAAGCTCACCACGCTGAATATCTCATTTACCTTTTTTTCCGACTATATCATCTGCTTAACCGAAACATGCTTGGCTGGGGATATGTACGATAACGAACTTTTCACTCTTCAGATCGTTTTTTGAAGTGATCGTGTTCGACCTACATTAGGAACAAGCGATAACGGTAGTATGTTAAATGCTGTTTACAGGTCTCTTCTGGAAACACAATGTGGCGACTTCTTCTATTGAATGTGTTGCTGCTTGAGCTAACTTTACTCCCTACACAATTTTTATTTTTTCTGTTCATTGTAATTTTTCAATTGCAATTTATGACAAATTCTTCGATGAGGTATTTAGCTACTCCCGAAATAGCTTCCTAATTGCTTCAGTTCTAATATGCGGCGATTTCAAATTTCCGAACATCGTATGATCACATAGCTTTTCTTCGCAGATCTCATCTGACATTTCCTTTATTATCTCATCCTTATTTTCATTGTATTCTCTTTTTTCAACTTTATCTTCAATACAAACAAAATTATCTCTTTTGCTCTCACATGATCATTCTTTGCACTGCTTCCATTTCCTACCACCAACATCAGACTTACTTGCGTCGTTCTCCTATTTGAGTCACAATTTAGGTTGATGTTTAGACCAGTAGAGCTCTTTTTTGAACAGTACGCTTAAACTACCATAAAGCAGACGTCGTTGGTATAACAATTGACATGAACTGAATTGATTTTCCATTTACTACGGTCTTGCAATTGATAAACTTGTCCTCGAATTTCACAACTTCCTTCCAAACTAATTTCCTATTTCACTACTTCCAGCAGCCCGCACAATAGCACTCCTTGGTTCCGACGTGATGTGGTCTCAAGCCTAAGGATGCAACCCACACTAGATTTAGCATTAAAAAACACTGATGATGATTTCCTTGAATTTTCAGAATTGCCGTCAACCAGGCTTTCCAATCTTACCTTGTGAAGTTCCCCACGCTGTTTTATCTTCCTTTTCTATCATTGACATAAATTTTCTAGAAATTACTTGAGTTTCTTGATAACAATGTCGGTTGTGGTCCTAACGGTACCTCAAACCAGTTGGTCAAGTCAGTTTTATCGTCCTTTTGTCTATTGAATTTAACCTCACCTTCTCAGCCAGTTGAAAATATGGTTATATTTTACCCATCTCCATTCTGATGTTCCAAGTTGCATTTCCCACTATCGTTCCATTTCCGTATTTCCTCGCTTTGACAAAGTTCTTGAAAGAAAGTTGTTTACAACAGGCTGCCTCCTCTCCTGCATCCTTTCGTAGCTCTTAAACAACATTTTTCACTGAAAAAAGTCCACATGGCGCCCAGAGCCATGTAACATAGCGCATTATTTATGGTCCCATACGCCATGTACATAGTACTCTGAGCCATGCAATATGGCTCCCAGCGCCATAATGTCAGAATCTACATAGCGCGTGGTCCCATGTAACATGGCGTAGCATTTATGGTCCCACACGCTATGTACATAGTACCCTGAGCCATGCAGTATAGCTCCCAGCGCCATAATTACATGGCGCAGAAATTATGGCCCCACACACCATATTACATAGTACCATGAGCCATGTAATATGGCTTCAGTTGTTACTGCAATTATAACTCGCAGCCATACTGTGTGAGGGGATGTATAAATGTCAGCAAGTGGCGTATGAGTATATCCATACATGACAATGTTTGTCAATGATCTCATGAAATCGTATTGATATTCACTATAATTTTGCTACCTGCTATTGATTTTAAACGTAATGACAACTGTCCGAATGATAGATTTAACTGATAAATTCAACTTTACAAGCGGATTCAGAATCATTTAATATATTTGACTAAAGTCCCCCACGCCATGTGATATAGTCCCCCACGCCATGTAATATAATCCTCCACGCCATGTAATATAGTCCCCCACGCCATGTAATATAGTCCTCCACGCCATCTAATATAGTCCTCCACGCCATGTTATATAGTTCTCTACGCCGTGTAATATTGTCCTCCACGCCATGTAATATAGTCCTCTACGCCATGTAATGTTGTCCTCCACGCCATGTAATATAGTCCTCCACGCCATGTACTATAGTCCTCAGCGCCATGCACTATAGTCCTCCACGTCATGTACTATAGCCCTCCATGCCATCTGCATGGCGTGGAGGACTATAGTGCATGGCGTGGAGGACTATAGTACATGGCGTGGAGGGCTATAAGCATAGCGCCTGCTCCTATCTACTTTTCGCCATGTATTATGGCGTGTGGCGCTATATTTTATCATAATCCCCAAATCGACTATGAACGTGGCGCCAGAAGTCCATAAATTATGGCGTCTGGCGCCATGTGTTTTTTCAGTTTTTCATCAAATTCTAACCTTATATCATTCACAAACTTGATTGCTTCTGTTTTAGACCAACAGAAATAAGTGCATGTAGTATGTATACACTAACATTTCCCAAACTTTTGATTCTGTAGGTCACATAATTCTTCTTTGCAAAACTTAGAAATAGATGTATATAGGGAGTAGGTCCATGGTTTGTTAAAATTAATTCACCCTTTGGAGGTGGCGGGTATTTTAGTGAAGTTGCAGGTACTCCTATGTTCTATGTAGAGTACATTTTCGTGCTCATGATGGAGAATTGGAAATTTTGAGCCCTGTGTGGGCGCTGAGTGCCTAAAAAGAGGCAAGGATTTGAAATTTTCTAAATTTCGAGTTGCATAAATTTTCAGCACTCGAAAATTCTGTTCACGAGAACTGACGACCGAACATTATGAAATTTACCGGCCATATTAGTATTAACCAGGAACAGGTCTGATAGAAGTGATTTTGAAATGCAGGTAGCCCTCTTACAGTGATGCCAACTTTAAAATTCACTGCGAAAAAAAAACTGCTTTTTAGCATATAACTTCCGATTCAGCCAACAAGTTTTAACGAAATTCACACAGTACCTGACAGCGATATTTGGTAGAATTTTGGTTGAAAAATTAGAATAGAGTTGCCAGCTATGGACATTTTTGTCACCTAAATCTTGTAAAGACAATTTCTTCAAAAATCAGTTTTCTAGCAGTTCTGATGAGCTAGAGTTTTTTTATCTTGGTTTTCAATCAAAGTTTCTGGTTGTTCATCTGCATTAACTGTGCACTGCTCCACTTTTTCCTTTTTCTGCCAGCTTGCGGAAGTTCCTCAGGGTTCGATTTTGGGTCCATTATTATTCCAAGTTTGCATCATCATTTCTTTCTTGTTTGCTGATGACTTCAACGTGCTCGTATTAATTGAATATATACAGCTACAAAATCATATTTATTCTCCGTGCGACTGGTGCTCTGAAAATTCACTTACTCAAAATGTATCAAAATATGATCAAATGTCTTATTCATACAAAATGCCTTTCTTAATCTGTACTTATTTTTTGTACGGATCTTCTATAACGGCTGTAGGAAGTTTGAAAGACCTTGGTGTGTTCAAAGCTCAAGTTTTACTAGAGCCTCTACCTCTTTTTTCCTGTTTTTTTTTTGTCCACTTGTTCGTAGATTCTTAAAACATTGTGGTCAAGTGCGGTCTCCCAGCCGTAAATATCTCAATGATGCAGTACCATTTGTTTAGCGTAAGTTTACTCGCTCATTGTTTTTTAAACGCCATATCCGTTACGGTGGGTATTCTGTCCTTATTCCTAATTCTTTTATTAGAGTCCTGGTAAGTGTTCTTTGACGAGTGCTTGTTTCCAAGTTACTTCATTGTCGTATTCTCTCTGATATTGAGAGCTGTGCTCATGATCGAATCGATCAGATAGATCTTTGTTAATGTTTTCTCTACCTTTGTGCGAACGATGGTTTACGTATACGCAGGAACCAAAACGACCTTCCGCCTGTCTCCTTCCTACTAACGTTCTCTCAGTTTAAATATAGAATCAAAATTGCAATTCTAAAAACCTCTCAACATGCTTGATTATTATTTTATTATTATTACTGTATTTTTTCTATTATCTTTTAAGTATTCCTTTTATTCGTTAAGGTTTGACATATGTATCTTTTGAATTCTATGCGCTGTTAATTTCTTTCGTCTTTTTCTGCTTGTTTTTAATTATTTCTTTTTTTTATTATTATTTAATTATTTCTTTTTTTATTTTTAATTAAATTGAAATGAATAAAAAAATCAATAGCGTAGTTTTTTCTAGAATTGGTTACTACTAGTGATGGGCTCAAAAATGCCAAACAGTTTGCAAAAAACATTTCGCTGCAAAAAAACGAACGAACGGTTTTTCCAAATAGCGACAAAAAAATTTCTAAAACTAACCGTTTTTCTAAAACAAACCGTTTTTCTACAACGAATAGTTTTTCTAAAACCAATCGTTTTGGTAAAACGAACCGTTTTTCTACAACGAATAGTTTTTCTAAAGTCAATCATTTTTCTAAAACGTACCTTTTTTCTACAACGTACAGTTTTTCTAAAACCAGTCGTTTTTCTAAAACGAACCAATTTTCTTCAACGAATAAGTTTTCAAAAACCTATCGTTTTTCTAAAACGAATCGTTTTTCGAAAACGAATAGTTTTTCGTTTTTCTAAAACGGATCGTTTTATCAAAAGAAATCATTTTTCTAAAACTAATCGTTTTTGTAAAACTTATCGTTTTTCGTTTTTCAAAAACGAATCGTTTTTCGTTTTTTTAAAACGAGCCGTTTTTCGTTTGTTAAAACGAACTGCCTGGCCGTGGGAAACTCGTACCCCATAGAAAAAAAAACAAATTTCATCTTAAATATACATCTTAAATAAAATCAAACTATATCATCGAAAAAATGTTTTTAATTTGAAATCAAAATGCATTTCCTATATCCCACGTTTTTTTTTCATCTAGTCCCACTATATAATTCTGCATAATTCCAAATAACACTAGATAAACAGAACACTAGTATTTCTCCACCGTCACGAACTCTAAAACTACTAGCTACTCATGATTACAACATTAATTTTGTAATTAAATTCATAACAAGCAATAACAGAAATTCCGCTATGTTGTTTATGTCATATGTTCGAAATTCAATTGAATTCAATAACTACCATGAACCAGCACCAAATAATTCCCACATTGATTCAGCTATAATTGCAAAATTTATTGCTATCTCATCGATATGATCAAGTGCTGTAGCTAATGTCAGTATTGCGCTGCGCAGTCATCATTAGATCGACCGCAATTAATTTTGCTGATGCTGTCATTTGTACAACTTGTTAGCAACCAAAGAAAATACAACAAAATAGCAAACAGTTGCTACACGTACGTTAGCGATGACAATATTATGTATTTTCTTTCAAGAATTTATTTATGTATCAATTGTTTGATTGCTCGTATAATTGAATATAGATAGCGTGTAGGCTTGCTAAGCTTTTATAGATCGAACCGTGGTATCATCGATCCGGTCTGGTAATGTGATCCGACTTGTGTGATCGGAATTCTCACTGAATTAATGTGATGTGAATTGACAGTAAAAGACTTGTTAACAAAATGATGAATTATACATTGAATTTATTTATTGAGGTGATTTGATTTACGGGAAGGTTGGAACAGGGCGTTGAGATTATTGACTATTAAATCAATGGTGCATCTTATACATAATGAGGATTTTGATATTAATGGCTTAACCAACCTAAAACGAACAAGTAATTGACTCGAATCATTGTAAGACCAGGATCAATAGCTGGTGTTTTTTTTAGTAAGAGGACTAGATGGTTTTTAGTAAGGTTTCATTTCATACTAAACTAGAAACTTTCCGACAAACTATTTAATCTCTAGACATATAAACACTGAAGAAAAGGCGAAATTGCATTCAAAATATTTACGCTCTTTTTGAAATATCTTCTAAAATCATAAATTTATATTTATCATGATTTATTTAGACTTTAAGAACTTAAATTTTACATATAATTATTTTAAATTAAACAATTTGGCAATGCCACAATATTTTGTTCGTTTTATTTTGTCTATTTTACCAACATGGGAACACTGAATGAGCAATTTCTAACAGGATTTTATTTTGCAGCAACAGTCAAATGGTAAATTCGAGTAATTTTTTAAAATTCTCAAATGAACTATACGAAACCGAATCTAAATTTTGAGAATAGATTGATAACATTTGCTACAAAACATACCCCATAAAATTGAAATTATTTGCACGTGCAAGCAATTTCACAGAATAATTCACAATACGTTATCTCGATGATATTGAAAGAAAAATTATAGGAGCAAAATGATATTAATTTATAACTCAAACATTTGGTGGAACATGTTCTCTCCATCTAGTAGCTATGAAAAAAATACAATTATAAGCATTTAATGAATGCCAAGTAGTATTTAAATAGTGTTTTTTCCACCTATTAGTAACGACATCAGACCACCGTAAAAACTAATCGTAATTAAAAGAAAATTATTTTATTTGCTTTCACTTAGGCAGTAATAACTATGACCACATACGAATACGCAAACACAGGTGTTTTTAATAAATGTTATGTATGTAGAAGCATTTTGTTCCAAATTGCCGATAGCATAGTTTAAAAATATGCATGCATAACTAAATTAAACTAGAAATTGTGATTTGCATCAAATAAAATACAATTATTTATTGACAAATATACGACATGCAGACAAATAACCCAATAATATGAAGCTATATATTTTACTTTTTAGTCTATTTTGAAAAAAATATAGATTGAGGAAGAGGAGGAAGATTGAGTCCTCATAACCAGCGGTAGAATTGAATTCTAAAACTCTGGGGTTTTCCAAATTAATGTCTTCAGTCTATTTGAACAGATGGTGACGTTAGAGCAATTCGAATTTTCTTATCTTGCTTTGGCTTTGCTTTCCTGTAAAACAGGCGACTCAAAACGTTTGCTTGATGACAAAGTCAAGGTGTGAGTCGATTTAGTGTAATTTTATGGTGTTTGTAGGTTATGCTATCAAGCAAAGCAAACGCATTAGGATTGATTGTCTTGGCTTGTTTCGGACTGTTAGAATAGTAATTAGTTATAACAAGCTGAAGACGAAAACATCAATTCGAAAAGGCTCTCTGTAGGCACGACGAATCAAACTTCGAATGTATCTTTGGTCCAAATGCGCAAAATAAGATGCAACGGCTTGATGTCCTCGCGGAATACTCTCATATTATGGTTGGAAAGGCTGGGGCACATTTGAAAGCCCAGGACACATTTAAACAACTAAGACGATCGAGGTAGTCTACTTACGAACTCTGATGTTTGAAGAGTAATGAATGAGTAAATTCACGTTATGCAGATTCATGATATACATATAACAACGAGAGGCTGACCAAGATCAGGGGCCTTCGTCACTCGTTGAAACGCAGAATAGAAAATGCCAAACAAAGAGAGCCTTAATTGACTTTGTGACGAGGCCGATACCAATCCTTTCGACACTGGTCACCGAGCAGGCATGAACAAACTGAGGGTTAATACTTTACCGCAGTTAACACGCCCGACAATGTTCCATAACATTATCAGGACACTTGTCTCGCAACATCCTGTAACTGCTGTTACTGGCAAATAAGTAAATAAATAAATAATCGACGGTTGTAAAGCCACCGTACTAGCTTGAATCCCAAACGTAGCACTTAAAGCTGGAAACCATAGAAAACTGAATGTATTGGTGAAAGCCTTCCAATAGTGTTTGAACGAAAGAATATTCCCAAATTAATAGAACCTAAAAAGACTTATAACTAAAGATAACAAACTTTCTGTCAAACCATCATCATATCAGCCTACATATCTGCTATACTCGTTAGGTAGAATCATAGAGCGGATTATTTCAAATCGACTATTGGCAGTCAAACAAAAAACATTTAATGCCGATTTTTTCATGCGTAGTTCATTCTGAGCAACAAGTGCAGATTAACGTGTTAAAATTTCAGAACGATTGGAGAAATACGTTTTTCTTAATCATGCACGCCAACTTGAAAAAGGATGTTTCGAGAAAATCGCGGTTAAAGTTAAAATTCAATATTTTTTGCAATAAATCTTACCGAAATTTAATCTGCGATGCCTGGACCATACAATATGCCTTCTGCTTGCTCATACTTCTCCTTTTCCAAAGATTGTTGCTCCTTTCGAGCAGTTCTGGCCTCTTTAGATGCCTTAGTCGAGTATTTTTCTGCCTGGTTGATTCTTGCAGCATCTCTATTTTCTGCACGTTTCAGCGCGCATTGGCCAATTGTATTTCCCATGACTTGCATTATTTTCAAGATAGCCATAAATCCTTCATTGAATGTACATGAAGAAATATTTGTAGCCATATTTATGATATTTTTTCCACAAAAAGTAAGTTTGAGGGCCAAATTCCAAACACAAGAACTATAGCTTTCGTTATTATTCTGCGTAAAATTGCCCAAGCAGCGCTTTAATAAATCTTCTGATGATAAATCTTCTGATCGTAAATAGGCTTCGAAATTTCTTGAACCTCATCATTTAAAAGTGGAGGATGCTTGAAATTTTTTAATGTATTACTGCCAGCCGCCTCCGCCTTACGCCAGTTACACCAAGTTTTTTCTCCAACAGGACTATCAGAGTGTTGAGGGTTCTCGTCAGTTGAAATTTTTTGGTGATTTGCTGCCCTAATTTCCTTGCGCATGTTTTCAACCGAATCAGAATTTTGTCGTTTAGCTAGGCCACAATATGTTGATAAATTTTTCATTAATTTTAGTGTCAGTTGAACTTTTTTCTGACCTTTTTTTGGAGTTTCTACACTTTTTTTAGAAGCATCTTTTTCAGCAATTGTTTTTTGTTTTTTTGCCAAGGCTAACTTTTTTTTTGCTTCTTTTATAGGAGTTGACTCACTTATCTTTGTCTACACTTTGGCTTGAATCGATGTAGCGATACAGCGAAGTAAACGAAAATCATTGAAAAAATGACCTTGGCGCTTCTCATATATGCTCACATTTTTTTTTTTTTAGAATTTCAATTTTATTTTATTAAAATCATGTTTTTAAAGCTTCATTCTAATATATTCAATCAAAAAACTAAAATCGATTTTTTAAAAATTTGAAGGTGCTCTGTCCCCTTAAAGCATGTCTTATACTCGGCCAACTGGGAGCATTTTAAAGAAGCTCTTACCACTATGGGGGCCTCAATGATGGGGGACCGCTTGGGAGCACCGCATGTCGTTGGCACGTAAAACTTTGTGCTGTCCCTTATACCAACAAACCAGTTATCTGGGAAGCACTATAAAATAAAAAAAAATTCTGCACCTGACATGGATCTAAGTACTTCCAGGACAGGAAGTTTATATTCAAAAGCAACATAACCGCGTGTGTTCTGCAAAGGTCTGGAATGGACTCATCGCATGTGGAATGCAGCATACAAAAAAATATTGAGACGTTCATTCAAAGCAGAACTATCGATTTTATCGACTTAGACGTATCATTTGATCCCGGAAGTTCTTTGGATACAGAAGAAGAAAAAATATGTTTATAATGTTTAGAAAAATTTACTTTTGAAAATGTCATTTTTCTTAAAGCCTCCGACAACCGCAAATAATCGGTTTGGACCGGCGTATTGGGTCTTCTGAACTTTATTCTTCTGTATTCCTCATGAATTTAATTTGTATTTAATGAAAGTACACATTATACACATTATTGTTAATTTATTGTTGTATTAATCATTTTTTAATATTGTTGTATTAATAACTTGGAGACTCTAAGCTCATCGGGACGCTGTAAAACTGATTCTGAGCATGCGAAGGTGGCAGACAAACGCACTAAGGCAGAACGCGACTTAGGCAACAGCAAATCGATATACTAAAAGATTCCACCGAAAACTGTTATATCGTTCAGAAATACTTGAATCGGTGTACCTAATCAATGTAGTTCTATTCATAAATTGACTGTAAAACTATGTTTGACAAAGCCGTTGGCCATTGAAATTCGAAAACCTACTGGACGGATTTGAATGATATTTATAAAGATATACTGGAAGCATAAATACCTAATCGAAGGTTTTTTTTTGTATTAAAACCTATATTTTTTGTAAGCAATAAACTAGTGCTTTGTTGCAAACCTTTTTTCTGCTCTATTATTTTTAATAGTTCAACAGTTAGAAGCGATTGCAGAAACATAAACAATAGCTTCTTGAACTTGCATCGCAATCGGATGAACGGTATAGACGTCAATTCGGAACAAATAGGCAAGATCTATTTTTATCTATACAGAATAGGAGAGCTACTGTTAATCAATTTCCCAAAACAAGTTTTTAGCTAAACATATATTTTTATCTAACTGTAATTGTATATCCCAACAATAAACCACTTCACTGACTGCAATACCGCAATATTAAAAATACCGTCCAGACAGCTACTTAAAAGTATAGTATTTTACAATCTCTTGAGTAGATGCTCAGCCAGAAAGTTTTCAAACTATATTTCGCGCCAAATACAAGTGATAGCAAAATAAGTTCACTCAATCTGAACAAAAAGCCAGAAAAAGCAAATTACTAGCATGAAACTAGAATTACATGCTTTTGATGAAACGAATCGTCAATTACCAGTTTGCCAGTTTTGCCGTTTAACGTTACCTTGCCCGTTCCGTTACATTGTTTATTTTCTTTTGTAATGCATAAAAAGGGGCTACTAGTACTAGTCGATGAAAGAGACTCGAACTCTAGGTAGGCCAAGTGGCTATGTACTATTTGCTATTGTTGTGATGACCAGCGGTTTTGCCACCATTCACCTTAAAACCTTAAGAACTTCTGATAATCGAAATGATAATTGCAGTTGAAACATTAAAAAATAGTTGAAAGTACAAAGCATGAAAAATTCTCTAGCCAAAAAATTAGGGAGTAACATAATGGACAATTAATAACTCAGCATTATTCCAACTCAATGCATAGTACAGGTAGCCTAGATCTCTACTACCAATCCATCTTTCGATTGATTTACAACTTTTTTCGAATGAAATCGAAAGCTGTGGATTCCATCGTATCTCACAGCTGGTCAAATCAAAATTTCATGATTGATTATGAAATCTGTGAAATCTCATTAAATGTATTTTATCAGACCATAATTTCATGGACGTGAGGTTCGAATTGTATACGATCCAAAGAGCATTGGCGTCGTTTAGTAGCCAAAATGCTTACTAAATTTCTGACCATGTAAGAAAAAAGGGAAACGCGGCATTGCTCCAAATGTCCGGGCTGTGTTGAATTCCAATTATTTGTACCGACATATGGGTGAGGAAGACGTGGAGCGATTGGTATGGCGCTGCAGATATGCAGTCACGTTCGAGCTTTTAAACAATAGGTATAATAGGTTGTATGTAGCTACCGGCGGCGTAGGAAACGCCTGGTGGGTTAATACACGAAGCGGGTACGTATCTGTCTGACGGAACTACTGGTAAAACATTTGCCAGACAATGTACAACTTATTGCGTACGTGCATATGGGTGTATTCATGGAGTTTGTGTCGAGAAATGTAGGCACATCAACATGCCATATTTTGGAAAATTTAATTTTTCCAGTAGGTGAATTGAGACTTAATATCTCTTCTTAACAAGATTCTTTATAATTTTTTGCGCAAAAAATTGTAAATTTAACCTAATTTGTACTCAATTTCTGTATTGCTTTCATTGAATCTCAAAATTCGATTTCCGCATTTCACTCTACCTGAATACAGGTTTTCTGAAGCATAACATTTTATATTATACATATCGTCAAGAACATTTTTAACAGTAGATGTATAATCTAACGAGAAAAGCTAAATATTTTTTTTTGTTGATATCAATCAGTAGGGTACTATTTATTTTATGGTTTAGGTCCTAGTCCGCTAATGACCTGAAAAATGTCCAACTGATATTTCTTGGATGTGCCAAAATGAACATCATATTGAATAGTTTATAATTTTGTTTAATAAATATCATAAGAATAAATAATATTTAAAGACAGCAAATAACACTGTGAAAGAAGCTCAAATTCCACTAGCTGGTAGCAACTAGCAAATATGAGTTACTGGTTCTAAAAATTTAACGCCAAGACATCAATGGTCAGAAGGACTTGCAACACTTTTCCAGCGTTGCAACCAAAAAGTCTACCACAAAATCATGGATGCTTGAAAATCATCTCGTTTTCATTCAAGTAATTCATCGAATATTATAGGAATTGAAAGAGGCTTGTGGTTGCCATCCGAACAATTTCCAATGCTTGGAAAATTTAAACATCGGTTACTTATTTTCATTGTAGACGTTTACCATAAGAATATTTAATGCTAGCATTTGCTAGTAAAAAAATACCGAAGATGCATGGTGTTGGCAGCCCTCTGCTAGCACCAAAACGAAAAGTATATCAACTCTATTTCACGTTGTAACCAACCCACCCTGCAAATTTTGTTTCAATGCGATGACTGCATTGGAAGCTATAGGGGTAAAAAGAAATTTTTGGGTTACCTCGCAAAAGTTTTCAAGTTTTCGAAACCTGAATATTTGTTATCCATTGTCACTCCAAGATCATGAATATTTGAAAATTGAAGGACATCATCACTTAGTACAGAAATGACAAAAAACTACTCAAACTATCATCATTTCTCAACCAATTTCCTACCAAACGTGGCTTGGAGAGAGGTCCAGCTACTATATGAATTTCGTTAAAATATGGTGTCAGAATCAGAATTTATTGGCCAATCAACCAGTTTCTTTTCTTAGTAATTTTTAAAGATGGCACCACTGCCGCAAGGTTGCCAATACTTCAAAATCACTTTTATCAGCCCTGCTTCTATTTAAAGTTAATACATCTTGTGAATTTTATATTCATCTGATTATCCGATCGTGACTCCTCGTGATCAGAAGTTTCAAGTAATGAAAATAGAGGCGATCTTCTGACGGGTTTTCGAAAATTTAATTTTGACAGGGTGGGCAAAAGATAAAATTTGTCATTTGTTTGCATTTTTTTTTTTTGGAAAAAGTGATTTTTTTTTAAGAGAATCGATAATTTGATGGTTTTTTGTTCGCATACCAATATATGGGTCCAGTTATGTGTCGTTTTAGTCAACATTAATACGCCATGAAAATTTCGCGATAATCTAATTTTTCTGTTAGAAGTTATGACAAATCGAAATTTGAAAAAAAATCCTTGCCTACTTTTAAGCACTCAGCGCCCATATAGGGTTCAGAATTTCCAATTCTGTCATAAGCAGGCACAAAATATGATGAATTTTCATTTCAAATACCTATTTTTTTACAAAAAAAATGTGTTTGCATAGAAATATAGGGGTAAATCAAAATTCACTGAAATAGCCAAAACCTCTAAAATCTGAAGAAGTTCTTCGAACATTTCTAAAAAAGATATGTCGTGACGCTAAGCTGTGAAACACTCGTTGTTAGAAAATAGTTGAATGACTACCAGACTACAAAACTGTTGATTATTGTGATGCCTAAGTAAACGCAACAATGATGAATAGAAATAAGTGTCAGTGCGCGTAAACGGTACACTAAACACAAAAGAGTAACGAACGCTATGAGCTGCTTTACAAATGGAAACGTGGCTACTTAGGTCGGATTCTATAAAACAGTTTAACGAAGAGACAATAATCTAGGAAAATTCTCTGCGAGTCGACGGAAGAAAGATGTAGGAACAAAGCACGATCGTTATACGGACGGTGACTGAAA
The DNA here is from genome assembly GCA_963978885.1 of Nemotelus pantherinus. NCBI lineage: Eukaryota > Metazoa > Arthropoda > Insecta > Diptera > Stratiomyidae > Nemotelus > Nemotelus pantherinus. Next base: position 235,916,325 of record OZ022264.1, on the reverse strand, counting down.
TTTTAAGAACAAGGTACGAATAAATGTGCGTTTAACAGACTACAATGTATTATTTAAAAAGCCGGCATGAGGACACAAAACTTTACAAAAATGCTCAAAGACACTAAGAACAAAAAAATAAGACAGGTGTTAACAGGAGGAGAGATTAAAGAAGGCTTTGGACGAGCTAGCCATCCGATTAAATAAAGGCCTTAACAATGAAATATGCGATATGCTTATCGTTCTTAAGCTTGAGATCAAAAATTGTGCCAAGATCTTTGAAAGTATAAAAACATTAAGAGTTTTTTCTTAATAAAACTTGATAGCAGATAAAAAAAAATGCAAACTGCAATTTAATTTTTATTCAGTATTGTTTGACAAATCATAATGAAAAAACTTACATTGTCGTGTTTTTGGTGAATGGGCTCTGAATCAGCTCAATGAAAATACGCTGTTTTATCGCGAAATATTGTTCAGTTATGAGGTGAATTTTCGGCTCAATGGATACGCCAATAAGGAGAATTGCCGTATTTGGGCTGATGAGCAACCTGAAGAGCTTCAACAGCTACCACTACTGATGTAGTTTATGGGCCGGTGGAATCATCGGTAAATATTTCTTTCAAATTGAGTCCGGTCAGAATGTAACCGTCAATAGCGACCGTTATCGCACCATGATAACGGATTTTGAACCACCTGAAATTGAAGCCAGTTGCATCGGTGAACTTTGGTTTCAACAAGATGGCGCTCTTTTGCATACAGCGAGAGAAACAATGGACTTATTGAGAAATCATTTTGGTGAGAACCTGATTCCACGTTTTGGACCAGTAAATTGGCCGCCTAGATCGTGTGATATCACCCCTTCAGATTATTTTCTTTGAGGTTACATGAAATTTCTGGTCTTCAGCGATAAGCCAGCTTCAATCGACGCTTTGGAAGCCAACATTACTCGTGTCATTCGCGAGATAACGGTCGCTATGCTGGAACGCGTCGTCCAAAATTGGACCCTCAGGATGGACCATTTACGGCGTAGTCACGGTCAGCATATAAATAAGATAATCTTTAAAAAGTAAGTGTCATAGATTGTTTTTTCGACTCACAATATAATTTTTACTATAGAATTCAATTTTTTGCCTTTTTATTTGAGATTAAAACCAAACCTCATAATGAATCGCCCTGTATATGACATTTTGTGACATTTTAAAACAATCAATGTACAGCAACGCATCAAGCATGCAGAACAGGAAGACTATTTTATAATAAAGTACTGTCATCTTGTGACTCGATATTTCAGAACATTTTAAATCATTAGTATCGGAAAGGAGATCGTTAGTAATCAATAGAAACAAAAAGAGAGGAGGATTAAAGATACAACCTGGCAGAACACCTAATGAAGGTGAATAATACAAGTACGACCAAGGATGTAAGAGGTAAGCTAGGATATGAGATGATCATCATTCTGTAGTTTTTGAACGACGATACTATAATTGACGGAATCAAAAGTCTTGGAAAAGTTTCGCCTGCTTAAGATGGTCAAGAGCAAATCTGACTGTATCTGTGAAGGAAATGAGGTTGGTAAAAGTATATTTACTTTAGCATTTACTTTTTACTAAACCGTATTGCTGATGAGCTAGAGTAAGCTCGAGTAGATTCTCTTTTAAACCACTCTTTCAAAGATCTTGTTAAACAGGACAGATGTTAAATGAGACGGTAATTTGCAATGCATGTAAGATCACCAGCGTTAGGTAGCCTACATAGGTATTAGGCAGATGCGAGCATTTCTCCAAAAAGAAAGGAAACAGCCAGAGGATATACTTATGTTAAACAAGATGCAAAGAAGGTCACACAGAGACTATGAAATTGATTTAACCAGGATAATTGGATTAGCGACTACCAGTTTTTGCAGCGATATCGTCCAACAGATGTTATATATTCAAAAGGTCCGAATCAAATGTAAAGACGTGGAAAGAAGATCTGGGGAAGAAAGGGGAAATTGTAGCGAGAAGGCGAAAAAAAGAAACAAAGAGTTCACATACATCATGTGGAGTGGAAGCAGCTTTATCATCCAATTGCATACCATTGGGAATATTAGGCGAAATTTTTAAGGAACAGATGAATGACTAAAAGGATTTTGATTGGTTAGTTTTAATTTCGGCAAAATAAGCTTAAATTCTGGAGCTTCTTTCTCCTCTCAGACGAAAATTCCTTCAAAAGTCTTAGTGAATTCCTTAACAAGAACATTAGCCGACCAAAAATGGTTTCGTAGCAGCTCACTGACACCAGCGAAGACCGTTATACGAAATGATGCCACTTCCTGATTTTGCAAGTTGTCCGGTGATAGTTTTGCAAAGAAAAAGCGTGAAATTTACCCATGCAAAACAACTGCGAATTGCTTAATAGTATCGTGTTAAAGTTAATGCGAGAAATGAAAGCCTGCCGCGGCGGAGTCACAACTTTCAATTGAACATTTAACCCAGTGGATTCAAAATTGGTTGACTTTGAGGAAGTACGTGAGTTGCTATTACGTCGATACGAATCGCAAGGGTGATCCAAAAGTAATAAAGACGGAAAGAAGATTGATCGATTGGCTGACGTCTTGTTGGCTCTTGGCTGGCACTTGTTGGCTTGTTAGCTCTTTTTGTACTTCTTGTTATGCTGCTTTATTTGCGACACAATGTTGCTTAAGTTGTGACAGAATGTTGCTTTAGTTGGAACTGCTGCTTTTTGCTGAATCAGTTGCTGTAGCTCCTTCGAAAGCAAAGCAATGAATAAAGAGAAAACAGAAGAGGAAAAAGCAAAGTAGGAAACAACGAGAAGAAAGTGCGTTTTTTTAGTTGAAACTGTTAAAAGCTGCATGGAAAACAAGTAGAGAATAAATTTGGTAGCAAAAAAGTTGAAAGCTGAAAAATATCAAATGTAGAATCCAAATAGAGTGGTTTGAAGAGTAATTTTAGGTTAGAGAAAATAAATCAGGAGAAAAAATTCCTGAAAACTAACCATAAATGACAATTTTTTCTAGTATAAAAAGAGTCATTTTTGAGCTCAAGGAACAAGGCTTTAGGTCGAGTCGACTCTAGGTCGAGTTTTTTCAAATAAGGCATAAAGTTGAATATATTTGAGCTATTAAGTTATCCCACATATGTGATTTTTTCAATAGTACGAATTCATAGTGCCTTGCGACACGATAGATTATATTGAGGCAATTGGCTACAAAACTGCAGTAAGTACTGTTTTTCTTAATTTCAGTGCAAGTGTTAAGGAGAACAAAATAGCTTTAGCGAGTTTTCTGGTCAAAGTGGCAAAGTAGCACTGAGAAGTAACGACAAAAATTTATCCAGCCTACAGGTAGGAGACTAGCTCAATGCTAAGAGTAGGGTCTAAAAATTTGGTGTCAAAGACAAATACGAACCACATACCGGTAAATTTGTTGAGCTCGACGAGGAATTTTCGTAAGCTTTGTTGACGAAGGAGCTTGTACGTTGAATAGGAAGGATGAGGCAGGGTTTCTCACTAAAGCTGCTGCATCTTTCGAATTTTTTGTCTCCAACTTTATCCTATTAGCAAATCACCTTCAGTCTAAAAGTCAAAGGAGTCTTTTGAATTCTGCAGAAAGATATTTAGTAGAGGATTATACTGTAAAGGACTGTTTTTCATCGCGATCAAGTGACTTTTTTTTCGAATTGAAGAAGAAAAGAAGAAAGATATAGAAGAAGAAAAATATATTTCGGATTAACCATATGTTCGTGTACTTTATTTTTAGTAAACTGCATTATATAAGGAATAAATAATATTTATTCCAATAGTTTATATTGTGGGAAGATTTTAGTCACTTTTAGATTTTTGATATTGTTAAAGTAAAAGTAATATTATTTACACAAACATGTACTTAGCAAATGTCAATCAAGTATGGCCGAGATTCATTAAAAGATTTAAGTGCATCCCATATTAATTTATTTGCCGACTAAAGCATGCATTTCTTGCATTATAATTAATAAGGGAAAAGACAAAAAAATAAAAACAACAAATAAATAAAAAGCAATATTCGACATTTTTGTATCAAATCCATGTTTTCTTAATTATTATATTTCATTTACTTTAAAATTAAGATAATAAAGTTAAAATAATTCTAAAATATCTAATGCCTTTAAAGTTTATTTTCCTATTTTTCAATACAAACTGTACCGTAACAAGCCATTTCAGTAGACATAAGTTTGTCCACCCGTGCCAGTGTATTCAAATATTGATCGCAAATTCAAACGATGGGGTTCATTCAATATCCTTCGTATTTTATTTATTAGTGTGCAACATTATCAGGTGCGAAGGCAAAAGGATATGCAAAAGTGCATGGACTTTTTTCGTTCGGCTAGACAAAGCTTGTTGTAGTTTTCTAGGAAACATGTTCGCCTCGATACCCATATTAACTTTGCATGTATACATTGACACCACAATAAAGGAAACACAAAAATCGCATTAAAACTGTATTATATACACAGGTTAAGGACTAATATGTCCTTTGTTCAAGTTCGTTTCAAACTAAAATTACATTTGCATTGCGTGGGACAAGGTAACGAACAGTCTTTTGCGAGTAAGGGATGAGTACTATTTCGAGTCGTAAAAATCGCATAATGGCACCTATACACATTCAAACGACACGGATTATTACTTTTACCGCACGCGTTATACGTGAATACGCAATCTAGTTGCGTGTTAAAATTTAATGAAAACTTCTTTCCCTAATTAATTTATTGTAATTGAAGAAATGCATGCGATTCTTATGTTGGAACTGTAACTTTAGATAGACGGAGGAGCTCAAGAGCGAACGCAAAATAATTTACCTATACGACCCGTGGAAGTGTTTACGAAATTTGTATACTATATGCAAATAAATTGCTGTCCAGTAAGAGGCTCGTGCTATTTAGACTCGGTGCATCCGGTAGTTTGCATGTACTAATTGATTATTTATTCACATTTGTATGAATGTTTCGTAAATGTTTGCGCACTCGTAGTTACTGGCTTGTATTAGCATTTCTTGTAGTGCGTTGCTGTTCGTTGCAGATGAGTAGCTTCTTATACATGTATGTAATGCTAAGACAAACGTTCCGGTTGTTGAGCTCAAGTGCAGTTGTTGGCATTAAGTGGACTTCCGATGATTGTTTACGTTGCTGATAGCTTTTAAACGTGCTAAGAAATTGGGCTTTACTTTAAGTGGAAATCATGACACTTTCGATGGTAGAAATCATACATATCTAAAAAAAGCAGAATTTGTTTTCTCGTACTATGTTTTTGAATTTCGTACCAAACTATATACGTTGAAAGATAAAATTAAATATTAATATATTCTTCTAAAAAAAAAACTAAACTCCTCTTCCACTTCGCACAACTTCGCACTAAACTTATATCAACCAGTAAGTTTTTTATCTTACGTCTTCCAAAAGACAAATTTAAAATATATAATATTTCATGTGAGAATGTTTTTATTATAACTTTTACTTTCCCATAAAATATCAGCATTTGTTATTGCTAAATTATAGCCTTTATTGCTAAATTATTCCTTTCCAACCTTCATCGTAGCAGCATCAAATTACAATAAATTTGTGAATTTCGCTGCAGTTTCCCACACACCATATTTTTTTAAAAAGCCACATTCGTTGAATTCATCGTATGTAAACATAACAGAAATTCCATTCTAAGACGAAATAGAAAACACAAAAAAATCATCATAATTCATACAAATTGCATTTTAGTGGTTAACTTCACACAATTATTTTCTTATGTCTTATTTAACGATCGATTGTGTTCAAGCTTCATCTCAGCTATTTCAATCTCGTCCTCGAAAAATATCTTGAATTTTTTTTTTCAAACCCTTTCGCTTTAACTCTCGAGTTTTTGATCAATTAGCATGAATTTAGTACGCATTCATTCAATGAGTGAAAGTACTATAAGATTGAAGACCATGTATAGTGTATGTGATGAAATCAATTTTTTCTAATGTAATTTCTATCAAACGTACTTAGTCGGAACTATTTGAACTCAAAATCGGACCTGAAAATCATGCAGCGTAAAAAATTCGGATAAGAGACACTCACCGCTTTTATGCAATCGATTTAAAAAAACAGTTATGTGCTCAATTGTTTTCCGATGGATCGATAAAGATGAAAATGAAGAAGCAGAAGACGGTCAGGTCACGAAGTTAAATCAAAATTTTCACTTAGTCATTTTGATTTCCGTCATTGGTGACGAATGTAGTTATAGCTGTTAGGTCAGGTATCGTATGTACGTCAGCAATTTACGAGGAGATAATCAATTTCACAGCAATCGTTTTAAACCTATATTATGAAGGGAATATTGAAGATGTGTATAGTGAATAAAAAATGAGTGAAGTAGGTATGATGCCTCTTGATTGATTGTAAGTATCATGAGAAAAAATCTGGAAAATTATGAATTTTGCGTCAAAGCGATATTTGAGTATTGCTCTTTAAACTATTAATCAATAAGATAGCAATTAGACTTATTTTCTGCAATCAGACATTTTATTTGCATCAAAGCTAGGAACTACACTACCAATCATTGTTCACTGCATAGAATTTTCTAGATTCCTGCAGTTTCTTTGTTTGGTAAAAGAAGCCTTAAACATAAAAATTTGACGACAAATCTACTGGTAAGTGAATTCAAAAGGTTTAAAATTTATACCTTGCCCCCTATCTAAGGTTTTAGAAGCTTCTCCAAACAATTTATCTTTGATCTGGGAGATCGTAGCAGCACCTGGAGTTGGAAGAAGAAAGATATCAAGCTTCCGGAACCGTGAAACTATGAGAAATAAGAACGATTCAGGTTAAACCATCCAAATAGAAATGGCGCCCACCGTGGGATTTTAACAATGTTGTTATATCTGACGTATTTGATTGGAGTATTGACATTTGCAAGAAATATGCGTTTCAAGAAGGCATTTACATTTGGGTAAAAAAAACCCTCTTCGATCAGAGCCCACCGCTTGTAAGATTTACAACTAAATTCTACAGAAAATTCAAGTTACCGATGAAATCATAATAAAACTTTGGGCGACGAGGCTCATTTTTACCTCAAATACTTCGTTGGCAAGCAATATTCTGATATTTAAGTGGTAGAAAGTTTGCCACAATCGATTGATTCGTGAAACGCTGCTGACAGGAGTGACATGTAAGGAGCATGCTATATCGGGCCGCAATTGTTCTAAAATAACGAAAACTTTTTCAACGATGGCAATACAGCACAATGCTTTGAATGATGGAAAAAACGATTGCCCAAAATAAAATAAAATAAAGTCAAAACTTGAGTCACAAATAATTATGGTTTCAATTCAAAAGGAAATATAACCGCTTGTCGTTTCTCATTTTGAAGATAGAAAAACCCAGCAGTTTAAACTTAAATCCTTTGACTTTTCTCTTGTTTGTTCTTGGCTTATGTGAGGCTTCGTGAAGCGATGGAAAAAATCAAAAATTAAAATTGCGAAAATTAGCGAAAATCTAATTATATTAGCAAAAGCGGAATGTCCAGTTGGTTTTGCTCTGAAAATTTGTTAGTTATATATTGACTTATTATTACCATTATAATTATTATTTTCATTATTATTATCATCATCACCATTATTATTATTATTATTATTATCATTATTATCATTATTATTATTAGCATTATTATTCTCGTTATTATTATTACTATTATCGTTATTATTTTCATCATTACTATTATTATCATTATTATTATCATTATTATTATTATTATCATTATTGCTATTATTATTATTATTGTTACCACTATTATTATTATTCTTCTTCAATTTAATGGAACCGTTTTCTAATCCAACCTAAAGTTAGTCTTTCCTGAGGCATCGAACTTGCTTCAAAATAGGAAAATTTAGGCCACCTTTTTGAGGGCCAAAGCGGAGAGAATAGTCGGAAAGAGAACACTACGAGGAGAATCAGATGGCCCCTTTTCTGGATCCTGACAGATGATGTCATACTGGATAATTTAAGGACCAGTGGTTTTGAGACCCTCAAGCTCAGTAGAAACTACTTAAAAACGCAATCGTTTTACAGGACATCGCCTTACTGCATCTCTTGCAAATAGAATAGTCTTTTATCGTTCATCTACTGCTCGCGGGTTCGAATTCCGCCAGGTTCATGGTTGTATTTGTTCGTCTTAAGTTGGCTTAACAGGTGGCGACTGGGCAACAGCGCTCCATTGATAAAGTGTCACATTATAGCTTTAAGTGATGACTAAGGCATAAATAACACTAGCGCTTCAGAAAATGGGAAAAAAAATGTGGCAGTTCAAATAAAGAATAATAGAATAATTGATTCTTCCATATGTGTCTCCTTACCGCCACAGCTAAGCATTCGCTTCAAAAGGGGTCAAACTATATTGCTTTGGCACGTGAAAATATTTTATTTTACTTGTTTTTATTTTTTCACTCGCTTCAAAGTAAGCCGCTCGTTTGAAATGAAGGTAGGCGTTCCAACAGAAATGCAATGTTTTCAAGTAGTAACCGCGCCCAATAGTGCTTAACTTCGGTGATCGTAGGAGAACCGATTGATGTCAGATTTATGACAACATTTCCTTGAAACTACACTAAATTTTACTCAGAGCAAGTTCAATATCAGTTCTTTGAAATGAATAAATTCCTTTCTTTCGATTGAGTAAATATTTCTTTAGTGCAGAATCATTACCAACTTTCTTCGATATTGTGCTCATTTTTCCTCAAAAAAAGTTAAGTATTTTTCTGAGTGTAATAAGGAGCGAAACCGCCAAAAATTGGGAATGAAACTAAGAAACTAAGAGTAGAGTTCAGTTTGCAAACATAGCTTTTTATTTTATCCTGGAGAAACTCGACTTTAGCTGTATAAACAGATAAGCAAAGCCTCGATTATGCAAGTCAAAAATTAAACATATATTATACTACGTTATGTTTAATTTTTGACTTGCATACTTGAAGCTTTTTGCAGCTGGATTAAATTTAAATTAAACATATGTTATACTACGTTTGAACCTTGAGTAACCTAGTGGGTAGAGCACTGGCTTCTTGTGTGTGGGTCCTTGGTTCGAATCCAGGTTCGGACGAGTGAGTTCACCTAGCTCTAATTAGGCACCTAATTGAAGTCAGAGGTAAAGTGGGTCGTGGAACTAATCACTCCGCACTCGTATTCACAATGATTGAAAAATTGCGATGAACTACCAGATTCAACCCCTAGACCCGTACGAGGGTTGTCGTGGGATTACTTTATACTTTATACTACGTCTGTGAAATTTAAACACAAACACAAACTTCTAAAAGGAAACTGTATGTTTTCTAAATGAGGATTTTCAGGAGAATTACCGGAGCCAAACATGATGAAGGTCCATGGTGAAGCAGGTTCAAGCACAAATTGTCATACTTGTATAAATACTCCGACCGGAGTCAAATATACAAAACAGTATTCGAAGGAAAGAATCAAAGACGAAAATTAGTAGGAAAACCCATGAAACTATGGATAAACTTGGAGATCGAAACTGGAGATTGCGGTTAGAAGATCGAGACGTTTAGAAGCTATGCATTAAAGAGACCAAAGTCCGGAACGGGTTTTAGAACCGCAATAATGATCTAGTATATAAGTTTCAGGTTTCCTAAATTGTGCCTCACGTCCTGTTTTATTTGTAGTCCATGAATCTGGAAACATTGAAATGATTAGCACCATCGCATGATGATGCGCAAACTTATGAACATCTCTCAGTGTCATGTTGTAGTATGTAGCTGAAGCATTAAAAAGACAATGTTTAAGATTTTTATTCAGAGCAAAGGTAAGGCTGTCATCTAATTTCACTTTTGATATCTAGCAAACCACGTCGTTGCCCATCATGGAAAATAAACATTCGTGGCACAGAAATCAACTTTTTTCTTTAATTTTCATACAGATCTTCTCAGTAGTACCATGCTTTTTTTCTTCTGTTGTCTTATTTAGATTATTATTGTTTGGAGATATTACGGTAGTTTTCAAAAGTTCATTCAAAAGAACAAAATGTGCGAAATTTTCAAAATATATTATTATCATACAACCGTCTTAATATTTTTCTGTATTTTTCTCTTCTAACCTCTAATTTTTGTATTGTTACCTTTTTTCAGAATCACGTTATATTTTTATTTTATTTTCTATAGTTTATTTCAGAAAATAGTGTTTACATTTTGGAAAGCGTTTTGGTTCAATCGTGCATGTGACTAAAATGAATGTTCTGCGGCTGTGTTCATTTAAGGGAAAAATCCAAAATAAAACATTTTTCTGATTTCTTTTTTTCTTTTTTGTAAAATAAAACTTGCTAGTTTTAAAATGTTTAAGGAGCACGGTTTACTTAAAAACCTATATTGGAATTAAATTCTCATCGCAAAAATTGAGCGTTAGATTATTCGCCACCGAAATATATATGTATGAACTGGATATAATGTATTTTTAGCTTAAGTTAGTAAGCTTCCTGTCAAAATATCCCAACAAATGGAGAAATGATGATAATACACAGATTGGTCTACATTTACGTTTGCGAGTCAACAGATTGAACTACATACATTCGAAATTAAGATGCCAAAAGTATTGCTTTTCTAATTTAATTTTGGAAATACTGTTAATTGATTCAATGGAATGCTGAAAACGACGAATGAGAATCATGAATGATTTTTGAAAGAAAAAGTTAAAGTGTAGATATAATCAGACTAAATTTTATAAATCTGATTATTTGTCATCTTTTGTGTATGGGGGTATTTAATCGTTCGCCCCTCCGGATATTTTCTTTGCCAAGTGAGTCTATCGGTTGGCTATCTTTACCCGTCACACAATCTAAGCCTATTGGTATAGCCATACTATATAGTCTATAGTCCATAGTCCATAGTATAGCCACTGCTAAATGTTGCTTATATTAGCTCCGGGGTATTATTTGGTGTCGGGCATATAAGCGATATAATCCAAACTTACTTTTTGTAACCTTTTCGTATGAAAATGCCACAAACAAACTCGATTTTCTTAGACCAACAAAATGTAGTACAAGACGAATACACTACGTCTGAATGAAACGTAGAATATTCTGGTCAAGCAAACGAAAGCATGTTCTGTGGCGACACATTAAAAATCAATTACGAAATTTATTCACCTATTAGCAAAACTCTTAGCCTAATAACCAATCTAATTGAATAACTGTGCTTTGCCTGTCAAAGACACTTAAAAGCACTAGCATAATTCGGACCATTGTTAAATGAAAACTTATTCTCACACTTACTTTGTCCCTGACTTCACAATACACATCCATTAGTCAAAATTTCCATCAACAAAGCCCCAAAACCCAAGAATCAGACCACCACGTAATTGTCCATTACCTACATTCAAAATCATTAATTTATCTTGCGGAACCCAAACAAACGATAGTCCCATGCGGTTTTTGCAAGGTCAAGACGTAGAAAAACTCGTCACGTTAGCTACGCTCTATAGAAATTGCCAAAACTTATGAACAACAAAAACCGGAGAAAGACACTCAACTTGAACGTGATGCTTTTGTAGCATTTAATCATACTCAATTTTAAAGGTGCCGCCTGCCACCGTCACTATTCAAATATTGAATATTAGCACCTGACCAAAGATGATCAGCATACAAAACAGTTCTGTATTTTTGAATAATCATAATTAGTTGGACTGTTTGGATATCATCTATTATTTCTTATTAAATATTATTTTTCATCGATTCGGATGGCTCATCATCAGAAGTGAGGCTTTATGTGTATCGAAGTGCTTCAAAGTCTTCAAAATATTTTCATTAAAACGCCGAAGTGGGTTTCTGCTGATGCTTTTGCGAATTCTATTTGCATGGTTGAAAAGTGAGCAAACCTACAAAATTTGCGCAGATACGGTATACGGTATTGATGTTTTAAATCAATATGAAAAAATGCAGATAGAAATATTTGGGTATATAGACAAGATGTTATTGGAATGTGAAAGAAGCGTAGAATCGAAATGAACTCCAGCTTACGGACTCAATACGTCGATATAAGACAAGATACATAATTGATGTTTGAGTCTTCCTAAAGGAATTCGTTAATTGTACCAGACTACCGATCGACTGGTTGCGAACAATACACTGTTTTGCGTTTTCCCAATGGAAACAATTGCTAGTTGTAAACATCGTCAAAACCAACTTAGCTAGAAGAGTAATACCGTTATCAGTATTTGCAATCTCTTTTACTGTTGTTTTCGCTTCTAGAAACATAAAGAATTCAGAACAAACTGACGCTATCTTTTTGTTTGCGAATCGAAAGTGCCGAGGAAATAACTCTTTTAAAGTTTCAAAAACAATATTTTTCAAAAGAAAGTATTTTTTTAGCAACCACAAACTGCATACTCAATAAAATGCAATTTCTCTTATAAACAAAAGCTTAAGTAATTGAAAATCCCATTAACTCATACCTATCTATAGAGAAGCAATCAATACTTCGAGATCAGCTCAGCTCGGAATACAACAAAAAGAAACATTTCAAGCCTGTTGATTGTTGACTCACAAGTATCATGCCTGCCGGGCTTAGCTCGTCTAAAAAGCGTTTCAATGTATCTAAAACGTGAATAAATCTTCTGTTGCACCAACGACGGTAAATCTGATGGGAATGTAAACACAATTCGACCTTGTTCAACTCTTTTAATGCTGTAACGATGAGCAACAGTGCTTCGTCGAACCGAAGACAACTGTGTCGCTTCAACGGAATCTACCGGAGTGTGCTTGCTTACCAACAATAGTACAACCAGCATTCGCAAAGTTCCTAGCTCAAAGCTGATTGTTGCAGCGTTATAATCACGAGATCATCTCGCCGATACCCTGACTTAATGATCTTAGAGGCGCGAGAAGACGTTTTCAGCCGACAATCTGGAGAGACGTTTTTCTGCTGGCGGTGTTCTGGCCGACAACATGAAAAAACCGTGACGGAAAGATTGGTCTAGTCGTGAATCGATGTTGCAGATGAAGATGAAGACGATCCATCTAATGATTATTACAAAATATTGAAAATGCATAGCAACGAGTGTTTGTCGGCTACAAGTGAAAGTAAACTATTCGTAGTCCTTGTGTCGTGATATGATATTTGAGAAGCCCTTAGGACATATTTGGAGATGATAAATAGTTTCGTTATAGATCAAAGTTGGTTGTCATAATTTCGTGACGGCTTTAATGCCACAGTCTATCGTTATTTGCTGCATGTGAAACAAAAGGCTTGTATTCTTTCACTTTCAGTTGCTATAAATGGACACTTTATGGAAAAAATGGCTGGGGAGAAATTTACTTTAAAATCTGTGATTGATCCGTCCAAACAGACTCAAAAATATTGACTCACAGTAAAAATGGATTCTCCTAATTGAGACAGCCTATGAACCACGAGCACAACATCAATACTTACAAGCGCAAACAGTTTTCGATAGTTTTTATTGTAAATCTAAAAAGGCAAAACATAATTAAGTTTTTTTTGGGATCATCAGTAAAGATATTTTGTGTCTTCAGAGGTTTTATTTGGATCAAAAACAGCGAGATAGTAAGCAGTGAAGCAAACAAGGAGTAAAAAGCGTAGTCGTCTAAATAAAAATTACTTGCACACACACCAAAAATTATAACCTCTAAAAAATCGACCAATCGTTCAACATACATTCGAGAAAACTGTATCCCAGCATCAAAAGTCCATAAAAAGGCAAAAAATAATTCTACACAGAAAAAAAATTAGCATGGCGCCCAGAGCTATGTAACGTAGCGCATTATTTATGGTCCCATACGCTATGTACATAGTACTCTGAGCTATGCAATATGGCTCCCAGCGCCATAATGTCAGAATCTGCATAGTGCGTGGTCCTATGTAACATGGCGCAGCATTTATGGCATAGTACCCTGAGGCATAGTACCCTGAGGCATAGTACCCTGAGGGCTCCCAGCGCCATAATTACATGGCGCAGAAATTATGGCACCGCACGCTATATTACATAGTACCATGAGCTATGTAATATGGCTTCAGTTGTCGTACCGATTCGGATGAACTGAGGTAAGTGCTTTGTTTTGAAGTCGGGCTTCTATTTTACAGTAATAAAATAATTCTTTTCAATTTGCAATCTAACCCAAGGGCATCCGGGAGGTTAGTTAAAGAATTAGCTTAAGCAAGAATCTAGCTGATAATTTATTTATTTCATAAGCTACGTTTGAAAAAAATCTTTAAGTTTTGTTAGGGGAAAATAACGATTCTTTCTCGAGTAATTTATATACTAATATCATTGTTATATCACATATCTGCGTTCTAGTTATCTCGAAATTTTTTTTTTATCAAGCGGAAATATATTTCAAACCAGCAATACATTTTTTGTTTATAGTATTCAATACTTAATTTGAAATTTGGTTGATTTTTCCATAGAACTTGATGGTATTTATTTTACGAGCAGTATCATAAAGAGTATCATATTTTAAGAAATGCCTTTCTTCATTATATATCACTGAAAAAACACATAGCGCAAGACGCCATAATTTATAGACTTCTGGCGCCATGTACATAGTCGATTTCGGGATTGTGATAAAATATAGCGCCACATGCCATAGTACATGGCGAAAAGTACATAGGAGCAGCCGCTATGCTTATAGCTCTCCACGCCTTGCACTATAGTCTTCCACGCCATGTACTATAGCCCTCCACGCCATGTACTATAGTCTTCCACGCCATGTACTATAGTGCTGTGTTTTTTTTTCGATATGAGTAATAGCCATATTACATTTACACAGACAATGGCTATTAACTAGGGCTGTGGAGTTGGAGTCGTGGGCCTACTATTAACATCCATCATCTGGTGGAGTTGTTTTTGTGGGATGATTAAAATTGAATTTTTTTTTTTTAAGTAAGTGGTTTAAATCAAATATTCTCAACTTTAATAAGCGTTAGAGCCAATATACGTTGTCTCTATGCTAATTTATAGACAAGATGGGAACCACGATTACAAATTAATAACCTTTATCCATCACCTGTATGTAAAATTTTTTTTTACAGATGCTGTATTTTGAAACTCACCTCTGCCAAATGAGCCTATGACAGCTGTCAATGTTGCTACATTTTTGCTCAGTAAAGGCTGGTATTGACTTCATTGTGAAGATAAATTTGGCAAGTCTCCATTATTTGGTCATGGAGTGAAAGTTTGGTTTGAAAAAAGCGGAAACTCTGCTGATTACTGAGAGATAAAATGTCTAGTACATATTTCAATCTTCGATCGTTTATTTTTTTATTAACAAGCCATCTGCAGAATTCAATTTTCAAATTTAAACGCTTATAGACATCGAGTGTCAATCTTTAGCTCGAAAGAATGAGCTGCACATACTAAATTGGGGTGAAATGATTAGAGAACTTGGGTCAATGCCATCTGCATTTGCATCGCAAAAACTGCTTTACACACAAAGAAGTGAGTACTACTCTTGCTAAATTTCAAGCTAAATGTTCGTCGGAACAAAACTCTTCCGATAATTTCAGGCCCATCAAATTGAACACCACGTTAAACTGTGACGTCATCAAAAAATACGATTTTTTTGGAAGCGGAAAATTCAGGGAGTACGCAAGCTCAACCGAAACCAAGCTAGGAAACTTATCTTACTACTTATCAGGATTAAATTTAACCAGAGTTCAATAGACTGTCAATAGTCCCGTTTTTTGCGCCACTATGGAGAGCTGGATAAGATAGAACAATAGTACTCTCCTAACCAGATCAAAATAGAATCGGAAAAATCGTGCCCACTATTTTCTATAAAATTCATTTTCTATAAAGCAACTATCATACTGAATTCAAAGGCCTCTAAATACCTAACAAGAAACAAAACTCACTGCAAAAAACTAAAAAATTTTAGTAAAGACAAAAAAAATACGAATCTCTATATTATTCCAAAACAACATAATTTTACAGCCACATTAATTATTATCGCAATGATGAAATAATGTCGGTCTTTAACTGCGACGGGTGCAAACAAGAAAGTCTGCACGCACAAAAAAACTACAAAAAAATCTCGTAAAGTCTTAGTTGAAGCTAGCGGGGAAAGCGAGTCTGATTTTGATAAGTTGCATAATTATAGTTCCAGGAAAAAAACAGACAACAACCACTAAAATCACTGCAAATTCTTAAGCAATGTGATGAACATATTGCTCAGTTCGTCTCTTGCAAAAAAAAAAACGTAAATTCCATGAATATTTTCCACCAAATTCACCGTTTGAATGATAAGGCGGCTTTAGATATGCGGTGTTTGCCAAATACCGAGCACCTCGTTTGGCAAACTTCGCATGTGTGGTTGGGTTGCTCGCCTAGTGCTTGCCCTAGGCCAAGCACAAACATTCGGGTGCTCGCTATTCCCGTAGTTTGCGGAACTTTCAACCAAATCAAAGTAGACGAGCACTGTGTTGGGATATGTTCGGATCCCCGCTTTAGACATTCGGTATTTATAAATACATATAATGTCAACTGAATCTGCTGAATCAACATCCATATTGAAATCCATATTTAAAGATATAAATATAATTAAGTATTAATGCTCAAAGATGCAGCAAATATTTCGTTTTTCTCACACACAAATTGCGGGAAGGAACAACGACGAGCAGCTCGTACATGTTCCAATTTTGGCGAACATTCGGCAATGCCCGAATATCTAATTCACTGTGCTTGTCATTCCGCAAGTACCAAGCCAAATGACTTGACTAGGTGTTCGGTATTTGGCGAATAGGAGGTGTTTGACAAACACCGCATATCTAAAGCCGCCTATAGATTTTATGCAATTTTTCGAATGCAAGTGTCTAAAGCGGGCACTTGATGCTTTTTTTATGATTATGATTAAAAGTCCGGAAAAAAATTATACATCAATTGCATGTAATCGATTTTTTCCGGAGTATGACAAAAATTATGTTCGATTCGTTTGATTGCGTGATTTTATTGAAAACTACAAAAGATTTGAGTTATGTTTCACTTGAAAGTGTTATGGCTCTGAAGACAACATACATACAAATAGTCACAAAATTGAAGGCACAATCTATATAAATGCCAAAATATTATTCAATGTTACTGCAATTGTAGTAAATTTATCGAATTGGCATTTTATTCTGTTAGTGTGTAATCTTCTTTAAAAATGTACACCAAATTAATACAACAAAAGTCGAATCTATAACAAAGTTTGCTATTTTGATGTCAATTGTACCACTTGCGAGCTACACAAAATTGAAGGCACACGTGCATCTAACACGATATTTCGTAAAATTTGATGATGCAATTACTTTTCATTCTTTACAAATATTGAGTTTTAGGTGAACGTTAGTGACTAGTTGAGTTAAGTGTGTTGTTTTTCAAAGAAAAAAATAAGTATTTGTACATAAATAAATAAAAAAAAAGCTGAAATGCATAAACGGAGAAAAGAAACTACAGTTGCGGAAAGAAAAATTATTATTAAGCTTGTTTGTGAAGGTAAAACATATCGAGAAGTAGGAAAAATAGTTGGGAGATCATTTTCTTCAGTAAGAACTGTAGTCAACAAATGGAAAAATGACGGAACTTATATTAATAAAACGGGACGCGGACGAAAAAAGCTACTGTCAGTTAAAGACGAGGAATACATTCGACGAGAAATAGACAAATGTCCAAAGAAGCCGATTAATAATTGGAAGGCTGAAGTTTCTCATGTGATCCAAAAACCAATACCTAAGGAGACTATTAGAAGAACATTGTGAAACCATGGTTTAAATGGAAGGATAGCCCGTAAAAAGCCATTTATTTCAGAAGCAAATAGAAAAAACTGTTAGAGTTTGCGAAAACTTTCGTAAATGAGGGTCCAGATTTCTGGAAAAACATAATATTCACTACTGAAAGTAAGGTCAATCTATTTGGCTCTGATGGCAGACAAATAGTTTGGAGGAAAGCGAATACAGAGCTAAAGAAAGAAAGTTTGTGCGGAACCGTAAAACATGGAGGAGATAATGTGATGGTTTGGGGTAGAGATGGGACTGCTCCTGCGATCACTGCTACTAATCACACTGCTCTTTGAAAAGAGCAGTGAGCAATGAGATTGCTCTCTGCTCATGCTGTTCAATTGCTCACTGCTCTTTTGCAGAGCAGATAGTTTTATGAAGAGCAGTGAGCAGTTTGGTTTTGTTTTGCTAATGTTGTTCGACTGCTCATTGCTCTTTTGCTGAGCAGAAAGTTTTGAGGCGAGCAGTGAGCAATTTGATTGTTTTCTGCTCATGCTGTTCAACTGCAATACAGAAAATTTTAAATGCTCATCTATTCAGATTCTTTTCTTTCTACCCTTGCGAATATTTTCGGACTTGCAAGTATTTTATTCAATTATTCAATAAGTTTTTAGGGCAAAAGTAGCTGAAATCGGACAAAATCGGCCAATTTTGGGTTAGAGTGGTTTGGGACATAACGGGCCAAGACCTATTGCTGTGATACAAAAATTACGGTTTTGTAGGGTAGTAAGGGTTTTTTTAGCCATAGTTTGGCAAAAACTGCCTTTATCGCGCTTTCGATGATTGGAATTGGCGAGGGAGTATATTAGTGATATTTTAAGGGCGAAAAAATGTTTGATAGGGGAAATTGGGCAAAAACATCCACATTTCCTAAAAATTTTTTTTTGGTCTAGCATGAATTCGGGGACCTTTCTGAGTTGTTTCGGGCGAAATTTCCATACAAGTCTAGAAAAAAGCGGCCTAGTTTCGAAGATACGGCAAAAGTAGCTGAAATCGGACAAAATCGGCCAATTTTGGGCTAGAGTGGTTTCGGACATAACGGGCCTTGACCTATTGCTGTGATACAAAATTTCGGTTTTTTAAGGGAGTAAGGGGTTTTTTGGCCATAGTTTGGCAAAAATTGCCTGTATGGCGCTTTCGATGATTGAAAGTGGTCGGGGAGTATATCAGTGATATATTAAGGGCGACAAAATTTTTGATAGGGGAAATTGGGCAAAAACGTCCATATTTTCCAAAAAAA
The DNA here is from genome assembly GCA_963978885.1 of Nemotelus pantherinus. Taxonomy (NCBI): domain Eukaryota; kingdom Metazoa; phylum Arthropoda; class Insecta; order Diptera; family Stratiomyidae; genus Nemotelus; species Nemotelus pantherinus. Next base: position 235,897,342 of record OZ022264.1, on the reverse strand, counting down.
AATTTTTTGTCGTAACATAAATTTGGGGACCTTTCTGAGTTGTTTCGGGCGAAATTTCCATACAAATCTGGGAAAAAGCGGCCTAGTTTCTAAGATACGTCAAAATCAAATCCACCCGAAAAACTGAAAGTAGCACTAAAAATGTTGAGATCCTTTTTGGTTCGCCAGTTGGCTTCTGCGGCGGTCCTCGTGACTGCACTCCAACCCTACCGGGGTTGTGACTCATGTCCAGCCTTACCGAAGAGATTGGCCCCCTAGTGGGTGCATGTTTAATACACGTAAAAATTTTGTTATCATTTCTCAATAAAATTTTCAACAAACTTCATGCTTCGGTGAGGCGAAGTGGAAAACCGATTGTTTTAGATTAGCCAGGAAAAACAAATCTTCGAAATTAAATTATATACTGCATAATTCTGTACATGCATAATAACATTTCACTACGTTGCTTGCATCCAATGTATGACATTTTGAAAACCACAAAACTACTATACGATTTACCAAGCACTTGTCAATACATTCTTCTGCTAGCAAGTGCCGAATTAATGCAGATAACGTATTCGCAAACATACTACATCTGTTCTAAACATGAGCATCCATCGCCACGGAAAAATACAGTCACATTGTAAGCATACAATGCGATTGCAATCTGAGGCTAGAAATTGCTGTATCAAGCACAAATCGAAGGCGATGAGAAGGTAACGAGCAAACACTGGCAATGAGCAATCAAAAGTAGCGAGCGATTTTTCGTACGCACGAAACTGCAATCGCAATTGCGATTGAATAGCTGCTACTCTAAACTGCTCTTTGCTCATACTGCTCTCTGCGGTCACTGCTCAGTAAAAAGAGCAGTTAAGCACATCTCTATGGGGCTGCTGGCTGCAGGTGGAGTCGGCAACATGGAATTTATTGAGACCACTATGGACAAATTTAAATACCTCGATATCCTGAAAAGGAATTTAAAATCAAGTGCTATTAAATTAGGGCTATCGTATGTGTTTTGGTTTCAACAAGATAATGATCCAAAGCACATGGCACATATTGTAAAGATGTGGTTGCTTAATAATACGCCAAAACAATTAAAAACTCCACCTCAGTCCCCAGACCTTAACCCAATTGAACATTTGTGGTCAGTACTTGAGCAACCAAACCAGAAAATTTTCAATTGCGAATAAATCCGAGCTAAAGCCAATAATAGCAAGGGAATGGTAAAATATTAGCCCAACCATAACAAAAAAGTTAGCGGAAAGTATGCCTAGAAGACTAGCAGCAGTGATCAAAGCCAACGGATATCCAACTAACTACTAATAATAAATTATTTTATATATTTCTAGTGATCTTGAAGTTTGTGCCTTGAATTTTTTTGTTAATTTTTTCTTTTGTTACTTAATTCTTTGAAAAATTGAATTTAATTAATTTTTTTATTCATTTTTGTATTTTTAGTCTTCAATTTAATAAAATATAAAATTTTTTGTGATAATACATTGATGACATTAGTTTATATACGATTAAGAGTTTTCATATTTATTGCTTGTGCCTTCAATTTTGTGACTATGTGTATGTACGAGAGATTAAGTCACTTTTAAAAATATAGACAAGCTATTGAACGTGAGTATAGTGCAAAAGCAAGGTTTGCTTGATCATATGCAGTGTTTAATTGAGTTATAAAAAATAAGGTCAAAGTCCTTTCGTATTTACAGAACTAACTTATGTTTTGAAGAGCATAGCTAGCAAAAAATGGTACCCCACAATTCATATAGATCAGCAATGTTTACAAAATTCGGACACAATCTATCTAATTAATCAATAATTTTACTTTGACATCAAGAATATTGTACACGTGCTGTGTGTTTCTTCATTGAAACTGGTTGCAAACAATAATGCACTAAAAAATTGTTTGCATTGTGACGTGTTAGAGAGCAAGTGGAATAAAAATTTGTAAATAGCAATGAACAAGTTATATGCAAAAGTGATATCGACTGCAACGTAAACTATTAGATACTCATTCGAAATAAATCAACCATAACTTATTTCCAATATTTTTATTGGTTTTTTTCGCATAAACCATCATAATTCCAAATCACGAACATATGATTGTAAATCAAAACGAGGTTACGTGTATATTGGCTGCAGTGTGTGATTCGATCGTTCCAACATTTACAATGCCCTAGCCTCGTCAGTTAAAGATACACGTTGTAATTACAATATGTTTTATTAACAACTTGTTAACACACACGAATAGGCGTTGAAAAGAAATTTATTCGTTGTTATATTCAAACCGGACATGTCATTCATTATAAATCAATAAAAATCGAAAGAAATGGGCATGAGAATGCGAAGAGAAACTTTTGCAATTTCGAAATTGATTTGGCAAAGTTTATGTACTTGTTGTTCACATTACGATTGCAACGAATATGAAGTCATCGAAATATCGTTAAGTGTATCTTAATGAACGCGGCTTAATAACTGATGATAAGCTAATGGCCGCATAAACCTTGTAGCGGCATTCTTATAAGGTGTTATTGGTTCTATCCTAAGTAGGACTAGAGATAATATAAAACATATAATGACGGCGTGGCGGAGTTATTAATAGTGACAGGGATTTTTTTCGGATATAAGCACCTAGCTTATATCTGCTCAAACAAGAACAAATTGTTTTGCTTATGCCTGATTTTCGACACTGACATTCGAAAACCAAAGGTTTTATTTATTAATTATATTATTAATTATCATGAGTTTTAGTTCTTAATTTTTTTCAATCGTGTTGACCTATGAAATTTTCTACAATTTTTTTTTGCAGTCTAATTCAAAGACTGCCTCTCTAGGCTGAAATGGCAGTATTTTGGTAAAAATATCCTGCGAAGTTATATTGAAATTGCGTCTAAGTTTGCAGCTTAATACACAAAGAATCATAGCTTGGTAGACACAATGTGATGGTTTGAAAAATTATGTACGGGTTTAAATTTCAATGCACTCTAATAACAGTTTGGAAAAAGTCTTGCTGAGATTCTGCCTCTGCGTGTTGATGATATTAGAAAAGAAAAGATTTATTTTTCAATAATGAAAAATCTTTGCTTCAATGCAATTTCGTAAAATTGATGCATGGAAGCCTCTTGACAGCCAACGAAAAAATGATGTCCAATAGGCTCGGTGACAAACCGTCCCGACGAGAACGATCGACTAAGCCTGGCTCAGACGACAGAGGCAAAAGACCGCAAATATTTTGCCGGCAGGCGAAAGCCAGAGTTGAAGGGTTCTCCCTTCCATAACAAAGTAGAGCAGAGCTTGTTCAAGAAGTGAAAAAAGATAGAGGTCCGCTGAGGGTGAAAAACCAGGAAGAAAACGCCCAAAAATGGCATTAGTTGGCTAGAGATCCACTTCTAAGCCAAGAGAGGTCATAAAGGCAAGTGATTTAGCTAAAGAAGCCCTGGCAGTGGCACTGATTGACCGCAGCAGCCTCTTGGGTCAATTGTTGCTTCAGAAGTGGAAGATCGTAGAGTAAGATTGACCGGATGGAGAAGCACTTCATCATTAAGTGTAACAACGACCTGACGTTGTGCTGATGTTAAGCTGTAGTCCCGGAGTTACTTGGGCTACGGGAACAAGCTCAGAACTAACTGGAGCTAACACCGACCCCCAGCCTTATGCTACCGGCTTCTTAATGTCCAGGATCTTCCAGTCCTGCGTTGAAATGTCCGGATTCTGTCTCTGTAGCAATTTCAGAGCCACCTTCGATTCCACTACCCGCGGTATCATTGCATACTCTAGATAAACAAAGAGTCTGACGACATGTTCTATTTGTTTAGAAAAGAAGAAGCGCCAACCGGAGCATTCAAACGAATACACTTTGGAGACCGACGAAATCGAGAGAGATTTTGCAATGTTGACCCACAACGAACAACGGCCAATCTCTACAAGGACGAGGCGTAGTTTGAGGTGGATGTCGTGGCCGGTGTTAAAAAATACTCCAGATTGATCTGAATTATAATATCTTTACTTATAGGGGCCCTTGCAGCAAAAATGGGCTTTACATCACTCTCTAAAATGGCTTCAACGAGCAAATAATAGAGAATCTATCGTTCTCTGATCATGGATGCATTAGTTACAGTCTAAAATTAAGCTCAACTCACTTTTTTAACCGTTTCGCAATCACAGAAACAGCAACTGGGGGAACTTCAAGTGGCAAGCGACCAACGGTTTAGGTACTTCTTCCAGGATTGCCTCTGTAGCTTACCTGTAGGTAGTAGCAAACACACTCACAGGTAAACCCGCGAAAGCTTTTGAACGGTCCTGTCTTAAAGCCTGACCTAAGCGCAATCGTAAGTCACTCTGGTGGAACAAAGACCTGGGTTGTTGCAGAAGGCAAGGATGAGAACTGTTAAATTAACCAAAGGAGCTGATTGTAGGGAATGTTGAGACGAATACAAAAACGTCCTAAGGATCTATGAATCGGAAATATAGAAAAACAGATGGAGCCCCTGGAAGGAGCTGTACGGTAAAATTGAAATTAATTCCGAAACGACGAGGTTTAGAAATATGCTGCCTAAACGCCCTGTTACGCCTAGCCTGGTATGTAAGCCGGTGGGAAAGTAGACAAGCAACAGCTCGGAAATGCTGAAGATCCTCGTCACTTTCCGGACTGTTTGGATATCTCCACCTCCTTCACTTGTGAGCAGGTGTCCGACTTTCATAATGTAGAAGCCATTTGCGGATTTTTCACCAAGCCGAAGCGAGTCTGGGCAATTGACACCTTCAAGCACTTCAACTGCCCAGGTCCAGATGGAATATTGCCGGCTATGCTCCAAAAGACAAGTATGTTCACCGTTTCCTGGTTTGTGCAAATTTACAAAGGTTGCCTAGTTCTAAGTCGTGTATCCGGAGGACCACTAAGGTGTATTTATATTCAAAGCATGTAAGTTTGGTAAGTTAAGTTTAGTTTGAAAATAAAGAAACCTTCAGCGCATTTACGCTTAGGCTCTAAGCTTATTATCCTTATTGAAGACGTGAAATCTGTATTCAATCCAATTGAGACATTTGCGCAGCACGCTTTCTAAAGGCAAACAGAAAGTAATTAGATATGTGTTCCATACAATAAGCACATATTCTACTTGACTTCTGACTGAAGATAAATACAATATCTAAAGAGTATTAAAAATTAATTAAATGAAATCTGTTTCTCAAAATGAAACCTAGGTTACGTCAAGATTGATTTACAGTATTAATGTGATTTGCGGAACCAAGCTTGGAGTTAAAGAGGATTCCAATATCAAAATCGGGTCTACTCGTTTTATAATCCTGCCGTTTAGAAAATATTAACATCCTAGCTTGAGATTTCAGGAATGGCATAAAGTACCAATTTTCGATATAAATCTCAAAACCGCTCACATAGTAATTATAAAATTTGTCGATAGAGTTTTGGAGAAATAAAATATATCTTTGATCTCGTATGGTTTTACAGAGCTTGTAGTCATTTGCGCACAGTTAAAAATCGACTTGCTAAAAACTGTCATAAATATATGTAAGCGAACGTAACGGGCCTAAGTGTAAGCCTTGAGGTTCTCCCAAATATATAGAGAAGAGCAGAGAAGTGTTACTTTTGGAATTCACAACGTTCTATTAATTACACAGAAAAACAAGTAGTTCAAAAAAGAACTAAAAAAAAACTGACGATTCGCAATTTAATTCACAAGAAGTTAATATTTGGATCCAAATATCCAATATTTGAATAACAGGATGAGAAGACGTAAAGGAACCAATCACATAGCTTTCAAATGCTGCTAAATTGGTAACAGTGGATCTTCCTGTTATAGACCTAGGTTATTATAAATAAGGATAATTATTCAACCAGACTTTGGTTGTGGTGCCAAACATTCAATTAGTAGGCTTTCTAAAAATTTTGGGCATGGTTAGTTTTAACATCCGTTTTATCTTCTGATTTTAATAGCCACTGAGATAGTGGCTAATGATTTGTTAAAAATTAGAAGAAGGCCATCACTACAATGCTTAAGAAAGACAGGCGGCAGCCAGCTACACCAGCTGACTTTAACGTATCAAGTGATTTTAATTTGATATTGATTGAATCGGAACCTGAGTTGAAATGTGAAATCGGGATCGAAGTGTTGGTTTAGATTAAAAATTTATTTGATAAACTAGAGTGGCATAGAATTCTATAAAAGAGTACAAAATTTCTACATTCCATTATTCACTACTTTCCATTCCAAATATTTTTTCAGCCTATTTCACTCCGAATATAAACTGACCTCCTTCGCATTTCAATCGTGCGCAATTGAAACCAATGCGACCTCGTTCGATTGAATTCTTCAATAACTATATGCATGAACACAATTATATATAGAAGTATACAGAGGACAATTGAACTAGTTTCTTTCATACAAGTGCACCATAAAAGAAAGCATCATTTATCCAATGAATTTTAGAAACAAGACCACAACATGAATATCACGAGGAGTCAAATGTCCTACAGAAGGAGTTCAATTTCACATATTACCTTCAACTACATTCATGGAAACATTAGTCAAAGTTCAAAGTCCTCAATCCTTGTCGCTGCACTTCCTATCTACAGTCCATATTTTCATAGTTCTATTGCACGCGATGTCAACAGCAAGTATTATGCGATATTTCGATAAAATTTGTATGCGCAGCACATGTCATGGTTCAATTGCAACCGCTAAGCATTCACATCTTTTAAGGATTGCGTTTTCTATCGAAAAACATGCCATTTTGAAATTATGTAGCTTCCATTTGCACGGCGTAACTGAACTTTCTTTACTCTGTACTAACTAATAGTGTAGCTAGTTGCATTTTCAACATTACAAAAGCTAAAAAAAATCCATGTTCATTGCAATATTGCAACGATAAGGATTGAAGTCAACGACACTTTAGCCACGGTCCATAATTTCAGGAAGAGAAGGCAAAGTGTAGTCGGGAAACTTAGTTCTAGCCTCTATTTTGCTTTGTAATGCTCGTGTAGTACTCTCCCAAACGAGCAAACACTCTTTGGCTGATAATGCATGTTTACGTCTGGCTGGAACCTGAAATGCACTTACTAAAAGTCGCATCGTTCTTTATGTATCTTTTAATAATCTTAGAGTCAGAGACGCAATAGAGGTCATTGTTTTTTTTATTAAAAGTACATATTACCTGTTTTTAATTGCAAGCTCATTTCTTTAACAATCGCGGAGCTCTGTGTGCGTACGAGGAAAATAAATACGCTTCTGCTGGAGATATACTACCTATAATTATGACTTATGACTTTTTTTTACAGACATGGTTGGATGGTACCGCAATTAAGATGACTCACAGACTTGTCGTCGTCGTCAAATTGACTAAGCTTTTAGGTGAAATAAACTGCGTAAACAAGAGGATTTTGGGTATGACAGTGAAGTGATAAAAAAAAATGTTGGCAGTCTCTGAGGATGTCAAAATCTTAGAAAAATATTTCATTTGAAGTAAGAGAGGTGACTTTGAGCTTCGATGTGTCAATTTTCAACATGAAAATGTCATTAACCTACGAGAGTAGAAGAATAGATTTAAACTAGTAAATGTTCGTTTTAAATTGTGCGCAGAAAAAGAGTCATTCTCATTTTCAAACATTTTTTGTCTGATAGTGTAAATCTGACAAATTTTACGTCGATTTCATATCTGAATTCCAGGCTACTTAATACTATGAGGAAGACTAGGCTTATTTTTTGCATGCTCACTTAAAAGCTGAGAATGTTCTTCTAAAATATTATTCAGCCTCTTCATTTTCTTTTAAAATTCTAATTTCTGGTATTTATCTTTCTCTACTAAGACTAAAGCAAATAAAGTTACCACCTGATCAACAAAATTATCGCAAGTATAGATAAAAACTCTTATCGCCGTCCCACGTTATCAGCATGTCCAAGTGTATAGCGTGGAAACGCTATATAAATATAAAGCTTTACGAAATTAGGCATGAAAAGTTTCGATTGTTTAATGAGAAGTGTACTAAGTTTTCCGGTTTTGTTTTTGTTCCTTGCAAGTCCATTAGCATCATCCGACTATTATTTGCATGACAAACACTAGTATCTCCAGCAACTTAATTAAGCCACTTCGTGACGATAGCCTCGTATATGCACCACATTCTAGGGAAACCATTTTCATAATTTACGATTTTTTATCACAAAACCAGCTTTTTATCAGCTAGGTTTGAAAGCCCAACTAAACCTCCCGTAGTAATCTCGCTAGGTTTACTATTCCACGTCAAACACATGGATATTTATGTTTGCAGCACAGTGTGTGTTGACGCAAATATTTTTTCTAAGCCAAGGTTACGCTAAAGTTAATCTGTAATTGCACGATGCTCATACCTAGTCTACCCATTTCGTTTGATGAATTTCGTTCTACCTGGTTGGTATCATAGGGAGATACCTCCTAGTACAAACAGCCATGCTATTTCCAGTTTAGCTAAGTTACTGTCGTTGTCATCAATTTTTACCGGCGAAATGATATTTTTCTCTTCGAATATGACACAGTTTGATTGAGTTCGTGTCATTTGAAATGTTATGTAACATTTTCCACAGCTGTCATAGAGAAAATAAAACAATAGTGGAAAAGTTCACGGTCAGGTGAATTACCGATGCGTTGCTCAGATAAATTCAATAATTGTTGGTTCTACCGTGTATGGTAATGATGCAATCGGAATGCTGTGATGTTGTGTATGTAGAGATATGTACATACATATGTATGTATTACTAGATGCCGAGAAAGTGATTTGGATTAAATATTTAAAACTTTTTGGTTTCTGGGTCAGTAGTAGTATTCTTACTCAATTGTTTTTTATATGATCAGGATACACAAATATCACGCTTATTAGTGAGGTCTGCATTGCGCTTAAAACGTTTGGTTCTTTGCAATAGTATTTGTCCAAACTCTTTTTTCTTTCGAATTATTTATACAGATCTAAATCAATGTCACTAATTTCATACATTATTGATATTATAAGTCAATATTACTAGTAGTCAATCATATATTAGGACTGAGTGGTGTATGTCTTACCTATCAGAGATCAAAAGCTCATTTTAGATATTTGCCAAAATTTTACACTTACCTGAAAAATAAAAAAAATGTTTATTAGTAAAAAAATCTTAGAAACAGATATTTTATTATCATTATATTGAAATTCACGCTACCTTCCACGCAAAGAAAAAAATTGAAAAATAAATTGAAATGGAAGGATCATCTGTGCTGTTTTCCTGGTATCTATAATCACAGATTATGAGATATCAAAATTTCTAATACATAAGTCGTATATAAATAGGAGAAATACTGGTTGTTGGGAATTATTTTGGGAATTTTTATTTAACATTTTTATTTTATTTTGTGAATTTTTATATGCAACCTTTGAGTGTTGGAAAGGTATAATCGGCATATGTCTTGTTATCTTACTCTTAATAAATTTTAAATTTTGGCAGAAAATGGATCGAATATAATTTCTGATTTTGATCTGCTGTAAAAACAACTAGAAAACATTGCTTGAATCTATTTAAGTTAAACGTAAGTTTCTATAACAATATTATTCGTAATAACGTATGGTTTATTTCCTCGTACAAACGAGCATAAATGTAGTATATGAATGGCTCAAAGATGGATTGTGGAGTAAGAGCAGTGATTATAAAACCCTAGTGTAAAGAGCATTTCCCTCTCAAAAAAAAGCCAACATCTATCGAGCAGAACTATCTGTTATACAAGGCTATCAATCGCGATCACATAAATTCAGCTATATTTTTAGAGAAGAAAGAAACCCTAAATTAAATAGGAGCACAGAACAGCTTATACTAAGACCAAGAAGGAGCAAGAATGTCCTTCACAGGTACTACTTCGTACTGAAGTTTTACCAAGGAAATTAAAATATAAGCGAGAAAAAAATCGAAAGCTAATTTGGAGGATTTGAAGCACCCAAACAAAGAGCAAAAGTGACCCTTTGTAAAAGAGACATAAGAGTCTTATGTGGAGCAATGACAGATAACCTTCCTTACAAAAAGTACTTCCACATAATAGGTTAGGAGGAGAACGACTGCTGCAGATACTGTGGAGAAACGGCAGTTTGTGTAGAATATCTTCCCACACATTGCCCAAAAGTAGGTAGACGAAAATTAGAGCTCCTTGGCTCTGTTTTTCCCTACACCACGGTCATACCAATGTCTCTTCGAGGAACATATTCAGATTCATAAGAAGCCTAGATATCTTATGGGACATAACGCAGAGAAGGCACAATAGATCCCAGAGATTGCAATACTAGGGGCCTCTTGAGCCCACTCCAAGCAATCAATCAATCAACCAAACACACTATCTGCGGACGGCAGACAGAATGAATGGTATATGTTAACAAGCACTTTATTGCGTGAGCCATAATATATTGCTTCAAAATATTTCACCTACGTTGTTCCTGATTCAATACCAAATAATTGAAATCGTATTGGTCGCATTTATCCTTTCATTTTTGCTTACTTTAAGCCCGAAAATGGCGTTGTTCAAGGAGCCATGCAAGGCCCACTACTCTTTCTGCTCTATGAAAATAATATTATTTTTTCTCTTTTTTGTCGATGATCTTAAGCTCTTCATGAAAATTAGAAATCGGGTCGCAAAAACAGCTGCCAAGTAAAAAATTCCAAACGTAAAAAAATATGTTGCATTACATAACACAACATATTCGGTAACTCATCGAATTCTTATTGGCTTTCTTTCCCTATTTAAAGAGCTTTGCGTCACGTGGCGATAATAAACTCGGATTCGACCCTTATCTTTAGCTCGATCAAACATGCCTCCATGATAGACCAAAACAAAGATCAACCCAGCTTCAATTCATTTTGATAACCACACCGCAACTTAATCTAACGCACTCTTCTCAACCACAGAAAGATAAATTACTTAGATAAGTTCAGCAAAGCATGATCTAATTAATCTTAGTACTATTATGTCATTGAGCTTGAGATTGAATGAGTAAACAATTTTGTTAGCATGCGGGGATAAACCAGCATTTAACTTTTAAGATAATATCCATCATCTTTATTTAAATAAATTACATACACTTGAGGATGATGTGGATTGTTTGCTGAATTGCACGATATCTAGATAGGATAGGTATGTATACGATATTTATAGTTATAGAAGAATTATCTGACGCTTGAAAAATATTTTGCAGATTTTCAGAAAACAAGAAACGCATTTTAATAACGTTGGATTTTGACCTAATTTACAATCCAAACAGGATGTTTGCAAGAAAAATTAGTAATTAAATCAGAGCCTAGGATGCATGTTTACTATGTCCGCACCAACATCTATAGTTTCTAATCTTTATCAAAACGTTCATAGTTTACCACAACGGATTAAAAACAGTTTTTAAAATGAGTCATTAATAATTTGTTATGACTCCATCGAAAGCCATAAAACAATTTCATTAGTCATACGAACTTTGCAACCTATCAAACCCAATTGTAGTTTATATCCATTTCGTGATGGCCTTCATACGACTGGTAGCGATACCCATTCATCCTCAACCTTGAACTCTGAAACCCTTAGCAACCATTCGACGACGTTGCCTTCGTCATCGTTGTCGTGGTGTAAATTGAGCTCGGCCACATAAACTATGCAAGAACTAGCTCAGGTCTTGTTGTTTCGGAAGTAAACAGAATCAGCCGGCGACCCATAAACCCACATACGTGTATACCGTTACTCACCTGACTGGAATCCACAAACCCTCTGAATTCTGTTACATACTCGCGTAGTACCTACAGAAATGTCTACAGTAGCCAAATCGAAAAATCGATATTCTGTGTCTTCGTTTGTAGTTGTGTGTGTGTGACTTTCACAGCGTTAGGATGTTATGTTGGTTTTCCTTTCAAATAAATAACATGGCCGAAACTCTGAAATTCGAGCTGTTCTTGGGATTAGTTTGGAGTCAGGATGGAAACGAAGCGATGTTGTCGTTGTCCAAAGAAATCGTTTATATGCATCCTCGTGGCCTAAACCTATTCGTTTCAATTCACTTCTCACGCTCTAGAAAATTTTGGGGGACGTTCGACATGAAGCCGTACAAGTATAGGGAGTATTTGATATTTTTTGGTATTAATTTTAGAGTTACCATACTGCAACAGGGAACCATCAATACAAAAAACTGAGGTTTACAGGTGCAGACTGTTCAAAATTCAACATTTCGAATATCAATCGTAGGATAATATTCCTTAGCTCCGTTGTGAATTGCAGCAAAAATATCATTTTATATCCGTTTCTACAAATTTTTTTACAAGTTTTATTTGTTGTATTTTCTTCATCTTTTATCACTACATCATTTGTTTTACTGCCAAATACTTGATGTACATTTTCATTTAAACTGCATACGTGCACTGTTTGTTTTTGTCACGTTTCTTTCCTGTCAATTACAGAAAAGAGTCCTTAATGATAACAAGCTACTGAAGTATGTCGCAGTATAACATTTTGAGTCTCAAGCTAAGTAACTTCTTACACTCTTTAGTCCTTTTCATCCGTTCACTTCAAATTCAGACTTCTTCCAAACACCTCCTTTCGACTTTTATTTCTGCAACAAAAACCTTCTATTTTATCTTAAGTTGAAAAGACACATTCCGCAACTCCTTTTCATTCTCTCATCGACTCACCCGGTATTTTAGCAAAACAGCACATCAGGATCAGCAATGAAATATTCTGTTTCGCAAGGCTAGTTGTAAATGGAGTTTCGACAGGAAACAAACCGGCCGGAAGATAACAGACATTCCTCCCCCAGTTGAATTCCGCAAAGTACTTTGTTTTTGTGTTTGCGAGTTTTTCCTGGCACAGCTGTATTTTATTGAGGCAGAGGGAGAAGGTAATACTGAAGAAGTATATACATACATAAACATAGTACAGAGTGTTGTAATATTCTGTTTCCATGCATCTCGTCAAACACATTTTCTGTTCGCTGGAGGTACTGGAGGAATCCATTTTCCCATTTATTCTGGTTGACCGGGGCAGACAAAATACTTAGTAGAGATTAGGGTTCGTAATAAATAGTCCCTGTCAGGATGAATTGCATATATGGGAGGTTTCTCAGAAGCGTTCCGTTGAATTGTTGACAAGATTTATAAATGGTCCCTGGGTATATAGAAATCGCTAATGTAATAGCGAGTGGTATAAAAATCTTATAAAATTGAACATTATTCAGCATAAATACAGGAGAATCGTAATATAGATGCATTTGAGATGGGGTTGTGGTTTGTGTTCTTTTTTTTTCTTTTTATGGCAACTTCGCATGATGCTAAGGAAATTCAATTAATGTTGAAGGATGCTACTCGAATCATTGATTTTAATACAGAACAGGTTATTATTATGAGCATTAAAATGTAGCTGAGCATAAATATGTTCAAATTCAGGAAGTGAAAGATGTAGAAATTGAAATAGCTGTAAGGAAAATGTAATATTGATGCCCAAGACAGTTATTTAATTTATCAGGGGTGTGTTCATTGAGCATGATATAGCTGCTCCAAAAGCATAGCATAGCATCACTTTAGCAAGTGTCAAAATTCGCAGTAGCTAGATGAAGCAGCTATGGATATTGGACAGCCAAGAGCTGCTACGTCGGTCGGTTTTTACACAGCACAACTCAATAACAAATCTCTTAAGATTTTTTTTAACTTTAATCTTTGTGCTTACTTGGATCAGCTAAACATTTGCCTTGCATTTTAGAAAATGTATGACATTTGCACGTTTTCAGCATACAGCTGCAGAAACAACATTAAAATTTTCCAAACATATTCAAAACGTTTCACTTATTCCTGGCTTTTGACACCATATCTGTGAACAAGAGCGAAAAAGAAATGTTGACAATATCATAGTACAGGGTTCAGCGTACCCGGCCTGTAGTGTTTCACACCCGCCTTCTAAAAACTCAAGATGAATTGCACTGTGTAAAAGCCTACTTAAAACTCGAGGTGAGTTGAAGTGTTCGAAAGCCCGTATTTAGTTTATGATAGCATTTTTCAAGTTTATTGTTCATCTCCTTTGCCACCAAAGCGCGATACCCCTTTTCATTTCGATTTCTTATCAAAAGTGACGTTTGAACAGTATGTCAGCTGTGTATGTACGACCATTTTGCCTTAGCTACTTTCTTGCTATCCTCCAGACTGCGAGCAGCAAATAGCTGCTACCATAGCAGCTATTCCGGAATCTTGGACAGCCCGACTGTCAAATACCAAGCATAAGAATGTAGCTATTTTGTGACATTGGACAACCAGAGCTGCTAAAATAGCAGCTAATAGCTGCTATATCATACACATTGAACACACCCCAGAAGTAGTAGTTATTTAAATAGTTTTTCCCTTTTTTAATTGTCCTATACAAATAAAAACCAATCGAAACATAAATATTACGAATAATACGAAAAAAAATCAGTTACATAATGCATTATAATATAATATATAATGTAATATTTACCGCTATTGAAAGATATGTCCCTGACATGAAAAAAGGAAAAAGTTATCGGAGCTATTGGTTTATAGGAAATCTTAAGGCTAGTATCCACCAAACGCGCTGCGTGCGTGCTGGTCGCGCTCAGCCAGCAAGTCTACACCAAAAGCTGCTCGCGCACAGTGTGCGAACAAGCGGCTGCATTTGGATACGTCTCCACCGAAAATGTTCGCGGGTTCGGATGCCACGCTCTGTTTGCGCGCAGATGCACTTGGTGTGGACGTGCAAACTTTGCATTTCGATTGCTCGTTGCGCTGCTTCCTTGCTTCCCACTCTCTGTTGGAAAGCACACGTGCAAAATGGCACTTAATGCGGAGTGGACAAACGAATTAGTTATTAATTAATTAATAAAGTGGAGGAATATCCTATTTTGTGGGACAATTCTAATCAAGACTATAAAAATTAAATGAGTTATTAAAAAAAATATACTTATTTCTCTATTGAATTTTTAAATTTATAAAGATATGCATAGTCGTGCATGACAGATATGAGAGCCTGTTAAACTTCCGGTATGATTCTACTAATTAATTGTTTCGATACTTCACCAGAACTGTCACCAGTAGCAAAAAAAAAGTACTTGTAATTGCAAGTCTTGTTTTTACGTCCATGCATGGCCGATAATTTGTATTTTTCTTTGCTACAAGGGGCCCAATTTTGTCTCAAAAAAGCAAAATTAGATGATGGAATGCGTGTAAAATTCCGAAATCCACTTAATTTATCAATTTTTAAATCACTTAACAATGTTAAGTTTAAATAAGGTCGTACCCAACATCGTGCATTTTTCATTTTTTTAGAAAGTTTTGATAATATTATATAAGATACTGAACGAATAACAATTTCTTCTTCATCAAAATTCATTTTGAACATTCACGGAATTCTTTCGATATGCTAATATAAAAATTCTAATTTGCATGCAAAGAAGCAGTGCGCGTACAGAACGCGCGCACGGAAGCAAATGTCTACACTAAAAGTGCTAGCACGCAAGCTACTTTTCTGTTTGCGTACTTGATGTGGATGTTGTGGATGGAGAGCGCGTACATTGTTCGCGTTCAGCTCGTGTACAAGCATCGATGACGTCTAATCTGAGCGCGAGCTGTGCGCGAGCTCCCGTGGATACGAACCTTTAGGAATAAGTTTTATAAGCAGAGAAAGGAAAATATTGATATTAGACCTGCTATTCAGAAAGAATGTAATAAAGTTGCTAAGCAATTCTAGACAAATTCTCATGATGCTTATGCCACTTACATTACAAAAACCGTAAATATATATGAATAACTTTGTAAAAAAGAAGCGAAAAACTATGGGTTATCCATCGTCAATGTTGCATAACAATATTACTTCTTCTCTTAAAGAGTTTTATGGTTTATTGCTGACAATATCCAGAAAGTTTTTAGTAGTCATTTTCACGCCTTTAGACTTAACTCACATCTTTCTCTTTTTGATCAACAACTTCAACAAGCTTCAACAACTTTTGTTAACCACATGAAAATATCGCGTGAACAAATACGTAAAGCTATTTTGGACCTCGATCGTTGCAAAGGACCTGGTTTTGTTTTTTTTTTCCACCAACTTTTTTGTGTAAAGCAGCCCCATATTCTTTGTCAAATCACTTTCGTCTGGAGTTTTCCTATCTTGTTGGAAACTTTCATGTGTAATATATAACAGCATTGTTATTTTATCTTACATTCCAAAACTTTTTAAAAAGTTTATCTACGATAAACTCACTCCGCTTGCTTCTCCTGCATACTCTTCAACTTGGCGCTTTAAGAAGTGATCTGGGGTGTCAAGGTGTCCACCCAACTGCTGACTTTTGCTGACGACAGATGGCAAACAAAATAGGTCTGCACATAAATGAGGGCAAAACGAAATAAATCGTGGCAGCGCCGGCATCGAAAACCAGCAAACCGACCAATATTACGTCGGTAGCAAGGAAAATTGAGACACAGAAAAGATACGTGAACAAAAGAAATTAAAATATTCACATATTTAGGATAAAAAATAACTGTCTATAAAAACTACGATGAATAAATTCGCGCCCGGCTGTTGACAGCGGACCAAGCCTTATTTAGTAAACAAAACCTGTTTCGCTCAAGTCTCTCCAAGACGCTCAAATCTCTCTCAAGTGTCTCCTTTTCAAACTGCATTACCGTCTTGTTAATTGTGATCTAAGCAGTCGGGTTTCTGTTCAGGAATCTTGTCGCTCTAACAGATCCGGTGTTACGTATAGCTAGACAACATAACGAGTTTCAACTTGATCCTCTTCCGCTGACGTTCTTTGGACACAAAAACTTTTTAAAAAATAGAGTCTTTAAGTACGTTGTCAGTTTTTGAACTTGCTAATAGTTCAGTTTTTATTTATTATTGTACAGTATTTTAGTTTCGTTAGTTTTTGCTTTTTTTTCTTTTTGGATTATCTTTTTTTCATGGATTATCTTTTTTCTGTTTTCTTTTGAATTTAATTTTTCAAATCTGTAATTGGACGGAAGTTTTTTGTTTTGGAGAGTTGTTAAATAAATAAATAAATAAGTCTTAGCTCCTGCTGTACAAGACTATGGTCTTGCCAGCTCTTTTCCACATTCGAGAGGATATTTAATGGATATCTGACTAGGCAGCAACAAAATATATGAGCTGTATCGTGACTGTGAGGCCACTGATGAGATCAGGCTTTATTGTTTATTATTTACGGTACTGACTCCAAGAATGGGTTCGGCCGTTACTTAGATTCCGAATATCGGTGAGTATCAAGTTCTCAGCTATTCAATTGTGAAAAGTAGTCTCAGTTAAATCAAGGACGAAGAGAGACGTGAAATTAATAAATATAAATAATTACTTGCGCTGGTTAAACGAAGGTTACATTAGGCTTTAAGACTGAATAAAATGGTGATACGGTTCTATCCTTCAAAAACATTCCATTAGCTTCACACAAGAAGAATTAGAGCTCTTCAAAGCAATTACAGATATGGCTGCAAAGCAGATTATTCGGCGGCATTTGTATCTAGATGACGAAAAGAAGACTTTCAAATCACCCGTTCCCATGCATTTTTCTCCATTACAACGAAAATTTAACTTCTCCTTAATTAGAAGCTCAAGAAGCAACCGAATATTGGCTAAATTCAAGGTAAAGTATTTAGATATAGTGCTGTACTTTGGTGATTACTTTGTATGTAAATATCTAACGCAACGTTTCATATGCAAAATTTTAGATTACGCAAGATGCAGTCACTTATTTTAAGCATGCAACTTTCATGTTGCTGATACCCCAGCATTATTATTTTCATATAAATTAGATAATTAGTAAATTTACAAAGCGTATTTAGTAGAGATTAGTCTACTGGCTCGACAGAGAAGTCGCTGTTGACTATTGTCCAGTATATTTATGCTCTAAAAATAGCCAAGCTGTAAGTCTAATCATAATTCGGAGTGATATGATGTCTCTCCACAATTCTTCTTTAGTTAATACTTTTCATCAGAATGGAAACTCCAAGATAAAAGATGAATAACTTTTAAGTTGTAATTAGTTTGCATATACTAGTTTATTTATTTATTCACAGTAAAAGTTGAAGGCCAAAAATTTATGATTTGTATTTCTATTGAGATACATATTTGACTGAAACGAAAGATAATGTCGAAATTTCGCAAGTAACATTATCAGTTCGCAAGAAAGCATCTTGGCAACAAACGTTCTGCTCTAAAATGTATAAACATGTTGGTATGAACCAAAAACGAGTAGTTTTTTTTCTCGTAATGCCGCCTTTGAAGAAAAAACTTGAAAAACGATTAAAATTAAAACAGTTATGCCTAATGAAAAAACGACTTCCCGAAATTCTAGTTACCGAAACACTTTTCTGCCTCGATTCTCAAGCTACTTATCATAATTAGCAAGTATTATTCATAAAAAAAAACTTTTAATTTCGATATTGTATTCCTAAAATAAGCAAAAAAGTTTCCTGATAAGCCAATATCAAGATGTTTTCTATAAAAAAAACCCGGCCTTGAGATATCGCATTTCAAAAAGAAAAATTACAATTCGGAAATAATACACAAAATAGACTTGCAGAAAAAAATTGGTGCAATCTAGCGAAATTAATATCCGAAAAGTAAAAGTAGCGGAAAGCTTATCGCTAGCAGATCAAACATACAGCTACAAACAAGCGAGCAAACGCATTGAACTTCAAAACATCATACGAATATGAATGAATACATGACTGAAATACTTATAAATACGTACATATGTCGATAACAAAGTCATGGTCATGTTAGTGGTATTTTCAAATGTTAATTTTTCTGTTAGCCTAGAGTAGACTATCCAGTGTGAATAGATTAAGATTGCAAAAATAGACGTTAAGTTTATGTCTAGTTCCGTCCGATGCATAAGTAACGTGTTGTATATCTTTGACTTAAAGGTGTATTGCGAATCGGAGATTAGACTATAGTATGTTAACTGCTATGTCGCTGCCGACTGTGCTTGAATATTGTGAAAGAATGTAGGCATGCATACGAGCCTAACGTGAGGTATCATGGTAAGTAATAATTAAACCATACTAATGACAATATCTGTTAGCATTCGAGTTCGCATCGCTGGCAACTACAGTTAATGACCGACAAACTGTAGTGGTTTTGAAGTGATACTTGGTTATTATTCTCTCGCGATGTTTTCAGAAACGTAAACATGCATCTACATATTTAATAGATACGTACTTATATTTAGGATTGATTCTGATTGTTCCAAAGCAGCACAACGGAAACCGACAAAAAAAACTACATATATAGCGCTAGAAGAGATAATTAATTGAAAACGTGGTTCAATCGAGTTTTAATTGATACTTTTTGAATGTGATTTGCAGTTTAGCTTCGATAAACATTTTTTCTGATTAGGTACAGAAGCATTTGCATAGTTAATTGATTGAAATTGAATTAATGATTCGAGATTGGAAAACAAATTGCCTGTACGTCGTGTGTAATAGTTCTTATGCAATATATGGTATTCGCGTGGCTACTGATAGTTATTGTATAGGTAAATTCAAGTTAAGTAATAATTACGTCTTGCTACTGATAGGCTTCCAGCCTTTATTTAGCTTCCAAATTATAAAGTCGTTAAATACTGATTTCTTTTATGTCTACGGATGTTTTGTCTTAATATCAAGCGACTATAAACATTTTTTACAGTCGCATGAAAATGTTATAGCTACTGCTGTATAAGACCATGGTTTTACAAGTACTCATATATGGATCCAAGATTTGGGTGCTCAGGGAGTTATTCTGACATCTAAACCATGTTCGAGAAGCAGACTGTAAGCGCGGAATGTGAGATAAAGCGATTCCGAAGCCACTACAATCAACAGCTGGATGCAGTCTTCCTAGAAGGAAATATTATAAGGCTTATTATACCCCGGTGGTCTGAGCACCTAGCCCGTATGAGTGAAAAAGAGCCTGCTCGCAAAACCCTTTGTGCCAGATATGGCGTATGGAGAGATGGCGTTGACTAAGACGCTCAGAGCATAGGGGTACCTAGCTGGAAGCGATTGGCTCAAGATCGGGTTCGATGCAGAGACTTGTTGGTAGAGACTAGGACCAGACTCTGATTGTAGCGCTAATGAAGATGATGATGACAATATTTTATAAACACAGAGCTATGATCTGCCAAGCCTCATATGCTAGAACCAGGCTAAAGCGATTCGAAGAAAAAATTAGCTAATTGCAACTTTCAGGAGTCATCCGATGTTGCGTCCGATGTTCCCCACGTTTGAAAAGGAAACAAAGATCGAAATCGATCAGAGAGCAAAAGTCTCAAATCTTCAACGTACACTCTTGGAATATTTGCTAAAAATGTTTGATCAGACAAAATGGTACATATCTACACCCTATCTGCACACTTAAACTTGACAAATTTAAATTATTCTCAGCTGTGTTTAATGAGCTGCTCTAGGTCTCAGCAAAATGTGTTTAATGAGCAATTCGGTTGCTCTAACTTGCCCGAAGTTGCTCTAATTTGTGTTTTATGAGCCTGCTCTAAGTTGAACTAGAGCAATTGGTAGAGCAAGTTTGGGTGAGCAGCCAGTTGTTTGTCAACTGCCATGGAACCGACTTTCAGCAAGAAATTGTGACCGAAGTAGAATTTTTTATTTGTGAATTGACAGGTGGAACTTCTGTCAAGCGATGAATTTTTAGAATCACCCCTTAATTGTTCTAACTTGCTAGAATTTTTTAACAGCTGCTCTTTTTTTACTTGCCTTGAGATGCTCTGCTCTATTTTCGGAGTCTTTAAACACAGCTTTATTTAAAATATGTTTTGATTTTTCTTCCATCAAATCGACGCTGTCTATTCGGCATAACAATACAGTCGATCGTGCTCATCTATTGGGAATTCTCAATTGCAGAAAATTGGTTTCTCAGAATCAATATTGCAGTCATGTCTCAATGAACGGTCACAATTTTTGAAATTCCAGAGATGAAGCTCTAAAAAAACTTGTTAACACTGGTTTCCTCCTAGATCACTAACTTTCCTAATCTCTCTTTCTTACTTTTTTTTCAAATTGCCAGAAAATTGTAAAATTCAAACTCAAACCGGGTTTGATTAATTGATTTGAGAACAAAATGAGTGAGAGCAAGAGGGAAAGAGAGAGAAAGAAAGAGAGAGAGAGAGAGAGATAGGGAGAGATAGGGAGAGCAATAGAGAGAGATAGGGAGAGAAATAGAGAGAGATAGGGAGAGAAATACAGAGAGATAGGGAGAGAAATAGAGAGAGATAGGGAGAGAGATAGGGAAAGAGAGATGACGAAGGAGAGAAAAAACAGAGAAAGAGAGCAATAGGGATAGAGAGGGAGGGAGATAGAGAAGTAGAGAGAGAGGGAAGGAGATAAAGAGAGAGGGAGGGAGATAGTGAGAGAGAGGTCGAGAGATAGAGAGAGGGAGAGAGACAGAAAGATAGAGAGAGAAGGAGATAGAGAGAGCGAGATAGAGGGAGATAGAGGGAGATGGAGATATATATTATAGATTTATATTATACATAAAATATTTTCGCAAACTTCTACTAATTTTATAAAAATATGTTTCAAACAAAAAACTATCGAAATTAGGTCAAATCTGATTTAGAAATTAAAAATTATTCGAGAGCCTCCAAATAGTTATTTGACCAAAATAAGGTGGTGTCCCCAAAATTAGAGAAACTAGTCCAAATCAGTCAATAGCTTTTTGACCGATTTGGACTAAATCAGCTACTTTAAATAGAAGGAAGCGTTATTGGTGTTTGGATATTCGAACCAGATTCAAATTAACTCAGCTTCGAGCTTGTCCATGGCATATAATTGCAAACGGTGTTCATATGGAGGTAAGTTAAGTTGATAATATATATAGTAAATAGAATTGAGCATATGACCTTGAATCTTGAGGAAAACCTGATGTGGCGATTATATCAGATAATGGAGCCCCGTAGAATAAAAGATTTTGTTTGCGATTAATGAGGTAGGACCTAATCCAGTCAATCAAATGCTTAAGAAATTCAACGATATGTAATTGATAGAGAATAATGTCACGATACAGCTTATCGAAAGCCTTTGTCAAATCAGTGTAGAGGCAGTCAACTTGCTTACCCTCTTCAATCGCAGTGATGACCAGATTGGTCAGTTCTAACAGGTTGCTTGTTGTACATTTTCCTTTAATAAAGCCATGCTGAAAAGGCGAGATTAATGGCATAAAGTGGAAATGTGACGCCTCAGTAACAATTGCTTCAAACAGTTTAGCGATGCATGGTAATTTGGCAATAGGTCTGTAGTTGTGAGTTTCTGTGGGTCAATAAGTCTCTGTTGCCTTTCTTATGGAAAGGAGTAATTAGCGAATATTTCCACAAATCCGGGAAAACGCGTGAAATTATTCACAGGTTGAATAGGTGGGCTAAATTTGGTGAGACTAAGACGGCGCAACACTTCAACAATACGGTTGGTAAACCATCCGGGCTAGGCTGGAAATTATTGTCAAGATTATTTAAGTGGCTTACACAGTATAACAGGTCCTGTCATAAGTAATGGTGGCTTAGCCAGTAGTCGCAGAGATCGGAGTGATTGGTTTGATAATTAAAACTGGTGACTGATCGTCAGAATGCTGCACGCCGAGGAGGAATATATATAACACACAGACGGAATAAAGCAGCCTGGGAAAACCCAATTTGTGAAATAGAAAGAACTAGAGAGCTAGCTGTGCACAAGGCGCAGACCTCTGCCAAATAGTCCGACACATAATGCAAAACTCTTCTCGCTGTGCATACTATAAGGACAAAGAGAAGAATCTTATCACTGACTCTGGCACCATTTAGCAGCGTCGGGAAGTTCATTTCAATGCATTGCTAAATGGTCAGCTCATCAAAGCATTACAGGCTTCACCAATAAGAAAAGAGGACCCTATGCTGTCACCTTTAAGCATAGAAAGGATACAGATAGCCATTAGTTAACTGGAACTTAATAAAACCACGAGAGCCGCCGGCATACCAGCAGGACTGCTTCCATATGAGGGGCCCACGATACAGCAAAGAAATTTATGATTTTATTGTACACGTAGACGAGTATGAATAGATGCCAGAAGGCTGAGCGTAAGGTATAATATGTCCCATATATATCAAAGAAGATGTCAAAATGAGCAGTAATTTTGGTAGTATAACATCGTTGAATGTTTCCCATTAGAGAATCTCTTCTATCCTGCAAGAGCGGGTAGCCCCAGGTGCTAAACTCATCATCGAATAATGCCAATGTGGCTTCATCACAATCAAATCAAAATTAATAAGGTTTCACTGTTACGCAAGTTGCGGAAAATATCTAATATTCAATATTCTATTGATAGAATTTTAAGGTAGTCTATGATATCATATCCAGGTCCGAGCGATATAAAACCATGCGAGAGAGAGAGAGACATTTGACTGAATTAAATGCAATTTGCAGTTTTTTTTCAATTTCGCACTTCTTAAATGTTTTCGAAAAAGAAATTCACGGCGCAAATGATTCTGATGGCATCGTCAATAACGCATTATAACGTTCATGACTGCACCAACTAGTACTACTATGACTTACTTATATAAATATACAGACATATTTATGTGTACGTTAATAATAATTTTACCCTCATCATAACTTTATTCACAACAACTTGCTAATTACCCTTGACTTTGGCTCGGATTTTAGCAATATCAATACAATGTTCATAAACACGATGATTTTTTTTTGTTTTTTTTTTTAAAATTCATATTAAGTGAAATCCAAACGTGAAAAAATACCATACTCAATTTCCGACCACACAAATGAGTTTCAGTGCTCCCTGCTACCGAAATATTTTCGGTATTCATGCTTTCTTCATTCAATCGAAAATTGTGTTTCGGACGTATACTAACGCTTGTTAACTGCTTCATTGCAATTAATTAAATATTAATTACAGGTGAAAAAATATGAACAGTTAGTTGCTATCAATTGTAATTTGGCCGATGAACTTTTATTTCATCAATGTGTGTGCTCAATCGATTTCAGAATTTTCAATTTGTCAAAATTCAAAGTTTTTCTATTTTGCTTTGGAAATTCAATACACAAACTTATTTTTCATCATTTTTTAATAAT
Source organism: Nemotelus pantherinus (assembly GCA_963978885.1). Classification (NCBI taxonomy): domain Eukaryota; kingdom Metazoa; phylum Arthropoda; class Insecta; order Diptera; family Stratiomyidae; genus Nemotelus; species Nemotelus pantherinus. The sequence continues at coordinate 235,873,253 of OZ022264.1, read as the reverse complement.
TTACCTAGTCATCCAAGCAAAACATGACTTGTATCCACACGAATAATGAATATCTGATCGAGTATGGAAACATCAGATACGCAAATCATAAATAAAACATGATTATTCAAATTGCTAATCATTCATTTTCCGATATTCTATGTTGCCGAAGTGTTTAATTGATGAATGCTCAATTTTAATTTTCCATACGCTTTGCTCGGTAACTTCATGTTCTAATCAATTTATTCGATTTGTTAATGTTTATTAATGAACATGAGATTTGTTTTAATCTTCGATTTTTATGTATCTAAGCCTAATCGATAACTTAACTTTTTCTGAAAAAAAGTTAACGTAATTATAAACGTGGAAGCAAAATTTGTTTTTACAAATCATTTGAGTTAAGTATACATAGTAGGTATGGGTTAGGAGGCAAGTTGAAATCTATTTGGCGTGCTGCGTTTCACAAGGTAAATAAAGTCTAGCGGTAAACATTTAATTTTATAAGCTGGCCTTGCTCGAGTAATCGACTTATCAAACAAGTTAAGCTTAGGAATGCTTCAAAATTGTGTCAGTATTTTTTTTTTTGTTAAAGCTTAATATACTGTTATTGATATGTTATAACATTTGTTTCGTACTTAAATGTTTTTGCATAGCAAAATATTGTAAATACAAGCTTTAATGCGCAAGGAATGGTATTCATTAGGATATTTTTAATATTTCATTCAATAATAGCACTTGAAAAATTTCCAGTATTTTTCGAACATATGCTTAAAATTGACGTTTATTCTAGGTGATTTGGTGCGTCAAAATCTATTATTTCGCAATCTTTTAGCTGAAATTTTCCTTTCTTATCTATCTCAGCTGGATCTATCTAAGCTTGGAGGTAAGATCGGAGAGCATGGAACAATGGAGTCGTTCGTCAAGGACCACTCGTCGGGATAGTCACAGAAAAGGATGTGGATTTCAATTAACAATGGGCGTGTAAGCATACACTGAAGTAGCTTCTGGCGATAAATTCGGGTAAACACGAGGCCTTGGATATATGCCCAATATGTTCCTGAAGTTTGAACTTTGGAGAACACAACAAGGACTTTAAAATTTTCCTCGAAAACTTTAAGAGAGGTTCTGTATAGAGAATAGAAAAACATTAGGCGAAACATTGTATACATACAGTCAGACAAAAAAGTCTCCGTACGATGCTATCTTTTCTGCATTTACAAGAATAACTTTGATATATTACAATATTTTTTTATTTCAAAAATTAATATGTTTTCGACAACTCCTTACTTACTTAATATGATAAGAAAAAAACAAAAATATTGCCACATTTTAATACAGTAATTCAATTAAGCAAATAAGTCAAAATTTTACATCAAAAAAGTCTCCGTACGAACGTAAAAATGAATCAAATTAAAGCTAAAAAAAATTATTCTGTAGATGTGATTTAATATTTGGTGGCATTTCCATTCGCTTTAATGACTTCTGCCAAACGACTGGACATTGAGTTAACAAGTTTTGATATGATTTCCGGTCCGATTAAATTCCATTCTTCTTGTAGTTTAGCCTTAAGCTCTTATTTGCTTTTTATCGGGTGTTTCCGCACTCTGCGTTCCAATTCATCCCATAAATGCTCAATGGGATTTAAGTCAGGTGATTGTGGTGGACTGTAAAGCTGCCTGGGCACGTTATTCAAAAGCCATTCCTTAACTACCATTGAGGTATGCTTTGGGTTATTGTCTTGCTAGAAAATGAAATCACTTTATAAACCCAAAGCATTGACACTTTCGCGCTGACAAGTTTTTCAAAATATTTAGATAGTGCCACCGATCTATTGTACCATCAATAAAGTGCAGCTCTCCAACTCCTGAAGCCGCCATACACCCCCACAACATCAGACTACCACCATCGTGCTTAACAGTTGGGACTAGATTTTTTACGTTCAGCTCCTCCTTAGGTTTGCGCCAGACTTTTCCTCTGCCATCTGAGCCGAACACGTTCAATTTGCTTTCGTCCGAAAACAAAACTCAATTTGAAAAGGTAGCATCCTTATTTTCCTGGATTTTTGCAAAATGTAATTGCCTCTTTCGATTAGCTTTTGAAACAAAAGGCTTACGCCTAGGTTTTGACCATGGAAGTTATTCTCTCGTAGAACATTCCTGGTGGTTTCATCACTAATTGTTAGGTTGAATTCCTGTCTTACCTCGTCTGCTATTTTAGATGCGCTGGTTGTTGGATTCTCCTTAATTTTAAGCACTATTGACCGTCGGGCTGTAGCACTTAAAATTTTTGGACGTAATAAACGAGGCTTTCTTTTCAAGGATCCAGTTTCTCCGTACTGCTTGATGATATAATGCGCACTAGACTTCGGTTTTCCAATTATTTTCGCTTTTTCGCCCATTGACTCTCCTTGGCAATACAGCTTAACGATGATTTTGCGCGTATCTAAACTGATTTCCTTACCAATAGCCGATGGTTATGTTTTCTGAACTTGACTCAAATTTTCACAAGGCTATAACTATACTAGCTGTATGCTAAGAGAAATGCTCAAATTTGTATGAAGTTGACGCGCGTCTAGCACTGCACATGTTTGTATAGCACGGTGTTGCCATTTATTCGTACGGAGACTTTTTTGATATAAAAATTGGAACAATTTACTTTAATGAATTACTAGATCATTACGAATGGATAAATTTGAAAAAAAATTTCTGATATTTGTAATTAAAGAGTTGTAGAAAGCATATAATTTTTTAAACTAATAATATGTTGTAACATCACAATGTTATTCTTGTAAATCAAGAAAAAACAGCATCGTACGGAGACTTTTTTGTCTGACTGTATAAGACATTTGATTTTATTTACATACATATATGTAAGGCAAGAGAATTAGAGCACCAGAGAACAAGGGTAGTTTTGCAACTACAGGCAATCGTCACGAGATTCAGTTATATAAATTCAAAATAGTAAAAAAAAAAAAACAAATGAATGAAAAAAATATAAAATCAATATTCAAAAATTATCAGCATGAAGCAGGGAGAACGTTTAACGGAAGAAAGATAATTGATAAATACTAGGGTTGATAATGAGAACATCGGAGAGAGCTAATGGAATTCATAATTACAGTACAGGATTCAAACCAAGAGAAAACAAGACTCAGAAACGGAGGATAAGAGCCAAGACAAGAGAAGATTAAATATCCCATAACTTACGAGCTTTACAGGAAGAAGCTTGTGGTCTGCAAAGTCAATGCTTTAGAACAGTTGATGGAAACCACCTTGATTCTGTTGGTCTAAAGCAGAAGTGACTGAATTAATGAAGGTTATGCTATTCGTGCTGAGAGATTTGGCTTTGATGAACCCATCTTGCACAGGAGCAAAGACCGGACCTGAGCATGGATGGAGATGCTCTATTCATAAGGGCTCCAGTGACCCATGAAGCAGTCAAAGCTACGATCTCTAGCACTATGGGTCTGATTCGCAGAGCATGCAATGCTTCAATGCTTCAACGGCAACCCTTCCGTGGAAGGAGGCAGGCTTACTAGTAGAACGATGAAATCGCTGAACTGCAACACATCGCTTTGGCGTGCAGGCGCAGAGCACAGCGGGCCAGAAATAGACCACAGGCTGCCAAACTTTGGAGCGCATCTTCGGCTCGCTGTTCCCGGCGCATCCATCAAGGACGAATGGTACCACCATCGTCCACCAGGAGGACTCTTTATGGAGGAAGAGCTGATCGCAGCGATATCTGGAGTGAAAAACAGGAAGGCTCCGAGCTCTGATGGAGTGCCGGTCGAAGCACTTAAAGTTGTGGTGGAGAGTCAAAGGTGGTTACTACTAGATTCATATAATTCAGGTTTAGTGAAGGGGAATTTCCTACTGGTTTGGAAAGTTGATACTTAGAGTCATCGATAAGTGAAAAAGAGCTTCACCCTCGAGCATAGCCTTTGCATTCCTGACTACTTGTTGGTAATAATGCAGGACTATCTTAAGGAGCGATGGTTGCTGTTTGACCCCGACGAAGGTGTTTGGAGGAGGCTTATTGCCGCAGTGGTAGTGTATGAGTCTTTCTTCGGAGTTAACCTCTGGGATATCGTTTATGGTGGACTGATGTGCCTAGAAATGCAAACTGATGTGTTTCTCGTGGGTTACGCTGACTTCTAGAACAGCCCGGTTTGCCCAATTCAGACTTAATCAAGTCATTAGAAGGGTGGAGCGGTGGCCTGCAGCTGGTGCTGTCGAAGACAAAGATCGTCATGTTGACAAAACGGAGGATATCGGCTGTCATCACAATGACAGAGGGCACTGAAGAGGTCCAGACCAGCAGGTCGGTAAGTTATTTGAGAGTAATGCTTAACACTAAGCTGACTAACTGGGACCAGATTAGTAAGCTATGTGATAAGGTTCGGAGAGCACTTGGCTCGTTGAACAGGTTGGCAGCTTACATCGGTGGCCCCGGCAAAATGAGTCAGAGGCTGCTTATGGCGATAAATTAACTCCATTTTACTCTAAGGGATGGAAATTTGGGCGGACGTACTCCAGACGAAAAAAGTTTAGGATTGACAACGTCCAGCGTAGAGGTGCCTTGCGTATCGTCCTGTTGGTAGTGGGAGTAGTCCCGATAGATCTGCTTCCGCATAGAGAAGAATGCCTCCCACACTCTGAACTACACACACGCACGCGAATATTTCAGCTTTGGAAACAACGTTAGAGTGCAAGTAACAAAGATCGCCACTCACTTCCCTTCTGGACCGATGGGTCAGCCGTGGCCACGGAGAGGTATCTGTGCCAATTCCTAACGGGCCATGGCTATTTCAGAAGGTATATTAACAGAATGGGTAAGGCGAGTACACCGTACTGTCAGCACTGTATGGATGAGTACGATGATGTTTATCATACATTCTTTGCGTTCAGTCGGTTGACAAGTTTGAGGAGCAGCCTGATGACGAAGATAGCTGGTACACAGTCTACTGCGAAAACACTGCGCTCAAAGCAAGAGAAGGGTTGCCTTAACGACCTACAAGCTGTGGTAAATTCTGAAGTAAGCAGGCACCGATAGGAGAGCAAGCATGACCAAGTCGAAGTTATGCGAAATCGGATTCCGACTTGGACCGTCGTGACCTGTAGATGGACTCTTTTTAGTAAGTAAAAATTTTACATAAACCGTAGTTTACCGACCCGGGTGTATTTTGAAGATATTTTTTGGAAATCTACAACAAAAAAGGTACAGCTGAGGGACATGAAGTAGCCTATGGTAAACAGCTCTTTCGAGAAATTATCCAAAGCAAGGAAGGAGAAAAATAGGACAATAGCTGAAACTACAGCTTGAGTCATTCGATTTGAGACTGGATAGTTCTCAACTAGACGGGGAGGAGACAGAAGAATAACAAAGAACAAAGTAATGGGACAATGAAAGTAACTTCGCTAACATGCCGTCAGGACGACAGTAACTTGGATACCGCCAGGACGACTATCGACATTCATATCATCACATTCGAATAAAGACTCAATTGCAGAAGTATCGATGTAAATGAAAGAAAGCAAAGGCAAAACAACAGCATATGAGGCGATTGCATTGAGATGGGAGAAGTAAAAAAAATTGTTTGCAAAGAGACATCAAATTTTTCGTGGCAGCGAAATCATTGAGAAACGTGGAGTCGGAGAAATGATAGGCTTTTTCGAAAACGGACTTAAGACCAGAAGAGTTTTTATTAATTTGAGTAGAATTTGTTGAATTTGATTTAATATGAACATCTACTGTTGCTAATACGAAATTCTAAAAACGCGGAAAATAATTTTGGGTTAGTTAGCATTCACAAATGCAGCATGAGTCAAAAGATATACCTGTCAAATGTAGATAAATCACTTGCAATTTTATATATCGTACTGCGAAGTTTTTTGATAGTACAGCAGGATAACTAGATCTGGTCGTCCGCGTTCTGCAAGGACTCTATTTGTGCAGCTGTGCAATGTTAGCCCTATACATTTTACTCACATAGCAAATTTTAAAATTAAATTCATGAGTAAATTTTACTCACATAGGGTATATATTTCGTCGCGCACCAGCCAGTTGGCCACTCTGACTGCCATGAGGCTAGAAGCTATATAATCTTTTTATGTTTAATGATAAAATAAAAAATGTACATAATACTATAGTTGCCTTCTTTTTAGAAAAAACATGTACCTAAAATCATCCAAAAATTTACCGTACCATTCCAGGGTTAAATCAAACGAAAATCGTTGTAGAATAGACAAAAGTATCAAGGGGAATTTACTCAGCAGTGGCTCGAAGACGACATTCCAAGCAGTGGACAATTTTCCCATGCACGCGGCAACGACAAAGGCAACAACTTTAAATAAGACGTTCTACAATTTGTAAATATTGAGCGACCAAATCAATTGAATTGAATTTTAAAATACTAACTTAACCCCATTTGGAGTCAATTCCAGATTTTACCAGTATTTATGAGTAAACTGTGTATAATTAAATCCTAAAAATATAGGCATGGAATGGATTTGTTATGTACATATATGAAGTTATTTAGAAAACTTTAAAAACAGAAAACTATCACCTAGGCAAGTAAGCATTTGCAATCTTAGTTACTATGGCTAAGTTTCACTAAGTTCAAGCACTTCACCGAATAGATAGATACGACCTATCTCGTTCAAACTATGGTAATATTATTTGCGTTTATTATTAGATATTTATTTTTTTAAATTCTTATCACAAGCTGTACTGTTTATCTATGAATAAAAGAATTAATTATAATTGCATGGCGATAAGGCACTGTCGCCTTTCAACATATTTTTACTGAAGGGTATGAAAAGCGAAAATCGCTTGATCTGAATAAATATTTACAGTATCAACAAATAAGTATATTTAAAACAGACTTTAATCGTATTGCTATTATTATCAACTAAAACCAGAGAAGAGAATCGGAAAACAATGTTGATAATTAAAACTGATAGAAATCTTCATTAATTATTTTCTGTTCAACGTTCATTCAATTATGTTTTTTAATATAATTTTCAAGTACAGGCCAATTAAATTTCATATTGAATGTAAATTTACTTAAATGCCTAATTCAATTAGTTTAGGTCCAAAACAATTGAATCTAAGTAACATTATTTATAGAATTCTCTGAAATTATATGCCATTGCATATTGTTGGAATCTATACAAAACCGTAGGAAATTGCAATCTATAATTTCGTAATCTTATCGTGAACTAACTCTTAGGCCTGTTATTGGCTTAATTATATTATTTTTTGAAAGCATTTTCATAACCACCTTATCATTTCAGATCTTTTAAAAACATCCATTCTTTTAAAAATATTTATTCACTCAGAAAAATGTCACTTTTTTTAGAATCACTTTAAATCAAAAGTTGATATCACTTTGAAATAAAAAGCGAATCTTGTACGAATTCCACTTTATTATAAAAATTTTCTTTTCAAATCAAAATTTTTCATCATTGAATTAAAAAGAAAACGTATATGGCGCCAAATCATATTTGCAAATTTTTGAATCAAAAATGATCAAATATGATTTGGCGCCATATACGTTTTCTTTTTAATTCAATGATGAAAAATTTTGATTTGAAAAGAAAATTTTTATAATAAAGTGGAATTCGTACAAGGTTCGCTTTTTATTTCAAAGTGATATCAACTTTTGATTTAAAGTGATTCTAAAAAAGTGACATTTTTCTGAGTGTTCTTACGTGTACAAAAATAGTAATCAGTTCTCCTAACTGGAAATCTGACTGCCAAATCAAACTAGTAAGATGTGTAAAATGCAATGAAAATCATTGGGCTAACTGCTGGGAATGCTACACAAACATGCCTGGTGCGGTGATAAATTTTGGATTGAACCTATTTGTTCTTGAATTTTGCGTATTGGACCACATTTTTAAAACATTTTGAAGTCCAACATGTTTTGACAAAACAACATCGTTTCGAGAAAGGTTTGATACTTTTGTTTAGAAAGAAGGAAAATGGGAAGAATAAAACTTAAAAGAAATAATCAGGTTATGGGGCATTTCACGTGAAGCGGACAACGAAAAAAAGTCGAGGTTCCGGATTTCGTTCATATTATGCATAATGGTACTTCTAGAGGATATGAACGTGGATGCACAATTTTTTCCTTCTATGAGGTCCAGTTGCCGAGTTATGGGCTTCTGAAGAATTGAAGAAGCTGATGAAGGGTTTTTTTGGAAGCCGATTTTGAGATTGAAAAAAATATATTAAAAACATTAAACATATTGATTGGTATAGAAAATCAACTGTTCTTTTTAATTTTAAAATTAGATTTGGAAGAAAAAAAAAATTTCCTGTTTAAAACCGAAAGTAACCATTTCAAATCGTTATTTGAGTAACTTGGACCAGGTTAATTTTTTTTATTTTTGTAGTAAAACAAAGCTTAAACTATACTTGTTTTATCATAAAAATTTCAGAATGGGATGGCGAGTAGTTTGGGAGGTAGGTGAATTTGAGTACATACAAGTCGTATGAAGCGTGACACCCGAAGCTTGATTAGGATAGCTAGTGAGTGTGAAAACAAAACATTTTTAGTAAAATTATTGCTATATCGTTAAAATATTATTTGTAGAGTTAATATAGTGAAAATATAGCGATAGAGTTTCAATATTAAAAGTTGCTAATGCTAATTTATTTAATAAACTAACAAACTTTTTTATGGAAAAATGAATTTATTTCACAGTTTTTACAATTACATATATAATTCACCTACATATAGAGGTTAAAATATAAAACAATTGCTAATGCTTATTTACTAAATGAAAAAAAATGATATATGGAAAAATGAATTTATTTCACCATTTTTACAATTTGACACTCATTACTTAAACTTGTTCTTTTTATAAGAAGGCCTTCAGTAACTGGAATAAAACAGTGAAATTCCTTAGTCCCGGGAATAGTAATAGAGGAATCAAACCGTGGTTTTAAAAATATTCTCTGGCGTTGAAGTTCCTCTGATGAGCAATAGTAAGTGGCTGTTAGGGGTAAAGCCGACTTTGCCCAATGAAAAAAACGTAAAGGTGTGGTAATAGCTTTACTAGGAGGTAATTGTAAATTCGCACGTGTTGCCAGTCGTTTCAAATTACCACCGAGACCATCACATGGGCCTTTTCCATGCGAAGTCGCGTGAAAATGAAGTTCAGTTTCTGTCTTGAAATCAGCTTTATAATCAAATAGAGTCACAAAATTAAATCTATTTTTAAAATGTTGTAGGGCCCCATCTGTTAGGTTTATAATTTTTGACACAGCTATTGTTTCTTCAAACAGATGTTTGTGAAGAGTTTTCTGGAAATACTACCATGTTCTATTTTACTTCCAACTTTATAATAATAGACTGATGTCAAAAGTGTTGCCTGGTCATTATTCCAATGAAAAGCTTGAGCAGCATCTTGTACAACAAAACAATAATTCTCAGCAAAATCGCATTGTACTAAAATTTCCCCTTCGTTTATATTTTCTTTTAGATTTTTTAAATAATGAGTCTGTTGCTCTGCAATGTAAGCATGGGGTTTCGAGGCATCCAATGCGTGACAAAAGTTGTCCACAAAATCATCGGATGCAAGCAGATGAGTAGAAATGGTAAATCTGTCTGAACAAATCCATTTTTCGAACTGAACGGTTGCCACTTGATTATCATCAAATATTATTTTCAAATGATCACGAATTGCACTTACGCCAGGACAAGATTTGCAACTTTCATTTGGGGTTTTTGTTGAAATTGTTAAATGACATTTCGGCGTAGGATTGGGACACATCATTTTGCGTAGAAAGTAGAAAGTTCCAAAATATTTCCAGATGTGAGATTGTCAATGTCTCCTCCACTCATCATTAATTTCACATTTTGGTGATATAGACATACACATACCATATGTGTTCCAGAGTCACCAGCGAGGATACATTGTTTGGGTCTCAAAGTGAAAAATTTTGTTAGGCCGATTTTGATATCCGGATATTCATTTTTAAATGTTTGGTAAAGCTCGTCAATGTTACACATTAAAAGCTGTTTTGGGATTTGCGTTCTTTTTCCGTCATCTAACTTAATAGATACACAATCCTTTTTACCGGGCATTATTCGACTAATGTCTTCTCGCAGATAAAAGCACTTCACTAAGTTCATAGTTTTAACTGCTAGCTTACGGCCACCTCGTGGATTTGGAGATGTTAATATACCAAACTGATCCACAAGTTGCTTTGCTTTTCTCGCTTGCCGCGTGGATGTTCCAAATTCTTGTGCAAGTCTGTTTTCGGTCCATGACTTAGGTGTTATAGGCAGTGTCGTTAAGTATGTAGTAGTCGGTTAAGTATGAACACAATTTAAGTATGTATTTTAAGTATGTTATAAAAACTATTTATATACAGGATATAGTATCACGGCAAACTACATATACTTTCCACTCTAAAAATTTTAACATCAAATAAGTATAGTTTTAGCTTTGTCTTGTTATAAAAATAAAAAAAAATTAAACTGGTCCAAGTCATATAAGTTCAAGTAAAAATTGTTTTTCCATAAATCATTTTTTTTCATTTAGTAAATAAGCATTAGCAATTGTTTTATATTTTAACCTCTCTATGTAGGTGAATTATATTTGTAATTGTAAAAACTGTGAAATAAATTCATTTTTCCATAAAAAAGTTTGTTAGTTTATTAAATAAATTAGCATTAGCAACTTTTAATATTGAAACTCTATCGCTTTATTTTCACTATATTAACTCTACATATAATATTTTAACGATATAGCAATAATTTTACTAAAAATGTTTTGTTTTCACACTCACTAGCTATCCTAATCAAGCTTCGGGTGTCACGCTTCATACGACTTGTATGTACTCAAATTCAACTACCTCCCAAACTACTCGCCATCCCATTCTAAAATTTTTATGATAAAACAAGTATAGTTTAAGCTTTGTTTTACTACAAAAATAAAAAAAATTAACCTGGTCCAAGTTACTCAAATAACGATTTGAAATGGTTACTTCCGGTTTTAAACAGGAAATTTTTTTTTTATTCCAAATCTAATTTTAAAATTAAAAAGAACAGTTGGTTTTCTATACCAATCAATATGTTTAATGTTTTTAATATATTTTTTTCAATCTCAAAATCGGCTTCTAAAAAAACCCTTCATCAGCTTCTTCAATTCTTCAGAAGCCCATAACTCGGCAACTGGACCTTATAGAAGGAAAAAATTGTGCATCCACGTTCATATCCGCTAGAAGTACCATTATGCATAATATGAACGAAATCCGGAACCTCGACTTTTTTTCGTTGTCCGCTTCACGTGAAATGCCCCTTATATTGGTTATTCGATATGTTGCATTAACGACTTCTTTGAAAAAAGGGCGATCACCTTTAAAAAATACAAAATTAGATGCTAAAAAATATTTTTTCACAAATGAGAATATTGTTTTTGTGGTGTAATAAATATTTCCCCCTGCAAATTTTGCTTTTTAGTAATGCATTGATGTTCTTCAAATTCGAATGTAATTTTTAGTTACCTTTGTCAGCTCAGTCTGTCAAACAGTTGCGTTAATGTTTTACTAACTTTAATTGACACGCGTAGACATCTCAGAAATATCGGTGGCATCGACTTATGCTTGAGTTACAATCAATGCAACCAACATTTGCTGCCAAGTTTTGTTGGTGGAACGAGTTACAATCAATGCAACACAACATTTACTGTCATCTGTCACTGGCTATATTAAAGAAATTGCTGTTCGATAATTTGGATCCTTTAAAGTCTCGGAAAGAGATATCAGTGAATATTTTATCCTCTAAAAGCTGCGGAGTATAATTCAAAGCAAAAATGAGACAAAAAAATACAAATTCTGATTGTCATTTGCATATGACATTTCCCATTTCCCGGACTCTCATAGGAACAGGTGGAATTGGATATTTTCAAAAATGTTGTTGCCATGCCAAGTTTGAGATATGAGCAAACTCTGCTGCCAAGCAAAGTTGTGTTGCATCATTGTAACTGCTCTCATACGTTCTCATGGGTTCAAACTCATTTCGACGTGCAACAAATGTTGGTTGCATTGATTGTAACTCTAGCTTTAAGGTAATTTTTTTGCATCAGCGGAATTAGGGGGTGATCGGAAGATACTACGTGAGCAAAATCATGTATGGAGCAAAAAATCGAAATCGAAGAAGCATAAGATCATAAGCACATTTTATGGAAATTTTTATATTTTTGATGCAGTGAAAAGCATCGATGCTTGCTACCAATATATAACATACGACACGATTAACTCAAAATGGAAAGCGATTTGTCCCCAACTTATTTCTTCTCATACATTAAATACAGAAAACCTACAGAAAACCGTTGAAAAACTTCTCGACATCAATACGGAAGATCTGTAAGAAGTTATGCTACACAAGTGGGAACTGTCGATGGATGACTTAATGAGTATACAGGGTGGGCCATTTACAAGTTTCTTTTTAAAAATGCAATATTATGGCTTTATTAGTAAGAGTAAACATTCCCATTAATGATGGAGCACAATTTCGTTCAAGTGGTTGCCTCGGCTGGCTCCGCAGTAGCGCATTCTGTCACTTCAATTTTCCAATACCTTGTTGATGGTTTCGGGCTGTAGCTCACGAATTGCTTGGATGATATTGGCCCTAAAAGCTTGAATATTTTCTAGATTGTTGGCATAACATCACGGTTCCCCGCTAAAAAAAAGTTCAAATGGGTCAAATCGCAGCTCCGAGGCGGCCAATTGACATCGCCAAGACGCCTGATAACACGATTTGGGAATTTGCTGCGTAAAAGATCGATTGTGGCATAGACTGTGTGGCATGGCGCGCCATCCTGCATGAACCAAAGGTCGTCCAAGTCGATGTCTTCATTTTCGTTAAAAAAAAAATCGGATAACATGGCTCTGTAACGTTCACCGTTGACCGAAACGTAGTTCCCAACCTCATTTTCGAAGAAAAATGGTCCAATGATGCCACTGCTCCACAATCCGCACCAAACTGTCACTCTCTGCATTGGCTTCTCGACAATAACGTGCGGTTTTCCGAACCCCAGATGCGGCAATTTTGTTTGTTAACGTTGCCAACGAGATGAAAATGCGCCTCGTCAGAAAAGATGATTTTTCGTCCAAAATCGTTGTCCAATTCATGCTGCTCTAAGGCCCAAATTGCAAAGCGATAACGAAGCGGATGGTCGTGCGCCTAAATTGCTCAGTCAATTGGACCTTGCAAGCGAATAATCCGAGATCTTTGTGCAGGATTCTCATCAGGCTAGTGCGTGAAATGTTGAGCTGTTGAGATCGACGGCGAGTTGGTGTTCGTGGAGTGAGTCTCACACTCTCGGCTACAGCAGCCACATTCTAGTCTGTGCGCACCGTGCGACGACGGGGGCCATGAGCGCTCTCCACTAACATGCCAGTCTCACCAACTTTTTGCACAAACTTGCGTACTAATTTTCAAAAAACCCACTGTTTGGGCTACACATCACTCACTTTGGAAATAAGTTTTCAGTATTTCCCAACGTTGTTCAAGCATAAAGCGACTCATTTCGTTCCGCGGAGGTATGATACTGTCTTCTTGTCAAGATTTCGAGCGGGAAACAGATTTCAGTGCCAAAATAACCTATGATTTAGAAAGAAACCAATAGGTGGCCCATCCGGTGCAAGAAACGAACAAGAAAATGAAATACCGTTAAGGAAAACATCGATCCTGCAGAAAAGCAATCAATTTTTCAAAAACTAATGACGTTTCAAAATAACATACCTTCTAAAAGTCAGAGAACCTTAGCTCTGAGGTTGAGAGGAAGTCATCTACAGCATTCAAAAGACAGGAAGAGTGGAAGATTTTTTCCACTTTCTTTAGAAAACATATTTCCAATGGTAATATTGTGTGCCAATGAATTTGAACTTGAAATATATCAAGTTTTAAGTTGAACGAATTCAAATTGTGTGAAGTTCTTTTTAGATAACATCTATTTTAAAAGGTTTAACTTTTTCAAATGCCGAGTCACTTCGTTTTGATTCGAAATAACACTACATACTTACAACCTTTTAATTTTTAGACTATTTGTTATTGGGAAAAATGAACGTTCCGTAAATACTCGCTTTAGATGCAGTTCTTTGCCTTTGATAGAGACTTCAAGCAAAGAAGAGATTTTGCATCAAAATCACTTTTATTTTTATCACAGCCTCTTTCAGTACAATATATTTTTCCTTTTTCTAGTATTTTCAAGCCTTCCAAAACATATGATTTTTCAATTTTGTAAAAAGCGCACTTGATGAAACTTTGAATTTCGGGAATTTTTGTCTCTACAGAACATTTTCTTTCTGATTGGAGGAGATTCAAATTTGAAGAGTATGATCGATGAGGGAGCCGTTATTAGTGTAAATAAGCTAATTTAACCGCTGATTTTGGGCAAACGAGCTTGCACGTTTTTGCGACGAATCAGAGTTTTTTTCGGGAAATTGGACCCATTTTCATGAAATATATCAAATATATCAGTACAGTCCTGGAAAACGAATACATAATTAAACTTTGAAATAAATTGGCATAGTCCATTTTCACATGTATTCCAGAAGCGTTATATCGCATCAAATTTGCTGATTAATTAAGCCACACTCCGAGCTGGTGCTATTACGAAATTACGAAATTCGTTTTGAAAGATTAGCAATTTAGCTTCACCCTTAGCTCCCCAGTCAATTTCATTTAACTCATTAAAAACAAATTTATCATCCAATATCTTTTTTGACCAACATTCTACATTGAAGTTATGGGGATTAGGTAAGGATTTCCTTTCATTTTCATAAAATGTACCGTGGTGAGACTGTGTCAAGTTAAAAGTGTCAATTAGCACTATCAATCCAATCATTCACATTCAGCCAACAGCTAATTAAGATGGCAAGTCGTGCCTACAAAAGGATAGCAAATATTCAAGTCATCAACGAGCTTTCCGCATTATATCTATCAGCTCTACCCAACACCCCTTGACTTAATTGAAAGCCACCTCCTGGAAGCTTGCGTCTAAAAGCAATTTCAATGAATAATGAGCTTATTTCCGTGCCAGGACACGAGCACATTATGCAGTGCTGCTAGTGATATTGTTGTTGCATAGAATATACGAAGAGATTTCTCCTGCATCAAAGCAGCCTCTCTTTGGGGCCAGTTCAGCAGCTTGATGATTTTATTACCAGCAAAAGCAAAAACACCGTCAGCCAGTTATGGAGTTGAAATGAAAAACAGCATGGCTATATGATGATGGTTCTTTTGCAGAGATGCTAGGATCTGTTTATGTAGAACTGTTATTTCAAATGGTCGCAATATTTTTCCAACGAAATGTTTCTACTACCTTTTGAGGACAAGGAAAGTATGTATGGAATTTTCGTGTTTGAAATTGGCTCATAAAATTCGAGAGAGGACATTATACTGTGATGGATGGTTAAAGGAAGGAGTTGGCCAGAAAAGGCGTCTCTGCGATTCAGGTCAAAATGGTCATTTAAAGTCCTAACTGTCTTATAAAGTTTGGAAGTTTGGCATTCTAACTAATGGGCTTGGTAGAGTACTTAATAGTATATTGTATCCACATTTACCATGGTGAATTTTTACCACTCAACAATCTCTTGCAAAGAATGCTCGCCAACTTGAATCTGTGCCCAACAAACAGTAATTAATTTAAGGTTTCCTTCTTCTACGTCTAATTGTCCCAATTATTAATGAGTTCATTCCGGCATTGAATGCAAGCAGCGCTGAAAGACATTATTATTTACTTTCAACCCAATCGAAATGAGACCAAAACAATCGAGTTAATTGATTAAACGACTGGCTCCCTCAAGTTGACTTGGGCTGCATGCCGGTTGCTGCATTGTATATCGTTTGCTGGCTGTCGTCATTGTCGTAGTCCATCATCATTACTACGTGCCACGAGGCGCCCATACCATGCCCATATGACTTCCATAGGATAGACATCGACTCGCTTAAGCCATCTTGACAGTCTTCTCCCTGGCTAGTCAGCCCCACATATGCATATCAACGATATATGTATCAATAAGTATTTAGCAAACATAGTGTACACTAAACGATTGTATGTAACATGTTGCTATACTCGAACCATACTTAGTGCGCCGGAGATTGACTTTGCTTTCTTCACTCCACTCCATGGCAAATTTGTTTATCTGGCTTCAAAGTTATTTATTGCAAAATCATAGGACCAATTAACAGCACTCGTATATTGAATGTCAGAATAATCTGCAAAGCGGCACCATGCACCACTTAATTGGAATCGAATAGAGAAAAGTGACTTGTGAAGGAGTCTGGTAGGACAGCTCAAGCGGATGTTGATGAAACGAGTCAAACTCAAACAAAAAGGATCACTATGAGAAGGACAAGCCATAGATGGAAGAATAATATTTCAGTTCTTGTCGAGTGGATTGATATTGTTTACATTGCAAAATATTCTTTAATGACATAGAAGAATGGAAGATTGGATTTTGTTAGATTGGAAGTTATGTTTGGTTTCGGACAAGATCGATTTTCAATAATGGTGCAGACGTTGCCAATTTATGAGACCGGTATGCAAAATGGTTTAGAAAAAATAAACAGAATTGTCAAGAGGAATCATTCTTTAAAGAATTAATTACAACGCTCCATTTGAAGTATAAAAACTCTAGCGCACCTGAACCGCTAGAAACACTAATGTTCGAAGAACAGTAGAAGAATCGAGCAGGTTTTGAGTGCATATTCCACCACATGCGCTGCTTATTACGGCCAAATTGTTTCAAATGCCACGTTTTACTTTGGTCTCAAGAATGCATTATAGTAGAAGGTTTCAGATATTACCACTGGCATGAATTTCAACGTTTATGAGAGCAAAACAGGGGTTAATTATATTCGTTATCAGTTGCTTATTTCACAAAATTTTGAAAGCAGCATCTCATACAATATCAATGAAGAAAATGCTCAGTGCCTGCAGCACTGTAACTGAAGTTGGAGTTTGGGGCTGCGATCCGAAAAATTTGCAGAACTTGGGGAATTGAAACATCGGTTATTTATTTTCATTGTAAATGTTTCCGGTATGAATACTAACTTTAAGCATTTATTGATACAAAAGTAGCACAACCGACTCGTGCTGGCAACCTTTCGCCAATATCAAAGCCAAGAATATATCACATTTGCTTCACGTTGTTATATAACATTTGAAGTTATAGGAGTATAAAGAAATTTAGGGCTACCTGCAGCGAGTTTTTTCAAATAATCGAAAGCTTAATATTTGCTGTTTATTGTCACTACAATATCATAACCAATTGAAAATTCTACGATAAAACCGCTTAATAAAGATATTGCAAACAAACACAAAACCAACAATAGCTGGCAACCCTATCATGGCTTTTCAACCAAATTTGGCTTGAATAATGTTTATAATAGGTTCCAGTAATTGTATGAAATTCGTATTGATTTCATGACTGCACTGGAAGTTATAGGGCAAAAAGTTTTATTTTCCTGGGCGAATTTTCAAAACCAAAGACACAAAAATTACCATAGCTGGCAGCACCAATCGAATTTTTCAACCAAATTTCTATTAAACAGAGTTTAGAGTAAAGTTCAGCTACTGTGTCAATTTCATGAAAATTGGTAACTTATTCACATTTCATAGGCCAAAAAGCATTTTTTTTTCTTTGTAAATTTTCAAGATGGCACCACTGGAACAGAGTTGCCTACAATTCAAAATCGCTTCTTTCAGACCTGGCCCTACTTAAGTCCAATGCATTCTTAAAATTTCAATTCTATCTGATTATTGATTCGTGAGTTCCCGTGAACAGAAGTTTTTGAAGCTAAAAATATAGGTTAACTGAGAAAGGGTTACCGTTCTTGTCCGACATGAAATTTCCAAAGTTTTACTTTGACTGTGTAGATTAAGCATAAGATTTGTATATAGATTGGTTTTATTGTAGAAACGGACATTTTTTAGGATATTCGATGGTTTGAACGTTTTCACTTCCAAATTTTTATTTTTTCAAATTTAAGACACCAAAATTATCATAGCTGGCAGCTCCAACCGAATTTTTCAACCAAATTTCTACCAAACGTGGTTTAAAGTAAGGTGCAGCTACGGTGCGAATTTCGTTAAAATCGAACGATTCAATCAGAACTTATAGGGCTAAAAGCAGTTATCTTTTTTAGTGATTTTTCAAGATGGCACCACTGGCACAGAATCACCCGCATTTCAAAATCACTCCTATCAGACCTGGTCCTATATAAGACCAATACAGTCTGCAAATTTCAATAAATTCTGTTCATCGGATCGTGAGTTTCCGTGAACAGAAGTTTTTGATGCTAAAAATATAGGTAACTTGGGCAAGGGTTACCATGCGTGCCCGTTATACCATATCAAATTTTTTTGTTTGTTTATGTAAACAAAGCACAAAATTTACATATGAGTGGCTTTGTTTTTAAGAAACGACATTTTTTCAAGAGAGACGATGATTTGGAGGTTTTCACTTTCAGTGCCTGCCCTAGCTACAGGGTTGCCAGCACGCTCATTAAAAGCTACACAAATCTACAACTAACTAATACCAATATGTCCTGAAAATTTCGTAATGATTGAATAGCTTTGTCAAAAGTTATCGCAATTTAAAAATTTTCAAGTTTTCCCGTTCTCTTTTTATGCACTCAGCGCACACATGGGGTTAATAAATTCCAAAACATTATCCGATTCACATGTAAAACACGTTCAAAATTTATTTCGTCAACTTTATTTTTGCAAAAATTATTTGCGTACGAAAAAATAGGTATATTAAAAATATCACTAAAATGGCCGCCGGCGCCAAAGGGTTAAAGATTATTAACTTTTTGAGGGACCTGGCACTATTCTGCATATACACCAATGTGTCCTGAAAATTTCAGCTCAATCGGATGGCGCGTTCCTGAGATTTTTTCACTGAAATTTTTTGATGATATATATATATATATATAGAAATATGAATTTTTGGCCAAAGTGATTTTAATACTAATGTTCTTCTTCGAACATTAGTAAAAATCAAAAGCGCTTGTTATAGTGGTATATGTCGCCATGTTTTTCCAATGACAAATTTAACAATATTTTCCTTTAGCTAAATTACAATTACATCTCTACAGTGTGTTCCACAAAAACGCGACTCATATTATTTTTTCCTTCGTGTATTCGTATTCGTGTATTTTCCTTCACGCATACGTGTAACAGTAAATTACTTTTAAAACACTTTTACCAATTTCGCACCTCATTAATTTTGTCATTATAGTTTGAGCTTTCGTGAAGAAAACAGACTTAAAACATGAGTGCCGCATACAAGAAGCGTTTAGACATTTTATTTTTAGTTTCTCATCACAAAGGTCTTAAAATGGGTATAAAAGAGACAGCAAAATATATGAAAACAAGTGTTTCGTTTGTAAAGAAGTAGATAAAGAAATGTAAAGAATGTGGGAATGTTGATGATGAGCCAGGTAGAGGCCGTACTAGAGGTACTTCGACAAAGGTTAATAAAGTGATTTGTGAAATGTTTCGGTAAAATCCAACGCTTAGTCTAAGGTAGGCCAGAGAAAAACTTATGAGGAAAGGTGTTCGTGTCTCAATCAGTACAATTAGACGGAGACTCCAACAATCGGGCATGAAAACCAAAGTACGAACCCTAAACCCCTACTGACAGCAACACAAGCAGAAAAAAGCCTGAGCTGGACAAAGGAGAGTTCGGAACCTGATTGAAGCAAAGTGATATTTACCGACGAATCATTATTTGTTGTCTGCAACTAACTACTGGCGGAAGGCATGAACAAAAAATGGAGAAAAATGTTTGCAACGTACAAAGTTGCATGTTTATGGCTGCTTCTCAGAAAAGGGAGTTTGAGAGTTAATTACTTTCACTAGAAACTTGGATGCTCAATTCATGCTCACTTTGTATCAAAAAGGACTACTGAGGTCTGCAGAAAAATTGTATGGAATTGAAAACGATGACTGGATTCTGCAAGAGGATAATGATCTCAACCATCGAAGTCGCCTCTGCACATCTTGGAAGGAGGAAAATGGGATACAAATTTTGAACCGACCATCACAGAGTCCAGATACGAGCCCCATTGAAAATATGTGGTCGCTGATGAAGCTTAAACTAAAAGGGAAAGGAGTATCCAGTATACGGCAACTTATACACACCTTATATAATAACGGCGATTGGACTCCGTATTGAGATGATTTGCCAAACTTGTAAACTTGTATATTTTAAGAAATAAATTGGATAACAATTAATTATTGGGTTTTTAATGCTTTTTTTCAAGACACATTTTTGTGGAACATACTGTATAAGTCAGCAGACTTTTGTCTGGTTGTCAATTCAATATGGAAGTTATGAGGAAAGGAAAAAAATTAATTTAAGAATTTAAAGCAGTAAATATTTTTTATTTCATATATTTGAATAATGGTTTAGAGCTAGATGAAGAGCAGTAGTTTGCAAAATAGTTAAATATTTTGCAGCATATATTTATCGTCTTTCTGTCTCTATAGATATATTCCAGTTTATTGCTATGAATATCGAAAATAGGATTCCAGACGATGCAAGCGTAATCGATTAATGGGCGAGCTAAAGACATTAACAGAGTCCTTGGAACCCATATGTTCTTGAATTCTTTCTCACGTCTTTTAATGAATCCCAGCTGCTTGCTAGCTCCTGCTTCCAAGTACGCAGCTTTTTATGCAGGACGACACCGAGATCTACGGTTGTAGTCAAAGTATAAAAGTTGAGGTCTTGCCGGAAAAACTTATAGAATGGTATTTTTCAACGTTATGAGTAAGTTTATTTTGGCCACACTATTGCGCAAGTGACAAAAGTTTCAGCTAAAGAAAATTTGCATCAGATTCCGACATATTTCCAGATAATCTAAATTTCAGATAAAAAATGTCGCATAGCACCTCCGAGAGATCCGAAACAAAAATATTGAACAGGAGCGGCCCTAAGTGGCTGCCTTGAGGTACCCCAGATGAGGCAGTAGTTTTTTCGGAAAGACGGACTTGGAAGTTAACACGTTACGTTCGATTTCGTTGATAACAATCAAACCAATTTAGAAGGTTTCCTGAAATGCTAAATGTTTGGCTCTAATGTTTCAAAATGTCATGGTCAACGCGATCAAAAGATTTGCTGAAATCAGAATCGATTTGAAGCCCTTTTTCCATATTGCAATGAACGGTCGAGACTATTATCATTAGGTTAGAGGTAATAGATTGACCTTTTCTAAAGCCATGTTGTTGCTCTTTTAGGAGAGGATTAATAACAATTGTAAGTTTGTTACAACAAAAATTTTAAAACAGCTTAGGTATAGTTGACAAAATGGCGATATTTCAATAATTTTCAACTGAGCGTTTATCACAACTTTTAAGAATTGGCGTGATATAGGCTGGTTTTTAGAAACACGGAAATGCACCGCACTTGCACTTTGCCATCTAATCTATTAGTCAGTAGTCAAAAATTACGTTAGGCAGCATTTTCGCACTGAAAAAATTTCACGTAGCGCGTACTCCTATGTAGCATAGCGCAGCATTTATGGTCATATGCGCTGTGTACATAGTAACGAGCTATAAATCATAGCTCCCAGCGACATAATATCGAACTTGAAAATTGAGATGATCTATACCGCATACTCATATGTGACAAAGTGTGGCAGCTATGGTGGCATTTGCTAGTATATAGTTAGAGGCAAATTCTATATATAGTTAGAGGCAAATTCGATTTCATTGACCGAATACCATTAATGGCGGAAAGACTGGCATCAAGTCATTCGTGTAGCGAAAATCGGTAAGTTCGAATGTTTGGAAGTCACAAAGTGCTCATATTTTTGTATTTTCTACTTCAAATGAATTTTTTGAAGAAATAAATTGGTTCTCATAAAAATGTTTCCTTGTATTTTATTTATTTTTAATACGTGGCAACATCGGCAGTGTTAATCATCTGTTAAAAACGTAGGGTTACTTCCCATTTGGTAGCACTAAGATAGTAGTTTGGTAGTCACATGGTAAAGAAGTGCTATTGTGGTGATGTTATATAAAAACTTCATTTTCCGCATGCGTTTTTTATCTAGTACAATCAAAACGTAAGTTAAGCAAGGGTGACTTGTCGCCGGATGCAAAGGAAGCAGTGATTCCCGTGCTAAAGGCTCTGTACTTAAGAAACATAATTTAACAATATATATTCAAAATCAAAACAAACTATTATTAAAATTATGATTAAATGCGGCAGATATTCATATTTGGATTTTCGCGGCAGTGATTTTTTGGCAATTTTGATTTTTGCGGCAATTATGATTTAATGCGGCAGATATAACGCGTCATCTTGGGTAGAGAGATTCAAAAAACCCCTTGCTTATCCAACCACCAAACAACCCAGAAATCTTTGTGTATTAACGGAGCAGTATTTAGCAGCGGCGTTTTCGTTTATTTTGCTACAGAGCCTGGAGCTGGTTTGCTTTAGACGTCTAAGTTTAGAATTTTATTTGTTTTTATGACTACTGTAATGGATTTATAGGATGTTATTTGTAACATAGGATGTTATTTGTATATTTAATTTCTGTAATGGATTTATTGCTTAGTTCTAGAGTTTAATGTTTGATATAGATTGAAATTCTTTCGACTTGTTTGTTTGCTTGTTTGAATTCGAATGATCAAAGAGAGATAGTTGTAAAAGTTATTAATTTGTGATCACAGGTCCCTTCTTGTCTATAAATTAGTCAACGTATGACAACGTATTAGGTTAATCACAATACAGCGTTTTCCGCTGCGGCAAACGCAGCGTTCCACAGGGGGAGGCCTGAATGCCGCAGTTGAATTTGGTGAATCACAATGCAGCGACAATGTCGCTGTCAATGCAACCAAGGCACCAACCAAAATCATTTTTTTTTTCTTTTGTATTGCTAAATCCTGTTGTACGAGGGTTAGGTTGGCTTATCACAATACTCATCAGCCATCGCTTGTCTATTCCACCAGACTATTCAACCTAATTCAAACAGAGTTAATTCAACCTAGTGGTGATGCCAACCTATGGTAGGTATCACCGCTAGCGGTGCGGCAAATTTGGCAAATTTCGCCGCTGCCGCAAATTCCGCCGCAGCCATTGTGCGCGTTACCATACGAAAGAGTGCATTCTAATTTTTTGACAGCACTTCCCGCAGCCCACTGCGTTGGCCGCAGCGGAAAACGCTGTATTGTGATTAACCTATATATCGTCTCTAACGCTTATCAGAGCAGATATTCAATGCAGTAAGTGATAGATACATCGTCAATAAGCTTGAAAGCTTTATTTGCATTTGTCTAATAATCCAGTGAAATTCGACATAAAAAAGGCGAAACTTCGGAAAAATTAGGGGAAAGCTGAATTTTGGTGTGAGCCTTGGTACTGGCGTGTTGCACAAAATGTCAAAAGTCCCCATCGATCCGAGTGCACACTTTTCCATCTACCCTGGAGTGTGGTAGATAAGTTTGTTTACATGTTTTTTTATGGGCCTCTTAAGCATAGAAAAAAAACTCACAAACATTCCAAGTCGTAATCAAAATCGGGTAATATCAACATGCCGTTGAGAAAGAGGCTACTGTTAGTTACAAATGTTTAGATCAATATATCTCAAAAACGGTTATGGTTACAATAAAAAGTTATGCAACCTTTTTTGTTGAAAATTTTTTAACCTACAGTATAGTCACCAAAAGTGACCTTTCACTCTGAGCGATGGGGACTTTTGACATTTTGTTCAGCACGCTAGTACCAAAGCTCACACCAAAATTCAGCTTTCCCCTAATTTTTCCGAAGCACCATGTTAAATTTCCCTGGACTAAAACGCGGACAGTGCAATGCGACCTGC
Organism: Nemotelus pantherinus; assembly: GCA_963978885.1. NCBI lineage: Eukaryota > Metazoa > Arthropoda > Insecta > Diptera > Stratiomyidae > Nemotelus > Nemotelus pantherinus. The sequence goes on along the minus strand of OZ022264.1, from coordinate 235,849,414 downwards.
TCCTGCTCAAACATGGGAATTATAATCAAGTCTCGGTCTAATATGAGATTTGGAGATACTTGTAAGATAAGGTGGAGTAAAGTACGAGTATTTCTTACATTTTTTTCAGGCAGCGCAAGCATTTCGTTGCATTTTTCGCAACAGTGAAAATATGGTTGGCCCAGTTAAGCTTACTGGAGATGCTGATACCCAGTATACTCAGCGTGGGCGAGTCAAGAATACTTACTCCATCGACCAAAATGGTTTTGGGAAGTGGAAAGAGCACAAAGTTTATTGGATATAAGACAACATTGAGTTTTGAAACCATTAAATGTAATATGGTTCGCTTCACCCCAAGCGACTATTGTTGAAATGTCACTCAATTCAAACATACGATCTCGCTTGATGGCGGTAGCTTTTCCGTGAGAGTCAGCCAACTAATCAAAGAAGTACGTAAAGTCAAGGGTACTGTGATCAGCAAAACTATGGATTGAATTGAAGGGTTTAGATAGCTGATCGTAAATAAATAAAAGAAACAGAGTTGGAGGTAGGACAGTGCCTTGAAGAACCCCGACATTGATGGTATGCATATTTGACATAGTTCCATCAAAGACGACTTGAAGTGAGCTGTTGTTGAGAAAACGTTCAATCCATTTTAAAAGAAGGAAATCAAGACCGAAAGCATAGAGTTTGGATAAAAAGGCGGCATGAAAGACTCTATCAAAAGCCTTTGAAATATCTAGAGCAATGACTTTGGCTTCACCAAAATTATGGAGACATTGATTCCATTTCTCAGTGAGAAATGTCATCAAGTCCCCAGTGGAGCCACCAAAACGAAACCAGTGCTGTTTGTTATTGATTAGCCTATGGGAATCTAGATAGCTCATTAATTGGGAATTAATAAGTGTTTCAAAAACTTTCAACAGAATCGAAATTAGAGCAATTGGTCGAAAGTTGGAGGGATCAAAAGTCTCTCCATTTTTGGGATGGGTTGAACATGAACAAATTTCCGTTTCTATCGATAAATTCCTTTTGAATAGGATTAGTGAAATAATTTGCGCAGAGGTTTAGCTAAGGGTGAGGCGTAACGCTTCAGAACTATGGGTGGGACACCATCAGGTCCAGCAGACATGGATGCGCCAAGCTGTTCGGGTACTTTGGAAACATGCCTAATGCAAAAATGTGAAGACCCTTGGTTTGAATTGGACTTAGGGATCGATGGTGGACTTTGCGTAGATGGAAGCAAAGAAGAGTTTGCAGCAAATAATTCAGCAAAGATATTAGCTTCGTCCAGTGATTCTTTATAAAGTTGGTCTCGATGAAGAAGTGGCGACACGGCAGAAGAGGAGAAATAATTCTTCATGGCTTTAACAAATGCCCAAAAGTTGCTAGTTTTTTGATTTGCAAAGATTCTCCGCCTAATGCCTTGGTCAAACTGAAAAATTTGCTTTTCGAATAGTGGTTTTGCGGGTAAATCTGCCGCAATACCTCGGAATGACATCGTGCATAGATACGGAAAGCCGCTTCTTTATTCGCAATAGCTTTTTTGCAATCATTATGAAACCATGCGGAGGCAGTCGGTTTGAATCGGTTAAAACTATATGGAGTAAAGGAATGCATGGCGAGGCATATCGTAGATGTTAAAGTGCCACTTATTTCATCAACATCCCTTGTGGAGAAGCATCCAGACCAATTTAGCTCTCTAATAAATTTACTGAACGAAGCCCAATTGGCCTTGTCAAAGTGCCACTGCAAACTTTCGGTGACAGGTGGATTTCTATTGACCAGAGAGCTTGTGATGAAATGGGCCGAAACTAAACAATGGTCTTAGCTGCCTAAAGGAGCTGCAACAGAGATGACATATTTTTAATTTACTGAATTGAAGCATCAATACCCTAAAAATTACTTCGTGTCTTGAATCTAGAATTCAAATATGAACTCTACGGTCTTGATTCGTCGACCCTCTTCAGAACCGGTTCTTACCTGGACCTTTGCATTGCTTTTCTGATGAGAAATTTGAGTTTGTTTGCATCGCGACCATTTGAAGATTGCCATGATGATCGAACACCCTTCTGACAATTACATTATCTTGCGTACCAAGAACAATGAATTCTGCCTCAAATACAAACAAGCTGACTGAAAGACATTTAAGCGAAGAACGACCGCGTAGAACCTTGAGACGTTCCCAAAAGGTGAAAATTCAGTTGTACCTGAAATCGCGAAATATATGAATATCTATCAAATCTAGAGGACCTGTCATTGGACACTATTGAATCCATCGGTCTGCGATTTCTAACAACCAGCAATATGGAAGGCTACAAAACTGTTCTCATAAGGAAGTTCCAGAAAGTTAAGAGCAAATGGTTGATTCGCATCAATATATACCGAAGGCTCCTGAATAACAGCATCGTTTCCATCACGAAAAGGATTCCACCGGTAAACCTAAGAAAAAATATCCTTTAACTATTACGAATTAAAGCTATTACAATTTGAAGGTTAATCACTCGAAAATCCAATAAATGAGCAAACATTGGCTCTTTAAAACAAAAAGTTCTACGCAGGGTAAATAAGTTTAAATTAGCCGGTCAAATGGAGCACATGCTACAATTCAACCAGTTACTACTGGTAGCCAATATTATCTCTTAGCAGCTTAGCTTTCGGTCAACTGAAAATCACCTTGAGATCCCTCAAAAGCAAACGCTAACCCGCTATCGATGGCATCTTTTTTCTGTTCTTCTAAGCTTTTTACATTCCTCCTCGCGTAGCCGCATCCTATGAGATTGCTGTGTTACTCGGAATGCAACATTCTTACGTACAGTCGCTAGTTTGCATTCATCATCAATCAGTCATTCTGATCATATGGCGTTAGCAGTAGGGGAGACCGAGGAAGGTTGTGACAATTTTTACGTTAACTAACATAAGTCATCTAATATTACTGGTACGTCTATGAGCTCTTTTATGGAAGAAAGCTAATTTAATACACTATTTAAATTAAATATAAAAGGAAACAAAAAAAGTAAGATCCATGAGAAATTTGACATTAAATGAAGTAGTCCTCAATGTCACAACTCTTCTAGTACCAAGGTAAGTTGTGACAGGGTTCGAGGTAAGTTGTGACAGGGCTCGAGGTAACTTATTTTTGATGGGCGAGTCAGTAAGAACAGCGGATTTGATCTTACTTCTATTTGGTTGGTTGCCTTTTCTTGGAGGTACTTTTGGCAGTGGCTTGAGCACTTCCGGTGAAAATAAATTAGATTTAATGTGGCTTAGATTAAGAGATTTAGTTGTGGACGCAATTGGTTCCAAGTTTGTTGGTAGTGGAATATAAACTTGGGATGTGGGGGCAACAGGTACTATTTCTGGAGGCTGCGCATTACAGATGAGAGATCTGGAGTCAGAACGGAGTCAGCGTTTACGTGCTATGGATGCTAAAATGTGGAAACAACTGGTGCAAAGCTATCGTATAGAGGGTTGCGGTCCCTGAATGCAGAGGCAACAGGATCTATGTTTTCGGATCCGATATTATCATTCAACAGTATGTATAGACTGGAAGAACTGTTCTTCTGCATCAACAATTATGTTTGGAGTAACTGTTCTTCCTTGTTGATCTGCAGTCGATTCTCGGTCTGACATTGGATCGGTCCAAACTCGATCAGTAAATTGTTCAGTTCCTGTAGCTGCAAAACCAACGCTGATGTTCCTTGCCGTGATCGTTACGTCAAATTCAGTTTTTTCTATTGAAGGAATATCATGCATGGACATAACTTTTCCAGTATTTGAGCACACAATTGTTACTTTCATTATTAATAGCCTTTTTCAGAGGACTTTAAATAGCACGATCTATTGGTTGTAGTTTGTTACTACAGGAAGGGGGAAACGTGAGTAAAATTATGCCATTTTCTCTGCAAAACTCGATATTTTTTAAAACCACGTGTGACGAATGGTTTTCTAGTAATAACAAAGCTTTTTGTTCTTTTGACGGTCTGACATGGTTCTTGAAGTGTTCCAGAAACGTATGAAAATCATTCTCTTGCATCCACTCTGAGCCGTTAGCTGTTAAGTTAGCTTAAGTTAGCTAAATATCTTTTTCCGGAAACTTTATGTATGTTAAAGACACATGTATAATTGGAGAAAAATATCGCCACATTTGTTTGATTGAAGCTCGTTGCCCAAGCCATAATTGTTGCTTGAGCCAATCTTAGTGATAAATTTGGATCTCACTCCATAAATAGCTTAAGGCGACATAGCACCTTCAAATTGAAAAAAAAATGTTATTTTCAAAGGCTTGTTTTGAATTGAATAAAAAGACATATCTTAATGAAACTTTTTACACATACTTTATATGTCTTAGACTACCTAAACAAAATTTATAAAAAATGTTTTGTGGCCCCCTGTCGCCTGTTACAATTTTTTGGAAAATACACCAAAAAAACCTGGCGTGCATGATAACTGCCCTCAGGAAAGTCTGAAAAAAAAACAAAAACGGGGTTTTGACCAGCATCAAAGCGGTCTTGGAATGAACTAAAAAAAAAAAATTTGGTTGAAAAATAACAAAATGGCGGCGTTTTTTCGAAAATCGAGGTTTTTTTTCCCCGAAAATCGGCTATAACTAAAAAAGTTTAATGCCGATTTTTTCATCCGAGGTTCATTCTGAGCATTAACATGTGCAGATTAACGTGTTAAAATTTCAAAACGATTGGATAATATTGTTTTTCTTAATCATGCACGCCAACTTGAAAAACGTTGTTTCGAGAAAATCGCGTTTCAAGTTAAAATTCAATATTTTTTGCAATAAATCTTATCGAAAATTAATCTGCGATGCTTGGACCATACAATACACCTTCTTCTTGCTCATACTCCTCCTCTTCTAAAGATTTTTGCTCCCTTCGAGCAGTTCTGGCCTCTTTAGATGCCTCAGTCGAGTGTTTTTCCGCCTGGTTAATTCTTGCAGCATCTCTATGCTCTGCATGTTCCAGCGCACATTGGCCAATTTTAATTCCCATGACTTGCATTATTTTCAAGATAGCCATAAATCCTTCATTAAATGTACATACAGAAATATTTGCAGCCATATTTAGTACGTTTTTCCCACAAAAAGTATGTTTGGGGGCCAAATTCCAAACACAAGAATTATAGCTTTCGTTATTATTCTGCGCAAAATTGCCCAAGCAACGCTTTAATAAATCTTCTGATGATAAGTCAACATAAATAGGCTTTAAAATTTCTTGTACCTCATCATCTAAAGGTGGAGGATGCTTGAAATTGTTTAATGCATTATCACCCGCTGCCTCCGCCTTGCGCCAGTTACACCAAGTCGTTTCTCCAACAGGACAATAACAGTGTTGAGGGTTCTCATCAGTTGAAATTTTGTGGTAATATGCTGCCCAAATTTCCTTGCGCATATTTTCAACTGAATCAGGATTTCGTCGTATAGTTAGGCCATAATGCGTGGCTAAATTTTTCATTAATTTTAGTGTCAGGTGAACTTTTTTCGGACCTTTTTTTGGAGATTCTACACTTTTTTTAGGAACATCTTTTACAGCTATTTTTTTATTTTTTTTGCCAAGGCTAGCTTATTTTTTGCTTCTTTTAAAGGAGTTGACTCATTTATCTTTGTCTACACTTTGGCTTAAGTCGATTTAGCGATATAGCGAAGTGAACGAAAATCATAGAAAAAATAATCTTGGGGCGCTTCGCTATATATACTCATAAAATTTTTTTGTTTTAGAATTTCAATTTTATATTATTAAAATCATGTTTTAAAACCTTCATTCTAACATATTCAATCAAAAAACAAAAATCGATTTTTTAAAAATTTGGAGGTGCTACGTTGCCTTAAGCCATACCTCTCCAGCCATGTTTTTCTCTTCCCAAGACGCCGGAAAGTTCTTATTATGCTTATGTGCTAATCTGTACGCCAAACTTTTCGTTTCTTTAGTAGTAAAGCCATAATCTGAAGACACACAAGTCAACAAATACTCGCATAGCATATTTTCTTCATCTTTGATGAAAACTTTGGTGAAAAAGCATACCCAATAGATGGTGGTTTTTTCGTTTCATTGGCCTCGTAAGCTTTTTTCTTCTTAATATTTCTTGGCATTATTTTTAAGATTGTTTCCACCTAATGTAACCTCCTCACAAACTAATTCATATATTTCGATACTAGATTTCGATACTCTATTATTTTTTCTTGTATATTTATTTGGCATTCTCAAACAATATATAAAAATTAAAGTAGGTGGGTAAAGCATGCAGACCCCCACCACAAAGCACGTTGTCGAAAATAGATTTGCTTCAAATTAGGAGAGTTGTGACAAGCTGTCACAACTCTCCTAGGAGCAAAAAAACATGCGTCGATCAGAATAATGGCTCATAACCTAACATATATAAAGCAAACCAGAAAAGCTTTATCACGGTATGAAACTAGAATAGACACTGCATATCAGTAAAAATATCACAACAGCACTAGCAATACGTATATAAAATAATAGAACACTGAATTATTGACCAAAAACTTACTTTTGGCATTTTTTTTTTACAACAATGTCGTATTGATACTACCACTTGCAGTGCCGGCCTGCGCGAAATAACATGTAATAACTCGTCAAAAAAGCAATAAATGCGCAGTTTTGCTAGCTCTCTAGCTGTCATAGGCTCCGAGAAATCGAGTATGTCACAACTCTCCTCTGTCACAACCCACCTCGGTCTCCCCTACTAATGACAGTATTCTTAAAGTGTGTCCATTTCTCATGTACACGCCTCATCCCGGTCTCAAGACTTACTCCACCTTTTTCGAGCACGAGTCCTGACGAGATACTAAAGGAGTTACTGATATTCTCATCGAGCAGAACTACTATGCTGATCCGAACCTGAATTTCGGCAGCAAAGGCACAATTTTTCAACCTCTCAGCATGTCGAATTTGACACTGGAAAACAGTATTTTCGGGAAGTGTGTTCTTCGAAATAAAAGTGGAAATTCAATGGAAACATGCTTCATTAGCTCAAACTTTCGAGGAGTAGCCTTAACGTTTCCAAAATGATAATTTTAACATAGAAAATATAGAAGATTCAGGAGGGCTCAAAAATCTGAAGATGAAGATATGAAGACCACGTGGACTCTACCAAAAAATGACCAGTTAAATTAATCAAACTCTAGTGGATGTTTGCATTTGTTTAAAAGCAATGGGAGTAGATAATTCAAGCCAAGGAAATTAGAAACACACAAGTCGAAGTCGGGAGGCGTTGAAAGACGTGTTTTACATATTAATTTTTATTGGAAATACAGAGGCGAAGGGTTTGTAACCTCTTATAATAACTGATGTCAATACACTGTGAAGACGGAGTGAACCCATTCCATTGAATTCAGCATTAACGGTAAAACAAGATATTCATTCTTCGAATGTAATACTCTGGTTCAGGTGAACACACATAATGTGCTCTTGAGTTTCTAAAACCTGGTGATACAATCACAGAGGATCAATACCATTAACAATTACTGCACTTGTATCGAGCAATCAAAACAAAAAAGGCTGAAACAATACACGACATGCTGCAGCTCGAATCAAAAACTACTATGATTATTTTATATGGGAAGCAAGTTCTACTCCAAACCGCCATAATAACTTGGCAATGATTTTTCTGACTACCACTTGCGTCGATCGATGCAGCACTATTTAGCTAAACGACGCAACGGTTTTTTTTTTAAGAAATCGAAAACTGGATCAAGACAAGAGTGTTTTTGGAAGAGATTCCATGATTTGCGTGATAGGTGAACTGAAATGGTGGATAGCGATGGATAGTAGGTACTTTGAATTATTTAACACATAAATAAAAGAACGAAAAGGCGGCCTAAGAAACCCCTCATTTTCAATTTCTGAGCTCTAGATGAAAAAAACTCTAGCAGATAGGCCTTTAAAAAATGAAGCAGGAAACGTGGGATAGTGCCTACCTACTTAATGAAATGCTTTTCCCGACGATGTCAGTGAGGAGAATTAAATCGAACGGTTGAAGACAAGCCGGTATTCTAACCACGGGGACACTCAAGGGAAATGAAAAGTATCCATTAAAAATTAATTGCTTTTAAGAAAATTAAAAAAAAATTCATTAACTTATTGAAATTAGAAAAAAAATATCATCTTAAAAGGATGAAACAATACTGCGAAATGACATCTATGGTAAATTACAGAATAAGACTCTCAGAGAGCATCAACAAGTTATTGGTTCTGTAAATTTCGCAAACTAATCATCGCTATAGTTAATTACCATTCATACAACTAGAACTCATTATATCATTTCGTATGACGTATCTATTCAAATGAATAATTCACAATTTATTTTTATTTAGGTATTTCTTGAATATATTCCTCATTCAGAGATGTAAAAATATACTACATACTTGAATCTTATTAAGCACTTCGTAAATAAATTTTTGCTTACATGTTTACAAAAGTCTTTAAATACCACTTAGGTAGATACTTATTATTTTCCCCCAAGTGCACACAATTCACAAAGCCTCATTAACGTAGTACATACAGGCAAATATATGCACAAGTGCTACTAAAGGTTGAAATGTATTTTTTGTTTTGTTTTTAAAGATAATACATCATTATCGTTTCAACAGCTAAATAAGAATAAGCTAATTTACTTTTGATAACAACTTATGGCTTTCGTTCTGCTTCAGATACGTTAATGAAGGTAGAAAATAAAAGCTGAAAAAACTTACACTTTATGACATGTCAGAAGAGAAAGATCGCTTATTTTTCAAGTAAACAATCATTTCAAGAACGATGCACAAACCAGATAAAGATAAAATAAAACTTGCTCTCACAAAGCTGTCTATGGTACTTCTAGACGGCTCAAATCTGAACTTTTGTAGCAGGAGATTAAGGAAAGATGTAGCTAGCTTCTAAAAGAACACTCCTATCAAGAAAACCCCTATTCTTCTTCTAACGAAAAGTACATCAGCTCATTCACAATATCAAAGCAAAAAGTTCGTCAAATCTGCAAGCAAACGAACTAATTCCACGCAGTCGATTCAAATAATTCAGTTGAATCGAGTAAACTCCTCTACTACATCTTCCGCTTTTTGAACGTCGCAGCATCTCATAATGTACGCTCCTACTCGAGCGCCACAAAGGATAACAAGACAACTCGTTTCTGAAACATCAGCCAATTCAGACAACAGATTGGATACGTACTTGCACCGTGATGCCATTTTCAAACAGCACACTTCCATGGCTCCAGATGGCCTGCAGGCTTCTCTTCTGCTCCCCTGTGACTTGTACGATATCGAGCACTGTGTCGTTCGTATCTGCGGTGTCTTTTCTCTTCTTCCGTTCGAGCAACTCGTCCTTCGTCCTTACCGCGAGGAGGCACTGCGACGCGTCGTCACTTCGATTCGATCTCTACTACAGTGCAATATATCATCCAATTGAGGCCAGGCGCCTCGCCGTTAACGGTAGCAGACTTAAAACACCAGTCGAACGAATCAATGAATGAAATAAACCAAGGGCGGATCACACTACGTCACCAAAGCACAAAACTTCTCCAAGGATGTTCTTCCGATTCAACGTAAATGCTCGATTCACAGAATAAATAAATTCAGGCACTTTTCTTCTTAGAACCAGTAAATCAAAGCACAACTTTTCGACTAACAATTTTTTTCACTTTCGGTTTTTTCACACCCGAAACCGGAACTGCAAATTTATTTCCAGGCTTTTTGCATTGATTAGAATGATAACTTGCAAGGTACTTCCACCTGATACCGTTCAGAGGGCCATCGGCAAACCAAGAGAAGAAATACACAACAAACATGGGCAACGGTCCGTTACAGACTGACTACCGTACGGCTGCGATGAATGTGGAGGAACTCGATTCCACCTCGAACCCATTCGTATCTTCGTATCAGAAAAACTCAACGCACAGCAACCGGCTGATAGTAGAATCAGCGGAGTATCGTCAACAATTCCAAGTGCCGTTACTGACGTATAGCACCTACTTCGGGAGCTTCTACAAGCATCCAAGTATTTACCCAGCCGCCAACGCCAGAGGGAAAGACTTTCTTTGATGAAAATGCAAAAGCTCTGCGAATAGTACGCTTTTGCGCAGATTCCAATTCATTCGGTGTTTGATATCAGCTTCAATTAAGTATCAGCTGCCCATCAACGACAATTTTACCTAGAAAATACGCTTGCATGCGGAAGTCGAACATGGCTTTAAGATTCGCCAGTTCAGTACGAAGTGCTTGAAAGCTAGCGTTATAGGTTCAAAAAGCTTATGACTTTTCGAAATCTATCAGAGATTCAAACTAACAGCTTTTCCGAAAATGTAGTTTTCAGCGGTAAACTTTCGAAATTTAGACGAAGTGGGAATTCAATTTTAAAATTATTCCAGTAATTTTGTTTTTCACATATGAAAAAATATATTAGGAGCTAGGAACTCATTTCTCAGTGTTTGAAAGGGGAAGGGGTCATGTCAATTTCAAATTAATTTAATCGATTTTTATTTAATTTTGAAATGGACTTCCCCCCTGAATTGAAGTGTAATTTAAGGGACCTGAAGGAACAATTGAATTAATTTGTTATTTTTTCCCCTGCTGCACACCATAAACAGTTGGCAGAGAAACACATATATTTTTAACGATTCATATCTTTGCAACTAAGGTAGTTTTTTATAGGTTTTTTAATTACCCTGGTATATCAAAGAGCAATATACGTATTAGTGAGTAAATTACAGATCAGAATTAAGGAAGTTGGAGAAATGAGCATCCATTTTACTGAAGTATGTATATTTGAAATTTAAATGAAGCACCCGCGGCCAAAACGGGGTAACCCTCATTTCAACTTTTTTTCAGGACGTCAGAAAAACATTCGCATTTTGTATCATTTTAACTTATCAGCCCGAAATATCACAAGATCCTAGATTACCTTTACTAAAGTTTCGAACCATTTGATCAATTGCATTTTTATTAATGAGCGTTTCCGTAGCTCGGGGGGGTAACCCCAGAGGTAACCTGCGTCCAAAAGGGGATAACCCACAGTACGCGTTTCGTTGTTTTTTTTATGTATAACATTTTTCGATGCATAAATACCATTGTAAATAATATTTTTACCATTCACAAACATAAGTAATATTTACTTTAAAGAGATAACGTAAAAAACCAATAACTTTTTTGCATTTTTAGTCCGTCTACAATCGTTTGAAATATTAAAAGCGATCAAATGAACATTTAAAAACAGTTGAAAAACACTAAAACAGCAATGCAAAAACAATTAGCGAGACCGCACACGGGTCGTTGAGCTATCGTCGAGGATGACGATGAGAACGATCAACAAACAGAAAAATTATCAGAAACACATCAAACTAACAAAAAACAGTAATCAGGTTTTAGAAAAAGTTTATTTTGAAGTGTTTTAAAACAAGCATCTTTACATGAAATTTCAATTTTCCAAAATTGAATTGTAATATTCTTGGGAATTTTATTTAATGTTCCTTGTTTTTATTATTACCATATACCTATTGTTGGTATTTCATTGTTATATTTTCTTGATTGATTAATCGGTTTTTTAATTTCATTAATCTGTTTTGTTTTCGGTATTCTAGTATTGTGTCCTTCTTTTATAATATTAACGTAGTTAAAGAAAATTCAACAAATTTACAATAAAATACAAGAGAAATCTCAACCAATGAAAATCACGTAAAATAATTAATGCAACGGAGTCGTGGAAATTATCTCTGCATTGGGTTTGGGCTTCGCAAACATGCGTTTCCCTCTCAACGTCTCTTACGTCTCTCCTCTACGACGCTGCTCACGGCGCTTCTCTTTCGCTCACATATCTCGGCCAATTTTTGCGCTAGAACGACCGAACTTGAATGAAAAGTCGTCAAAAACTCATGCCGACAACGTGCATTTGAGCAAAAACCTGAAAATGGCACTTAAATCTTTCTTAAAATAAAAATATGGAAAACTGCTTACATGCCAACTGGATTGTTTACACTCGACTAGTCACACAGACACTACCGCAGTCAAACCCGAGCAGATGTAGGCACTCACAACAACGAGCCATCAGCTAATACCGCTAGATGGTGAATCAGGTCTTTTTTTTTCTCAGAACTTAGAAAAAATAACGGCGCTCATCGAATTCCCATAAGACTCAATGAGGGGTTACCCCTTTTGGACGCGAGCTAGTACTGCGGTTACCCCCATCGTCAGCTTTGATAATTAATTAAAAATTAAAATAAAAATATTTTTCACTTTCTCCAAACGCCCCTTGACGTAGTTTTTATTGGAGAATGTGAATATGTTAAAAATTCGATTTCGAAAAAAATGAATGTTACCCCCTTTTGGCCGCGGGTGCTTCAAATATTAACTTTTGATGTAATGAATACACCACTGAATCATGTTATTATTTAGTATTGGGTTCCAAAAGTTAAAAGAAAATTGATTGCCATCAAGGAAACTTTCACTCAATCATCTTCAATATCATTGCAAGTTAATGTAAATGAACTAATGTACTTGCATAATGACAAAGATCTCAATCATTTCCAGCATTGTTCGGATGTGTTTTTGCTTTCCAATTAAAGAATTTTGATACTAACGTGCCAAAAAATTTAAAATCATTTGATTTAATTTATAGGAATGTTTTAATACATGGGGCCTTTCCGAATTGACGTCTTCGCTTTCGTCTTTAACTTGTTATAACAGGATATGACGTCAGGCGAAATTGAGCTTGTCTGATTTCAGTTATCTACGCTCTTCTGTATAACAGTTGACGAAGTCACGTTCTGATTTGACTTTTCGTTGGTTTGATGGTATTTTGAGGCAATGTCAGCAATGTCCTTTTGTATGATGTCTCTCACAGTGTCCTTGAAACACTTCAAGGACTTTATGATTGGACCAACGGCTAAAAACGGCTTTATGATTGGACAATTTAAAGGACAGTTAGTAAAAATTGAAAGGTAGCGATAGCGCATACTTTAAATAAAACATTTTCTACCTTTCACTCACATCAAAATAATTTTATTTAACGGAAAAACAATTATTCACCAGCGTACTTTGCATATTAATATAATATGTCCACTGTTCTCTGAAGGGGGAAATGTTGGTCTCACTTAAAATTTCCATTTTAACGGACAATATTCTTTTCTGGCCAAACCATTTAAAATTTCATTTATATGGAAGCAGGAATGAAGAGTCTCTGGCGGAAGGGAATAATTGTTGCACCAGTGCGTGTCTTTCCAGAAGTGAAAATGGAAGAAGGGATTAACTCCGAATCTTGAGATACCGAGAAGATTAGATCAGAGATTGGAGAATTAGAATGAAAAACGCAGTAATTTGGGAAAAAATTCTTCCCAAAGATTTTAAGAGAACTTACGAAAAATAACGAATCAATTAAGCAGAAATCAATGGCAATGTTTTGAAAACCTATGTAAAAAAAATGCAATAGTTTCTAGAGCTGGCATCTTTTTTTCATCAATGATGACTAAGGCTGATTTCAGAGTCACGCGGACCGTCCGCGCGGACCATCCGCATGCGGACGAAAATGTAAGAAACCTATGGGATCATTTCAGACTGGCGCGGATGATCCGCGCTGATTCCTGTCCGCGCGGACCATCCGATCGCCATCCGCGCAGCCCGTCCGCATGCGGACCGTCCGCGAGCTGACGTTGCAGTGTTCTTATTGACCGTTTCACAGTTACGCGGAGCAGTCGTGCGGACGATTACAGTGGAACGCGAAATGTCCGAAGTTGATACAGAGCGAGTAATTGATGGAGTGCGTTTGAGGAGGTGCATATGGGATCCCGCAGACTTGTTTTATAAAAACAAAGATGCACGATTGAGTGCTTGGGAAGACATTGGCACTGAGCTATTTGGAGAGGCATATGCGAATAAAAAGCATGTATTGGGTAGGTATTCAATCTTTTATTAAATATGTTTTTAGTTATAATATAAGGTGTTTAATATTCTTCGATATAATCCTCTTAATTGCGCAATAATCGCGTCTAATATATTGATCTCTCCTGCCAAGGGACTTTACCGGCATCTGATAAAAAATAACTGGCGAATACTTCACGTAATGTATTTCCGCATCTGTTAATTTGAGGATCAATTACATCTTCCAATCCCTCAATCGTAAGAGTATCTTCCTCGCTGTAGCCATCTCGTACTCTTATAAAATTATGCAATACAGTGCAAGCCTTGACAATATTTTTTGCAGTCTCGAAGCCTACATTGAGAGTGGTGTGAAAGATTCTAAACTTATTAGACATTATTCCAAAGGTCGACTCAATATATCTTCTTGCACGGCTTAGCCGATAGTTGAAAATCTTCTTCGAATGTGTCATATTTTTTCGTGCATATGGTTTCATTACATGTTTGGATATTCCAAATGCGCCATCACCAACAATGATATGTGGCACTGAAGTATTGCTTCCTGGTAAAAATTTAGGACCAGGAATATTCAACTTTTGATCCTCTAAATTTCTAAATAGAAGGCTGTTTTTGAAGACAGAGGAATCTGAGTTTTTTCCATATGCTCCAATATTCACATAAGTGAACATATAAACCGCATCACACATAGCCAACAGTATAATAGAATAAAAGTTCTTATAATTATAAAACATCGATCCTCCTTCCACAGGGTTAATTATTCTAATGTGCTTGCCATCTATAGCTCCAATGCAATTTGGGAAATTGACATGATCTTGAAACCTCGTGGATATACGTTGCCACATTTCTACGCTTGGCTCAGGTATACATTCTTGATGAAGTAATTCCCAAATTATTGCGCACACCTCATTTACTATTCCACTTATAGTGCTTATTCCCACTCTGTATGAGTAGTGCATGTCGGTAAATGTATTTCCAGTTGCCAAGAATCTAAGAATAAAGAAAATATTTGTTTCAGATAACCTTATTCAGAAACGTTGGAAAACTGCACGAGATGCGTATTTTGAAGTTCTGAAGATAGCCGCGGATATTCGAAAAATGTCACCCAATTCTCAACCAGCAAACAATATTAATTTATTGCTTCCATCAGTACAAATGCAAAGAGAATATAACAGGTTGTCTCCCAATATAATAAGCATTCCTGACAGTAATTTGACAGAAAATGCAACATTTTACTCAATATAGAGTTTTTTAATGCACTTTAAATTAAGAAAACTGGATTTTTATTCATTTCATGTTTTGAAGCAACAATTTAGTTGAGAAAAATCTGTGATTGGAGTTAATTATACGAAAATACACATAAAAATAAAAAAATAAATTGTTATTTTCCTACCTCAAAGTAATTGCTAATCGTTAGATCGGTAGTATAGAAACCCGACGTAAATTAGACCGTATGAACTTGCTCTCTAGTTTTCCTAATAGCTCATGAAAACTGCTTGCTGACATTCGGAAGTAATTGAAGAACTTCACGTTATCATCAGTTAATTGAGAGTACAATGAAGCAAACGTTCCAGCCAGTAGTCTTCGTTCAACTATAGGATGCACCTGCGCTCTACTCCTCTGACTCGATTGTCGTTTCTTCCACAAATAATAAATTATACAAACTTTCACTGTTTTCGAATTCATATTCGCAACTGTACTCAAAAGAGATCCGCGTGACAATGAAACGCTTGGTCAGCGCGGAACATCCGCATGCGGATGGTCCGCGCGGACGGTCCGCGTGACTCTGAAATCAGCCTAAATATTTATTGTTGACATCAATGTAGTAAATAAACTAGAGATTATACTCACCATGGGATAATACTTACCCAAAGATCATACGTACCTTTCAAAGTGCATTGCTTCTTAGCAATTAAACCTCGATTGCTTTAAAATATTTTTATTTGAAAAATTTTAGAATTAAGGCTACTTTTTGTGTAAACCTACGTCCATCGCGTATCTAAACCTCTACAACTGAACACTAACAAATTATAAAAACTAGCTTCACTTTCTTAATGTTTGCTGGGGTGATTTTTATTAGCTTTAGAGGAACAGTATGATGTTTGGAATAACTAGTGTGAAAGAATTTGTATGTGTTTAATTTCACTACAGTTTCTTGTATTTATTGTCTCCTTAGTAGAGAGCTTAAGTCTGCCGAATAATTTAGAAGTGCCTTGTTGATGATCTGATGAGTCGCTTGTTAAATACATTTATTCCATCCGATAAAGACATCAATTTTGCTGCATTAGTGAATTGTTTTTTTTTTTTTTGCAAAACTGGTTAAGCTATATTCTTAAATTTAGTTTAAAAGTTATTAAATTTGAAACTAAATTTGAGAATATAGCACATACTAGCAATCGTTTTTTTATTTATTTATTTTAAAAAACCGAGCTTAAGTTTTAATAATCTTCAGTTTTTCGATTAAATATATGAGCACACTCTATATTAAGCATTGTCTGCACAGTCCATCGCTTCGTAGATACTAAGCACCCTCAATCACTGAAACGGAACGGTTCTTCTCATCTAAATTAGGAGACACTTTGTAAGTAAGGCATTTTGCAGTCCAAGTTTCATAAATATTTATTATCAGAATGAAGAAGAAAATTAATTTTCAATATTTCATTGGTACCTAATCATTTCCTTTTTTCGACCAATTTATGCATTTTAGGAATCAATCGAGCACGCCTTTCACAAGATTCAGTCCCGATTCTCTCTCAACAAACTACGAGTTGACGAACAGTTTTTTTTTTTTTGTTTTGAAAACTCACGTTGAGTTGAGTCGTGCAAATCTGGACTATGATCAATGCTACATGAAATTATTTCGTAATATATTTAAATATCTACCTTAGTCCATTTTACAATCACTAAAACAAAAGTACCCCATACTCTGTACCACCACGCAGCTCCAAGCCAGTACGCCACCTACACCATGCTTTACAGTTCGGCTTAATGATAGATGGTTTTTAGATGCACGTTTATTTCCAAATGTACCTCTTACTTTGCAAGTTTGACAGCACTTACCTTCGGATTCTCTTTATTGTTGCAGAAAGCTTTCTCCAGGCACTCCTTACATGTTTACTTTTGATCGGCTCTAATTTATTATAAAGAAATATGACGAATTGAATTGTTGCAAAGTTTTTATAGAGTATCTTTCCAATTTTTCTGCAAATTTTCCACCTTTGTAAAGGGAAGCTATAATCTTTCTTTCCTTTACTTCAGTTCGTCCCCTTTGGTGACCCATATTATCAAGAAATATTGAGAATCACGTTAAATTTGGTACTGTCGTTTTAAATCTGTACATATAAAATATATTTTTATATTTACTTCGATTACTTGACAGTTTGTAGTCCGCATATAGTCCTAAATAGAGCCCCAGTACCTACTATGTGGGGCCCTGATTTGAATCCAGATTCGACCAAGACAACGCGAATCGAACTTTAAGTTCACCTAGTTCCGCCTTCTTAATCAGGAATAGTCAGTCGTGAAAATTTTAGAATGAAGCTCTTTTCCAGCTTCAACCCCTAGCCCCAGAAAGGGTTGGCATGGGTTTAATTCGCCACAATGTTCTACACTTGCCCTTTCGTATTTCGCTTTTAGCTGTTGGCTCTTATTTTCCCATTCTTAAATCATCCTTGCCTTTAGCAAATTCTGAATAACATCAAGAAAAAACGGCACCTGGTCTGGATAAGATAACGCATGAAATGCTGAAAGCTTTGAATTTCACAAGTAGAAAAAATTTAATTGTAGCAACTAATGAGCAAACCCTTTAAGTGTAGTGACATCCTTTTTCCACAATCCTGATAAAAGTATTTTAGCTCTTAGAGCTTCTCGAAGAGCTAAAATTGAAGTTCAATTAACTAGCTTTGTTAATGCACCTTAATACTTTTTTTTGACAAACTAGATACTTTCAAATGTAAAATGCTTGAAAGATGCCTGGGCGTCCCATAAAGGTCTCCTTTTCTTTTCACGTTCGGGATGGTCATCATAATCGTGGCACAACAGCTCGAGGTGGTGGAACCAGGATTGTGAACCCTTCATATTTCAGAGCCATTAGGCTTACAGCTAAGAAGTAGAAGTACCTAGCCCTAGCAAATTCAATGAAATGGCTCAAAGCAGTGATCAATCCGACTATACCATCGTAATTCATAATAAATTCAAATATATTTTTGTGCCTCCAGAGTGGACAAAAGGCCAGGCAAACCATCAAATCTTAAAGTGTATAACAAAAGGATCGGAAAATTAAAAAATATATTGAGAAACAACCAACCCCTTAACTTAAGTGTTATCCATGTAAGTAATCGAAAGTAATCGAATCAGACTTAGGGGCTCATCAACGGTCATTAATCGTCAACTTACAGGGATTTTTGTAGCTTTAAGATCGGCATTAAATTTAGGTTCAAAGAAAATCTGCACATTATCTGACTGAATTAATACATTTAAAGAACTCAATGAAGACTATAGGAAAACATTTTTAGTTAGCAAAATTTATAGTGAATTAAACAATCACTTATATACTCATCGATGAGATTGATGATTTGGCAAGAAACGCGTTTTAAGTTAATAATGAACAAATATATCCATACAAAGTCGATAAAGGTCTTGAACTCATAAAAAGTAAAACCATGTGAAAAAATTAGTACTTAATTGGTAAAAGAAATCTGAAATCCTGTACTTCCAGAAATTATCTAGATTATAAAAATGAAGTGTGGTGCTATGAGCTTTCTATTAACGGTTTAGCAATTAGAAAAAGAAAATTCGGTTAATTAACGCGCTTAATAGCAAGCATCTCAAACGTTTGAATATTAACACAAATAATTTATGTGAAAACTACAATGAACCTGATGATTTGTATGACAACATTTTCCACTGTAATTATTACTCAGACAAGAAAAACATATAATCCATTCTTAACCCTCCGAGAACACACCTATTTTTTCAATCATCGAGAACAATTGGGGTCAAATTGACCCCAACCACTTTTGAACGTCTATAGAATCGCCGCCACAGAAGATTTTCATTTGAAAAAATTTGTAGGTATAGATTGATATCTTTTTTAGTAGTTCTCATCCATTAAAAGTGCCTTAAATGTCCTTAACGTACCTAAAAAAAAATTCGCGAAAAAAAACAGTTTTATCGAAAATCAGCTTTTTTACAAAAAAATCGTAATTTTGTCAGTTTTCAATATTTTTGGCTAAAAATTTAGGATGATACACTCAAGGTATGACAAAATCATTAAAAAAAATAGCCCTATAGTGACCCTTAAAAAAAAGTATTTATTTTGCATATTTACGGTGGCGATTGTGAGGATTTTAAAATTCGCACATTTAAAAAAATATCATAGCTTTGTCAGTTTTCAATATTTTGAACTAAAAATGTAAATGGATACTCTCAAGATATAGTAGAATAATAAATTAGCCCTATATAAAGGGTTGCAAAAAAAGTGTAATCTTCTGAATAATCTGATTCTGATTGCTCCGAGACATGGTCGTCTTCGGGGGAGTCACTGTCGCCAAAATTGTTATCATTGTCTTCAGCTAACAAATTATTGCGTACACTAGAACACAGATTATACGTCATATTGCTAAAAACAAAAAAATAAAAACACTTGCAAACTTATTTTTTGGCTTTTTTAAATTAATCTATCGATTTATAAAGTAAAAAAAAATGAATTTTTAACTCAAAATGACGTCCAGTACATATGGGGTCTATTTGACCCCTTAATCTGCTTCAAATGCTTCTCAACGAAGACTGACGACTTGGGACTGTATGCGAACGGTGTAAACTTAGAGTCAAGACACAGAAATACACTTAGGAGCCTATAGTACCCCCTTTGCCCGCAGGCCTAAGCACTGCGATCGGCCAAAAAGGTCACTGGGGTCAATTTGACCCCCGGTGTTCTCGGAGGGTTAAGTGTGTAGCTCCTTATAGTTCATATATATATACTGAAGATTTGAACATGAGGATTTCCTTGATGTCACATCTTTTAAATTTTTGTAATCCTAATATTTTATTATATCCCAAAGTTACTTACGGAATCAATAAAGTCATCGAATGAATTTGGTCAATTAATAATAGTAAAGTTATTTTACTTAATAAGTTTGGGAGAAAGATTCTTAGTTCTTAATTAAGAATTCTTGAAACCAAAATATCACTGAGCTTTCGCATATGGAGATATTTGTGTTAGTAAATTATTGCCAAACAGCCAAATTTCAAGTTTCTATTACACAATATAAAAATATTTGAATTTAAGTTTTAAAACCGGTTCATTTTCATTGCCTTACTCATTGACTCACTGTAGGTATACGTAAATTTTATATTAAGTCCCTTAAGGACTGACTGGCCGCGCGATTAAAACCACAATGTTATTTTTGAACTGTGATATCTTCAAAAGTACCGATAATTTTAACACAATTTTTTTTTTATTCTACCCTATGTTTACAAAATTAACATAATTTTTGTATGAATACATTAAGTATAAATGATTTAGTGCTTAATTAATTTTAACGCTTGAAATTCATACTTGTTTTCGTACAAGGAACATTATCTCGGAGCACAATTAAAATTAGAGCAATGTATTTTTGAAAATGAAACTAGAGATCTGAATGGATCTCTCATTGTATCAGTAACGATTGTAAATCACAGCAAATTGATGGCCTTTTTTCTCTCAAAAAATAATCATTAAAACTGAAAATCAATCGTTCAGCATTTGTAGTAGGGAATTATGAGCTTAAATAAAAAGAGAAAATCCCAATTGACGCTATAGAGACGGAAAAAATGTTCCTTGATTGAAAAAGTACTGCAATATTAATACGTATCCAAACGAATTTTATCGACAGTAAAAAAATTGTAGAGTAGAATAAAAAAATATGTTTTAAAATTATGCGTACTTTTGATTTCGTAGATTTAAGATGAAATCTCCAATCGCGCAAACGGCTAGGCTGCCCTTAAATGAGTCACTTGGTTCAAATTTCACAATAGCCACTGCACATTCCTTTCATTTCAACTTGGATCAAATCCATTTGATACGTATTTTGTAACTTTTAAATTGATGTGCAGTGTGATAGAGTACATGTCCAAAGAGGCAAATCAAATGAGCTTACGGTTTTACCCATACAAGATATAGGATAAATTTACATCTTTTCCCAAGTATTTACCTAAATTAGACCCCAACACTCCTACACAAGTAGTTTAACTTACACCGATTCCACTTTATCTTTTTCGTATATTGCCTATAAAGTTTTGATCAAAAAGTCAACTTCACGTTATTCTGCATGTGTTGAGTGATTATCTTTCTGGTAGTACCTTAATTTCTTGATTGGCCGACTGGTTGTGATAAACCAAAGATGGTGATAGTTCAGAGAAAATACTGTAATCACACGAATAAATGTAATATGACAAGAAAAAGGTTCATTTTTTCACACAAACCCAACGAATCGACGAATAAACACTATACACCCTGCTTAAATAGCACATTATCTCCAATAGCTGCGTTTTATTATCATCCAGAGTGTAGTAGGTATCCTGGATGCATAATAAAACGATCCAGAGTAGCACGCGAGTTTTTTTCTGTCAGACAGTTGTCATTTCAAAATTTGAGCTGTCATATAACCAACGCCGTTTTCAAATGTATGACTATTTATCTTGGTTGCCAGGGTGACATGGAAAATTTTTGAAAATTCCAACTATTCCAGTTGATGTGACTTTTCGAAATACGTTCCACAGAGAGCACGAGTACGAAATCCACTGAATACACGAGTGTTTGTACTCTGGATGTTGTTGTTGTTTCGTGTGCAAATCGATATCCTGCACTACTCTGGATGTATAATAAAACGCGCCTAATATACGATGTGCACTTTCAAAATTCCAATTAAATGATAGATAGCGCGATTAATCTCGATAAGGAATTTCGGTCACTGAAAACTTATTTCTCATTCATAATAAATGTACAACACGTGCACGAATCCTTACACTGAAAAGCCATCGACGTGCATAGCACTTTCTATAAATTTTAAAACAGTTCCTTGTCTTAATGCGATAGTGCATTTTGATATCCGTACTCTGCTTATTGATAAGTACAAAACTATGCCAGTGAAATGAGTAAACACCTTAAATTTTCAAAAGATAGAAGAACGATTAAATTTAATCAGAATCGTGCGCCCACTCGTGCCGTAGAAAATGACAAGAATTACTTCAATCGTATTATGACGCGTGATTGTTGCTAGAGTACGACTGTGAAAGTCGAATCATAATTTCGCTTGCTAGTTGGGATGGTAGAACGGGGGCTAGGAGCCTTTATTTTCGTATTTGATTTGCGTGAAATTTTACTGACAACTGTATCATAGTAGCCGTGTTTATTAAATGAATCGATAAATCCGATTGTTTTTTTATTTTACAAACATAATTTTGGTAGCCAGTACAAAGTTACAGCTGAGAGAATTTGAAATTTCATTGTTATGTTACTCATCGTTATTAATCACATGACATACGAATGGTGACTAATTAATATATGAGTCAGAATCACATAGACAAAGCAAGTGAAAGGTTTCATCAAATGACCTAAATGCGAACACATTTCAATCGTTTATCGCATGAAATTTCGGTGGAGCCTAATTAATTTTTCGCCAAAATTTCTATTAAGCAATTCTTAAACTTCCTACGCCTTAAACAAAAAATATCCTAAATATCTACAATCATATATTCCTTTTGGTTTTTTTTTTTCAAATTTTTCAGTTTTATTTTGTTTATCATCGTAATCTATTATAGATACATTGCCAACAATGCTCGCGACAAACCCTCATCCATTGATGGCGCGCACTCTTAAATTCATTTAATTGCGATAATCGTTTCATATTTGTTTTCTCTCTTCCAAATCTCATGACTTCTAAATACAAATAAAATATACAGTAATGAGAAATTGTTGCTGCAGCGCAGGCAGCCCTAATAGCATAAGAAAAAAAAATCCTTTATATAGTAAAAAACATCAATAGCATTAGCAGCAGTAGTAATAATAATAGTAGTAGAAGTAGAAATAGTACTAGCAACGACCGAAAGAAGAATTGAAAACAACTGCTTTTGTCCGTTACTGGCCGGACTCTCACTATTATTACAATTAATTAATTATTTAATTAGTTAAAACACTGATACGAGCACGAATGAAGATTGTTCGCGAGCGTTGCCCTAGACCTAGTAGAGCTTCTCGATTTTGTTTTTAATAATTATCAATGTGCAAACATCAGTTGCAACGGTTTATTCTTCTTTTACTTCCAATTCTTGTTGATTCCTTGCATTTCTTTCTTTCTGTAATTTTTTTTTGTGATTTTTCTCAGTTTTTTCTTGGTTTTGTTTAATAGGTTATACAATATATATATAATTTTTTGTTATAATTTTTTATTTTATTATTGTTTTACTTTTCTTGGTTTTTTTTTTCTTCTTGTATTATATCTCAATCATTTTCTCATGTTTTTAATCTAAACTAAAAGTACATTTTAATGTAAAAATTCTAATAATGCCTAGCTTGTTTTGCTTGCTTGCGTGCGGCCGCCGGCCCGCAAAGACTTTCTTCTGCAAATTTTCTGTTTCTGTTGTCTCGCACGCAGGCGAGAATCATGCAAATGACTCGCGGGTCACAGGCCACGCATTCATTTTTTCTGGATTTTATTTGTATTTTCTTGTTTTTTTTTTCTTCTTTAATTAATAATAGATAATAATCAATCGCCTATCTTAATGTCCTGCGCTCGCGCTCGAAAAAGTGTTACAGTTCGTCTGCTACGGTCCGTTATCAAAGCCTATCCTAACGAAAAAGATACCGTCCCGCTCGATCGCCTCTCTACGTGAACTCTTCTAAAAATTTCGAGGAAATTCTTTAACAGTTTTCTGCTTTAAGTGAATAGTAATAAATTAGACTGTCTATTGTTTTTTAGGTTAGTTCTCGATTGGTACAATGCAAAATGTATCTCGAAAAGGACCAAATCAAACTTATATGAAAAACTGTTGGGCTTGGATTTTCAGTTCTCTAAGTTTATTTCCTTACAAATTTGTTGTTTCTGTTTCTGGTTTTAATTTTCATTCTTGGTTTTCGTGTAAATTGTTTGACTTTGTCAGGGCTTGCATTCAATGAAAATTTCAACAGCTCTTCTACAGTGTGTGTTTTGTTATTCGATAAGAGTCGCGTTGCCCGCTCGCTCCGATTCGTGTTCGTTGCGGAATCGACTAGAGGTGTTGAATCGTTGACTGCTGGTGAAGATCGTCGCCGTCAGGGAGTGGTGGGTCGAGGATGTGCTGATGATTTTTTGATGTGGTATTGAGTTTGCCGAGAGTTTGATGGTGCTGTGGTTCTCGTACAAATGATGGTGGCTTGCCACCAGTGTTAGCTGGAACTACTAAGTTAATTTTGTTTTGGTTTCCGGTAGTGGTGCAGGCTCCTTGTCGCTGATGCATTACTTCGACTTACAACAGGTTGGAATGGTGCAACGGGTCGGATTCACTGGTCGTTTGGAATAGGGAGGAACTGGACACCTGCTCATTGGAATTTGACTGATTTAACACGACTCGGACGCTGATTTTTCTCAAGACACTCTCGCCCCACCGCACACTCGTACTACGTATCTGTTTTTTGTGTGTTATTGTTTGTTTGCAATATGTTGTAATTTAGAAGATTACAGTTTCTGAATGTATGACGTGTGGTTTGTTGTAGTTTATTTTATTGTAGATTTATATTATTATCTTTCTCTAACAACTGTACTTTTGATTACTACGATGAATTCAACATATTCATTTGTCCGTTGACGATCGGCAGGAAATACGGATGCGCCATCGCCTCGCGCGCAGTCAGCCGCTCGACATGATCGTAACGTAGCAGCTTGTCGAGGAAGTCCAGGGCCTCGGGCGAAACTAAGTGTTGATTATCCGAGTGTACGAAGCGCTCCCACCGTTTGCGGGAATGCCTCTGTAGAATGTCGTGGAATCGTGGATCCAATTCAATATTATATTTGTCTAAATAGGCGTAGAGTTCTTCGGTGCCCAGCACCTTGGCAATACGTACTAGCTGATCGTAGTTGTCGTGACCGTGAAAGAAGGGCTCCTTGCGAAAGATCATCGAAGCCAGCATGCAGCCCAGCGACCACATGTCCAGCGAGTAGTCGTACATCTGGTAGTCTACGAGCAGCTCGGGACCCTTGAAGTAGCGAGACGCAACGCGAACGTTGTAGTCCTGGCCTGGGTGATAGAACTCGGCCAGGCCCCAGTCGATCAGGCGCAGCTTGCGATTCTCGTGGTCGATCATCACGTTGTGGGGTTTCACGTCGCGGTGCATGATGCCCATGCTGTGACAGTAGTCCAGAGCCTTCAACAACTCGAACAGGTAGTAGCGAATCTCCAGGTCTGTGAGCGTCTGATACAGCTGTTTGAAATCAGTGTTGTTGACGTGCTCGAAGATGAGGGCCGGAGTTCGCGACACGGGATCCTTGACGACAGCCAACAATGTGATTATGTTGGTACCGCCCCGGAGATTTTCCAGGATTTTGATCTCGCGCTTTATTTTCTTCTTTTTCACTGGCTTCAGGATCTTCACCACACACTTCTCATTGTCCGTGACGTTGATGGCTTCGAACACTTCACTGTATTTGCCGCGGCCAAGTTTACGCACGAGCTGGTAGTCTTCCTGGTTGCCCCAGTCTACCATGTAGTTCTCGTAGTCCCAGTATTCGTCTGGCTTCTGTGAATTCACGTCCGCGTACACACGAGCCGCACTGGGCAGAGTCATTTTCCTCAGATACTGCCGGAACTCCTCTGGTTTGAACAGCTGCTTGCTAAACAGAAGGTCGGCTTTGTTTCGATCGGTGTCCTCTGCTGCTGGATAACCGTCCCGACTCGAGCTGTCCCCTGATCCCCACGACCAGTATTTGTCCTCACGCGATGGCGCTGCTAATAGCGAACCTTGACAAAATAAACGGCTACGATTTAAACTAAAAACAGTACTCAACCTCACAAGCGCTCGGTACTGAATCTTGGCTGCTTTTTGGTTTTAGATTTTCGATCGCTTCGTAAGACGCCCGAATACATAAGTTCACCGTTGATAATTCGCGATGGCTTTTGCCTTAGCCTTTCCCTCCTGCCTTTTCCAGTGCCGCCTTTTCCGGATCTCGCCTCAATTTACACGCCGGCCACCACAATTCCACGCTTGCACTCCGCACACTCGTCCAAAAACTTGCAAAATTCGACAGTCGCGACGATAACTTTGCAGCTTCACACTTCGCAACGCGATCGTATATATGACGGAAAAAAATTTCCTCGCACACCAATTTTCCCTTACTGCCAAAAAGTTTCGTCCGCGACCGATGACAAAATAATCAATTTTCCACGCAACTTATGAGTTAGAACGACTAAAAAACTTGCTCTGCCGAGTCTTTCGGAAATTTTAAAAAGTTTTCCTCGTGCCGATTTTCGCGATTTTCGTATTCTGCGGAAGAAGCCAGGTTATAGAATCAAGATGGAGGCGACATTAGTCGGCAACCACACTGACATCTAATGGCCGTACGTCGTTCTTCTTTATGAAATCCCGAAAGGAAAATGACGTTGCTTGCAAAACGTCGGCAAGTTACGTGTGACGTTAGGTAGCTGAATCGGTTCGATATTTGTTCCCTTCGCGAAATTTGACGAATGCTGTGTGTGTGTTGATAAAAGTGCTTCTTAATAAAAAGCGTTTTTTTTTTATTTTCCCGAATAAAAAGGAAAAAAATACGACAACAAATACGACCACAACCGATGCACGAAAATGACAAATGTGGTGAAGTGATTTTTCTAAGTTAACTGCGATTTAAAATGAGCGTGGATGATTGATTGCTTTGATCCAAACACCTTTAAATGTAGAAGAAGTGACGTAATACGGATAAATACAACAAAAATACATGATATTGTTTTAACTACGTTGATTCGCTTGGACGAAAATTGACTTTCTCGTATCTGTAAGTTTGTTTTGATTAATGTTTTTCAATTAATCGTAAATTATTAAAGAATACATGAACGTTGATTGGCTGACATTGTAATATTAATGTGGCATTTAGTGACAAAATTAACTAGTAGACTTTGCATGTTGTTATTAAAGCTAAATCACAAAAAGGCTAAACTCGACTATGTGTTCCCCGTAGCTGTCAGAATTGTATTGGCGATAAAACTCTAAGTAAAGTCAAGTTGTATTTTTCTTATCGTTTGTTTTGCTGTGTGCTTATTAGGCTTGGATCGTTCATGAACGAACGAACTAAACGAAATATTTCCGTTCACTGAACTGAACGAACTATATCATTATTTCATATTCTAACATTTCACCATTTCATGTCCGAACTGCTTACCAATTGTCTGAACGTTTCATCAATTCGTTTCCAAACGTCTCACCACATATCATATCAATTCGTTCACTACTTTCATATCCATGTACGTTTCAAAATACACGAATGAACGACAATAAATAATAGAAGGAAAGCATGTACGTAGCCTGACGATTTGAAAAGCACCGTATATAAATAATGAGACCAAATCGGTATTGAACTAGGTTTCGGCCAATTATGATAAAAGAAGCTAATGCGAGGATGTCAATTGGAGGAATTCAGTGAGAAGTTTCTCAAAAGTGAACGAGATATAGTAATTGAACTGAATCTACTTAACTGTTTTGCGCAAGTCCAATGGATGATTTGGCATTGAACTAGTGAACTAGTGAGCTGTTTCAGTGAAACATTTCACTAAAGTGAACGAGATCTGGTGAAACATTTCACTCTCAAGCCTAGTGCTTATGTCTTCAACTTGTGTTTGTTTCCACCGTCCATTCACTTTTTGGTGTTGAACTGGTGAAATTTGGATTACTGCACCCCCGCCGGAAATAGGTGGTAGCAGGGGTCAAAAATTGAAGAAAAACACACAAAAATGCACAAGAAGACAAAACATCTTAATAACACAATATACAGCCTCAAAAACAAAAACATATTAGTTATAATTGTTTGAAAAACTATAAGCCGATTTGTTTTAAATGAATTTAAGACATATGCTACAAATAATTTACAGCGTGGAATATAAACGTGTGGGTTTTGGGAATATCCCTGTTAAAAACCTATATTTTTACCAAACATATTTTTTCACTCAATCACTAACAATAATCTAATCTATAAATAGAATAAATTAATAGCTTCTAACTACCAGTTAATTTCAATTTCATAAGTTAATTTGGACATATATAATCATCTGAAAATCATCATCGCCATTGAAAAACATAATTTTCTTCTTCTGCCATTTTGATCTATTCTTCTTGTTCTTTTAGCCTATGTGCATTCCACTTATCCATATCGCATGCAGAACACCCAATACCCGGTAGCCAATAGCGTAATACCCAATAAGCGCAATAAAAAAATGGAAAATATTAATTAGCTAAAACAAAACAAAAGAATGAGCTCGTATTTAGCTGTAAAATTAATTTTTCTTTATTAAAAAAAAAAAATTCCTCGGTTCCTCCATTCTCGCCGTTTTCGGGCATTAACGGCGTTTTTTGCGTTTCTCTTTCTACATACCGCCATTTTTGTACAAAAACGACATTTGGTTCTTGCATTTGGTTAATCGGTTTGGTTTAAGGCTGAGAAAAAACCTCCGGTCGGCCCCTCCGTTTTCGTTTTTTTTGCGTCGTTTACTCAACCATTTTTAGACACATGAGAAGCTTCTAAAAATGCAGCGGAGGCTATAATCTTTTAGAGCTAAAAAACACGTCGTTTTTTCGGATTTTTCCAAGTCATATGCAATAATCACCAGACTGAGTAAATAAACTTGTGGGTTATGGGACACATCAGATTTAAAAACCTATATTTTTCCAAACATATTTTTTCACTCAATCACTAAAAATAATGTAATCTATAAATAGAATAAATTAATAGCTTCTGACTACCAGTTAATTTCAATTTCATAAGTCAATTTGGACACATATCATCATCTGCATCATCACGCCATTGAAAAACATAATTTTCTTCTTCTGCCTTTTTGATATACTCTTCTTGTTCTTTTAGCTTGTGTGCATTCCACTTAGCCATATCGCATGCAGAATATACACGTGTACAATCTGCACCACCAAGTCCGTATACAGAGGCTTTCAAGCTGCCAAGTCGAATTTTGAATCCTGGTGCATCTGGTCGAGCCATCCGAGACGACAGCCAGCTAAGACCCAAACTAAGTACGAATGAAATTTGTAGTACTCATTTCGAGAAACGTGTTTTTCAAAATGCCAAAAACTTACCCCCAAACAGGAATCCAAATTTTCCGACCGTCGCTTTGTTGGCGGGCGTATTTATTGTTTTCGCATAGTGCACGATATAAACATTCACCATCGTCCTGTTCTACATAGACTACAGCATCCATTGACATAGCTGTACGACGTGCTAATTCGTTGAGCTTAAATAAAGTTTTTGATGTTGAAATTGATTGAAAGTGTAGTTGAACCCCAATTAATTATTTTGTTAGATTGAATATGATCGAAATACAAATCGTTAGGTTCAATTCTTGAGTTAGAGTGAATATTTTCTATTTCACTATAATTCTTAAAATGAGGCAGTAAAACTGGGTTTTGTTGTTGTTAGTTTACAGAAGGTCATTGTTCTTATTGCCGATGCTGTAGCAAATAGCTTACCTGCTCTGCAAAATTTACTTCAATTGAACGTTTTTTCCTACGAATTTCTTCAACTTCACCATCTCCAGGAGCTTCCATGGGCATCATCATCATATTGTTCGATTTATCCTGAAATCAAAGAGTTTTACAATTGTATTGAAGGATCTTGCTGAGACATTTGACTAAACTACCATTGTTATACACATGAGCACTTGCAGCAAAAACATTCCAAACGATAGAAATGCAAGCGTTGTCATTGCGATTTCCATGACATCCTTTAGCCCTAAGTCTTTCAAAGGACCTCCTCCTTCGTTTTTGCCGTAGTTGTGCACTGCGTAGTTTTCCTCATATCCTCCTTCATGAGCAGACGGATAGTATCCTAGAAGGTCCAATGGAATACAATTGATTTTAATATAATTTTGTAGTTTTGAAAACTCTGTTCACCGAATATTACCGTTTTTATTCCCTGCTGTAGGATAAGGGGCCGGCAGTCCAACACCCGTGATAATATGATTTGTAGGTAAAAATGTGGGTCCATAATCCTAAAAATGTATCACACTTGTACAACACCATTTTTTTTATCGAAAATAAATCACCTTAACTTCAGGTGGGTACTGTGCTGGTATTGCATAGCCCGTAAATTCATCGTCCATGTAGTCGTCCGCAGGATTTTCGTCCATCCTGTAAGTTGAACGTCGAGTAGAGTTGAAATTGTTATAACGATTTTTCGTTTTACTGGTAGTACTAGGAGTTGCAGGCGTGGTTGGTGTATTGGCTGATAGCTGCCGGGTTATGTCTTCCAAGGTTGTGGTTCTATAAAGTAAAAAAACTCTAGCGCACCTGAACCGCTAGAAACACTAATGTTCGAAGAACAGTAGAAGAATCGTGCAGGTTTTGAGTGCATATTCCACCACATGTGCTGCTTATTACGGCCAAACTGTTTCAAATGCCACGTTTTACTTTCGTCTTAAGAATGCATTATAACTCATATGGTGCAAGGTTTCAGATATTACCACTGGCATGAATTTCAACGTTTATGAGAGCAAAACACGGGTTAATTATATTCGTTATCAGTTGCTTATTTCACATAATTTTGAAAGCAGCATCTCATATAACATCAATGAAGAAAATGCTCAGTGCCTGCAGCACTGTAACTGAAGTTGGTGTTTGGGGCTGCGATCCGAAAAATTTGCAGAACTTTGCGAATTGTAACATCGGTTATTTATTTTCATTGTAAATGTTTCCGGTATGTATACTAACTGTAAGCATTTATTGATACAAAAGTAGCACAACCGACTCGTGCTGGCAACCTTTCGCCAGTATCAAATCCAAGAATATATCAAATCTGCTTCACGTTGTTTAATTACATTCGAAGTTATAGGAGTATAAAGAAATTTAGGGTTACCTGCAGC
The DNA here is from genome assembly GCA_963978885.1 of Nemotelus pantherinus. Classification (NCBI taxonomy): domain Eukaryota; kingdom Metazoa; phylum Arthropoda; class Insecta; order Diptera; family Stratiomyidae; genus Nemotelus; species Nemotelus pantherinus. The sequence continues at coordinate 235,818,462 of OZ022264.1, read as the reverse complement.
GAGTTTTTTCAAATGATCGAAAGCTTAATATTTGCTGTTTATTGTCACTACAATATCATTACCATTTGAAAATTCTACGATAAAACCGCTTAATAAAGATATTGCAATTAAACACAAAACCAACAATAGCTGGCAACCCTATCGTGTCTTTTCAACCAAATTTGGCCTGAATAATGTTTATGACAGGTTTCATTAATTGTATGAAATTCGTATTGATTTCATGACTGCACTGGAAGTTATAGTGCAAAAAGTTTTATTTTCCTGAGCGAATTTTCAAAACCAAAGACACAAAAATTACCATAGCTGGCAGCACCAATCAAATTTTTCAACCAAATTTCCACCAAACAGAGATTAGAGTTAGGTATAGCTACTGTGTCAATTTCATGAAAATCTGGTAACTTATTCACATTTCATAGGGCAAAAAGCAGTTTTTTTTCTTTGTAATTTTTCAAGATGGCACCACTGGCACAGACTTGCCCACAATTCAAAATCGCTTCTATCAAATCTGGTCTTACTTAAGTCCAATGCATTCTGTAAATTTTAGCTGTATCTGATTATTGGTTCGTGAGTTTCCGTGAACAGAAGTTTTTGATGCTAAAAATATAGGTTAACTTGGAGAGGGTTACCGTTCTTGTCCGACATGAAATTTCCAAAGTTTTATTTTGAACGTGTAGATAAAACATAAGATTTATATACAGATTGGTTTTATTGTAAGAAACGGACATTTTTTTGAATATTCGATGGTTTGAATGTTTTTACTTCCAAATTTTTTTTTTCAAAATGAAGACACCAAAATTATCATAGCTGGCAGCTCCAATCGAATTTTTCGACCAAATTTCTACCAAACGTGGCTTAAAGTAAGGTCCAGCAATTGTGTAAGTTTCGTCAAAATCGAACGATTCAATCAGAATTTATAGGGCTAAAAACAGTTATCTTTTTTAGTGGTTTTTCAAGATGGCACCACTGGCACAGAATTGCCCGCATTTCAAAATCACTTCTATCAGACCTGGTCCTATTTAAGGTCAATACATGCTGTGAATTTCAAATAATTCTGCCCATCGGATCGTGAGTTTCCGTGAACAGAAGTTTTTGATGCTAAAAATATAGGTAAATTGGGCAAGGGTTGCCAGGCGTGCCCGTTATACCATATCTTTTTTTTTTTTTTGGTTATGTAAACAAAGCACAAGATTTACATATGAAAGGCTTATTTTTGAAGAAACTGCATTTTTTCAAGAGAGACGATGATTTGGAGGTTTTCACTTTCAGTGCCTGCCCTAGCTACAGGGTTGCCAGCACGCTCATTAAAAGCCACATAAATCTACAACTAAATAATATCAATATGTCCTGAAAATTTGGTAATGATTGAATAGCTCTGTCAAAAGTTATCGAAATTTAAAAATTTTCAAATTTTCCCGTCCTCTTTTTAGGCACCCAGCGCACACATAGGGTTAAAATATTCCAAAGCATTATCCGATTCATATGTAAAACACGTTAGAAATTTATTTTATTAACTTTATTTTTGCGAAAATCATTTGTGCACGAAATAATAGGTATATTAAAAATATCACTTAAATGCCCGCCGGCGCGAAAAGGTTTACAATAACTGACATTTAAAGAGACCTGGACCTATTCTGCATATACACCAATGTATCCTGAAAGTTTCAGCTCAATCGAATGGCGCGTTCCCGAGATTATCTCACTGAAATTTTTTGTACATATATATATATATATATATATAAAGAAATATGAATTTTTGGCCGAATCGATTTTAATACTAATGTTCTTCGAACATTAGTAATAATGCAAGAGTAATAAATGAAAATGGCAGTCAAATGGTAGCATGGGCCACGGGGGTGTCATCGGGTGTCGGTTACCGAAGAAACAATTGAAACCCAGAGAAATGCCTGCTGGAAACAACATCTACAGCTCTGCTACTGAATTCTACCTTCGACCTCCCCGAAGATGTAATTTTCACATTTTCACATCGGGTGGCTGCCGGGAGTCTTCATGACATTTCAGATCATGAATGTTGCCAACGAAGGAGTGTGATGGTGAGGGCGAGTTTTCCGCGTCTTAAATCGGGAATATTAACCAGACTGGTCCTCCAGGTCGAGGGTTGGGCAATGAGCCAATAACCCGTTCCCGTAAAACTTGACTTATTCAGGAACCTGATACTTCGCCTCGGATACTTGGATCGGATCAAAGGAAATGACTACGCAAACGAAATATGGACTACTCTATTAAAACTTAGAACGTGCGAACGCTGTACAGACTGGGGCCATCAAAGCTCTCCTGGAACAGATCACTCACTAGAAAATAATCATTCACACTGTCCAGGAAACGAAACAGTTTGGTGCTGAGATAATGGACATAAGATCGTATGCAATCTTCAAAAGCGGAAAATCATCTGGAAATCACGAATTTGGAGTGACCTACATGGTGGACGAAAAAATGAAACCGCATATAGTTGATTTTAAACCTGTCAACAAAAGGTTGTGTGCGATTCGCATTCGAGCAAAGCTTTTTTAACATTTGGCTCATAAACGTTCATGGCCCACTGAGGATAAGGATGAGGCAGTGAAAGATAATTTCTTTAATCTTCTGGAAAGGATATAATCAAATGATGTGAAAATCCTGCTGGGAAACTTCAACGCAAAGGTTGGAAAGAAAGAAACACATTGCGAAACCAACGGCCAGTTGTCTTCACGATCTCTGCAACGACTATGGACAACGACTTGTCGATTTTGCGAGCAGTAGAAACCTCATCGTAAGTTCCACGTGTTTCCTGCATCGCGACATTCACAAAAGAATATGGGCATCCCCGGACGGCCGCACCTTTAATCAGATTGATCATATTCTGATTCAGAAAAGGTGGGTCTCCAGTATTTTAGATGTGCGAACCTTCCCTGTGGCCAACTGCGACTCTGACCACTACTTAGTCAAGACTCGATATCGATATCGAATATCACTGTCGTATGAAGCCAGACCAACTTCAAGACGCAAGTTCGATGTCGACAAGCTTCAAAACAAGACGATGGAAGCCGAGTATAGATCTGCTCTGGAAATGGAACTAGCTTCCACGCCTAACATCACGTCTATCAACGAAATTTGGACTACCATCAAAAGCGCAGTGAATGCAGCAGCCGAAAAAGTAGTGGGATATACAGCCAGGCAACGCAGAAATGAATGGTTCGAAGAGGAATGTCAAGCCGCGTTGGACGAAAAGAATGCGGCCTACACAATCCACATTGAACAATCGACAAGAGCTAAGAAAGAAAAATATGACCTTCTTCAGAGAGTAGCTAATAATTAGACGTAAGAAACAAACGCATTTTGACAGCATACTGAATAGCATGAATGACAACTTTATGGCTAACAACACTTGACAAGCGTACAAAGTAGTGAGGCACTTAAAACAACGCTTTAAACCACGAACTAGCTTATGTAGGGCTGCCGATGGAAGCATCATAAGTGGCTCAGAACAGGTGAAGGAAAGATGGACGTTCTGTTTCCAGCAATCACTGAAGAGAAATGTCCCCCCACCCGACGAATCGCCATCACTAATTGGTACATACCTTGACAGTGCCTCATTTCACCCTCCTACACTAGATGAAGTCCGACAGGCCATTGACCGCTTGAAACCCAACAAAGCATCGGGCATCGATGGGATCCCCGCGCAGCTCCTGAAGACAGGTGGGATTTTCGTTTTAAGGGCAATCCATGGATTGGTGACAGGCATATGGCAACAAGAAACGATGCCGGATGAGTGGCGAAAAAATGTTATATGTCCCATTCACAAGAAAGGAGATAAATTACTATGCGAAAACTACAGAGGCATATCAAAACTTTGTTCGTTGTACAAGCTTTTGATAAAGATTTTAGAGTTTAGGATTTCCCATCACACTGAGAAAATTCTTGGTCAATATCAAGGCAGTTTCAGGCGTAGAAGATCGACAGCTGACCAAATATTTACGGTCAAACAAATTTTGGAAAAATGCTGGGAATTCAACATTGGTGTTCATCACATATTCGTCGACTTTAAACAAGCTTACGACAGCATCAACCGAACTGCATTATATAACATCATGCTGCAGTTCGGAATCCCAGCAAAGCTGGTACGAATGGTGAAAATGACCATGACTGATTCAGAATGACATAACCAACTCGTTTTCGACGAATACAGGGCTAAAACAAGGGTATGGATTAGCTCCTGTACTCTTTAACTTAGCACTTGAGTATGTCATCAGAAAAATCCCCGTTGACACGAGAGGAACTCTTTTATTTAAGTCAACACAGCTAGTAGCTTACGCTGATGAAATCAATATTATGTCACGTTCATGTGTAACTCTAGACGAAACCACCAAAAAGTTGGTCTTCAAATTAACGAACAAAAAACAAAAATTATGACCCATGATTTGCAGCAAATAGCTCCGACACCTAACCAAAATGGAAATTGGTTAGATCTCATATTTACTAACAGCTACGACGATGTAGTGGCTAACTCAACTGTTGATGCAGAAAATTTTTTTGGCAACATTCTTCACCACTCTGCGTTCACAGTTGAGTTGTTATCTACATCTGATATGTTCACTTCCCTATCTTACAATAACTCTATTGTATATGACTTTTGCAATGCTGATTATAAGAGCATTCCGGATTGTCTTCTCAGAATTGACTGAGCTAGTAATTTGTCAACGCTAGAATTGGATGATGCTGTATCATTATTCTATGAGTTGGTTTTTGACGCCGTTGAAAAGTTCACCCCAAATATTAAGAAAAAAGACAAAATATCTGAACCATGGCTTGATAGCAGTCTAAGGTATTTGCGGAATCAAAGAAATAAACTTTACAAAGTAATTACAACTAGCACTGATGTCAGAGATGATATCAAGGATAAATATAATGAATTAGCTCAAGAATTCCTGACGAAATCCCGTACTGCGTATGAGCGCTATGTTAATATCAAGGGCGAAAATATAATTCATGATCCTAAAAAGTTTTTTGATTTCGTGAACACCAAACGGAAAACTTCGGGCTATCCTACTTCAATGTTCAAAAAGAACTTTTGTTCGTCAAGCCCTCACGAAGTCTGTGACCCGTTCGCTGACCATTTCCAGGAAGTATTTTGTTCATGTATAACCATATCTAACATTCAGTTCTCTCAAACATTTCCACTAAATATCATTTGTGAAATGTATTTAACTACAGAGGAGATTGCAAAGGCCATCAAAGATCTTAATGTCAACAAGGGTCCTGGTCCTGACTTGCTACTTCATAGTTTCATACTCGAATGCATGAAGTCGCTTATCTTACCCGTGTATTTAGTTTTCAATAAATCACTTTCTTGTGGGGTTTTCCCCTCCTTCTGGAAATCATCTCATCTGACCCCGATTTTTAAAGGTGCTGATAAGCGGGCAGTTGATAATTACAAATATATTGCAATACTGTCAGCATTGCCTAAACTATTTGAAAAAATTGTCTGTGATAAGCTCACTACTCTAATAGAACCTCTTCTGAACGAACAACAAAATTGCTTTAGAAAAGACAGGTCAACTTCTACCAACCTCGTGATTCTCGTTTCAGATGTTCTCTGTGGCATGGAAAAAGGGCATCAAATTGATATCATCTACACAGACTTCAGCAAGGCCTTTGATCGTGTTGATCATGATATTCTTCGAATCAAACTACAGAAATTTGGTATCTCGGGTCTGTTATTAAACTGGTTAGACTCTTATCTTTGAAATAGGACGCAGTACGTTAAGTTTCAGGGTATCCTTTCCAAAAATTCGAAGTTTTATAAGGTGTACCACAGGGTAGTCACTTGGGGCCTCTTTTATTCAATATTTTCGTATCGGATCTTTCTGAAGTTTTAGCAGACATCCCTCACCTTTTTTATGCAGATGATCTGAAAATGTACCACACAATTAAATCGAAATCTGACTCAGTTTTCCTTCAATCGAAACTGCTTTCTCTTGAGCAGAGGTGCAAACAAAATAATCTCGACATTAATGTCAGTAAATGTCAAGTCATTAGTTTTTCCCGCAAAACCAGTAATATAAATTTTGATGACCGCCTCAATAATATTGCAATCAATAAAGTTGACAATGTCATCGACCTCGGGGTTACTTTGGATAAAAAGCTGCGTTTTAATTTATACTATGACAAAGTCTTGAGCAAGGCTAATAAGCAGCCTGGACTCATCAAAGACGTGCGAAGGAATTCAAAAACCTATGGGTAACGAAGTCTTTATACATAGCTCTAGTTCGGCCGTTGCTCGAATATGCATGTATTGTCTGGAACCCTACCTTTGATGTCCATATCGATAGGCTCGAATCGGTGCAGAAGCAGTTCTTGCTTTTTGCGTTGAGAGATCTGTATAATCCTTACGAATTTGATAATCTACCTTCATACAGATACAGGCTAAATCTCTTAAATCTATCAAGTCTATCTTCGCGGAGGATAGTCATATGCTCCTGCTTTACTTTTGATGTCATTAGGGGCTTGATCAATGTTGTGTCCCTGTGCAATAAGATCACCTTCAATGAATCAGTAAGGCAGACGAGGCACACACGTTTACTGAATGAATACCGACACCACACAGTTTACGCCAACAATGAGCCAATCAATAGATGTTGCAAAATATTCAATAGCTTCTCAAAACACTATTCCCCAACCATTTCCCGACCTAGGTTTAAAACTGCTCTGACTGAGGTGCTCACGTCATGAATGCCCTATCCAATTCCCTGCCAAAGATGGTTATATTTTTAAAATTCTTTCATTATTGTGTATTGTACAATTTTATATAAATTGTTAAATATTAATTGTAAGTGTTTTTTGTACGCCTTGTTTGGTTGAAAATAAATAAAATAAATAAATTCAGGAAAAGGACGCCAGTAAGACAAAAGATAACAATAGGGGACCGCTGTAACTTCACTGCGGCAGCAATTGTTGTTGTATTCAATGTACTTACCTAAAGCTCTGTCATAAAGAGCTTAGCCTACCTTAACTTACCCTGCCCAAGAGTGCAAAAAAACGCACCAAATATTAATCAATATGTGCATATACACACAAGAATATATACAATATGTGTATATATTTAAGTATATACACAGAAAATTACTAGTTAATCTGACAAATATTCTCAAAGTTACACGCATATTTGAAAACAAGATCTCCTACTGAAAAGTGCTTAAGGGTACATGAGAGGAAAGCATACCTGTAGACCGCAAAGAACAATGAATTGCACTAGTGAAAGCTGCCGAAAGAACGGAAGGTTATTGTATGGTCCTAGCATAGACAACTCGGTGCAAGTTGAAAAAAATTGTTTACTATGTGTAAAGTGCTTTTGAAACTTCGAATGGATTTTGTTCTCAAAACTCTTTTTTTTGTTGATCGGTGCACAACATTTCTCAGAAAGGATTAAATCGATTAATCTTAAATTTTCACACAAGCTTCATAAATATGGTTTTTAGTAATCGATCGAAGATTTTTTCTCGCCGACAAAAATTTTCCGTTTTCTAAACAATTCGTAATATCACAAAATCAAAAATTGGATTTTTTTTCGAGAAACCACCATTTTGCTAAAAAAAAATGAATATTTTCCAATTCTTTCCATTAATGACTTGGCAATATTTTATATGAATATTTGGTTTTTTTTTCATTTTAGATGATTCAAGCCAGAGATATCGTGCTCACCGCAAAACGCTTTATTATTATTATTATTATTATTTATTGTCTAAATCAACAGATACAAATCCAATTAAAACTAGGCAAGGAAGAAACTTATATATAAAAAGAAAAGATACTATAAATTAAAACTAAACAAAGCATAAAAAGGCGTGAAATCTAATCATAATTCAACACAGATATGAAATCAAAAATTCAGAAAATTAGTTTATTTCATAAGATAAAACGCATACTCTTAACGTATTTTTAAAAGTGCGCAGCCAAGGCGGAAGAGGACTAATATTCAAACAATTGCCTAGGCAAGCGTAAAAGTGGAGAGTAAAAATATACACTAGTGCGAGCAAATGGTACGTTGAGAGTAAATGAAGACCTGGTAAAACGTACCGGGTCACGAGCAAAAAACTGCGCTCTGGGGATATATGAAATAGAACCAGTAGTTATTTTGTAAAGGAGACATTCGTCAAAATACACTATGCATTAAAGGAGGGTAGGGATTTCAAGGATGGAAAGACGCATACTATACTCACAGTCGGAACTTGAGGAATAGTGAGCGAGTAAATCTACGTTGTACAGACTCAACAGCATCAATTGAGAAACGATAATGAGGACGACAAATTTGACAACAATATTCGAGGATACTACGCACGAAGGAGATGTACAGGCGTACATACGAGGAAATATCAGTAAAAGGTCTGGACGCTCTTAGAATGAAGCCAACTAATCGAACCCGATGGTCAATATCTATGTGGACAAGGCCAACCCTGGTTCCTTGTAGGAGAGAAACAAATAGTGAAAAAAAATAGAATGAAGCCGCACAAGCGCGAGGCCTTGGATGTGAGACGCAAAATGTGGACATCAAATTTTAATTTAATGTCAAACACAACACTGAGGTCCATGCAGGGTCCATGAAATTATCAATTGCATTGAGAAAAGAGCCAAGGATAGAATAGAAATATGTGATGTAGGATAATTTACATATGAAGAACATCTGGAAACATTTAGCAACATTAAGAGAAATACAATTGACAGAGCACCAGTTACCCAGAGCAGACAGGTCATCCTGCAGCTGGGAGCAGTCATCCACTGACGCAATCACCCTGAAAATTTTCAGATCGTCAGCATACAAGAGACACGGGGAGTTGAAGAGAGAAGGAAGATAATTTATAAAGAGGAAGAAAAGGAGAGGACCAAGGATTGACCCTTGCGGGACACCACAAGTAGGATAAAAGCGGAATGAAGAACAAGAGTAAAACGTTACAAAACAAGCACGATCACGAATGTGCGAGGAAAACCAGCAACGGAGCTGACCCGAAATATTGAAACCATCGAGCTTTTAGAGGAGGATTTTGTGGTTCAAAGAGTCAAAAGCCTTGGCAAAGTCTGTATATAATACATCCACTTGCTTTGGCTGGTCGATGGCGGAGGCAACAGTATTGGTGAACGAAAGAAGGTTGGAAACTGTTGACCTACCTTTGACGAAACCATGTTGCTCAGAAGCGAGAAGAGGTCCAATTAAAGGATAAACCCTATTGTAAACAACTCTTTCGAGAAGCTTACTGAAGCAAGATAGAAGGGATATGGGACTATAATTGGAGACGCAGGATGAATTTCCGGTTTTAAGGATGGGAAAAATATTTGCGGACTTCCAGGAAGAAGGAAACGTACAGGAAGCAATACTAAGGTTAAAGAGTACAGACAAAGGAACACACAAAGATGATGGCAGTAACTTTGCAAATATGTTAGGTAAGCCGTCGGGTCCGCAGCTGGTGCTACTATCTAGGTTAGCAAGCAAACCTTCGACCTCCAACGGGTTCGTTAAAGACAAACAAGAACTATTAACATCTGAAGAAGGAATATTAGCAGAGAAAGATGGAATAGGTTGAGAGGTAGCAGAAAAAAAGAAATGAGCAAACAGCTCAGATATTCCTTTAGGCGAGGGAGCAGATAAATCATTTAGGTTCATCAAAGAAGGGATAGAGGGAGACTTTTTAAGGGAACGGATATGGAATCAGAAGGGTTTCTGTTGACAGGATGGTATGGAGGCTTCAATGTGGGCATGATAAGCACTCATCGCATCTTTAACCATTTTTTTAGCATACGAACGTAATTTTTTTGTGTCTCAGTAAATCAACCTCTAAGCCGGAGCTTCGAAACCTACGACGCGCCACGCCTTTGGTTTTAAAAGTACGTATCACCTCAACAGTTAGCCAAGGTGGATCAACACTTCTTCGAACACGAAAAGTGGGAGTGTTACAGAAAACAATATTAGACAAGAAATCATAGAACGCACGAAAGCCATCATCAACATTTAGACCTCTGAAAAAAGCAAAGCAGCTAGCAGCATTAATGACATGGGATATGGAAGTGAAGTCAGCTTAAGCAAAGTTATAACGCAGCGCAGAGGTATTTGTATTCTTTGGGAATGAGGTGAAGGAAAGTTCTATAGGAAGAGGTGGATGGTGAGAATCAGGACTGACATAAGGTGACAGAGCAGCACATAAATGAACAGACGACAAAGGAGAGCTAGTAAGAGCAAAATCAAGTATTCTGTTATTAACATTAGGCACATTATTCAACTGTGAAAAAGAGCAAAGAAAGAAAAAGGAGGATGTAGCTAAAGAAGTATTGCTCCTCGATAACATTTCAGTGGAGGTTGTATCCCAGACTAAGCTGGGAATATTAAAATCACCGCATAAAAGAACGTAAGAAGAGGGGTAGTAAGTGTTAAGAAAGGAGGAAATCACCGTAAAAAAACGTTCATAAACTACAATAGGACTGTTGCATGGGATATAAATCGAGGATACAAGTAATGCAGTAGATGGAGTAACGGATATACGAACAAGGATACATGATGATCAGATGAGTTTGGCTGCAGAAGTTCGGCGGAAATCGAACTGCAGCAGCTTTAGATATCACTATTTTTGCAAATCAAAAATACCAAAATAAAGTTACAAGTTACCACAATATGTGTATAAATTTCTAAAGTTTTTCCTGGAAAAAATCTTGAAACCCGCTTTTTGTTGGCCTCATAACTGCGTATAACCTCTAAACACAGTATCATTTCAACTTAGCAATAAAGCTGAATTGTTAAATATATCTTAAAATCTGAAAGTAAAACATCTGAAAGGTCAGGAATTCGAGCCATTGGCTAAACAGGCATGATCACTTTAAAGAAGTAGTTTTAGGGAACTTATTTCAATCTTCACGTTAATATTTCGATTAAGAAATTTGCAACTTGACTAATAAGAATGAATTCATATTGTTTGAAAATTCGATTTGTCAGTTGCACAATTTAGAAAATCATTTTTTTAATCTACTGTTATTTTCTACGAAAAACCCAGTTTTTAATTCCTATTCAGTGCAATACTTTACACACATCACAGTAATCTCAAATTTAATGCATACACGACTTACTTGGCGAGCCATTTTTTGTAGCCTGCTGATCCAGTATCATAAAGCAATGCCGGATTCTGAATCATTTTCGGTTTTCTTGAACCGGTCATGTTACTGTAGGTAGTATTTTCATCTATTGTTTCAAAGTATAAAAAATAAAATATATATAAGTAATTGTAACCGGATGAAAATACAAAGTGCTTACTTTCAATGGCAGAGCCTGACCGACGCGAAAATGTTTCATTGAGATTCGGTGATATTTCTGATATTATTTGTTTGGCGATGAAATCATTGCACTGATATTCGTTCATCATTTTTCTGCAAAGGAGTAAATTGTATATTTTTATAAGACATATAAAATTATAAATATTATGAAATTTTAGGAATGAATAACAATATTTATAGGCTGACATCATTAGTACAACGATTATTCTAGAGATGAGAATTTATTGTGCTGAAGACGATACTTAAGGACGAAAAAAGGACCGATAAGAACCAAAAAGTTCCCCTACTAGCTGTCACTCTTATATATACTTTTTCACTGTAATGGGGTCTTGTTGAAATACTGTCGAAGTAACATCATGTAAGCCATTATAGTTTCAAAAAAATATAACTAACTTATTTATTCAATGTTACACATTTCATTTTTATTGTCTCTGGGAAACTGAATTTAAAAAAAATTACTTATTAACAGTAAGTTTCACTATTCGCAACCACGGTATGATATAAATATTCAATGCTGTTTATCATAATTTCGACAGTTTGTAACAATTTTGCAGCTCCGAAGCCATTAAGACGATTACCGAGCTTGAGATTTTTTTGTCAATGAAATTATTTTATGCTTTTCGCTTCAGTGGGCTGCAAAGGAAGAGTTCGCATTTATATGTGATCCCACCAATAGTTGTCTTCATGAGTCATTATTGGAATGTAGCCTGTGAAAGTCGATCACGTCGTACAATTTGACAGACCCTAAACGCAATTTTTGCCCGTTATCTGTCAAGTTTCATCATTGACATAGTGACATTTCAGCTGCATTTGATAAATCTCAGTGTCAGTGAAATCAAAACAAAAGACCTTTTTTTAAATTTCGTGTGATTTTATACAATTTTTTCATAAAATCACGAGTGGTTTTTGTGTCGTAATTAGTTTCTTAAGCGTTCTAGCGGAGAGCAGTGGATAAAAGACATTGTGTTGAATGGTTTAAGATTGTTGCAAACATCTACCATCTTGATCTTTGATTGCTTTACTAATCTACAAAAAATCGAGGTGTCAGTAAATAAGATTCGAAGAATTGTTTGAAAGAATGTTAAATTTACTTTTACATCAATCAAACTTTGAGTTTTATTCAAACGAACAATCAATCAATGTCCATCTTTCTGATTATATTACCTGTGATATCCCATCAATTCGTACGCCTTACCAAAATCACCTTGCCCCTGAACTTCCGTGAAACTAAAATTCGCATCCAATATTTGCAAATCAGGGTCATCTTGATGTAAAAATAACGCAGATGGCATATAATTCACATTTAACACTTCATTCAAATCGATATCGAAGTCTTCTTTAAACGATAAACTCTCTTTTGCAAAACTCACAACAACACAAAATTGCAATAATTTCACAATATCAAGCACCATGTTAGCGAACTTGGGGCTATTCGACAAGAATACATGAAGACTATTCTCCTGAGACATCAGAAACTTTGAAATTCTTAAGTTTCATCTGATGTTCCAATGAGTGGCTATGTTCATTTACCGGAAAAAATCACTAATCGACGGGATGAGGAAGAATGAAGAGACCAAGCCGAAGTGTAAATTCATTGAGTACTTGTCGCATTGAGATTCGTAAGCGACATATGGTTACGGTGCAGTGATTACTACATACAACGTTCTCAATAATTATTAGAGTAATTTGTTTGGAATAGAATATAGTATGTAGTGGAAGTGATTAAAATTGTTTGTATTGTTTCTAACATTGATGCCGAGTTGCGTGAAATGTGTAGTTTGATAAACAGAGGTGGTTGATGTAGGTTCGTTTGAGATGATTATTTTCTAAAGAAGCGCAAGGTTATGTGAATTATTAATCAAAATCATTAATAAAATACATTAGCAAACTATCTGATGGAAGCTACAGTACAAGTTTATTGATTAAAGTAACTTTTGGTTTTTGCAGCCGCATCTGATGTGTCAGGTATTCACGAATAAATAAAGCTAAATTTCTCTGCCTAGTTATTAAAAGTACACAAAAAAAACTATTTCTCATGTGAAACTTACCTACCTTAAAGTGAAACATTGTATTTGTATGAGTGGCGATAAATAATTGTACAAAGGGTTGCTTCGGGCTAGGTGTTTTAAATGACAAATCAGTTCACCTTTATAATTTAACAGGAAAAATAACAAATTTTACTAACCAGTTCATATGAATTGAATTCTCCTTTCCTTTTGTAAGACAGCACCAGAATCCACCATTGCTGATGATGCTGCTGTAACCAAACCGTCCATATTGAAGCGGATCAAACATGTAAACTGGGCTGACAACCTACACGCATACATAGAATCAATCGATGTAGAACAGTTGATGTAGAAAGAAGTGTGTCTGAAGCGTCGTGGTGAAAACGATACGCAATAGACTGTGAATTGAATAATAAAGTATTTTATCCTATTATCAGTGCATTTTTGAAGTCGATTATAGCTCAGGTGTGGGGTCTAACTACGTGAAATGACCCAAAGAAGTGCGAAAAGAATATGAAGACGAAGGCAGCCGCAGGAGCCCCAGTTCCGAGAACAAAAGAACTGGCGGCGTCATGTAAGCCGGTAAGGAAAGTACCGCAATTGCTGTCCAACGCACCGACGCCCGATGACTCACCAAAGAGTCTGAGAACGCTGATGCCTGACAATTCGCTGAGAAGTAAAAAAGCATTGCTGCCTGACGACACCCGGAAGTTTGGAGAAACGCTGATGCCTGACGATTTGCCGAGAAGTAAGGAAACACTGCTGCCTGACGACACCCTGAAGTTTGGAGAAACGCTGATGCCTGAAGATTTGCTGAGAAGTAAGGAAACACTGCTGCCTGACGACACCCTGAAGTTTGGAGAAACGCTGATGCCTGACGATTTGCCGAGAAGTAAGGAAACACTGCTGCCTGACGACACCCTGAAGTTTGGAGAAACGCTAATGCCTGACGATTTACCGAGAAGTAAGGAAGCATTGCTGCCTGATGACACCCGGAAGTTTGAAAATACGCTGATATCTGACGATTTGCCGAGAAGTAAGGAAGTGTTGCCGCTTGACGACACTCTGAAGTTTGGAGAAACGCTGATGCCTGCTGATTTGTCGGGAGTAACGGAAATAATGAAAACACCGACGCCAAACGAAGTAGAAGCAAGTAAGATGCCGCCCGGACTCAACCTTTTGCAAACTGCCGACGAAGTCCAAAGTAGAATTATGTCACCGATGCCCGGACCATGGGCAAATGCAGACCCAATGCTGTTATGGAATTGGCGGCAGAATCAGGAAGTGAACTCAATATGGTCACTGAGAAAAATACGTGAGCAGCTAGAAGAAGAGGAGGAACTATTGCAGAGGCAACTGAGGATCGTTGAGAAGAAGAAGGAACTGGCTATGAGACACCGGGAGTTGCAAGAAATTGAAATGGACGTGGCCAATACGGAAGGACAAACGGATGCTTGTGCAAATCTAAATACTGCTGTACAGATGCTCGAAGCAACCGACAACCTAGCTGATGATGCCTACGTCACCGAATCAGAAAATCCTTCGATCGAGGTCGATCGAGAGTCAGGTTGGCCGAGCTGTAAGACAGCACCAGAATCCACCATTGCTGATGATGCTGCTGTAACCAAACCGTCCATATTGAAGCGGATCAAACATGTAAACTGGGCTGACAACCTACACGCATACATAGAATCAATCGATGTAGAACAGTTGATGTAGAAAGAAGTGTGTCTGAAGCGTCGTGGTGAAAACGATACGCAATAGACTGTGAATTGAATAATAAAGTATTTTATCCTATTATCAGTGCATTTTTGAAGTCGATTATACTTTATTCAATACCGTTTCGGCAGAAATTTAAAATTGTTATCAAAAATTCGTATTGATATTCACTATCAATTAAATAGCAGTTTCCTACATTTTTCGAAATCCACCACATGGTATTATGTCTTTCTGCGGTACTTCCCCGACTATCAGCTCGCGAAATCGGAAGTGAAAACTGACCACATTCCGATTTTGACAGATCGTATATTGACAGTGGTAGACAACAGCAATTTGACAGTTCTCAAACGTTTGCGTCCTCTTTGATTTTGTGAATTTCTAGATTTCCATACAAAATGCACCGACTAAAATTGGACGACTGCTCTGGTTATTTTCTCGATCACAGACTACTAATCAAACAGTCATACGAAGAAAAGTCGTCATTTTACGGTACAACTTGTGAACTAAAGCCTGATTTATTCAAGTACACTGAAAAGGAGCCACCATCGGATGGTGTGAAAAGAAAACGTAAAAAACCTAAACCACAATCCGATTCGGATTCACCACCACCTCCAGAAAGGTATTTTCTGAAAAGTATTCAAATCTTTTGAAATTCATAAAGTTGTTTTCAGCTTAGAGAGTTTCAACCACGTACAACAGTTTGCTGAAAAGCTAGTAGAAGAAAGCCGCAAATACATTCCGCAAATTCCCGACGAATCTGCAACAATAAATGTCAATGACATCCTTGCTGATAAGCCTGTTTCTACAAAAATGAATATAAGACAAGATTTCAACTATCCCTTAGTAATGCCGGTAAAGGAAAGGCGATATCTAACGCCACCGAAAACTGTTTTCCATTCTACTGACGTCAGAAATTTGGACGATATTTTCATTCAAGATGAGAAATTTGACTTTATTGTCATTGATCCACCCTGGCGCAATAAATATATTCGACGGTTGAAAAAAGTTCGTGAAGATCTATCTTATACAATGATGTACAATGAAGAATTGGCAGAGATTCCTTTGAAAGAATTTACTTACATAAACACATTGGCTGTGATCTGGTGTACAAATTCCAAATTGCATCAAAAAGCGATTATGGAAACATTTTTGCCAAAATGGAATCTTAAATTTCTAGCGAAATGGTATTGGATAAAGGTAAGGAAAACTATATTCGTCCGGAATGCGTAATGAAATTTGTTTTTTTTTTCTAGTTGAATCATAAAGGAGAACTGGTTTGTCCATTCAAAGGGCCTGGCCAAAAGCAACCAGTTGAACAATTATTTATCGCCACTCATAAAGATAACGAAACTTTTCACTTTAAGGAAGAGTTTATCGTGAGTGTCGCAAGTGTGGTACATTCGCATAAACCACCGTTGTTTGGTAAGTTTGTCAAATACATATTGTGTTGCATATTTTGTTTAAACAGCTATAATAGTAGATAAGATTGAAATTTGGTCCTTAAAAATAATGGAGATGTTGTTTTCTTTCAACAAAGCAGATGGCAATTCAAGCGTTTTCGTTTTTAATTTACATATATGTTGCTTACATCTAAACTTTGTTTATTTTAAATCTACCCTAAATCTACTTTAAGCAAGTGTCAAATGCACCCAATCAAATTGTTTGCTATATTAAGAGTTTGTGTAATTGATGCTCTGTTGCAGTGGCTACTCTTATAGACAAATTCTCTAAAAATAAAACAATTCATTGAAAAAGAGATTCGATGAATTGTATTATTTTTTACTCCTGTTTATTTATGAAGTTTGCACATAGGGTAGAAATGTGGCTTGTTGAATACCATTTTGATCATCACTGGCTGCAGTACTACAATAAGAATGCTCATATAGCTGCATAAATGCGGTTTCTAAGTTGGTCAGAGCTGGTTCAGGGGATATGGTCAAGCTGTGTCTATAGATGTCATCTGACAAAGACATTGAAAAGGGTTTGACTTGGGCATTATCTCTAAAAGAGCTCTACAAATATTTCCGGCACGATGAAAGATTGTCATTCATCTTCACCGTGAATTTCCAATCATTAAGAAATAAATGAAGATTTTATTCAGATAGGAAAGGATTGTGAAATTGTCCATTTTGAAGAGTAGCGCATCGTAAAAGACGTTGCCCTGTGGATTCTTTGGCTGTAAAATACCTTTTAATGTCTTGAGTAGCTCTTGGTGGTTTGTGTTGTGTAACCCTCTTGAAAATCGAATTAAAACTGAGGTAAGATATTTTCATAATTCAGAAAATATCTGTCACGATTCAAGATGCTGTCGGGTTTTCAGGCAGTGACCAAATCGTCTGGTGGACCAAAGACTCAGCAATCGAGTTTCCAATGATAGCTTTGATAAAGTACCAAATTTTAAAAGTATCTCATCATTAGTATAAGGACATTTGTTGGTTTTGATATAAACGATGGAGATTTTATTGAAAGGAAGCACGGGTGTCATGTTAGAGATTGCTCAGCATATGGCTCCTACAGTTGTTGTCTAGCATGAGAATCCTCTTTCGGATTAGGTTCGTCGTCCAAGCAGTAAGAAGTTTTAAGTTTAGATCAACCATGCGTTGCCAGCTGGATCTAACAGTGTTGCATTGTAGGATCAGCGATTTTTCAACTTCGACCTCTAACAGCTTTTCTTTGGTATATTCCCTTCGATTCCAGCGCAAACAGCTTTATTATATGTGCAACAAGCTCATCTATTTAATACTGAATGCCTAAACAAGATTGAGTTCGCTCAGTAAAATACTCTAATATATCTATTATCGAATTATCTCTCCGGCATATTAGTACTTGTTGATGCGATCCCATTGAAGAGGACACTAGAAGATAGGAAGACAAAAGAGAATAGAGCTTGCAAATTGTAGTAATAGTGTCTAATGCGTCGCTAACACCAGGATCCACTAACTTAGTTATTTAAAATTCGCCGCAAAATCATTTCTTTGAATTCATATATATTTGAACTTTTCATTTCCTTCACATTCAGCTTGTACATCAAGTAATGATGCAAATACGTGAATTAGTCCAGCAAGCGAAAACACTCTACATCATTTCATTTTGATATCCCATAAAAAAATCTACTTACCGTGTCAGAGCCGCCCGACTTTTATTGTCTTTTTCTAACGCATGACACTCTACTTTTGCTTATTACTGAAACAAATAAAAACGCATGCATTGCTGTTGATGAATCTCATTTGAAAACACACATGCAACAGATAAGGAGTCTATTTTACAATTGTAATGTCCATAAATCGTGTAAAGCCCTCAAAAATTAGAGATTAGTGTAAACAAAATACTTTTTGAAATACTTTTTTCCAAAATTATTGCCAATGAATCGATTTCGAATACTGTTGTGGCACCTGCATTTCGCACACAATTTAAAGGCAACAGAGACATTTTCCAGATTATACAAAGTGGAAGTTATTAGGAAACCGTGATAAATTTTATAAATCACAAAAAGGATCCAGAGAATTCAATTGTGAATGAAACCATGAGACTCTCATTTCGACAATATATTTTCCGGATACGACATAAATATGGAATAAATATTTTGAAGTTTACAGATTCATCTGGATATCCTTGTAAAATCATATACCGGGTTAACTAATTATTCTACAGGACTTTCTCAATTGACTCAAGTTTACTCGCATTTTATTTTGTAAATTATCGCTAATTATAAACAATTTCCACGTCTCTGCTGCTAATTACTAATCTACAGCTAATTATTGCTTAGCTAGAAAAAAGTATGCTCAAAAAAGCGTAACTTCAAATCGTAGATGATTTCCATATTTACTTATCAATTGGCTCCCCATTAGAGATTCTGTCACAAAAAAATGACTAAGCATTGTAGTAAATGCGTGAAAAGATAAATTAAACGGTTCTTTTCTGTCAAAAAATATAACTATAGCGAAAATATCAAAACTAGAAGCTAAGAATAATTTATTCAGTCTCAAATGTCTATTATTCAGTCTCAAATGTCTATGTCAATTTAGTCTCAAATGCTAAAGACAAACTTGAATTGTTTTCAACTTCTACTACACTATTGCACGTGCTAACGAAAAATGCAGAAATAAGATTATTAAGATTATTAAGAAAAAAGATTCGAAAATAAAAGGATTTGCTGGATGCTCTTTGCAGAACCTGCTAGATATTGTAACAAAAAAGACGCAATTTAGGAACATTTTTTAGAGGTTGCTTTGAGTATTGCAAATATTTTTGTGTTATATTTATTTGTTTTTTATAAATGAAGTTAATTTTAAACTTTATTTATAAATATTTAGTTAATGTTTGATTTTTATTTATTATACCTTTTAAGGCTTTTGGTAAACATCAGCTTATATTCAATTTTGTGAAAACCATACATAATTTCTGCTTTCCAACATTTACTTCTCTGAATATCTAATTAAATTAGATGTTAAAAGATGTATTACTTCTTTAAATACTTATAACTTTTAGGACAATAATAATTGCCTAAAATTACTATTATGCCGTCTTAATTTTTTTTAATGTCATATATTTACGCCTGAGAAAACATTTTTGCAACGATTACCAACTATACAGACGAGATTTTTTGCGATGGTCTTCGATGTTGCATTGACAGCGAACTATTGGTCAGACGCCGAAGAAGAGGGCAGATTATTAAAAAGAAAAGTTGGTCCTTAAGCTAAAATATTTGGTTTTATAAGCTCTCCAATTAGTTTATCAGTCAGTTTGTCAAATCCTCTCCCGCCAAACCTTATGTTGGCTCTTAAACGCTTCGAAGTCGCGTTCCCATTGTTTTTTCCACGTGCCCAACATAATATTTTTCTCACCTAGATGTTCTTTTGTACGGATTGGAGTTCGAAATTCCGTTTAAAGTCCTTTGCATGTGAAGTATTTCATAGTATGTTTCATTATGGATAGTAGAAATCCTTTAACGATGCCATCGATCTTCATTTTACCAGTGATTGATAGTACCGATAACTATACAATTCTTTATATTCGGTTAGATTGCTATCCTTTTTGGTTTTCCATAAGTTACATGCACCACTAAATCTTCTCAATGTGCTTGTATCTACGAGTACAAATAATTTTGCTCATTTGTGCTACTAGCTGTGAAAACTATGCCAAATCACCTTAAGTATTAATGCCCTATTAAGAAAAGCAAACATTTAATTATTCTACTTGAATTTAATTATATTTATATATATTATAATGCTGCTACCCTAGTTACACATTTATTTCATTTTTAACTAGTATATTTTGATATTTTATTATTTATTTTATTATTATCATTGCAGAAATCTTTCGGTCACTTCTACCAGCTAAACCAGACTGTTTGGAACTCTTTGCAAGGTACTTATATCCTGGCTTTACATCAGTAGGTTTTGAAGTTTTGAAACTACAAGATATTCGCCTTTATAATTTACATAATAAACAAATAGATCAGAACAATCAATCAAATGAATTATAAAAATACGTTTTTAATATGGAATATAAAGTGTAATAAAAATCACACGTCGTGGTACACTTTTTTGAAGGATTTAAATTACTTCAGTAGAGATATTTCTGTCATCAAAAATATTCCTGGGTAAAATCTTAATACACAAGGCGTTCTTGACATTTTTTTTAAATTTGGAGCTATCTAATTTATTTTCAAAGTTGCCAAATTTTTTAAGGAAACAAAAAAAATGTAGATTTTGTTATTCGTCAGTTAATCGCAGTCGAATTATAACGCCGCCGCTGTTATAAATTTCCCCGATATTTGCTTATGTATGTCCATTTCTTGTAGCCACATTCATGTCAGTGTTACATTTTTGAATGTTGAAAATATATTATTATGAAGATTTTGTTCTTAAGTTTCCTAAGCATGTCCATTTGTATAAACTGTTTTGTAGCCTTGTGGATTCAGTGCTTGCCACTTCCAAAAGTCTGCACCTGAAATTATGAAAATTGAATATTTAACTAATTACAGTATTATTGCTATTGATGACAACAAGTTAAATTTTAAAATTATTATAGATTTTCATACTTCAAATAATAATTTCAAATTTTGAACCTAAAAATTGAATCTATCGTTGCAATGTGCCTATTTAACGTAGGAATCAATTTACTTACACATTTCTTCAACAGTCTTTTCAGCTTTCCAACCTAATTCTTTCTCTGCAAATGACCTAAAATATATTAAATCAGCTCTATTAATCTTATTTTCAATAGTTAAAGTACTACTTACGCATCAGCGTACATTGATGATATATCGCCTTCTCTACGCTCCTCGATAATATAAGGCACCTCGACATTATTGACCCGTTCGAATGTTTTGATTAGTTCTAGCACCGAGATACCTTTCCCCGTACCCAAATTGTAAATCTGTATTTCAAATTAATGATTGATTTCACTAGTATGAAAGATTTGAAGAAAAAAACACTTCTTACTTGAATTCCTAAACCTGCAGTTGAAAGTTTCTTGAGAGCTGCAACATGTCCACTGGCTAAATCCATAACATGAATGTAATCTCGAATTCCTGTAGAGTTATTAATAAATTGCAAATATATAATCGCTACGCAAAGGCCTATAAATAAGTTTCATGCATACCTGTGCCATCCGGTGTATCATAATCATAACCGAATATCGTCAGCACTTCCTTCTTCCCCATCGCCACTTGACCGATATAAGGCATCAGATTGGTGAATGCTTTTGTCGGGTCCTCGCCAATAATTCCGGAACAGTGGCAACCGACAGGATTAAAATATCGCAATGCAATGATATTCCATCTAGAATTCGCTCGCGATAAGTCTTTGAGCATTTCTTCGATGAAATACTTTGTGCGACCGTAAACATTTGTTACGTTGCCGGTTTGTTCCTGTTCTGTGATCGGTAGCACCTTCGGTTCACCATATACTGTGCAAGAGCTTGAAAAGACTAGCTGATAGATATCATGCTTTTCCATTACTTCGATCAAATTAATCATCCCGATGATATTGTTTTTGTAATAGAGTAACGGAAGTTGCATTGATTCGCCGACAGCTTTCATTGCAGCAAAATGAATGACTGCATCGATTTCGTGCTGAAGCGAGAAAAACGAATTGATTTGAAAATTTATATCAATTTGTATGATTTATCTCAATATACAAAATATAGCAGGTTCTAATATATACCTGTTATATACAAGAAATTAAATTTTTGATAACTATTGTTTTGAACAGATACATCTTTAACTTCAAATAAATGATAGTAATTTATGGCTTGGTCACAAAATATACACATCTATGATTATATTCTCATTATACAGTCAAATCATATACCACTCATAAGAATTATATATTTTTTTCGACAAAAGTTACTGAACCAAATGAATGAGCCCACGCGCCTGCACGTCATGAATCGCAACGTACACTTGACCGGGTCATTAAGCTTGGAATATCCGCATGACAAGTTATAATGGGCATTTCCTGCGCATGTTATTCAATCATCGCTTTTCAACATTGCTTAAAATTATTATCGATCATAACATGCAATTGCTGAATTTATTGTAATTATAAAGGATAGAAAGGGTTTTTCTATGGACATTCGACTATATGTAATAGTCACTCTTCGATGCAAGCAATAGAGATAAAAGCAAAGCGAATTTGCCATTATTAATTACTAGAATATATTTATTGATTCGTATTTAATGTTTGGATAAATAATCAGCCAAAGAGAAGGAAAGGCGTTATAAGTGAGTTATGTCTGGTGGAGCAATTAAAACATATTTCAGTATCTGATTCCCGAAACCTTATAAGCGAAGTCACGTAAATGAAAACTGAATGAAATTTAGCGAATTAAAAGAAACTTTGAAAAATTATTTAAAATTAATTACATAGTAAAGCCACAATGCTTGCATTTTTATTTGAATATTGCTTTATACGTTACAACCAGAGTTTTACCGTAACTTAAGAGTCGTAGCAGTATATAAGTAGTATAAATAGCGTACATAATTTTACACATCGATAACGTGAATATTTATGATGTAAAAATTTTGTTTATTGCTTCGTTGACTTAGTATATAGCATCGACTTTTGGCGCCTTCTTTAACTACTAAGCTTGCTTTAGGTAGTGCTGATATATTTGTTTATGCCACAAAACTTTATCAAAGAATTTAGATCACAAACTTTTATTAACAGTTACTTCATGTAACTGTCATAAGTTTCCCGAAATTTGACTAGAAATTGCTTAGCTATCTTCTGGAGCTACCACTTTGATGGAATCGCACAAATATGGTACGATTTTTATTTTCTCAAACATTTTCACAACTACCTCTTCATTTTGATACGATTTTGCCTCGCATTACTACTTCCAAAAGAGGAAATTTTTATCAAGCATACTTTTTGATCATAAAATCATACTAGTTTCACATTCTGGAAGCTTTAATTACGAAATGTTGCTTATTTATTTATTTATTCTATAAACTTCCAATTGTTTTAAATAGTAAATTTAATGAGCCGGGGAAATATGTTTGAGCGGAAGTGTACATAAATTAACTATTTTGGCTCACTTAGTTCCATGAAGGAGCGTTTGTATAAAAGTATATTGTGTGTTTGATTCTTCTTTTAGTTTTCACGCGGATTTTTATACATTTTTCCCAAAGTTGTAGTACTGGACTTCGTTAAATATTTCCTGATTAGCAGAACTTACGTAAACCTTGTCTTCGATCGTCTTATCCTTGGATTTCGTGTATTAGGCATCTATATCAGGCCATGGCTTAGATAGCTTTTTATTTTCTTAACCTTTAAACATATGCCCTTTCAACGACGTCACATAACATTTTGTAAAATGAAAAAAGGGTCTCCTCGTGTTGTAAAGTGATGATGCTTTCAAAATATTTTATACCACAATTGTAGTGGTTTGAGAGGAAAAATAAATAAACTCTATCTTGATCCCAACAACATACTTGCTTTCCCTGAAACATGGCTAAATGATTGCAACATCAATGCAAAAATCATCGACAGCTGGTGGAAAATCTTTAGAAATAATCGAGGCTATGCTTCCGCCGGTCAATCAAGAGGAGGTGGTATCTTACTTGCAGTTAAGAACACTCACACAAGTAAACTGGCAAATTCCGTCTCGCATAAATTCTTCCAGTAAATAATTATCCGCGTTTCATTTGACCATACCACGGTTTATTTTACGTCCAATCGAGATGACGAATTAGTTTATAATTATATCCGCGAACAAATACCTCCCTTCATAGCTTCCCGTGGTGCTGAAGATAAAATTAAATTCTTGGGTGATTTTAAACGCCCGAATTTACATTTTGTTTCTGATGAATCTGATGATTGTTTAGTACCATTAAACCTCTTTGAGTTTTCTGATTTTAACCTTGTGAGTAGTTTGCATGGTTATCATTTGCAGCCGGTTGTTCTGACTTTGACTCCTTCTCTAATAGCATTCACCATTCCCCCTCTTGTAGTTCAACTTTCCACTCCAGATTTGAATATGTTTAAAGCTTGCAATAATGCGATTGTATTCGATTTCCATAATGCTGATTATGATCGCATTCGCAATTTTCTTGATAATGTTGGTTCAATAAATGCTTTTATGTGCCAACTCCTTGATGATGATGTAGCCTTATTAAATAGAATAGTATTAAAAGTTTGTATCTATGGTTAAAAAAAGATAAACTTTCTGAATCTTGGCTTGACAAGATCCTTGACAAGACGTCTCAAAAACTATAGCAGCAAACTTTCCAAATTAATCAAAAATAAAGTCGACGTTAGCTATCGTATTAATGAAGAATACGATTTAATTGCTAATCAATTCTATGTTAATTTGAAATTTAATTTAAAAAAAAAACAATTTTTCTCATTTTTCGTAACATGAAGCGCAAAACAACCGATTTTTTCTCGTTCAATAGAAATTCATTGTCTTCTTCTCCGCAACTTTTCTTTGCAACTTTGCAGTTGCAGAACAACGTTTCCGCTGACCGTTTTCAATAAGTTTTTTTCCCGGCTAGCATCCCAACATTCTACCAATTCACAAGTGCCACTCATACAATTTTTGTTGAGAATATAACCATATTGAAAAATGAAATATTTACTGCCATTGTGGAGCTTGTTAGTAACAAAGGCTCTGGACCTAACCACCTTCCCACTACTGTTCTGATTCAGTGTGCAAAACAACTAATCTCGCCCCTTCATATTATATTTAATAATTCTCCTCTGGCCTATTTCCATCCTATTGGATATCTTCTTATATCACGCCAATTCATAAATGTGGCGATAGACGTTTGATTCAAAATTATAGAGGCAACGCCATTCTATCCGTGATTCCCAAACTATTTGAAAAAAATCATTTATTGCAAACTCTCTCCTCTGATGGATGCTCGATTGAACGAGAAACGGCATAGACTTAAGAAAGGAAAAGTCGTGTCGTATCTGTTTGCGATGTTGATAGAGAAAGGTGATCAAGTCACACAGTCTATACAGACTTTATAAAAGCATTCGACCGAATTGATTACTCCATTTTGATCCTCAAGCTGCGGCAGTTCGGAATTGCAGGATCTATACTAACGTGGCTTGGCTCCTACCTCCACGATCGCAAACAATATGTAAAATTGCAAGGTCTTATTTCTAAGAAAATCTCTGACAACTCTGGTGTTCTTCACCCTCTTCTTTTAAATATTTTTATATCAGACCTATCGATTCATCGGACATTCCTCATTGACTATATGCGGACGACGCTTCCTTTTTTCAGTCAAAATTGAACTCTCTAGATCATTCGAGCTCCGAAGCTCCACTTCAATTTACACTACGATAAAGTGCTTTCCGGAACAATTAAACGACTTGGGTTCATTAAGCAACGAGCCAAGGAGATTTGAGATTCGCGGTCAAAGATTTGAGTCTATTCAGAAGCAGCTCTGGCTTTTCGCTCTAAGAGATCTTTTGAACCCTTATGATTTCAGCAATCTACCACCATATGAATATTGCCTTAAATGTCTTAGCTTATTACCACTTGCGTCGAGAAGATTGATGCTATCTGCCTGCTTCAGCTTCGATGCCATCAAAGACGTCGTTACTATTGACTACTTAAAGGACAAGTTTAGTTCAATCAGTCCTTCAGAGCCACTAGATCCCGACGATTACTTATTGAATACCAGCACCACACCATTAACTTTAACTCAAAGCTCAGTGCACGATCTCCTGTCTGGGTTCGAACGAGGGACCTTACTCACTGTGGACCAGTACAATTGAAAGTCCCGCATGGTGAAGACTGTGATTTAATCAATTTATGTCGGCTTTATATTGGATTTCTTTTTTGAAAGGTTTTATTTAAGAAATGAGGAAAAAATAATAACATAAAAAGCAACATAAAAAAGCAACATAAAAACGATAACTCAAACAAATTAATTTAAAGCAATATTCTAACAACGAAAGGTACGTTAAGTTTCAAAAATATGCTTCTTAAAAATAAAATTAAAACAGACACGTAAATGCAGGAGGATAGTAAACCATAATATAATTCATGAAGAAAGCTTTCATCAAGGAACACTCAGCAAGTATGCAGTGTATGGAGATTCAAGAAAAGTAGACCTTTATCATAAGGACAATAAGGGACATTTAACTTGTACATAAGACAACGAGTAAACTAATATTGAACGGATTGGACCATGGACCAGTGCACGAAACGAGGATATCAAACTTAGGAACAATGCTGAACAATACCACGAATCAACGAAATGAAAGGATGGAAGCGCGTGTCGATACCAAATGCAAAGCTACCTTCAATAAAAATAAATTTAAGCAAATAGAGGACCTCTATTTAGAGGAATATTTTATTGCATATTACCAAAGAAGGTTGTAGGATATTCTTAGCAAACAGATTTATTCTCACAAAAGGTTAACACATATAATCAAAATAACAAAGACTTCAGTATGTTAGCAAAACACAACTCGCCGTTCGGATCTTCATCGCCATTGCCTCGTTGTCGTACTCGTTCTAAACTGTTGTCCGAAAAACCCAACAAATCCAAAGTGGGTTGTCCGATGCTCACTTCTTGCCCGATGCCGGGTTCCGAAAACCGCTCGGTCAATTCAATACTAAACATCCTGCCCGGCTGAACCGGGAGGTTCAGGATCTGCTTCCATGAGAGTGCACACTCGCTGCACCGGTCGAGTGCCTGTCCCCGTCGCATGCCTAATCGTCACGGATCGGACAAGTCCGTCGTCGCCTGGATGAACAGCCATGATTCGGCCAAGTCGCCAGTGGGTTGGGGGTAGATTCTCTTGTCGAACTACCACAATATCGCCAATTCGTAGGTTTTCGAATGCCTGGTGCCATTTGCTGCGGGTTTGCAACGAAGCCAAATATTCGTCTTGCCACTTTCGCCAGAATTGTTCATGCATGTAACGCAAAAGTTGCCAGTGTTTCAGTCGATTCGTCGGTACATCAGCAATGGGAGCTTCTGGCACGGCTACCAGTGAGCGCCCAATAAGGAAATCCGAGGGTGATAAGGCCAGGTGATCATCTATCCCATCATGCAAGGCAGTCAACGGACGTGAATTGAGACACGCCTCAATACGTATCAGCAAAGTATTTAGCTGGTCGAAGAATAGCGTCTGCTTGCCAATAACACGCAGCAAATGCCGTTTAGCAGACTTCACGGCCGCCTCCCACAGACCCCCTTGGTGCGGGGCTCCCGGGGTGATAAAATGCCAGGTAGTTCCTTGGTTCGCAATCTGCTGCTGAGTATAAATGGTTTGCCATTCTACAAGATCCTTTCTCATGAGAGTGTTCGCGCCAACAAATGCAGTGCCATTGTCGCTGTACAAGTGCTGACAAGGACCTCGGCGACTGATGAAACGGGTATATACATTGAGAAAGGCCTGGGATGACAAGTCGTCCGCCAGCTCGATATGGACGGCCTTGGTCGCCATACAGACGAAGATTGCCACATACGTCTTCACAGTCGTCCGCGTTCTCTTCGTTCCAACTCGAAGGTGGAAAGGTCCACAGTAGTCCACGCCTGATGAAGAGAAAGGCGGAGCCGCTACCACTCGTGACCTTGGTAGTGATGCCATCTGTTGCTGAGAAAGCGCCTGTTGATATCGCCTGCAAGTAATGCATCCGTAAATGCACTGCTTTACCACGGTCCTGCCATGTAATATCCAGTATTTCTGACGCAAGGTTTGTAGCATAAGCTGTATGCCTCCATGTAGTGTCTCCTGATGCACATCTCGAACGATAAGTCTAGTTAGACCGTTGTATTTTGCCAAAAGTATCGGAAATCGCTGATTGTCATCAAGCTGAGCATGCTTGAGTCGGCCTCCAACTCGAAGAATGTGATGATCATCTAAAAACGGTGCCAACGTTCTAAGGGAGCTAGACGACTGGAGCTTTAAGTTATTGCCAAGTTGATAAATCTCTGTCCCAAAGGATTTGCCTTGTTCAGTACGTATATGCCATCGTAAAGCCTCGTCCATCTCGTCAACGCTAACAGTTGGGGTACGCCAATACTGCCTACGTGTGAGCCGCCATCGCAAAATGTATGATGTTGTTCGAAGTAGTTTGCTTATGCTACTGAATCTGTCCAACAACTCTAAAGTTGTACCATCTGGTCTTGTTGTACACAAGCTAAAAGGAGTTGTGATCCTTGCTATCGAACTCTTTACCGGTTTCTCCTCCATTGTCATAGTGAGTGCATCTTCGTCGGTAAGTGTTGGAGGTTCAGCGGCAGGTGGTTCATCAATAAGGGATGGATCCGGACCATGCCACCATAATTTATGCGCACGAAGAGCCTCTGCGCTAATTCCTCGGCTGGCACAATCGGCAGGATTGTACTGGGTCCGGATGTGATGCCACTGTGATATAGCGGAATGCTGTTGTATGTAGCCAACCCGATTGGCCACATAAGGTTTGAGTGTATTTGCGGGTTTCCGCAGCCAACAAAGAACAATACTCGAATCCGTCCACATCGAATATGGCACTTCCTGTAACGCCAATGCCTGTATCACGCTGGTCATTGTTGATGCCAACAGCTGAGCTGCGCAGAGCTCCAGCCTGGGTATAGTTGCTGCCTTCACTGGTGCTACCTTTGTCTTCGCGGTGACCAGGACCGATGTTCTCTCGCCAATGTGATTCCTGCTCGCCAAATAGACCACAGCCGCATAAGCCTTCTCGCTAGCATCACAAAAGCCATGCAAATGAGGTTGAATGTCTGGTCGTAAGCCAAGCCAACGTGGTATGCGAAGAGTTCCCAGTTCAGATAAGCCATTTCGGAATGTACGCCATTCTGCCAGTAAAGATGCGGGCAAGGGGGCATCCCATTCCAGTCCTTCTAGCCACAATTTCTGCATGAAAACTTTAGCCACAATAATAACGGGTGCCAACATGCCTATGGGATCGAATAGTCTAGCGGTGTCACTTAGCACTTGCCTTTTCGTATTCGATGGTTCCTTGTCGTCCAATGTTATTTTAAAAAACAAGTGATCCATTTCCGGATTCCAATGCAATCCAAGCACCGTCGTTTCTGAGGATCGCAAATTCACATCCGCTGCACTGGTAGATGTGCCCGTAATCCTCGCAATCACCTCTCTTTCATTCGATTGCCATTTCCGCAAAATGAAATGTCCTTCGCGGAGGATAGTATCTACGTCGCAAGCCAACTGAATCGCATTTTCCTTCGTGTCAACACTGGCCAGATAGTCGTCAACATAGAAATCGCGTCGGATACTTTCCTGTGCTCGCGCTGCCCGGCTGCCATCCACTATTAGGCCCGCATTATCTGCTCCGCATTGATGTAACGTACGAATTGAGTTATATGGGCTGCACGCCATGCCATAAGTCACCGTTGTCAACTCATATGTGCACAACGGGTCGGTTGCCGTTTTTCGCCACAATATCCGCTGCCATGGTAAGTGCCGCTCGTCGACACGTACTTGGCGGAACATTTTTTCAATGTCTGCGGACAATGCCACTATATATCGCCGGAAACGGAAAATAATACTAACTAGGCTCTCCTGTATTATTGGCCCACTGAACTGAGTGTCGTTCAATGAAACGCCATTTGAAGTTCTTGCCGATGCGTTAAAAACCACACGGAATTTTGCCATGACCGCGTGATGTGGAATATAATATGCCTGGGATGGATCCTCTGCCTGATTGCTGCTTTTGCGCATATGCCCAAGCGCCATGTATTCGTCCATGAACGCCACATATTTTTCCCTCAGCTCAACGTCAGCTGCCAATTTTTCCTCCATCCGAAGGAACTGTCTTAAGGCCATTGTATACGAATCACCCAGTGCCAAGGCATCTGGTCGAAACGGTATCTGGACAATGTACCTGCCATCCATGTCCCGACGATGAGTCGCCACGAAAAGTTCTTCGCACCAATTTGAATCATCCATTAGAGCTGAAGACGCCAACGGCTCTTCTAACTCCCAAAATTTTCGCAGAAGATCATCCAGTCGTTGCTCCGGGTTATCACATCGAACGTGGAATGATGTCAGCGATGTCGTTGTCCCCGAATCAACGGATGCCGGGCCAAACACCACCCAGCCAAAGGCTGTGGCCTGAGCGAACGGTTCGCCCCGTGAACCACGCACGATGCCATCCTGAATTATGGCACCCCATACATCGGCTCCAATCAGTGCGTCGATTCTGCCTGTGGTACCGAACGTTGGATCAGCCAGCTCCAACGATCGAAGATGCGTCCAGCATGACTCAGCAATATTTGTAACAGGAGTCGGCGAGGTAATTGTATCCAGTATGTAAAAGTCGATTGCCATGCCAAAAGCTGCGTCCCGAATAGACGATAGTTGCACCGTCGCTCTACCGCGAGTATATGTGAAAGCACAAGTGCCTACGCCCTCCACTTGAAGTTCGGAGCGTTCCTTTCGAAGAGCCAAATTTTGAAAAAACCGAGCAGTCATAAAACTTGCCTGTGAACCTGGATCGCATAATACTCGGCATCGGTGTCGTGTTCCCATCCTATCTAATGCGTAAACATATGCTGTCGCTAATAACACGATTTGGTCGCATATGGCCACAAATGATCTCCTTCGCCTGCCTAGTCACATGTGATAGTTTTTCGGTGGTCTCCCTTGAACTTGAGACGAAGACCCTAGCAAGCCTGAGGTTCTATCCGCCATCCCAGAGGTGTTGCGACACAGCAGAGTGTGATGCTTGCCATTGCAATTGCGACAACCGCCTGACTGACACATCTTTGTTGCATGTCCTGGCCGGAGGCAGTTGAAGCACAAATTTGAGCCCTTTAAGCGTTGAAAACGTTCCGCTACGGGCAAAGCCACTAGTGTTGGGCAACGTCCTATCCGGTGAGTGGCATCATTGCAAAACTCACAGTGGCCAGGAGACGTCGCAGCCAAGTTTGTCTTAACCAAGCGTGATGGGTGTGCTGTGGGCAATTGTGCATGCACCCCGGTTGTACGACTTGTTGTCGCCGTAGGCCATCGCATAACCTCCAAAGTTAAACTGTACGCTCGTTTTTCCACAAATGCCAGTAACTCATCCAACGTTGGAATATTGTTGGAGGTCAAACTCATACTCCATGCCTGTTGTGTAGCCTGAGGAAGCTTCGACGTTATGATAGGCACTGCCAACGCGTCCCAGTGCTCTACCGCCAATCCCATAACCGTCAACGCTCTGAACGACTCTCTCACCGTATCTACTACCGCCAACAGTGAGCTCGCCGATTCAGTCGCCTGAGACTTCATGGTAATGAATTGCGAGACATGGATCTCGGCCAATTGTTTCGGGTTGTCATATCTGGCCTTCAAGGCCTTCCAGACCGCCATGTAACCACCCGTATACATGCCGCCAATCAACGACACCGCCTCACCTTTGACAGCCGCACGCAACTTAGCCAACTTATACGCCTCTGGATACTCTGGCAGATGAACCATTGTCTCAAATGCATCCTTGAACGCCAGCCAATTCCGTAATGTTCCATCAAACGTTGGCACACTCAGCGGATCCAGTTTTAGATTCATCTGAGGCAACCTGGACTCCACGCCACTGTCTTGATCCGACGCAGCCCCCAATCGGTGTATCTCCGCCACCGCGGCATTATAGTCTTCCTCGACTTCTCGCCATAACTCATCATGCGCCTTCAACTCGGCTTGCTCCGCCTCAGCCAACAGATTATCGTGCGCAGCAACAAACCTGTCAAAGTGCATTTTCAAACACTGAAGATCTTGGGTTTGTTTGTGCTTGTCTCCTCCGTAATTTCCTGTCAATACAGCCGACGCAATGCGCTTGATGGCATTCATTGCCGCTGTCCGTCTATTCAAGTCCGCCATTTAACCGTTTCCTAATATTCAATGCCAAATTCGACAAGCAACTAATGCGCGATGCCACCAAATCCAAATTCGCACAGCCAACAATGCGCGAAGCCACCAAATCCAAATTCGCAAATTCGCAGCGCTATTATGTGCGAAGCCACCCAAATGCCAAAATCGCACAACCACTAATGCGCGATGCCACCAAATCCAAATTCGCACAGCCAACAATGCGCGAAGCCACCAATTGTCAAATTCCCAAATTCGCAGCGCTAATATGTGCGAAGCCACAAGTACAACGCCACTAGATCTCGAAAAACACCAATTGTTCTCGCGTACAAGTCATTCCTCACAGGAGGCACCAAAATGTAGGATATTCTTAGCAAACAGATTTATTCTCACAAAAGGTTAACACATATAATCAAAATAACAAAGACTTCAGTATGTTAGCAAAACACAACTCGCCGTTCGGATCTTCATCGCCATTGCCTCGTTGTCGTACTCGTTCTAAACTGTTGTCCGAAAAACCCAACAAATCCAAAGTGGGTTGTCCGATGCTCACTTCTTGCCCGATGCCGGGTTCCGAAAACCGCTCGGTCAATTCAATACTAAACAAAGGTAATCAATCAGAGGTATTCATAACACCCAACTTATAATTCAAGACTTTTAGAACTGGGGTTTTTTTCTACTCTGACTTAAATTTAATCCATCTCCTAACGTCAGTGTTACCTATTTTTTAATCAAGCCATTCGCCCCAATTCCCTTTCCATTATAACATTAATAATTTTCAATTCGTGATAATAGCTTCGATCGCTATAGAATTCAAGAGAATGATGCAGAAATTTCCTATTTTCCTCAAGATAGAGCTACATTGTAATAGTTATTTCGATTAATACCTGTGTTTTAAGAGTTTCACTTTTTTAATATTGTTTCTCTTGAATCAATCAAGTATGAGCTTCGGCATATAGAAAAATTAAAAAAAATCGAGAACAAACACATAAAAAGATTTCAATCTTGATTTTCAGCAGAAAATTTAAAAATTAAGAGCAATAGTGCAGCTTATACAGCACTTGTGGAATTCACCTGAGTTAGTCAGTAAGTGCATTTAAATGCAATTTAAGGCACAAGCTTTAGAAAACATATAATATAGAGTTTAATTTTTCGGAAACATATTTGAACTATCCAAGCGAAACACTTTATTACAAAAATACCAGGTCTAGATTGAATTCATTTCTTTGCTATAGCCTAGTTATGTACGGTAAAAAAAATACAATTTCGCTTAAATATACGCTATTCATTTGACAACCGCTAAAAAACAATGCAGACTTTTCCAACAAATAAAAAAGCCAGGAAGTATATTTCACTTAACAGTAGAGTAATTTTTGTTTGTACAAGTATAGGTACATCAATGCATGAAGTACGAAACCGCAATAGACCTTGTAAATACAATATTTGATTATTCATTCGTGACATTGCTTAAGACTTCGAATGGTCTTTCATTATTCCGGCTCGACACATATTGGTATAGAAAATCGCAAGAACCAATCATAGTCACCACAAGTGTTAGCAAAGTTCTTCGCGAGCAAAAATCAATTTATCGAAAACTCATCAAGACGTGTCTTTTCATCAACTTGTCAGATAATTACTTTTCAAACATTCATCTAAACTCACTATCTACCACAAGCTCCGTGTTTCTGTCTTAAGTCTTTCGCGGAAATTCCAAAGCAATCAAAACAATTCTTCACGACCGCGATAAGATAATGAATCGCGGGAAATATTGCAAGAAGTCAGCATGACTAACACGAAATACGATGCCATCAATTGTTGTCTATACAAACATTATCATTATGTTACCGTTATCTCAAGCAATATCTCACACAAACTTTACTTTGGTAATTGCTATTATTCCGTTCGTTGGCGGGTGCATAAAATGAGATGGGCTTTGTCTAGCAAAAATTTGGAATTGTTGTAGAAGATAATGACGACACACTTACCTTTTCGAAAATCTCTTCGAGCTCGGGTTTATTCAATAAGTCACATCTGTAGAATGTTACAGGTTTGCCCGTTATCTTCTCGACTCGCTTCAAAGCGATAGATTCATCTTTGGCTCCGTTGACAGAATTTGCGAAATTATCTAAAGCGACGACGTCATAGCCAGCTTCTTGTAGTGTGACGACGGTGTGCGAGCCAATGTAACCCGCTCCACCGGTTACAAGTATGGTCTTTAGATGCGGCATAACGTCCTTGACTTTGTGTTGTGGTGCTAATGGTGATGGTTACAGAGTATCTGCAAAGATAAAACGATTCGAAGTTAGATTCTTTCAAGTCCAGAGAATTTTCTGAGGTCAATCACACAGTTTGAGATCACTGCGATGTATCGTTATCTCGCTTTGTGTTCGTACACTCGTATGGAAATTACTCATTAATGTAAAGATAAAAACATTGAGTTCTATTGCAACATTAATTGCTCGATTTGGAACATTAGTGTTTGCATTAGAACTTTTCTTGACTTTCGAGCATTGTTTTCTTGAAGTGAATTAATTATAATCCGTGGGATGATAGTTGAATTAACATAATTGTATCAACACAATAAATAATTGTATCAACACATTGTTGCACTTTAATTACACTTATTTCATAATTTTCCCAAATCAAACTGCTGTTAAGTCTTCCTAGTCTTCACCAAACTTACCGAGTTTGTAGAACAACACTCCCTGCAATTGCTTCAGAACTTCTCTAGTTTCAGCCACTGCAAACAACCACAAATCACTTGACACATCAGCACACTCCAAAGCCAATATCTGCAGGCGTGCGATCACAGTTCGGAGGACCTGATTCACCTGAAGTTCTGTCTCCAAGTGAAAATTGACAGACTCAATGCGCGAAATAGAACAAGAACCCCACGAAAATCCAGCTTTTTGCTCCACCAACAGTAGATTTAGCACTTTTGTCTCTTTCTGCGGTAGCATCCAAGAATCAGTGAGACTAGTGTAGACGCCACAACTCGTATGGCAACATACTCATTTCCGAGTGAATATAGAATAGTGATGGGGAGTCAACGTTGGAGTGGAACTATCCAAGTCGTAAACTTGTCATTCCATAGAGCTTGTTGGGGTCTCTAGTGAAATGACGCAGTAGAGCCATCTTCATAGAGGCGGCGGGTGTGAGGATCTGGCTATAATTTCCATCTGGTTTTCAAATAGGCGAGCTTGGTGTATGTTTGGGCGCACGTTTCGTGTTGTCTGCTCTTCGCTTAATAAGTGTATGTTGAAATGCAGTTTTGTGGCAATGATAGCTTCTTTTTTTGTGAGTCATATACATAGTGCTGTTCGAGTAGACACTTAGATAAAATTAAAATAAAATTATAAATGAGCCAGTGGGGTCGAACCTTTTGTATTCGTTGGAATATATCAATGATCTTGTGTCTCCAAAAAGAAAATGTCGAAGCAAATGAGAGTTTGACTTTATTATAGGAAAGCAAACAAATGAGACACATAGAAAAATGAAGAACCTCACAAAAAAAAAACAAATCACCTAAATAAATGTACGGGATCTGGAAAAAATACGATAAACTTGGTGGTTATCGGGTGCTTTTCACAAGAGAAATATACGCATAGCCGAGTCTTACTGCTGTTTGGTTTGGTGCCCCATTACTCAAAGTAAAGACCTAGTCATAGCTTAAATACTATATACACAGACGGACAAAAGTATTCGCCACTCGATGTATATCGACTTTAATTATTCATAGCATTTTCCAAAACCATGTATATAGGAGAATTCTTTCGAAAATACTATCTCTGTATTTTCATTATGACATCTTATACGGAGCAATGTGTCCTACTGTCACCATTTCAAGAAAAAATCGAATTATTTAGTTATAGTACGAGTTTTGCTTGGACAAAAGTATTCGCCATATCCTAATATACATTAAAGAGGTTAACAATTATTGGAATGTTAGCAATGTTTAGTATTTGGTTGACTTTCCACTTCGCTTAATTACCTCCCTTAAACGATTTCCATTGAATATACTAACTTTTTGGTTGTCTCTGCGCTGATTTTATCCCATTCGTCCTTTATAATAGATTTCAGCTGACTTTTTGAAGTAATATGGTGATGTCTTAATGAGTTGTTGAGGGAATCCCATAAATGTTCTATAGGATTGAGGTCAGGTGACTCGGGGGGAGTTTTTAGAGTATGAGGTGTATTGTAGAAAATCCATCAACGTACTATTTCAGCAGTATAGTGGGGATCATTGTCTTGTTGGAAATAATAACCGTCAGCTAGATCAAATTTTTCGGCACTTTTTCTTAAATTTTCCTTTAAGATATTTAAATAATCTTCTTTTTTAATTATACCGTCAACACATACCAGTTCTCCCACACCAGATGCCTCCATACGACCCCACACCATCACCAAATCTCCACCATGCTTCACCGTTACTTCAATGCTCTTCTTGTCGACCTCAGTTCCTACTCGCCTCCATACACGAATCCGTCCATCTGAACAGTCCAAGCACAATTTGCTTTCGTCTGAGAAGGTGGTTTTATCCCAAAAGTTTGTTAGTTTTTTAATAAACTCTTTAGCAAATTTTGACCTCTTTATTCTGTTAACATTACTTATCAAGGGTTTTTTTCCTGCAACATCGGGAATTGTACCCACCACTTCGTAGGACTCTACGTATAGTACGAGGGTGAACATCGATTCCTGTATCTTCCTTAAATACTGCAGTGATTATTGATGAACTGGTTTTTGGTTCCTTTTTAACAATTTTTGTGATTTCTCGCTTATCTCTAGCATTAAGCTTGCTAGGTCTTTCACTTCTTTTAAGATTTCGAAAATTCCTATGGCCTGAAAGCCGCTTTATTATATCGCGAACTGTGGTTTGACTGCGTTTCACTATTTCACAAATATTTTTGATAGTTTTCATGTCCATAAACAAATTTAAAATTATTTTCCGTTCTTCTACAGTGGTTTCTTTCCCTTTTCGACTCATTTTTGCTTTGGAAACTCGGAAAATACCTCACAAATGCAATCGTGGTCAGTAAGCTATGCTAAAATGTCGTAGACTGGAAAATATCTCCAGCCGTATGCTAGTAGTGTGGTAAATTTGTTTTGTTTTGTTTGTAAATTCCTGGAATTTTAACTAGGAATGCAAGTGCCGAATACTTTTGTCCAAGCGAAACTCGTACCATAACTAAATAATTCAATTTTTTCTTCAAATGGTGACAGTAAGACCCATTGCTCCGTATAAGATGTCATAATGAAAATACAGAGATAGTATTTTCGAAAGAATTCTCCTATATACATGTTTTTGGAAAATGCTATGAACAATTAAAGTCGATATACGTCGAGTGGCGAATACTTTTGTCCGTCTGTGTATAGCTCGGAAAGTCCGTGATTCGCCTTTAAAACTTACGTTATCTACGATACCTTGCACGAAAGAGTAAGAAGATCGCGAGAAGTAGATAGCAATATATGATTAAGACGTGTTTGGAATAGAAAGACATAATAGGCGTGTTTTTTTACTCCTCTATCCAGCAGAGAGTAGTGATGGGCGTTTCTGTTGTTTTCAGAAAACGAAAACGAACTGTTTTTTTCCAAAAACAACTGTTTTTTGAAACTTTTTGAAAACTTTTTTCACTCGACCAGCAGCAGATTGATACTGGGTGTTACCATAAGTGATGGGCGTTTCTGTTGTTTTCAGAAAACGAAAACTATTTGAAAAAAAACAGTTTGAAAAAAACTGTTTTTTTCAAACTGTTTTTTTCCAACTGTTTTTTTTTCAAATAGTTTTCGTTTTCTGAAAACAACAGAAACGTTCATCACTATTGGTAACACCCAGTATCAATCTGCTGCTGGTCAAGTGAAAAAAGTTTTCAAAAAGTTTCAAAATACAGTTGTTTTTGGAAAAAAAACAGTTCGTTTTCGTTTTCTGAAAACAACAGAAACGCCCATCACTAGCAGAGAGTAGAGTATATGCATTGAAAACAACAACACTCCTGCACCAGTGAATTCACTAGTACTGAAATTGAATACACGTGTTGAAGTGTAGAATGTGCTGATAGAAAAAAGAAAAGCTCATTTGAAGTTGTCTTTTTTTCTGTGAGGTGGCTTTGGGGTTTGCATGGTTATGTTGAATGTTTTGGTAGTTACGAAATTAGAAAAAGCTCTCATAATGTGTAGAAAGTTAAAAGAAGTAATTTCTGTTAGTTCTTTTTCTATTTTCTATCGATTTTGATAGTTTATATTCATTATTTTCTCCCTTTATTTTCAGCTGTTGCGTGCTACCACAGCAAATACAGCAACCTATGTCAGTCTTAGCGAATGCACTGCTGTTTTATACTAGATCGTTGTTTTTGCGGCATAGTTGTACTCTGCTCTGCATCAGAGCAAAAAAACACGCCTAATACTGATGGTTGTTCGCGAAAAATGGATAGCAACATTAAACACAAACGAAGTGTATGTAAAAGAACGAGACAAAGTATATCGTCAACAAGCATTCAACGAACGATCGTTAAGTTGAAATGTCAAACCGATGTCGGGTTTGTTTACGAAGTGAAGAACATTAAAAACTCGGAGTTTGTTTTATGTTTTCCTATCGTGGGAAGTGTTCAATTTAGTTTGTCGTTATGTGAACTTATGTGTGTGCCAAAGTGCCAAATTGTGAATAGTTTTTAGTTAAGTAGTGTAACTTATGCTATGACCTAGTTCTACCAAGTAGTATTCTAGACTCTTCGCTGCTTTGAGCGGGTCTTGGCTTGGGAATCCAAACTTGATCAATTTAAATAGAAGGCCTTCGTGCAGAACATAATCGAAAGTCTTCTTAAAATCTAAAGCATACACTATGGTAGAAATATTTCGCTCATTCAAGTGAGACACAATTTGATCATGTAAGTATTAGAACCAAAATAGTGGTTAGGAATTACCTGTATTAGCTCACAGTAGTTTTTTTTTATAATTTCCATCCATGTTCCCCGAAAAATCTTCCTCAACTTAGGAAACAAGGTGATTGCACCGGAGTTGCTGACCTCTATAGCTTTGTTCTTCTTATGAATGGCAACAATCTTTACTACTTTCCAGTGACCGGGAAGTAACCGTTGTTTAGGGCGTGGTTGAAAACAATGGAAAGAATTCTGAGCATAGAGATTGGTAGATGTTTAATAATGAAATGAGACATAGTGTGTATTGAGCAAGCATTTGATTTCCTCCCTTACTATTTGGCTATTATCGGAACGGCAATCAGCTGGGATTAGAGTGTCGATGCAAACAACTCTGCCTGACGGTCGGGGTTGCGCGTATCAACATTGTCAATCGTTACCACCATCTCCCGACCTTTATGTTTGCAATTTTTGTCCTTAAATAGGTCGGGGTGAAATTTACCAGAAAGTTAATATTCGAGAGTAGTGACTTGTAAAACAGGTGATCCCTTCCTTATCTATGCAAATGCGTCTCACTTTCGTTTGCTTAACAATTTCCGGGGGCAGCGCTTGATTCTGATATTTTTTAAGTGCGATTTAAGTGTTATGTGATGTCAGTAAAGAAACAATTATCTGCACATTTGTACGTTTGATCTTTCGACGTGCTATCAAGCTGAAATCCTGGCCGATATCACATGAACTTATTGCTGTTGCATCTATAACTTCAGCTTCGGAAGCACTCGGTGGCTCATAGATAATTAGTTTGCCTGAACTTGAGCTTGGCTTGGCCTTTGCTAGATTACCACTGGCACCTTGATGCTAATTGCTGGCCAGGAAACATTCCATCTGCCGCCACAATTCGTCGACTTCTCTTCGCAGTGCTCGATTTCCCTTCACAAGCACCGCAACTTTCTCCACAGCTTTTTTGTCTAGCATCGGCTCGTCTCTGTTAATGCTTCTGGAGTTTTTTTCGACCCTTATCTATTTTATCCACTTGGCTTTTTTTTTGGAACGCACAGTGTAAATTTAATTATTAAATTAAAATTAAATAATCACTACCAGTGGCCTAACGGTACTGCACTCAGATGAAACGTTCTGTCCAACAGCTGAAAACGAAATAGCGATACACGGCATTTGTCGATTTTCGCACACAAAGAAAAATCGAATTCTGAAATAAAGAACTGCATTGTATAAATGAAAAAAATAAAACAAAATCTGGTATAATTTTTTAAAAAAAGTAACTGAACAATTCTAGTCAAGTAACGTTGAAGGAATTTTCTTTATAAAAAACACAAGTTGAATGAACAAACCACTTAGTTAAAAAAAACCCAATTTTAATCATCCCACAATAACAATTCCACTTTGATTCTGCTTTCGGAGGTTTATTCCGAGGAACGATCGAGTTTTCCGTATCAATTATTCTCTACTTTGACAAGCTTTAGAGACGATATACGTTGTCTATGCTGATTTATAGACAAGAATGGAACCGAAATCACAAATTAATAACCTTTAAGAAGAAAGGATGACATTTTTGAATTTCTTCAATTTTAAAAAGTTAAAAATTTACCGTTCTGGTATATACTGCTGACCGTTTCATTCATAGTATCCTTTCCTCGCAACTTGCACTTGTTTAGTGATAATCGCGTGAACCACATGATGGACTATAATGAAGAGGTGGCATCAGACAGAGACACTTTCGTCCTGGGCTTCGACTTCTTTCACTTGAAATTTATATTATCCTTTCTCCTGCCAACCGAAATACATAACTCACCCAGACGTTGGACAGATGCCTAAAATTAAAGCTTTAGATAATAATGTTAAACTAATCTCCTCTCCTGCTGTAGATTTTATTTGTGGAAGAATTTTTTACAGCTGAATTCGCCATTCGCTACGTGGTCGGTAACGTCAGCTGTTAGCAAACAGAACACTCGCGCCAGCGTGTAAATAATCAACAAGTGCCTCCAAAAATACCAATTTACAATCTAAAACAAATCCCATAATTCAGCTTTCGAAAGATCGAGCTAAAGTTTGAGTTAAATTATGGATGTTTCACTCTTCCGTTAAATTAAAATCTGCAGATAATTTAGTCACTATAGCTGCAGTTCTCTGTTTTCTTGAAACACACCTTAGCCGAGTAAATATAAGCTTTTCTATTTCAACATTTTTGACATAGCACACATTTGTTGTTCATTACAGTGCAGAGTAAAAGGCGTCTGATGTTTTTATTCAACTCTTTTTACTTTTAATTTAACTCTACATAAAAATTAAATTAATTCATTTAAAATTTTTTTTTCCGAAATGAGTGTAAATCTATCATTGAGCAAACCAAATAGATGAGAAGACGCATACGAAAATTTTGTATCAGGAAAAAACGCCCACATTGGGCGCTGTGATATTCGACCAGAAAAATGGTACCAAGCGATTATATGTACGTATTTTACAACATAAACGTAATTATGTCAAGAAACTAAGTAACAAGTGTTACGCTAGAAATATAAATACGCAATCAATCATTGTCTCAAGTTATAATTAAAAAGCCTTTTGTATGAAGTCGGGGACCATGTCATCATATTCAAATAAAAAAATAATAAAATAGAAATAATTTAACGGGTTTTCGTTAGCTTTTAATCGTCGTTGATTGCTCATTAACGATAAAATATTGCTGATTGAATATCAAATGCGATGCATGAATAGTGTGAATAGGTAAAAAGGCAATCTGACGTCGAATAACTATGTCTACACTTGAAGACGAAAAGTGGGTAAAAAATGAATTGATAATTGAAATTCAAGTTAGACTTTGGGAGTGCATCTGATGGGACATATTTCCAAAACCATTCGAGAGCAGTTTCTTTTTTAAAAAAACATGAAAATAGTGTACTAGGTGCTCTAGAGATATGTTTTTGGCTATCAGCCAAACCTCATGAAAAACATTTCTTGGGAACATAAAAAACTTTGTTGACTACCACTGCCTACTAGTTGATTTCAACTCCAAGCAACTATGTTGACATACTCTCGCAGACTTCCAACTTACAACTTGCACAAGTTTCTCCGTATTTGAACAAGTTGCTACAAAAAAAACTATTGCAAATGACACGGCTTTACGGTTCTCCGTGCACTTGAGGTTTTTTCGAAACATTTTGAAGAGGCAGGT
The DNA here is from genome assembly GCA_963978885.1 of Nemotelus pantherinus. NCBI lineage: Eukaryota > Metazoa > Arthropoda > Insecta > Diptera > Stratiomyidae > Nemotelus > Nemotelus pantherinus. The sequence goes on along the minus strand of OZ022264.1, from coordinate 235,776,083 downwards.
GAAAATTTCATTGAAGAATGGCACGCGGCATTACTTCAGTAGAAGATGGCATTCTCAACAGGTTTGCTACTTTTCTTCTTCTTCGAGGGTGTATGTACGAGTATAGTACGAGTATATATATGAGCAAGTATTGGCAATCTTTAAGGTCAGTGGTATGGATCAATGTTATTATCGACATACTGATAGAATCACTCAATAATTAAGCGTAAAAATAGATACTCGTAGATGCAAAGTTATTGAAATACAATGTCTGAGGGCCGAGCATATTCGCACGTGGAGAAGGCGAACCAGTTTTTAAGTATTGAGAAATTGAAGATTTAACGGGGAATATAAATTATTGAACATTTTTTGATACGTCGTCTGAATTTGTTGACTAGTTTTGAATTGTTAAAGCCTAACAAGTGAGTTTTTAAAAAGGCACGGATAAGATTTATATTTTGTAAATGGCACATTCACTATGAAGTTTATATTTCAATAAGTGATAGCAATTATCTAAATGATTTTAACTACTAACCATATACAAATTTGCCTCAAGCGAACATTTATTTTATAGGTTAGGTTAGGTTGTACTGGCTGGCACATGGCCACACATAGACCTACCGGTCCGTAGTGATACCAGATAAATGGACCTTGAGAAAGGAATTCAGTCCAAGCGGCCATCAAAGGCCCCTGACTTTTTCGCAAACTGAAGGATGTCCTTCAGCTTTTGCTTTGCCACGTGCGAGAGATCCAGCAGCCAGGGCTCACCGAAGTATCGTAGTCTGGTTTTCCCCAGTGCCCTGCAGTGACACAGGAGATGCTGGATAGTTTCTGAGACCCCCGGCTCTTGACACCTTCTACAGGTGTCGCTCGTTAGGAGTCCCATTTTCATAGCATGTGCTGCTACAAGACAATGACCAGTGATGATACCAACGAGTCGTTTGCAGTCAATCCGCGCTAACTCGAGGAGGTACTTGGTCGATGCGAGATTGTATGACCCCCACATGATTTTGGTTACCCTGCAGGTCTGAGTTGCACCCCATCTGTGCGTCGCACCCTGCATCATTTTGGAGTCGATTGAGTACTTAATCGTCTGGATAGGAGTAAGGATGTTAACCGCTTCCAAAAGGGGAAGACTAGCCCCATACTTGGCTAACGCATCCGCCATCTTATTTCCATCAATACCCTTATGACCGGGAACCCAGAAGATTCTGACTCTTCTGCTGTTACCCAGTTTGTTCAGGGCCTGAATGCAATCGAATACACACTTCGATTTGTATGTGTGAGACAGCAGTGCTTTTACCGCCGCTTGACTGTCCGTAAAGATGTTTAATACTTCACTAGCAGTATCCTTGGCATGTATCAGATCTGCGGCTTTACGTATCGCAAAAACCTCCGCCTGGAAAATACTACTGTGATTCGGAAGCCTGAAAGCTGCTTCCATAGCTGCATCTGCAGAATATACTGCAGCACCCACTCCTGCAGCTGTCTTCGAGCCGTCAGTGTAGATGCTAAGAGCTGCAGGACACATTTGTCGATTCCATTCTTGCCCATCTCCCACAGTCGCTCGATATCCTCGCTCAAAGCACAGAGTGGGAACCAGGTAGTCAGTGCTTCCTGCGTAACCCCGTTCAATACTGCTGTGGCCAAAGGATCCTGGCTCGAAGTGCCCTGATTCCCTAAGCCTGACAGCAGCCTTTGCGGCAGTGCCTCTAATAAAGAGATCAAGCGGGGGAAGATGAAGCAGGACGTTCAGAGCAGACGAAGGAGTCGAGGCTAAGGCACCTGTAGTGCAGAGGGCCGCTAACCGCTGAACTCTATTCGCCATGCTAGCAAAGGTGATTTTGTTCACTACTGGCCACCAGACCAAGCATCCTTAAACAAGGATCGGCCTAGCTATCGCCAAGTAGATCCAGTGCGTTAAAGCAGGGCTTAGACCTCACGTTTTACCCAGCACTCTCTTGCTGGCATAAATCGCGTTGCTTGCCCGCTTAACTCTTTCCTCTAAATTCGCCTTCCATGTGAGCTTGCTGTCCAGAATAAGACCCAAGTATGTACTTAGTTTGTAACTTGAGACCATTTATTTTATAAATAATAAAAAAATTATAAATGAAATTTCTCCAGTTGGAAGGTATAGGCTGCATTTTATGTATTATTCATTATACGAGCATATCATAGGAAACATCTGTTCCAGGAGGGTAGAAATCGATAACGATGTTAAAATCAATGTGCAATATTTAAATGATGTAGAATATGAAATTGACATTAGTTCAGTACAAGAAAATAATCATAAAAATTCAATCATGCGACAAAATCTGAAATGAATTTTGTCCCGAAAAATCAAATTATTCAAAAATACTAAATAATGATTGAATTTATTTTAAATCAATCTGAAGTATTAATTTTTAATGCGGAATGCAATTTTCATATATTTCACATTTATTGTTTTATTATGCCATTTATTGACTCAGTTTTTTATAAGATTTTTTAATAGATGCTTTTTACAAATCTAAGATTTCGACGCCATTTTTCTACAGTTTCCGTCTATTATTGGATTAGCTATTTGAGTCTAGTTGATTATTTGAGTCGTAAATCTTTGTTAGTTTTACTTTCAACCATTGCCAAAGGTTTTGCCAAATGCAAAATATAACCCGGCATAAACAAGGTCCAAGTTGGCGACGTTAGGTACCTCAACGTTCGATATATGACCAGTGTTGCGTATGGCAAGTAAAACGCTACCACCCATTGGACATCGAAAAGTTCGCCATAGCAATCCTTGCAAAATACATGGAAACTAAAGTCAAATTGGTCGGCATCTGAGATGTTCGTGCAAAGCCAAGTTTCAGTAATGCCAATTATATCAAAATTTGAAAAATTGGCAAAGGCAAAAAATCGTTTATTTTCGACTACATGCCACTATTTTTGCGTAGTAGATGGAAATTATGTCGATCGTGGCTGCTTGAAACTGTGAAGGAGTCGGTCGGTATGAAGATTTTCGAGTGATTCTCTTGCAGAAAAATCAGCCTAGACTGTACAAATCCTCCGAGTTTGCAACTGAAGGTGTTATTGTATGGTTGTTGAAGTAGTGTTTCCAGATTTGTTGTCTAGTTGAATTGAAACCGACTGAATGGATGCTTCTACGCTCTTGTGGCTGTGGTTGGGTAGGCAACTTAGAATTACTTTTCCTTGTTAATATCCCCCGGATATTTAAAATTATTTACTGCCGAAGAGAATGGAGTTACGTTGAGTTGCGGAGCTGGTCGTACTAAATCCCATACAAAACTATCAATGCTTATCTAACTTTTTCTCAGTTCCATTCCTGAGAAAAATGTACATAAGTGCAAAAAAAACATGATTTTTCAGGAAACATCAAAGTTTGAAATTTGTTTTAATGCCATTTTTTCGGGTTTGTCATTTCAAACCAAAAACTTAAATTTAAAACCCCATTTTTTCAAAAAATGCAACAAAAGATGCTGGTAGTGCAATAAGTAAGCCAAAAAGAATCTTGAAAGAGAAGGCAGTCGAGGCCTTGTGTTCACCGTACGAGGTAAAAGCTCATTAAATTTCGTGTACCTTCTATATTAAAATTAATTTTTTGTCAACTTTTATTATATGATTATCATGGGAAACGGCTTAAACCATTTACAACCTATTAATGTATAATAACCCGTTAAAATCTGAAAATTTAGTTTTCTTGCAATTTTTGCGATAAGCTGCCTCCTTAAGATTCTTTAAGCTTTCTATAGGACAAGAGCAACAATATGAAATCCATTTGTAAGTTTTTTTAGCACGTCACTTCCACGATCAACTTTCTTCAATTGTAAACATACAATTCCATTCTCTCATAATAAATAAAACACAACATTTACAAAAGTAAACAATTTTTTAAACTTTTTTCTCTTTCACATTCTCAAATTCAATTTGATAAATAATACGTATGAGTACACTTTCCATTACAAAAAAAATCGCACGATCTGATTAAGATCATAAATATCTAAGTAGACCATCTTATTCTCAATGTGTATGTTTTTTTCAAAAACTGTTAAGCCATCGAAATACTAGATCGTTGCTGAACATTGCCCATAAGTTTACTGGTATTAGCCCCTAATAGTTCGTCATCGCCTGATATCAATGCTTCTGATTCCGATTCGTTTTGCCTTTCTTTTCGTATCGATCGGTATTTGACCTAATTAAGACAAATGAAAACAATAAATTATACAATAAAATAACAAAATTAAATATTAAAATACAAATAAACATAGAATTTCGTAAAGAAAGAATAACAAAATAATTATCAAAGTAGGCAAAGATATTTAATATTTATTATACTTTATATATCTTGAGAAGGTTTGATAAATTGACACACAGTTAGAAAACACAAATATAATTTCAAGAAAAGTTGTTTTCTTTAAAAGGTAGATATATTTCTTACTAGATAAGTTTCTGTGACTATCAGTTGCTGAGACCGATAGCCGTTAAGGAAGAGGACAGATTTTCCCCGAAATATCAATATGTGTAAAGAAATTGAGATATATATTAGCTTCTAAAGGAATATTTAGCATTCAAATAAGAATTTTTGGAAATATTTAGTGCTTTAGTATGTTAATTTGAAAAGTCTTAGTCATTACAAAGTTTATAAATAGTTTACCTTAACTTTTTGTAGAATACTTTGCTCACGACTCCCACCTAGCCGTTTTTTGCGATTATGCCGCATGAGGAAATTATCAGTTACCCAAAATATTAATATCTAGTAAAATAAAGTTAATATTATTACAAGAATTGTTATTTCATGATATGAAGAAAGTCGATGATACTTACATTAACAAAGAACGGAATAATAAGCATAACAACAGCCAATTCGATTTTGGGATTAGAAAACGGCGATAAAACAAAGTTTTTAACATTATCCCATATATCTAGCTGTATAAATAATGTTGTAATAAGTTTCACTATTGCCATCAATCCAATGTAGATCCAGGTTTGATAAAGCCAAGACTTCGGAGCAGCTGAAAAAAATTTAAAAAAAAAAAACGAGTAAATAAAATGAATAATGAGCAACAGCGATTCTATTCGGAATTTTTTCAATGTGCAAAAGTTACTATATTCCAATGAATAAGTGGATGTTTTCTTACATTCCCAATGGAATTCAATGTTTATTTAATTTGTTGTTTATTTATTTTAAATTTAATTTTTTTATATAATTTATAGTATCGATTGTGCATCGATACATATTAATAGATTTTTACATATATATTTTAATATTAAAATTATCAACTTACTATATTCGCCGAAATTGATGGCATCCCATTTATTTCGTTTAGCTAAAAACTGACAAATTCTTATTCCTACGTAGATAATAAAAAGGCCAATGGTTGAATCCAGTAAAAAGTTTATAACGTACCATGTACACGGGTCTCCCTGAAACAAGGGTGCCACGTATACATTGGTCATATGAATGACTAGAGCACCAATTCCTTGTTTCGATGTATCGTACCACCATGTTTCCCACGATCGTCGTATATATGGCGGCTCACAGAAACGTTTGGCTGAAAAGATAACGGGAAAAAATTAAATTATAATGAGATTTTCAATATGTAGAGTAATTGGAATTGAAGAAATTGTCCGAAAAGGAGGTTGTGTTTTTGTAGGGCAGAGAGGACAAATTATTTGTGAGAGAGTGTAAAAGTATGAAGTAGTAAAAAAAATATTGTAGTACTAAATCTAAAAAAGTATAATTCAGCATTGAAAAGAAAAGAGAGAAACTGTAGATTCAACAGTTTTAACAAATACCAATTCTCAATGGTTTGTCCTAGAGATTGACAAGTATTGTGTTACTGAGTTTTCTTCCACCGATGACCGACCGAGAACTGATTTAACTTATCATTTTAATTGTTTCATTAATATTAAAATTGAAAGCATAGTAACTATTAAATAAAATAATGCATTAGATATATGTGAGTGAAGGAGCCACAAAATATTACAAATTCCTAGCATCCTATTTTATTGTATTATAATGTGTGGGCTCAACAAACCTGCCCAAACCTGCAAAGAATTCCAGATGCTGCCATCTAGTTCGATATGACTTGGTGCCTTTTCGCAATAATCTGTTCCCCGTAAATTTTTCGAGTCGGATGATATTATTCTGTCATGCGAGCTGTTTCTAGCCCACCGCAGTCGATTGAGCCTGATTTTATCAGTGATATTACTGCTACGACATTGCTCGCATTTTTCGAAATTATGTAGGCAACGGAAATGTTTATTCTCATATAGGAGGTAATCGAAGGATTTTCCGCTCGAACAGGGATAAGGGTTCGCAATATTTCTTTCGAATTCATGAGCACGTAAAGGAGTTTGAAATTCTGGAAGTTACTTCAGCAGAATAGTTTCGACAGACTGGAAAAGATGCCAATCGTCAGGAACAGTTTCGTTGCCCCATACCATCAACACTAGCTGATGGAATGTGTGAAATAGTCGGCTGTCTCCATATTAGATTAATTCGACGGTTATTTTATCGGCTCTTTGCAGCTTGTCGTTTTTGATTCCTTGGAGTCTCTTGGATGGATGTGGTGGCAGATCGTGTTCTTCATTCGTTGGCTGATTCTCCAATTAACCGCTTTTTTCGTAGCTTAGTAGTTCTGATTTACTTGTATATTTTCGCAGGTTGAGAAATGTGTAACTGTCTCATCCTTCTCACTCGTTGGTAAGACTTCCGCGCCCTTGCAATTGCTCTCTGGATTGCTTTTTCCAGTTTTTTCTGCCAGATTTTCTTTTGATCTTTGCACGGTGGCTCGTCTAGTACAAGCTAACGAGACAAATGCATGATATAATTTCCGAGACCTGGTCATGCAACCTAGGCACAAAAAAATCCAAAATCTTACAAGTAACTGCATGATTTGATGTAGTTGGCTTATTTTTTCCCTAGTGTAAATGGCCAAAAAAAAAATCTGCTTACCCGGTGACATATCACCACGAGGTATGTGAAGTTTGACTCACTAAAAAAAAGACCATCTACAAGTCCACAAAGTACCGAGTCGAGAGCCGCCTAAGAACTGCTTCGACCCGGTCGTGCTGACTCACCTATTGGTAACTACGGACTTCAAAAACTGACACAGCCTATGGGTCGGTAAGGCAACCCTCCTTCCGCTTTATGTGCAGTACTTTCTCAACGCACCAGTTCTCCTCGTTTCGTAGCATTGCTTCCACGATCGTCTTAGGCGGTACCAGACCGATCGTGGACTCAACTTACGAAGCGGCTGTACATAAAGAATGTGTGCTGAACATAATCGAGTTCATTTACACAGTACCGGCTTACCTATTCTGGTCAGGTATTTCCTGAAGTAATCGTGCCCCGTCCAGAATTGACAAAGGTAAAAGTTTACCTCTTCGTGTCTCCGGTTATGCCTAGGCTCAATAAGACCAATTAGCTTAGCCGTCCAGTGTCCTTGATCGTTTTCACTTCAGAGTTGTTGCCAAAGTTGGAGGGTTAGCAGACGCACGTGCGTCAAACCATCATTTCTGTCCAGTTCTCAGCGAAAGAGGCACCCTGCCTTGCGTTCTCGCGCTAGCAGATCGATCGAGATTATTCCCGATACAACTATCACATCCTCTTCTGAGACTGCGGTAGCTACAGGCGATTCGTAGGACACTCCTGCGCTGAACACTGGCAATGTGCTTCCGGAACTTCTTAGTTTGAAGCGCATCTCCCCAAATTTTAGCTCCATATAGCAAGATGGAATTGGTCGTCACCATCAGCAGCCTCCTTCTCGTCTCACTGGGTCCGCCAACGTTGGCCATTAGCCTTCTCAGCGAAGTGACAACTAATACAGCCTTGTCACATGCCCTGCGGATATGATCCTAATACGTCAGGTTCGTGTCCAGGGTCACTCCCAGATACCTGACCAACTTGTTGGTCCGGACCTCGACGGAGCTAACTGTCGTCGGTATGACAGTTGGTATCCTCCGCTTCGTCAGCATGACAATATCTTTCTTTGAGACTGCCAACTGGAGGCCATGCTCAGTCATTTGGCTCATTGAAAGATGCTCAGTTGGATCATTGAAAGATATATCAGTCTAATAAATACTTTAAATGAATTTGATCTTAAAATTAAAAGTTTAAAAACTAAAAAAATAATTTAGAAATATTCAATTCAAATTTACTACATTTTTCTCATTCATTTGTGTGGTTCACCATTGTTGTAATCAAAAGAATTGTTAGCAAGTTAATTAGAAAAACTTTCTAAGCGACTGGTTTTTAAATGAATTTGCGGTCTATTTACTCTCTGAAATAATGTATAATGACGCATGTACAATTGAAAATTTATTGTTAAGTGCAATTGCCATTTGCGCATACAATTTTTATTATCGTTAAATTTATCTTATTTCGCTTGTACATAACTTTGATGATCATTCATCATACAATGACACGAATACTTTACTGCTTACGTATAAATTACTGATTTCGCTTCGGAAGATTCAAAATAGCTGAAAAACAGCGTATCTCAAATGCAATTAGTACAACATCATAAAGTCATTTCCACGTATTCACACAAATACTAGCAGCTTATAATTTTAAATATACACACGTATTGACTTGAAAGTTGTAATCAGCTGTTTCTTAAAATTCTCTAGATAAGAAGTGCGAAACAGAAAACAACTGCAAGTCTACGTAATTTTCATTCAATTACCATAGTAAATATAATTTTTTTTGTTGGGTACATGTTTACTTAGTGAAAAATCGATTAAATTTGTGTTTTTACTCACATACGTCATTGACAAGAGATAAAGTTAATAGGCAAAGTAAACAGAATTGTGTTTTTTTAATTAAACGTCTATATTAAATTCATATCTTTTATATTTATCTACCTGTTTATTTTCAACTTACATACATATATATATTGTTAGGTTATTATGTTCATTCTAAATATTCATAATATTTCTATATGAAAAATCATTTTTACCCTTGAAATGTTTTGATTTGATCGATTGATATATGCTTTAATAATTAATTAAGATAGTTTTCGAAAGTCTAAGTGTCTACAGTTTACCTATTATGCTTGGGATGACTAAAGTTTGTTTTATAATTGGATCTTCGATTTAGATACGATTGTGTGTGGTGAAATAGAGACTGATAAATTTTCAACACAAGTTAGTTGATAACAGGTCGATTCCAATGCCTAATATTTTTTTATCAATGTTCTTTAAATAGCTTTTTCAAGCAGAAAAGAACAGTGCAATTAATGAAATGTCAATTATCAGGAAATTATCAAAAAAAAAATATTCAAAATGATATGATAAGATTGGATAACAATTCTACAAGCAATTTAAAGTAATTAAAATGTAACTAATCTAAGAAAGAAAATTGACTTTTAGGGTGTATTGTAGTCGTTGAATATTGTGAATATTTATTTGAATAGGTATAGTGGCTGACAGCCAAAATAATGTGGCCAGGTAACTTATGAAAAATGATCAATGTCTGTCAGTGTCTGAATGAAATAAAGAAAATCAGCTATGAGGAATTGCAGATATAATGTTTAAATATCATTTAAGTGAAAAAAACAACAACAAAAAATAAACCGTTACGATAAAAATTAATAAAAATCCAGATAAGAGCTGTTTTTGACCTCACAGCCAAAATGGTGTGAAACGGGTTTTCCTAGAAAAAATGGTATTAAGTTCTTAATATTTTATAAAATTATAAAATAATACCCCTAGTATTTTGTGGGATAGCTTTACCGCGTCCAATATCCGTAGTATCGATTCCAAGACTTCGTGTACTCTGGCTGAATTTAGTTCCACTTTTCCTGCAAAGCTCTTTTAAGGTCCTGTTTGTTGTGAATTGTGTATTTCCTGCTGCTTTTCTCTAACTTTGAGCACAAATTTTCTATCAGATTTGAGACTGTGGAGGCGTTTGAATAACTAGGCAATTCCAAATCAGCCACTTTTGTTGGGAGGAATGCTTCGGATCATTGTCATGATAAAATTGAAAACTATCTCTTATATTCAATTGCTATGCACTTTGCAGTAAGCACCCTTTTAAAATATTCAGATACTGGCGTTTGTCCATGATACCATCGATGAAAGCCAGATTTCCAGCCCCCGCTGACGAAGTACATGCCCCATTTCCACCAGCGTGTTTGGTTGCCCATGAGATCCAAATAAGTTAAAATTAATTTCATCAACGAAAACTACGGTATCCCAAAAAACAGTATCCTTTCTAAGCGTAATCAATCCTGCGCAATCTGTTTTTGCGATTGATGAAAGGTTTCTTCCGGGTAACTCTACCCTTTAAATTGGCATTCCAGAGTGCGCTCCTTGTAGTTCGCGGGTTACTGTTTTTGCCCAGAGTCCTCTTACCAATCTCTGCCTATTTCGGGGCACTCAATATAGGATCCTTTTTTCACTGTCTCATAATCCAGTGGAATCCGTTTAAAAAAAAATGTGTGCCTCCTTTCATACACGTTCAATAATATGCTGCACCGTTTAAGCATTCCTTTTAACAATTTCAGCGATTTTTTTAAAGATTTCTCGTTCTTGAAATGGTTTATTATTAACTTTCGTTCGACCCATCACGACTTTACAGAATAATGATTTCATTCAAAAACTAAGGTCTGACAGATAGTCATTATGTCTGCAATGCAATATTCACTCATCACAAACTGATTAATGGAATTAGCGGTACTTTTTCTAGGAAAAACTATTTCATATCATTTTATATATCATTCAGAAACTGACAGATAATGATTGTTTTTCATAAGTTACCTGGCCACATCATTTTGGCTGTCACCCACTGTAGTTTATCCTCGGAATATCAACATTTATCAAGAACTTGAAATCTATCTAGCTTAAAGAGGAAAAATTGATCTAAAATATGTTTAAATTTTGAAAGGTAGAAAAAATCAAATCGGGTAAATACAACCAAAAAAGTTACTTTTCAATTTAATTTAATTTTTTTACTACGCTATTGATGCTGAAATTTGGTATCGATATATCAAATATAATACACGTTACAGATATTTAGCTAATATACATACAAGCTAACAAAATAAAATTCTTTGGATTACTCTATCCTGAGCTCCATTTTTGTGAACAAGGCGTTAAAACACACTATCAAACTATCAACAAACAGCTAACTATCAGACGGATATTTTGGAGCCCGTTGTTAAGCCATTGACCCAAACGTTACTTTCCAATAATGGCCCAGTCATTTTAGCATAAAAAAGGGGTTAACCTCGGAATGAGATAATAAGCTGAATTTTTGTATATACCTTCATTTTGGGGTCCTCAAAGTTGCCTCAAAAGTCTCATAAAATCTCGTGTCTGCGTCGAAAATTATCCAATGTCAAAGGTGAGAAAAAACAGTTTTTTGCGATTATCTTGGTTTTGATGTTAACACATAAGATCGAAATTGTAGAGCATACAATTTGCGACAAATTTTATTTGAAGCATTTTTTCATGCGCTCAACCGTTTTTCCGATAGAAGGCGATAAGCGCGCAGCACTCAGCCATTTGTACTGTAATGCAAGGTTAACCGTGAAACCTTCAGTTTTGAATTATTTGTATTATTTATCAATAAATACATTGTATTTAATAGCATTTTACCTATTTTTGATATTTTCATTTCTAAAAAACATGTTTTATTTTTACATGCATTCAGTGGATGTGATACAACTTCTGCGCTGTTTGAAAAAGGAAAAAACAACTTTCATAAAAGCTCTAGAACAACTTGACAATTTCGATGAACTAGCTCAAGTTTTTCTAGAAGAAAACTGCCCTGTCCGACAATTATACGATAATGGCATTCGGATCTTACTAGCGATATACAATGCTCCAAAATCTGTGGATAATATCGATCATCTTCGATATACTCAGTTCATTAAATCTACAAAACGTAATAAACCTGTCCAATTATCTTATCTTCCACCAACAAATGCAGCGGCCCACCAGCATATAAACCGTGTCTATTACCAAGTTCAAAAATGGTTAGGGCATCATTTAGAACCCCAGGAATGAGGTTGGGTGCTCCAAAATGAGTTCCTGGAGCCAATGACAACAATATTACCATCAGCTTCCGATGAATTACTGAATACTCTATTTTGTAATTGTAAGAATGGATGTGGTGCACGGTGCCGATGTAGAAAATCGGGGCTGCAATGCACTTTAGCTTGTGTCCAGTGTAATGGGCATTGCCTCAGTGCTGTTTCATTGCAAAGTGACTGTGAGCAAGAAAGTGCTTTTGACCATGAAATTCAGGAAGGTCTGGAAACACCAATTCAAGGCAACGAAGATGATGACAATGATACAGAAATTCGCGAACGTCCAGAAGATGACGATGAAGAAGAAAAGTAATACTTTTGTTATTTAAATTATAAAAGATTGATAGATTAAAAATATGTAAAATATATATATTAAAATAAATTAAATATAAGTAAAATGTTATTAAATACAATGTATTTACTGATAAATAATACAAATAATTCAAAACTGAAGGTTTCACGGTTGACCTTGCATTACAGTACATATGGCTGAGTGCTTCTGTGGGTCTAATTTCCGAGCACTCTCTTGCGCATGTTGGCCGGTATAATCAGCGTGTTGTGTTCACTTCCAATGCATCAATCGATTGTAATTTACCAGCAAAAACAAAAGATTTCACATACCCCTACAAAAAGTAATCCCACGGTGTGAAATCACAAGATCTTGGAGGTCAATTCACGGGTCAATTTCTTGAGCGTATGTTGTCATCAAAATTTTTTTTCGATAAATCAATGGTTTCATTTGCTGTGTGGCACTTTGCATCATCCTGTTTAGAACACAAGTCAACTATACTAAAATTTTGAATTTTCGGCAACAATTATTCGTTGAACATTGCTCTGAAGCGTGCGACCCTCCGCATTTTTAAAGAAATACGGTCCGAAAATGCCGCCTGTTCACAAACCGCACCAAACAGAGCATTTTTCCGGATGTATTGATAACTCGATTTTTGCTGCTCATCAAACCAGCTACGACAATTTTAATAGTTGACAAATCCTTTCAGCTCAAAAATGAGCTTCATCGCTACACAATATTTTTAAATTAAAAAGCAAATCATTTTGGAGCTATTCAGTTCTTGAACACGTTGTATTTTGTATGCCTTGAACCAAGATCTCTTTTCAAAATATGTCACCATGTGCCATATGAGAGACTCAATGCTTCAGAACAGCGACAAATTGATAGCGATCTTCACACAGACTTTCACCTATAGCAGCAATATTGTGATCAGCATGAATAAATGAAAAATAATGTAAAACTCGATCGAATTTTAGCGATTGTTTCGTAAATACTGCATTCATTTGGACGATAATGAACACCATAAAATGGTCGAGGAGCAAGAAAATTGGGGATTTCAATAACAAGTGAGCTGGAAGCCAAGCCTTTTTAAAGCTGCTTAAGCGCTCAATCCAAGAACTTACGATGCAAGCCATGATCTCGTAGTTTTGATTCTTGCATCAGCAGGAACTTATACGGGCGCAGACAAATATTTCTTCGCATTATCTTTCACGTGATTGGCGGAAAGAACACAAATGTTGCGATCGACACCGAATTGATAATTTTGAAGTTTCCACGAAATTTTCACTCACCGCGGCGATAGTTTTTATTCTTTAAGCTCATTACCTCTACGATGCTTTGTGCAGGGTTTATTTGTACAAAATTTATCGACAGCATGACGAATGTTGAGCTCATTAGCAAGTATATTATAAAATTAACGCAATTTTCTATAGGTTTCACGTATTGAAGAATTTTTACTAAAGCAAATTTGAAAGATGTCGAAACATTCATCTAGTATTAATAAATGTTTAAAAAAAATTATCAAAAATGAAAGATTTGGCTAAAGCATAAACCAGATAATTACGGTATTCTTGGCCTTTTGCTCTCCTGGTGCACTTCGTATATTCTTGGTCGTACTTGCGTTGTAATTGTTAATTCCTGCACTTCTGCTTCGCTTTATCCTACCTCAGGAGTTTCGCAAGGTTCAATTCTTCGCCCTCTGTACTTTTTTATGCTTATTAGTGATTTACTATCCTTTCTTGTCTTTTGTATACTGATTACTTTAAAATGTTTCGAGTAATCGAGACGTTTGAGGATTGTATTTAGTTGCAAAATTATCTCTTTGCGTTAAATAACTAATGCCCAGATTTTGAATGTTACTAAGTGCTACCAATGTATTATACGAATAAAATGACCTCTATAATCTTCTCCTACTTTACTGCGAATGGTTCTCTCAATGTCACTGAAAATTTTAAGGACCCTGGTGTGATATTTAACTCGAAAACCAAATTCGATCAGCGTATAATTCACATCACTGCCAAGGATCTAATTTATCTGGCTTTATCTTAAGATCTCCCAAATCATTTGTTATCCTCTCCACTTGTTTTCATTTTTTCCTTACATTTGTTTGTAGTGTTCTGGAATACTATTGTCAAGTTTAGTGTCCCCATTATCAATATCTAGTGCAATCCTTGGAATCCGTCCAACGTAGATTTCCCCTTATTTTTTTCAAACTAAATATCGCTAATTGTGACTATAACCAGCGACTTTCGATACTACAACTGATTTTCTTGAATTGGACAGAGTTTTCCTAGAAGAGTGTTTCCTTTTCAAATTGTATTAAATTAACTGGAAAAGGTTTTTTTATTTTAGGAAGAGCAAGAGATTTGTCGCACTAACGCTTACCAAAGTACATTAAACTTTTGTACATAAACTTCTTAGCTTTTAGGCTATAGCGAATTATTATTCAATAATTGGACTAGATCAAATAAGGTGTCGACCGCTCTATATGTATCAAAGGTAGTAACATCACGTTTACTCCAATATAAAGTGATATTAATCAAATTAAAACCTAAGGTCAAAATAAAAAAATAATAAAAAAACCTCAATGAATATTCTTTAAACTGTTTAACGCCCTAATTATTCCAGAAAACTGCGCGAGGATTAGTTTTGATTGCTTCAGAGTCCTATCTGCATCAGTTAGAAAAACTGAGCTCAAGCGGTCCAACTAAACTAAAATTTTTTTCATAAGCTTAAGCTACGATCATTTAACGAATCATTATGTAAAATAATAACACCTGTTGAAACAAAGCGCTCACTGCCATATATATATAGACTAGGTGTTTTTAATATGTAACAGGGGATAGAAGTAGTTAGCTATAGACTGTTAACATAAACCAATAGAAATCACTAAAAACTAACAAAACTAATTCTGGGGGTGGTAATAAGATATTCAATGGCCAGAAATAGCTTCCCGTGATTCACTTTTCTTCATTGAGTCTTGATGGTTATTCATTGGCGTATTGAATACCTGATCCACCAATCATATTCTTGAAATGTAGGTAGTTATTTGTGGAATTAATTCAATCTAAACATCGGTACCTGTTACCTTCGAATCGCACTTGTGTGGCTTTCTGTGAAAAAATAAACAGCTACAAAAAACAAACCGCAATCTCCACTTTCATTCCAACGTATCTGCTCTAGTATTGAACATCGATCTCCACATTCGTCATTGTCCCACACAAATCGAAGTTAATCGATGGGGCAACAAAACCGAAAACAGTTTCCACTCTGTGGTTAATGCGAACTATTTTCTGTCGACATTTTTGGACTTCTCCTCCGCAGAACGTACAAATGAAAGCGATAATTGTCCGTTATCGGCAGACTAGTCGCACTAATTACCAAAAACGAAACTCTCGGAATTGTAATGAGCTGTTGCATATGCGGCAATCATAAACGAATTAAAATCGGTTTCGCTTCAAACGACACACTGTCCGAGATTTTAACTCTCATCTAGGCGAACTTGTGACGACAGTTATCTTTACTTGGGGCTAGGGGTCAACTGGCTCAGATCGATAGTACGTACGCACTTACGTGCAAAGTACATAAAGAGTACATTCTTAAGGAGTCAACGATGATAGATTAGGAAACATGGAAATGGAAGCTTCAACTTGTAAAATCACCTACCTATTAAGCATGTGAATGCTAAACTTGCTAGCAGACCTTGCAGGAACCATCCGAAGAAATCGGTTAGGGCATTCTTGCTACAGTGTAGGCTCGACCACTGAATTTCTTCACTTCCGACAGTTAATAGTGACGACGAATTCATTTGCAAATGATTTTCACCATGACTTTAACCGAGCAGGTACGAGCGAATGTTCTTTCACTTAAAGCGTTCGCGTTCTATTTTAGTATCAATAATCGTCGTGGCGAGGGTTTGATGGCCTTGCGAATATACACTATCATGTGACCGAAATGAAAATAAAAACGAAACAGAAGGGAAAAATTTCAAACAATTATCTTTTCGAAATAATTTGAGATGTAACTTGGCGATCGTTCTCAGAGACCCGTCATTGTTGTGAAGTAAAAATAAGACGTGTGAGAGCTGTCAAATAGATGTGTGGAAATTTTGACATATGGAAATTGTGATGTGTAGTAGAATTTCCGTATATGGTTTTATTGGAAGTGTTTGGGAAAGGGAATTTTAATATAGGCGGGAGGTTCGTTTGTCGTGAAATTGAGTCGATACGAAATGCGAGATGGAATAAAAATTATTATTTTATTAAAACGTAAAAGGCCTTCAGGTTACCTCAAAATTGAAACAAATCAACCGGTTGCACATGGTTCAAAACAAACTGAGAAATAAGTAAATGAATAGCAGTAACAACTGTTTGTTATTTTGCATTTGGTTCTTCACATTTAGAATTTCGAAATATGTATGAAGCAAATTATAATAGATCTAAATTGGAATTGTTTTTGCGGGATGATTAAAATTGAAAAATTTTTATTTATCTTGAAAATTTTTATTTGACAAAGTGGCTTCGAAAGCATGCACTGATTCTCATCAGACACCAACACACAGTGCATACTTGACTGGTGTGACCACTTGCAGTTGGAAATCATTAATTGTTATTTACGCTGGTTGTGACAAATTTTAACATCTCCGACTTATATCCATGGAAATAATTTACTCATAAAGGTTATTGATTTGTGATCACGGTTCCCTTCTTGTCTATAATCGCATAGACAACGTATATCGTCTCTAAAGCTTATCAAAGCAGAGAATAATTGATACGGGAAAGGCATTGTGTGGCATTGTATGCGATTATAGACAAGAAGGGAACCGTGATCACAAATCAATAACCTTTATGAGTAAATTATTTCCATGGATATAAGTCGGAGATGTTAAAATTTGTCACAACCAGCGTAAATAACAATTAATGATTTCCAACTGCAAGTGGTCACACCAGTCAAGTATGCACTGTGTGCTGGTGTCTGATGAGAATTAGTGCATGCTTTCGAAACCACTTTGTCAAATAAAAATTTTCAAGATAAATAAAAAATTTTCAATTTTAATCATCCCGCAAAAACAATTCCAATTCGATTCTGCTTTCGGAGGCTTATTCCGCGAAACGATCGAGTTTCCCGTATCAATTATTCTCTGCTTTGATAAGCTTTAGAGACGATATACGTTGTCTATGCGATTATAGACAAGAAGGGAACCGTGACCACAAATCAATATAATAGATCTGTTCGCGTACCTGAATCTATTATAATATATTAAAATAGATTCGCAGCAAGTCGTTTTTGTACTCTTGCTGCAAACCAAATTTTGCCACAAAAAGAAGCCAGCTGCAAAAATTTGTTGCTGCTGCAGTACGCGAACAAACCTAATTTAAACATTTTAATCTGCGGCAAAAAAAAAATTATTCACGAGCTGATTCATATATCAGATCCATCAGTCAACAAATCTATTGTATGAAGCTGTCCGAGACTTCATTTCAAAATCAGAAATCGACAAAGAAGTGCAAAAAAAATATTTTCATAAATCCCAATCCATGCACGAAATGGTCCATTCAAAATTTGCACTTCCTGCAATTGTGAATATGCCCGACTCATCATGTCAAATGACAGCACAAATCTGACAATTCCAGCTGTCATAATCGGCGGAAATCTTCGTGTTCCGTTCCTTTTCTATTTCTTGCGCGCTGTAAGTACATGTTCAGACGGCCGTCCCTCATCGGGAAATCGTTGAAAATTTGTTGAATCGTTTGTTTTTTTCAGGTTGATTTCATACAATAAGCTACAACAATGCCGCCAAAGTTCGATCCAACTGAAGTTAAACAAGGTATGTGCGGTAAACTGTGTGAAATGTCGCTTTGAAAGTTTGACAACTCCGGTTAAAGTGTTGTTTGGTTAAAGTTTGTATGAAGCAGCAGAGCAGTACAAGGATTTTAATTTTCTTTTGCAGTTTACCTGAAATGTGTCGGTGGTGAAGTTGGTGCAACGTCATCGTTGGCCCCGAAAATCGGTCCACTTGGCTTGGTAAGTTATGGAAACTGAAGTTTTGTGTAGGCTTTAGAGCATATTTGTGGTCAGAGTGAGTGCGGTTTGACGTGTTTATCTCGGTTGACAGTTGGTGCATTTCATTCCACCGAACCGGTGACGTGAGGGCTTTTTCAGGATCAACATGGAATATTTGCAAATAATGCTTTATTGCGTGTTATAGCTAGATTAATTTGCTTGTTTCTCACAAGAAAGGTTGGTTTCAAAGAGTGAATCTATGCGGAATCTGGGTTGAGAAGAATGCTTTGAGTTCAATGGAGGAGACTCAGAATTTGTTGTCCCCTTTCTTGCTCCAGTAAATTGATAATTTACTGCTCTTAGTACTTTACACAGATTAATAGAGTAAATGTAAAATTCGTATTTGGTTCAAAGCTTTCTGCAACTGAAGTAGCGAGTTTCCTTACTATTTAAGCACCCACCGAATGTGTTGTTCTTCCCACTCATCTAGATTCCAATGATATTCAATATTCTTCTCAAGGGAAATTGTGAGCACATCAGTCTTTTTTTTACAATGTAACTGACAATATGCAATGGAAGTTGTATGAAAGATCTTTTATTTCATGATCATACAAACCTGTCTTGCGGTGATAATAAAATTCATCTCTCTTTACAGTCCCCAAAGAAAATTGGTGATGACATTGCCAAAGCAACACAAGACTGGAAAGGATTGAAAATCACAGTATGCTTAACAATCCAAAATCGTCAAGCTGCCATTTCGGTTGTTCCATCGGCGGCTTCGCTGATAATTAAGGCTCTGAAAGAACCACCACGCGACAGGAAGAAGCAGAAGAACATCAAGCACAGCGGAAATATTACAATGGATGACATCCTGGCCGTTGCCCGCACGATGAGACCAAGATCGATGGCCCGTGAATTGAAGGGAACATGCAAAGAGGTTCTCGGCACAGCGCAGAGCGTTGGGTGCACGGTCGACGGACGCCCACCACACGACATTATTGAAGATATTGATAGTGGTGCAGTCGAAGTTCCATCTGAATAAACGGGAGGTCTATAATTAAAAGTTAATAAATCTAAAATTGATTTTTTTTTATTTAGAAGGTTCTTTTAATGCTAAAGCTCTCTCTTCCTTTTGATATAACGGGGTAGTGTGCTTGATTTCACTCAGATCACTTTAGAAGGATTATTGCACCTTTCTGATAAGCCTTGAACGATGATATTTAACTAGGATAATATTTCGACTATTTGTTCACTCGAGGACTTATTTAGTCTATAGTTCGAATCCCCTTAAGGTTAAAAGTCGACTTTGAGCCTTCAGTGCCTAAATTTCACCATTACTTACTTTACTACTAAGGATATTTTTCTTCGGCACGGCATATTAAAAGTTCCGAGTCTGATTTGTCTCTAGTTTGGCGGATTGGCTAAAACTCTTATCCACTTCGACGACTATTTTGGAGTCTGAGTTTCTAACATCCCATGGATTTTGATGTTGAATGAAAGTAGCGCCAAAGGAAGATGATGCTGGAAGACCATCTCGCAAACTATTTTTGTTATGTTTGGTGTTCACTCTAATTTGGATCGTGATAGTATTTATTGTATTTTGTGATTGTGATGAGATAAGATAAAGTTTACAGCATAGAATTGCTTAGGTCGTTATTTTGCCATTCCACAGCTCAACCAAAGAGACCTGCGATGAACAATTCGACTCATTTTTAAGGAAATGAAATCAAGTCCTCATTATTATGAAAAGAGAAAGCCATTGCTTTCCGCATTCAATTCAGCAGATACATTTTTTTCAACTCTCACGCTTAGTTACGAAAAACGGTCTTGTGCCCTAAAAGAACTATTTCAAATGGCAATTGTAAATTAGAATAATATCCAGGGCAAATATTTGCCGTGTTCCATTTTTACTAATTAGTACTTGCAAGTACTTGTGAGTAGAGCACAAAAGGAACGCCATCTTCGTTCATACGAGCAGATTTTAACCTGTCAAATTATATGCAGTTTTCAAATGTAAAACAGTTGAAAATAAAGGGAGAAAACAACGAGTATAAACTACCACAATCGATAAAGAATATAAAAGGAACTAGCAGAAAATTACATCTTTTAACTTTCCACACATTATGAGGGCTATTTCTAATTTCCTAACAACCAAAACATTCAAAATAACCATGAAGAAATCAAAACCACCTATTGACAGCTAACACTACCAATGACAACTAACATAGCCACCTCACGGCAAAAAAGGCGTAACTACTCGCGAACGAGAGCGCGAGTAGTTGGAAGTAGCTAGAAGTACTTGCGAGTACTAAATAGTTGCCGTGTTCCATTTTTACTAATTAGTACTTGCAAGTACTTGGGAGTAGAGCACAAAAGGAACGCCATTTTCGTTCTTTCCAGCTGATTCTGACCTGTCAAATTATATGCAGTTTTCAAATGTAAAACAGTTGAAAATAAAGGGAGAAAACAACGAGTATAAACTACCACAATCGATAAAGAATATAAAAACAACTAGCAGAAAATTACATATTTTAACTTTCCACACATTATGAGGGCTATTTCTAATTTCCTAACTACCAAAACATTCAACATAATCAGAAAAAACCAAAACCACCTATTGACAACTAACACTACCAATGACAACTAACATAGCCACCTCACGGCAAAAAAAGGCGTAACTACTCATGAACTACTCGCGAACGAGAGCGCGAGTAGTTGGAAGTAGCCAGAAGTACTTGCGAGTATTAAATAGTAATAATGGAACACGGGCAGTAATAATGGAACACGGGCACTTTTTTAAAAGAGTGTTCTCGTGATGGCGCTCTAGCTCACTAATACTAAGAGCAGCTTCACGGATTTTATACTAGCGTTAACCAGAAGAAGAAGAAGTATGACAGCAGCCATCTGACAGTTCTATCCTATCTCACTGGTTCTATCTCTTCTATCCTATGTCGGTGTCTTCCTGTGTTTTACGCGTTTTACGGTCTCACGTTGAATAATTCGATTCCTTTGCGTTAATATAATAATTCTTTGAAAAAAGAACTTACGCCATGGATGATGAAGCGGAAACTTATAAACTCTGGCGCATTCGCAAAACAGTTATGCAGGTAATAGAATGCAAACTATCAAATGTAACCTATAATTGCACGATTTTACGAAATGCCTCCTATAGCTCAGTCACGACCGCGGCTACTTAGTTACACAGGATGAATTAGATCAGACTCTTGAACAATTCAAAGAGCAATTTGGAGACAAACCAAGGTAATTCTGAAACCCTTCCTTTCGATAAGTGTCCAAATTACGTACTAGTAGCTAACTCGCTAATAATTACAGTGAAAAACGACCAGCACGTTCTGACCTGATTGTTTTGGTTGCACACAATGACGACCCTACCGACCAAATGTTTGTTTTCTTCCCGGACGAACCGAAAATCGGTATTAAAACCATTAAAACATACTGCACACGTATGCAAGAAGAAAATATTCATCGAGCCATCGTTGTTGTACAAGCTGGTATGACTCCGTCGGCAAAACAGTCTCTGGTCGATATGGCACCGAAATATATTCTGGAACAGTTTTTGGAATCGGAATTGTTGATTAATATTACTGAGCATGAGCTGGTTCCCGAGCATGTAGTAATGACGCCAGAAGAGAAGCAGGAACTGTTGGCAAGGTATGTAATGTGTGTTTTCGGTGTGAGATAGAATTTTATTAAAGAATTGATATGTTATTGCAGATACAAGTTGAAGGAAAATATGTTGATGAGAATACAGGCTGGTGATCCGGTTGCTCGATACTTTGGACTGAAACGTGGACAGGTATTTTGTTTTACTTTTGCTTTAAGAATATTAAGTTTAATAAGTACGATTATTTAGGTGGTAAAAATTATTCGTCCTTCTGAGACAGCCGGTCGTTACATATCTTATAGATTAGTGTGCTAAGGTCGATAAATTTTATAAAACTTTAATCAAATAAATAATAATGATAATATAAATTCATTACATAAGTTTTTAATTTAATTTATATCTACGTCCCAAATGAAAATTGAGTTGGAAATTGGAAGCGGAGAAGAAAAATATCTTTTCGGCAAACTACGATGCAGTTTCTATTATTTTTCTTGAAATGTAAGGTATGGTTCCATAGACACCTTATTCTCCTTGAATCGATAATTATCATAACAATACTTTCCTTATTTATTTCCTACACTAAAATTAGATACAGGAAATTGGATGGAAAGTAATACACATACGCCTATTACTTAAGTTAGGACTAGTGTCCAGAGAAAAATTAGAAAAAAAACCTCTGGTCTGTGTTATTTATTCCATATTGGTAAAGTTGTTTGCACTATTCAATGCACGTTCCATGTGCATCTTATTGTATCATAATATACTATTATATGCTCAATACTCAATAATTCGGTTCTTGGAGGAGCTATCAATAAGTTTTCAGAACTACGAGCACTAATATTAACCAATTCCCTTGCCATGTGCGAATGATTGCGGTGTTTTTTGTTTTTTGACTCTTCTTGCAAATTATTTGGAATAAATTAAGTAAACCTGATATTGAGTTTACTGTTGAAGTTGGCTTTAATTGCCTCTGTAATCGTTTTATGGATTCATTTAAAGTTTTGTTGAAAAGTTTCGTCTTCATAAAACAGCTCCATAAGTAAGTGTTGACATTATGTGGACATTGCATGCCGCAAGTTTTGCATCCAGTGGTAGATAGTCATACTTTTTTAAAGCTTCCACCATAGGAGTACCCTGCATAGACACACGAATGTTGCTGCCGCGTATTTCTCTTGATCGCATTTAGTGCTTGCTTATGCAACTTATAGCATCCAGCAATGCTGCGCGGATATCAATAAGTTCTGGAAAGCCGCGCGGATATCAATAAGTTCTGGAAAGGCCCGGGCCTAGTGGCAAATCCGCCCCTGGTTATCATTATCGCCTATTATGGAGATACTCTTATCAGTGGCGGCTCGTGGTTTTGAGACTAAGGGAAGCACAAGCAAAATATAGAAGCATATAATATAGATAAGCATACTTAAGAAGCGCGTAGTAAACTATACATGCAATTTTTTTTAAATATCGTGTAAAAAATTAATTAGGTATTTCAATGTTGACAATGTTTGCATTAAAAGTTAATGATTGATTGTCAACAGCTTATTTCAGTGATATTCTTACCAAGATCAAAAATCTCACAAAAGCTCAAATTATGTATAGTATTTGAAAACAAAAAAAAAATACTAATTTTTTTAACTTTTCTTTGAATTATAAAAAAAGTTAAATTGAAAGCATATTACAGGCTAAATAAATGGTGAAAGTTTTTTAATAGCTCAAAGTAGCGGATATAATGCATCTTTTACCAAATTAAATTAAATAGCCAATGCCAAAATAAGAATAAATTCCTCATATAATTTTGCAATAAAAGTGCCTAATGTAGTTACATTTTGCAAACAGTTGGATGAGCGAAATTAGTGGTCTTGGTTGCTAAGATTCAATTAGATCCTCAATGAAAAAGACTACCACAGTAAATACTGTATGGCACAATCACATCAATTTTGGTTTTGGACATTAAAATCCATATTAAACGCGTAAATATTAACTTGTCGAAACATAATCTATTCAATACGCTCTCACTTTTACGAGCTTTATGCTATAATTTACTTTAAAAACTATCCTTTTATATAACCGACAGTATCAATACTGACAATACAAAATAATTTAAGTCAAAAGTGGCACCTGTTATAAACAGGTGCGTTTTTTGCGAAGAAGACAGAAAAAAGTGCAACTAATGTAAATTATAAATGCTAAAGAAAACACTTCAGAAATTCAACATAGAAATAGCATAGGCGAAAGTAATCAAGTGCTCATTTAACCCAAAGCACCTGAACCGAGAAACTCATTTTGCGAAAGTAAACCCAAAACAGATACAAAAAAATTGCACACGAAACAATTTAACTCCTACATATTTCCCATATCAACATCACAATCACTTGCACCGTACATACACTATGCGAACAAAGCATAAAAGGCATCGAATCAGAAGGGGAACAACTCGTAACAGCCATAATAGCGACGCGGATGAATTTTCAGCGTCAACATAGGGGTCCAAAGCAATCAAGTGGTCATTTCACCAAAGCAGCAGAACCTAAAAACTACGTCTTTTGCAAAAGCGAGCCCAAAGCAGACACAAAAAACCGATCTGGGGAAAACTGCACACGAAAAAATGTAACTTCTACTATTCTATTCCCCACATGAACATCACAATGGCTTGCATCGTAGATGTGTACATGTGAACAAAGCAGAAAATGCATCAATCCTTAAGGGGAACGGCTCGTAAGAAGAGGAGCAGAAGAGAATCTACTGATAAATCATGAGGGCAAACAGGAGACGCGGATACTATTGCAGCGTATTAAGTTCATTCATTAACAATGGTTTTCGGGTCGTTCAGCGGGTGGATGGGGCAAGGGTTTTTTGAATTTTTCTATCCACCAAGACGCTGCGAACTGAGCCAGCGTCCGCGATACTATGTGAGTACATTGACTGTAAAATTTTTGTGGGCATCATTTAGGCAAAGCGTCTAAGTAGATCTATGCGAAAACCACGAGTTTATGCATTGAAGCAAGATCACTTCAGTGTTGTGTGTAGTATAACACAATGAACTGTATGTTTTGAATTGAATGGTATGCAGTGCTTGTAGTTTATAGTAAAACGTTTGAGTTTTAGTTGTGTCGCTGTAAATTTAACGTGGAAGCTCTGTAGTTGCACTGTTATAAAATAAAACCATTAGATTCATAGTAGCGATGGAATTTTGCCTTTTGAAAGAAAGTAAATATTATTCCATTGATTGTTAAATATTGATTGTAAATCTTTTGATTGTTATATATTGATTATTTAATCGATTTTGTGGATTAGCAAAGGAAGCACTGCTTCCTTTGCGTACATCGACGAGCCGCCCCTGACTCTTATATTAGAGCTGGAAGTTTGGGTTGTATCCCATATATTTCCAGCACCTAGACCTGAATCAAAGTTCTGGTCAATAGGGTCAAAAGTCTATTTGAGATCCACGTAGATTGCAATCTATCTGATACATTATTTGTGTATTTAGTGCTTATTATTTATGTAATGCTACTTCTTATCGTAATGTAATAAAAGTTCTATTTACAGATAACTCATCCATACAAGTCGGTCATTTATTGTTTTTATGCGTGGATGGCAGCTCATCAACCAACGTCCAATGTCTTGAACTATTTTCTGCTCAAGTTTCAATTTTCCTTGACAAAAATTGTTATTTTCTTCATTTATCACTTGATTCGATTCTTTCTTTAGGTCTGCATAGTTACATCTCTCAGGCTCACAATAAGGGAAAAGGTCTGAAATATATCTTTTATAGCTTTCCGCTTCCACTTTGGTAGTCAATTGATTCAGAACTACTATCGTGATCCAATGAATGGTGGTGAGTTTTGCATATTTTCCTTAAAGTTTTTTTTTATGAACTACTGACGTTATTGCCATAAGTTATTCCTTGATATAAATTCGAATGTTGATTTTTGGAGCTTTTCCGTGTTGATTTAACTCGATTATTACAAGTAATGTTGTCGAAATAAGCATGGAGGTAGATGTTGGTGTTTAATTATTAGCTTTAGTATCTCTTACTTCGATTAATTTACTATACTGTTTTCTAGAATTTACTCCAAATAGAATTTATCGAAATGGCTCAGAAAAAGGATATTGGGAGTAAGTTCCTCTGCTACATATAGTGGTGTATTCGTCAGACAACACTCTCGTCTTGTTTTGTCTTTTTAAGCTATACCTTTGAAAGTAAAATTAATTTTATGTTGGAAAGCATGCTAATGATGTTTTATGCGCATAATATAAAAAATAGCTTTAATAGCAGTAAGAAATTTAGGGCTGTTTGTCACTCAGACAGTGTCCAGCATTAGTTTAAAAGAAGACAAGGGGGTAAAATATGATGAAAATTACATACAGGCGAAATATTTTAAATTAATAATTTGTAAAGAAAATATATTGTCGGTCTTTTGATAAATGTGACAAAAAGTTTTTATCAAAGATTAGATAAGTGATTCCAATATTGCCGTAATATGTTTGGCGTAATATGTTTAACGTAATATGTTTGGTATTACTAATGTTGTTGATGAGAGAAAATGATGATGATTTATTGATGAGACCATATGAATTTCGATCTAAGATGTGGCTCAATAATATTTATTTATTTTCAAACCAAACAAGGTGTGCAAAAAAAAAAATTACAAATTTTCTTGTTTTCCTTAAGCGAAACTAAAATTAGATAAGTCCATGCCCCCAGATGTTTGTCTGGTTGTCTATTTGAGATGGGTGCATTAAAATAGGTACTTTTTTAGGTATTTAATGCTTTGAATGAAACACTTTTGAAACTGCATTTGGCAAAAAGATGGGGAATAGAAGAGAATATTATTAAATATTTCTAGATAAACAATGTGATGCCGGAAACCAAAATTCATTGAGCAGGCAGGGGTGTGCACCTAGTCCGTTTGACAGGATTATTGAAAGTTATATTATTTGAAAGATATTCAACGTTAATCGAGCCCATAATCACATCAAAAACAAAACTTGAGTATAATACCGTTCTCCTTGAAGAAAGTGTCGCCAGGTTTAGGAGACATAGTCTGTAACTGTAAGATAGTGGACTTTTAAAATCGTGTAGTTTGTTTTAATCTCTCAAGGTAAAAGAAACAAACTGCTTTTGGAAGTATTCCAGTCTATCGCTAACAATATTGAAAATAGGATTCCAGAACATGCAACCATATTCGAGTAATGGGCGAACTAAATATATTATGGATATTTTGTAAACTAGAAGCTTTTGAATTGATTTGCACATTTCTTTTTAAAGCCTAGCTGCTTCTTGGCTCTTGGAAGAACTTTGGATAGAACTCCACTTGATACACCCCAGTCAGAAAATTTTACCACCAGAGGGTCAATAGGTGGTAGCAGGGGCCAAAAATTGAAGAAAATAAAAAAAAAATAAAAGACAACGAACTTAAGAAAAACAAACAAACGAAAAACACAACTAACGACCATTGCTCGAGCGATAAAAGTTTTGATTGAGGAAAATTTGATCTAAGTTTCGATTGAATAGCGTGATATATTTTCAGATTGTCCGCATAAAAAAGGTGCGTAGTGTCAGAAAGCACCTCCGAGAATTCCGAAACAAAATTTTTGAATAGAAGCGGTCCTAGGTTGCTGCCTTTTGGTATTCCAGAGGAGACGGATATTTTTTTTTGGAGAGAAAGCCTTGAAATTTTACAGGCTGTGTTCGACTACGAAGTTACCAATCAAACCTATTTAGCAAGATTCCGAAAATACCAAGTTTTTGAAGCTTATGTTTCAAAACTCGTTGAAAGTTTTTGATAAGATATGTGTATATTAGACTTGGGTAACGCAGCGCTGCGCCGCGCAATTGCATTGAAGCACTAGCCATGATACCACTGCGCTGATACCGATTGTCGGTATCAGTAGCGCAGTAACGCACTTCGGTATTAGTAGCTCAGTAACGCACTTCGGTATCAATGGTGTTGGCGCTGCCACTTTGCAATGCCAACACCGTTTGGCTTGGCGCTATGCTACGGCGCGGCGCAAAGATATGAGTTGAGTGTACTTACCTCAAGTCTGTTTGATGCAAAGCAATATTCCGACGCGTACGCACGTTTAGAAAGATACCTGAATGGGTACATACTATAGCCTGGGTATTTTAGGGTATTTTATATCGGAAAATTACTAAGTTCAAATGTGGGTTGCTCTCGTCCCATACAAGCTTTTTCAATCATTCTTTTTTGAGTGAATCATAGCGTCATGGTATCAGCGCAATGCTACCAGCGCCGTATGTGAGTCCGAGAAACGCAGTGAGTATCACACATAGGCGAATGAGATCATGGTATCATAGCGCAATGGTATCAGCGCAGTGCGCTGATAACACTGCTGGCGCCGGTATCAGTGTATCAACGCTTCAAAATTTGCTGCGTTACCCATGTCTAGTGTATATAGTATGGATTTGAGACCATTTTTCCTTATGGCCAAGCACCTTTGAGATCATTGTTATAAGGCTCATGGAAGTTGACCAGTCTTTTCTGAAGCCATGTTGCTGTCCTTCAGGAGGAGTGGATCAATAACAAGTGTAAGTTTATACAAAACAGCTTTTACAAATGATCAGGTATAGCTGACAAAATGGTGATGCCTCTATAATTTTCAACGGCACTCTATTGACACTTTCAAAACCCTACTACCTGGTGTAGTTGTTTGTTACTTAAAACTATAAAAACTATATTATATCAAATTATATGGATAAATAAGTAAATAAATAACAAAGCTTAATCATAGTCTCACCGAACTTCACAAACAAACTTTACATTCATGATGCGCTTGGCATAAAGGTTGATTTTCAGGAAACAATCCTTATCTTTTTTTTCACTTCCAACACTTCCACTATCTTTTGAAGAAGTGTAACAGAAAATATTATTCCTGAATTTTTTTTTTCTTTTCAGTGAGATTGCTATAAAGGAGTTAAAAGTTAAATAATTTATATTAATTCCTAATAATTTTTGAGAACCATATATGCGCTCTTTTACATTTAGTTTCTCCACGCGTCGTCCTTTCAAAGTGAATGAAACAAAAAAAAATGTTATCTTTGTATTATTATTATTAAACAAATCTTAAATATAACAGCAGTCGTAAAAAATATTCATGGGCTGAAAGTAATCAACATTAATATTAAAAATAAATAACTGATTCATTTGTAACTAGTAATCTCGTGATTAAATTAGATTAGATTTTAAAAAATGCTTATCCAATCCGATAATCAACGATGGTAATCGTCGGTATAGTTAAACGTCCGTTACAGTGTTAGTTCAAGCTCATAAGCACTGGGGTCGCTTGAATGCAATGTTCTAAAATGTCTCAGTCCTGGTGTATCTGGCTTCTTCACCACAACATCTTGCTCTTGAATTCTAATCGGAGCGTAATTACTTCCTGTCTCCTTATCCGCTTTCTGCAAGTTCTCCAAATATTCCTTTTCGATTTTCTCATCTTCTTTTGCCTTCAAAAATTGCTGATACTTTCCTTTCGCTTCCGGGTTCGGGTCGTTCAGCAATTGCAACTCAATTTTTTCATCTTCTTCCTTGTGTAGGTCCTCCAGATACTGTTCAATTTGTTTTTGCGATGCAGATTCTAGAAAAGCCTTTTGGAGATAAAATTCGAGGTCTCCTTTGAAATTGTTTGGATTTGGGTTCGTTACGTCGATAGCCAGGTCTGTATTGAAGTTGGGATGAATGGGTTTATAGAACTGACCGCCGTATCTTTCAAATACTGCAGGACGTTTCGAAAATAAGTTGTTCGATCCATGATTAGATTCACGATACAGGGCATACGACGTGAATTTTGGATTGGGAGTGAACATTGATTTATTTGGCCTGGCCTTTATTGGAAAAACAGGACGACGATATTTGACGTAGGTTCGTACTTTCGGGCTGTAAATTGAGCTGGGCTGAAATGGTTGAAAAAAAATAACAATAATTAAATAAGTAATGTTTGAGTGAAGCTTTAGTGCTTTCATAGAAGCACAAACAAAAAGTTTAGATGAAAACAAGATGTAAGATTGTACCCCCAATGGTGAGATGTATTTGATGCTCCTTCCTGGAAGATTCACAAATTTGTAAACTGATTGACTATCAGACTGCACATTATCTGGGTAAACCTGTTCTTCTTCGTCAATTTGGCCACTTGCGACTGCTGCGAGTATTAACAGCAGTATTTTATTCTGAAATAAATGAAAGAGAGTTGATGATGATACGAGTATTTAGAAAAGGTTTTTATTTGAAAAAGTTTTTTATTTATAAATTGTGCCTGATTTATTTCATGTTATAATATATCTTTTATTTCAATTTACAGTATGAGATGATGCTGAATACAAAAATTTGTAAGACATTTTCTCTCATAAACCTTATAAATTCATTGAAATCAAAAGAAAAATTAAAACTTTTTTTCATATTATAATGCAATAGAAATACATATTTTTCATTGTACACGCAAATGCGGTTCTAATGGCTTGAACTTGGTTAACTATTTCATGTAGGCTAGCTATCCAAAAACAAAAACTAATCTAGCTTTCGCTCTTGGATATTACTTTGCATCTCTTCAGCAAGTTTACAACATTAATCGATGCATGCCTACTGCATATTTTATCCAGGTGAACATAAATTTTTGCGTCAATTTTTTGTGGATTTGTTGCGGATGAACTTGAGACAAAATAGCTTCCAAACTGGGTTACTGACCAGTTAATATTCGATGTGAATACCGGTAGATGCGTTGCCCCGTGAAGATATAGATACTTATGTGAACTACATTTGTAATTTGGAATGCACAGGCTATAGATGCAAATTTCAATGCACGTGTGATTTTATATTATGAGAAACATTGTGTCTACCCTAAATCGAATTATTTAATTCATTTTCTTTAATCATTTATAGCCCACATTTTTTGATTTAGATTTGTGTTATAGTTAGAATCTTAGAGTTTAATAAATGTTTATTCTAAATAGTGATCTAACTTGTAACATTTGAATAGGAAATGTATGTTAAAGTATTGAATTTTTATTACGAACTTTAATTGTGCTTGAAATTGAAGAATAATTATTTGAATATAATACCATCACATGTCATTAATTAAAAAGTAATTCTGTATGATTTGGAATCTATAGTCACGAAATCGTCCGTGAATATATCGTTAATAAATGAAATTTCGGAATAAAAACAAATGAATATTTGATCGGACAAAAATATACAATAGGGGTGGTAATGAATTGAAATAAATATATTGCTTGGATGAAATCTCAGAAATAGGGAAAAACCTCTAAGAATTTTTGAATAATTTTAGCTGGAAACTAAACTTAAACTAATTTTCGGACTGCGCCTGAGCCGAACTTATAAACAGGCCTAGTTTATGTAATACTCAATAGCGTTGTAAACCAACAGCAGGTCCATTTCTATTGTACTCAACTCTTCTGAGATTCACCGATATATACACTTTAGCCAGAGCTGGTTCTGGCCGTATGTTCGCCCGGCGCAGAATGACATTTGGCGCCCTCTATATTGTGATTTTCATTTTTTTCCCCCTCTTTCTCGACTGCGAATTCTCAGCAAGATTTTACTAGTACTTGCTAGAATTTACCTGACCGTTACTCAACATGAAATTTTCATGAAAAAACTAGACATTTGCTCAATCGAGCAAAGCAGCATATAACACTTTTTCCCAAAATTTTTCATCTCAAATATTCGATTTGCAGAAATATTTTTCTTTTCCAAGTTTTGACACTGTAATGCTGTTGTTTTTTTCTAATATTTATAAAGAAATCAAATTATTCGTTCATTCAAACAAACAAAAATAAGCTCTAAATATACATATATTAAAGACATAAATTATATGGGAAACTTAGATTTTTATCCGATAATGGCAAGAGTGAAATTCGCTGTGCTTATCCACTCTCAATCACTTTAATACACAAAAACTACACATTCTGTGGAGTGAAATTTTAGTTTTCTGAGAAGTCTTTATTTTATTTAGTTGAAAGCACAGTGCAGCAAGCTTTAATTTTCGCAAAGTCTTTAACTAACCAATCACTATTTAATTCGAAGACAAGACCATTTTCTATAAATAGAATTGCCAAATTTACTAATCTTTCTTGCGTCATCGTAGATCTCAAATAATTCTTTAAATTTTTTAATTTTGAAAAAAGATCGTTCTCCCGCTGTAACTGTAAAGAATAAAGTCAACATTATTTTCAGAGATCTTCAATATATCTACTGAAAATGAATTCAAGGATATCATTGGGAGAATCGTGTTCCTTAGTTAGAGTTGAACATATGGAAATTTCCTCCTAAAATTCCCATCGTTTAAATCTGAATATCCATTATTATGTGTCAACGCTTCTTCAAGATTTGAGCAAGGCTGAAGTGTGATTTCATTTCCCCATCTGATACACACAGCTTAATATTTCATTATAGTTTTATAATTGCTCAAATTGTTATAGTTTTATAAAATAGTTTTATAATTGCTCTAATCCAAAGCATCGACATAAAATTATCAATTAAACCTTTCTTGAGGGTGTCCATTAGGCGCATCTTTTGCTTTTGTATCAAGTATTATTTGCGAGTTTCTTTATTTTGGATCCGCCTCAAATAATCTCCTAAAACTGAAATGAGTCCCGCAACAGCTCCTACTAACTTGAGAAAATGGCTATTATCAGGCCCATATAACGCATCTAGGTCTCCTCTAAACGCTAAAGATTGCAAGGCTAGAAATTGCACGAGAGTTAATAAACGTTTTAGAACATTTTTCCAGTGCTGTTTCCTTTGATATTTGATTTTGTAAAAAAACAGTCTATGGTTTTCCCTGTCCTCAATTCTAGCTCTAAGTCCCTCTATTACTTAAAACTCGTCATGTGAACTATGTACAGTAGCTTCATGTTCCTTGATAGTTCGACTTAAATGGCCCCAGTCCCTATAACCTGTACTAGAAAATGAATGACTACTTTTCGAAGTTGAAAATATAGAGCAACAAAAACATTTGCATTAAATATGTACCAGCCATGGCCTAGAAGCTGTCTTGCCATTATTCCAACAATTTTTGGTAGTGCTGTGGACTAAATTTCCTATTTTTAGTGACATTGAATCGAATAAAATCGAATGTTTTAATTTGGACGGGGCCTTTCTGTAGAATAATTGTGATTATTTTCTTTATCAGTGTGGGCCATGAATAAAGATCACCAAGCTCTGATTCAATTGAACATTACACACCTCTCTTGACATCGAAACGGAAGAGCATGGACTAGAATTATTTGGAAGTCTATCATCCCGTTTTGTAGAAAGGGTTCTTCTCCTAATTTCGTAAGGGAAGGGAAACGTTCATCTAAAGGCGCGTACACATACAACCAACGAACGGCAAATGACAGTTTGATCGAATGTTGGTCGTTGGCCTTGGCGTTGGTCCTGCCGTCTACACAGGAACAAATTGGCACCAATAGCTTGGGGCCAAGGCATTGGATGCGGTTCGGGCTGAGTGTCATTGTACACCTAGTGATTGACAGCGATTAAAGTGGGGTTGTAAAGTATAACGCATTTATGGTACTAGAACGCATTTCGACACCGTACACTATATTTGACAACATGCAAAAAACATAGTCTAGCTCAACACACTACTCGGTATTAATGACAGCCAACACGACCATCCGTCCACACTACAACGGGGTCCCAAAGCTAATACATCGCCAACGCTTTGAAGTTACCGCCAGCAGAGCAAACAGCAGCCAAGGCCAAGGCCAAGGTTGACTATTCGTACACACTAAGCGAATCCGAGCCAACGAATGGCTTGGCCGTTGGTCTTGGCCCTATGTGTACGCCGCTTAACACAACATTCGATACGTTTGAAACTCTATTTTAGAATAAATCCACGAATTCTGTGGTTGACTATTTTTACTACTTTTACAAAATAATTTAAGCTTAAAAACAATCAAACTCAAGTCAAAGAACTTTACCATATAATTTAAATTCGCTGCTATTCAAACAATCCATATCAAACGTACTTAAGTTCAGTTTTAAAACTGAAAGTTCCATAATTTATTATATATTAATATACCCACAAACTGAGTAATGATGGTTTTACTTTCTTCACACGAAATGAAGTGGTGAAATGGAGCAATATAGATTTTTGCGCCAGGGCAATTGCTCTTGTGGATTTTTGTGATGAATTTTTTGAAAGTGTGGCAAAAACACAAATAAAGGGGAATGCAGCATACAAGGAAGTAAAGTAATGAGTAGAATGAAGTAATCTAAATTAATTCATAAACATTAATGCTGTGAAGTTGTGAAGCGCGTACTGCATTTTCTGCGCCCCAAACAGCGATCGTGTTTGTATATTTTGCTGTTGGACAGCAAGTGAATTTTATATGAGAATAGGGCTGATTTGAATATTAAAAGGCATTGAACGATCTGTGAGAATAAAGTTCGCAAAAATTAAACAAATAAGATTATAAATTGCCAATTGAATAGAATGGACTTTGAATATTTGCGTATTTCGATATTTTTTATTATGAACTAAAGATGATCGAAATATTTGCGCCCTTTCTCACCTGCTCCGTTGGCTCCAAAGGAAGATCCGGCCCTGACTTTAGCAAATAAGTTTGGAAAATGAATCTCTCGAATTACCCGCGTTAATTGGCTTTAACGTTTTCATTTTTCGTAATTTGGTAGCATTGTAGTGCATCACGATGCCACAGCGTAAAGAGTTAGTTCCTAACCAGCGTGCGGACTCCGTATATGTATACGGTCCAAAACTTCCAGTGAACTAACCTGAGATTGTATTGTTGATCAGCCTGGAAAATTGGAAGAAATCACATGAAACAGAAAGAGGTGCAAGATAAGATTCGACAACTACATACTCAGGCTAGATTTTTCGTTGCTCACATACGACTCCCTCTCGCAAAAAATACCAGCACACTCTCAGGTTGCTTTGACACCTAATGCATTGCGTAAATGGAGGCGCAATTTCAAGGTCGAAGTGTTTTTTTCTGGAAGATGGAAGGAGTTCACCCACTTATCATTCTATACACTTTGACGATGCTTTGCTGAGTTTGATCACGGTCTGTCATTTAGTTTGTTTTCAAGAGTCAAAAACAGAAGTTGGGTTGGGTAGAAATGTTGGAAAAATAGATCGATCAATGAGGTTGTTTCCAAAACAAGAGCATTTGCATGGTACAAAGTGTTCAAAGCGTAGAGCCGTTGATGATTTGCCTGATTTCGCACAGCCTTTATCCTCAAATAATGAAGAAAAGTCAATAAAGTCAAGAAATCAGTGCTCGGTAATCGTCGTTTCAGTCTCAGAGAGCTAGCTCGTGAAGTCAATATCTACGGTGAATTGTCTCGGACTATTCCACATTCATTGAACGCGTCATTACGGGTGATGAAACTTGGTTCTATGAATATGATATGGAAACTAGCCAACACTCATTGGAATGGTGCTTGCTAAACGAGTCAAAACCCCAAATACATTATACACCGTCACAAAGCTATTGTTTTGACCGAATTTTTAAATTAAAATACCACGAATATCATCAGCCACCATATTCACCAGATTTGGCTCTGTGTGAATTTTTCATGTTACCAAAGCTTGAATTGCTGCTTTGAACTACCCGTAAAGACGAAATGGCTAAAAAACCATAATAAAAAATGTATGAATGATTGGATGGTTCGTTGGAAGAAGTATATTACTTCAAATGAAGCCTATTTTCAAGGATGAGTCTCCTTCAAAATAGTTGAAATTATTATAAATCATTATAAATTATGAATAAAATAATTGAAATTATGATTATTATTTAAGAGTAAGATATATCTATTAAACTTTTTTTGAATTTACAGATAGGTTAAAGTTCTTCAAAAGCAAACAAAAGTCAACTGAAGATGTCTTATCATTTTGAAAAGAAATCATCAGTTACAAGCTATAGCTTTGTTTACAATGTGAATTGAATGCCAAGAATGGAAATTTAATTAATTTAGAATTTTAGTAGAAAACTAAGTTATATCTATCAATTTATGGTAGGTCATATTTATTAGTTCATTTTCATGTTCATTTAAAGAGTTTAGACTTTTTCGACCATTCAAAAAGAACGACGAAAGTGAAGAAAATTTATATGAGGTTTCTGTATTATTGTTAAATTTAATAAAGGGACCTGACAATGCGCTAGTGTATTATTACTTGGTTTGGCTATATCTCAGGTGTTTATATTTTTTTTCTCGTATTTCCCTTATTTCTTCCTCGCGAGAAGTCTTACACAAATAATCAAATTTAGAAGTTTCAATTTTATAAATTTTTAAGGTTTATATAAAACAATCTCAAGAATTTTCACTTCTTCCACGTGCAGTGCACTGATATAATGGGAAAATAATCTAATTTTCCAGCTTTATTGATCCCAATTTTTCCGCAGATCTAATTCTGCTTTTTTTTGTTCCTCTACTACTTCCTTGCCTGGGATTGCGCAGATTTTGTAATGAACGGTAAGTCTTTTGGCGGAAAAAACTGAAAAACGTCGTTATGCTGTTGCTCAACATACTTGGAAATTTTGACTACCATATACCCGCAAATGTTAGCTCCTTCGTACAGGTGGTTCATACTCTCTTTGAAAGCGCTTTTTAAAGTTGTTTTTGGAGATTGGTGAAAATTCTCGAACAAATTATATTATAAGTCCTCCAAATCCGGGCCGTCCTCTCGTTTCTTGTACTTTCCGCGGAACTTTTAAGGAGTTGAATCAGATGTTCGATATATTTTTGGAAATTGACTGATTTTTAGGTAAGATCGGGATTGACGTAAGCCAGAAATGTGTAAATCGGGATGTGGCTGTGAGCACGAAATCTTTCAAAGAATTGAGAATAAAAAGCATGTTGTATTTAACTCTTTTAGCCATGCGAACTAATTTTTTTCCCAAAGATTTAATGTCAGAACTGTTACTAGGTCATGATAGTGATATTATTCTCCAACTTACTGTGCCCTCCGTTGCCAATAAAAAGTCAAGTATAAAATATTTATTAAGAAGTCAAATTCTAATGATACTTTTTAGACTTTTAAAAAGTGACAAAAAGCTAAATCTGTCTCTTTACGGAGTCTAGGTTTACACGCATCAACACAGCAAGAGTTGGTGAAAAGTTCTGTGAATAGAAAACTTTAACAGTGGAAACAGACACGTGACTTTAAGAAAAATAGGGTAAAAAATAAGGGTAAGGTATAACGACCAATGCCGAGTCTCAAGTTGAAATTGAGAGTGACTCAACCAAAACGAATTACGCATAAAGCAACGAGAAGAACTCGCTCTATGCTATTGAACTATTCAACATGGCTACAGAAGTCAACATGGTCAACATGGCTAGAGAAGTTTAGACAGTCAGTAGTGTATGCCAATTATGTTAATATTTATAGTTCAAACTTTACTAGAAGCAAAAAGAAGCCTTTCTTAGCTTGGACTAATAAGCCAAGAAAATCGATTCGAAAAAGAAACCAAATTTCTGGTCCAATCCAAGAAGAATGCACTGCAGACAAAATTTAACTTTAAGAAATTACAACCTCAAGAATATCTTTTAGATATATTTATTTACTTCGGTGTCCACCATGAAATAATAAGAAACAAAAACGATGAAATTTGATTGCAAATTATTGTGGTACGCAAGACCTAATACTCGGTCCCAAAATGTTCACAGGAAAATTGGACAATGCGCTATAACAATGAGTTGTATGAAATATATGAAGCGTCTCGTTCTATTGGGGAGCCTGGGAAGTATTCGGAGGATATGACTGATGCATATAGTAGGCTGCTGCTATGAGTCACGACTTGGTGAGCTAGTTCGCAGAATTGACACTATTAGAGGGTGAAAATTAGAGAAACAAATCAAAGAAAAACTGTCGCGCTACAACCCGTTCGTGGTTTTGGGGTAAAGATGGGGTCATAGATACTCCCTTTTTCATAATTGATTTTTTTTTACTCTGTCCCTGGTTTGACTCTGGTACCCACTTAAAGCTAGATCAATATAAAGCTCCGTACGCGGTCTCCCGTGCATACCTGGTCTTAAACCAGGGAGTTAACATTGCTAGAGGGCAGGCTTTAGCTTCTAAGCTAAACGGAGCGAATTCTAGAAACCAAGGAGCGATTTGATATTCAAAGCATTGGTTTTAAATATGTAGCTTTTCAAAGTATTTCAATGTGCTGTGATTATTTGGTCAATGTATGTACGTAAGTGCTTCTTATAAAATCCCTAATAATATTTCCCATTTTTTCTTCATCGAATCTATGCTAGCATTGTCGTTTATCCATAAGCGTTAATATCATCAGAGAACAAATACTAGCCAAATCATCAGTGCGACCATTACGATGGTTTAAATGAGTCAATTAATTTTGCTTTGTATAAACTTTGGTGAATTTCAAATCAGACTTACAACCTATGTTGATTTGTACACCGTATTGTTAACAATGAAAATGTGTATGCTTCTTTTTTGTTTTATTTTTTACTAAATTTCTATGAATGTTGTTGCTTTTTTTGGATAATTTTTGATCATATATAGCTTCTTATACTATATAAATATATTTTTTGCCTGCAAACATTTTCTGTTTCCATTTAATAGCTCTCTAACTTCAGTAGCTTATTTTTAAACTTGAAATTTCAAATTTCATTCCTTTTTGTTTACACTTAGTATTTTATTTATTGTTAAGATAGTAAATACAACGACTGTTTCGAGTCAGTATTCTGGCATTTTCTAAATATTCGACTAATCGTAAGTGTCTGGAATATATTTATAATTTACAATCTATAATTATCTACCAATTTTTTATTTGATTAAATCTCACGTCAAGCCAATAAAAAGAAATCTACAGAGAAGCAACAGCATTTAACTTCGTCCACACTTAGTCTGTTTTTTACATTTGCAAAAAGTCATTCATAACATTATTAACAAATAGTGAAAGTTTGTTGCACTCAAGACACTTAATATCCAACAAATGATAATTGTGTACCTAAAAAAACAGATTGAAATAATACAAAGGAACAAAAGCTGCAAAAAGACAGCAAATATACATATTATATGCAAAATATAAAACTTCCATTCAATCTCTGTGTGTTTGCTTAATTTTTGGAAATACCATCTTAAATTTCAAAGAATTTGTTTGAAAAAAAAAAAATGTTTATGGTAAAAGTATTACGAGATTTTATTTCAAGTCGATTGCATCAAACATAGTTTTTGCATTTTTGATGTTTTTTTTTATTTGTTTTTCCTGAGTTAATCAAAACCATTTAAACTAATTGTGTCATTAAATTTTCATTCATTTGATTTCTTAAACAATCATCAGAGTAAAATATGATATGATGAAGCTAAACGAGGCGTGCAAACATCTTTCAACAAAAAATAGTATTCAACGAAGCATATGAGCAATTCCTTGAATTAGACTACGATAATTCAATAAGCAACTAGATTACTTTCACATAATTTGTTTTATGCTTTTATTCACAAGCAATTTGGATGTTTGAACCACTATTGTTGTCAAACGAAGTCAAGCAATCAAAGGAAATTGCATCTTAGATTTCACTCTCCCTAATTAGTTTGTCCGAAAATTGTAAATAAAAAATTTAAAATTGAAATATTGTTTACAAGCATGAAACTATCATCAGTATTAATTACAAAAACTCATAATTTTTCAGTTGTTTTGACGAATTGAGCTGTTTCTCGTAATGACCAAGTTTGTTTTTCACTGAATCGTACTCTATGATGTTTTGGTTCAATTTCTGGCGAATATTGCTAGCCAATGAAAACCAATTACCGCAAAGATGGTGATTAATTGTTTTCACTGGGATAATTGTTTTCCTTTCGATTAATTGTTTTCACTGGGATGTTTGTTTTTATTTTCCGCATTTGATTATGATTACATTTATATTATTCACATACATACTTGATTGATTTTCACGTAAGTATGAATATGTATACTTTCGCAAACATGCATAAGTAAATATTCATATTTATGGTATTGCCAATTATGTGCAGCCCAAATAATTTGCATATATTAATTCCGAAATTTGATAAAAAATTAGTTTGTTTTATGTCCATCGCTACTTATCATAAATTCAACTTTAAACAAAAAATACACTCACACGCCCAAACACAATTCGTAAGCACCAAATCCATTTATCAATTTTGTGTGATTTAAATGATTTAGAGTCTTCATATAACCTTGTTAAAGAATTTGCATTTCACACTCAAAGTTGATGCAATTAAGAAACAGGTTGAATTCAAACCGGAATAATATATGCAATGTAAAACTGTGCTTTAATTTTCCTGTTCAACAACGATCAACGTGAGAAACAAATAACTAAAACAAAAGACTTAGGCCAGTAACTCTTTGTTTCTTGCAATGGATGTAAGGTGTTCAAGTACATAGTTTCACATTATAAAGCAATCAAGCAGTCTACATTTCATAGCCACACACTGTTTCGCATAGGCAGCGTGGACCGTTAATGTGAATAAAATAGAATTTTATGTGCTTCAGGTCGGAATTGGTGGAATGGCTCATGAAATTTTTTAGAAGGTTTCGCCAAACCGCATTCATTCTACACATTTCTGAACGAAAGGTACAAACCGTTCAAGCATTTGTTAAGATGTTGTGAAACATGACAATCGATTTCTTCCACATTGATAAATTGAAATACGAATGGTGTAAATTGGAGGTAGCAGATTTGCAAGCGTAATTTGAATTTTTAGGGGTTGGTCAAGAAATAAGTATATACTCATAAAAAAATATAATTATTAATGCAAATTTTTAGTTTTTCTTATAAATAAGTGCGTGTTATTTGAATTCAATTGAACGATGATAATAAGATCACTACCAAATTATTGCAATAGTGCTGAATTGAATAGAAAAAAAGTTTATGTTCATTTATACATTTTTAACCTAAGTTAAGTGCTATTAGCAATAAAAAATTACAAATTAGCCGCTATATTATTTTAGCCTCCTGGCTATTGTCATTTCATTTTATGTTCATACATCTTTTAGATTTTTTTAAATCTTACACGCTTTCTACAGTGCCTGGGACCATCTTGGTAATAGCTACTTAAATGCAGTAGGGCTCAATTTAATACAGTTTGCTCTCCAATTGCATTGAATAACACTTTTTATGAGTAAGATTTTCGACAGATATTATGAATGGAATTATGATTTAATATCTTATAAATATGTGGAAATGAAATGTGTTGATATGCATATTTCTTCAAAGTTTTACGACATCATGTTGATGAAGAAATGTGAATTTTTTTAGCTACCAAAAGTCTTTTATGAACGTATAAATTTTCTGTGATAGCATCAGCTTGAAATATTACATTGTTTTAATAAACATACAATATTGACAGACCTCAATTTACATCACTTTGATTATTGCTAAAATACTTGTTTTCT
Organism: Nemotelus pantherinus; assembly: GCA_963978885.1. Classification (NCBI taxonomy): domain Eukaryota; kingdom Metazoa; phylum Arthropoda; class Insecta; order Diptera; family Stratiomyidae; genus Nemotelus; species Nemotelus pantherinus. The sequence goes on along the minus strand of OZ022264.1, from coordinate 235,734,756 downwards.
CATCATGATGCATTGTAATAGTTTAAATGAATCGATTGTGTTTTTCAAAATAATAAAATTTATCGAAAGCAGTTGATAAACACTATTGTTTTGATATAAAAAACAAAAAATAAATGAACTACAGAAATTTTCAAATTTTGCACAATAAAATGAACAGCTTATTTATCCTCATAGCAGAAAGCAAAGAAAAAAAAAATTTACAAAAACTCATAATCAAAAAATTGATTACAAAAGTCAGGTTTGACAACTGTAATAAAAACAAGGATTTGATTAACAGTAATAAGACTGTCCCTTAAAGCAATCGTAATAATTTCATATAAAGTATCCAACTTTTGACCAAAATAAAAACTGGCATTATGTTATTTCTACTAATATTTGCAACTGTGTGGTCGTTAGATTGATTTTTAATAGAAAAAGTCTTTTTTTGGGCTTGCTCTACCACTCTGTCACTACAGTTTTCATATCTGTTGATTTTTTGCCGTTGAAGAAAACACTTGCAACTTATAAAATAATATAAAATATTTTGATCAAGGTTTTATCCAAAAAAAGCGAAGAATATATTGTAACCAATGACAAATACTGAAATCATAGCAGCTTTGAAATGTCTAAAGAAGAATATCTTATGGAATATGTGAAGAGGCTATTATCTTTAGAGCATACAATAAGATATCCCAAAAAACTCGCTAGTTTAGGCCAAATTTGGCGCTAATTTCATTCTAAAAATGACTTATAAACTTAAACAAACATTAACTTGAAACATTGTTTTTGTGCTTGAACGGTGCAAAGTGTATGCACTACTATTTTCAATTTGTATTCTTCATATATGAGAATGTCAAAAGCTAATAGAATTTAGATCGATTGAAACTTTTGAATCATACAATAGGTGCGTTTTTTTGCACTTTTGGGCAGGGTAAGTTAAGGTAAGTTAAGCTCTTTATGACAGAGCTTTAGGTAAGTACATTGAATAAAATAACTTTATTGCGGCAGCGATTGTTGTTGTATTTAATGTACTTACATGAAGCTCTGTCATAAAGAGCTTAACTTACTTTAACTTACCCTGTCCAAGGGTGCGAAAAAACGCACCTAATATAAATAAGAGGTTTTAGGTAGCATTTAGAATAAACAGATAGAAAGTGAAAAACTGAAGAATTAACATTGAAATATCGATATTTGTCAAGAAGGAAAATTGGTCTTTGAATTGCAAAAGCTGGAAAAAATGTATGTGCAGCGATTATAAAGCTAAGTCACTTGGCAGAATCTTTTCAACTAGACCGAAGCCTGAAAGAAAACTTGCCATCAGCACGACAAAAATAAAGATGAATTGCCCCTGGAGCAGATGTCCTAAAAATGGCCGTAAATACCTCTGGTTCGCATTGATGAAGTAGCTTTTGATCCGACCCTGACGGATGCTGGTTGGCCGCTTTGCTAGTTCAACGTGGTTGTTGTGGATCATTGAAAAATGGGGCTTATATGTTTGGGAAAAAACGGGACGCTTCGTGATATTCATCACTCATGAATACATCAGTAGTCACAATATGCACATCGCACAAGGAAAGTGGTTGTATCCGTAAAAAATAAAAAAAAGGTATAAGCTGGCTGTCCGAACCCGCCCGATACGTGAAAAAACAAGTTGCTAGCTAGCTTGGGGGCTCGAAAATACACACAAATACAAAGAAGAGAGAAAATATTGCCATCCGCAGGCAAGACACGAGATGAGGGAGACAATCTCTGGTCTCTGAAGTTATTGCGGTCTCTGGCCTCTGATGATGTTGGGGCCACGCTGTCTACTGACGCTGGCCTAAAACCAATGTTGGAAGCACTTTCTTGAGCGCAAAATCCAATGCTTGTATGAGCAAATCATTGGACCATATCCTCGGGCAAAACTGGAAACCTACTGTTAGAGCACCCATCACGCTTTTTATTCATCGAACTTTTGCTGTAATTCACTGGTAAGTGCTCTATAGACGTTTTCAGAAAACGATTTTTTCCTTAAGTTGGAGTCCCAGAAACAATAGTGTCAGACAATGGCGTTTAGTTCAGGACTCATTCACTGAATTCGTTGATATCGGATTATGGAATGACATATACTTACACTGCACTATACTCTCTGCAGGCAAATGTATCTGAGCAAGTTAATCGTTCAGTTTTCACCACCATCCAGGCTTATTTATATCTATCTCAGAAGAATTGCTAACCTCCTTTTCTTATAAAGAACTACGCTCAAAAAGCGAAAGAAGCTGCCAGATAGGTGATATGCACCTACATTGTTGGCATTGAATCATCAATCAGAACCAACCATCCGAAATCCTTTTCGTCATTCACCCGTTCTTTGACAAACTCTCCTAATATCCCCAATGATATGGATGTGGGTGATACAGCTGCTTCCACTACACATAAAGTGTGCAAACTTTTTGCCTCTTACTTTTCCTCTTTCTCCGCACAACAATGCCCCTTCCTTCGCAAAATCTTCTCCCCACATCTTCTCTTGAATTATATTCGTTTCAAACAAATCCTTTAGAAATTGAACTTCTGATGAACGATATCGATGCCAATACCGGTACTGATTCCGACGGTATTCTAAATATTCTGGCTAAATCTCTTTCATCATCTCTGTGGGTTGCTCAACAAAAGTATATCTTCTAGTTCCGTTCCTTCTCTCTGCAAAATTGCCAATATCTTCCTTATACATAAAGCCGGTGATCGTACATGTATCTCAAACTACCAGATCCATGAGAAATTAGTCTACAAGCATGTCTACTCCTTTATCCAGCCAACCCTAGCTCATGGTTTTGTTTTTGGTTTTGGTATGGACGGTTTTGTCAAGGGTAAATCCACTTTAACCAACCTTCTTTCTTTCACAAATATGGTCGTTTCCGCTCTTGACAAATCATTGGATTCGATTCAAGAGCTCGATCCAAGTCGATTCCTTCAAGGGCTTTGGCTCTGTCAACCATAAACTCCTTCTTCAAAAGCTAAGGAACAATGGCATAGCTGGTCCTCTTCTTTCCTGGTTTAACTCTTATATCTTTGGTGGTACCTGTATTGTAACTCTTAATTATTGCTCTTCAATTCAGGTGTTCAATTCATCTTACATCAAGTGAAATCATCTGACATTACACGCTTTCAAAATTTATCTGACAAGCAATGTTTTGCAACCAACAACTCGATGCCGTGTTTTTTCTTACTTTTTTTTAAAAATTTTAAACCTTGATTTTGTTTCTAATATTTTTATTTTCAATATTCACCTTGATTTTGTTTCTTATTATGTTCCTTCTATATTAAGTAATTGGATTTTTATTTGTTGAATATGTTACTAATAAATAAGTAAGTTGGGACGAGAAACTAGAAAAAATTATCTGTGTTCTCTGAGCTGCACCACATTCCACCATCGGCGCTTCACGATATTTGGCTGTATTTAGCCAACCCATGATTGTTCATGGGAAAATGTATGCCATCCTCTAGCAATTACGGCCACTGAAAAACCCGGACACGCTCTAGCTCTTTCCGACCAACTCACCCTCATTCGGCTATAAGGCCTAGGCTTTTAACGTTCTTTGAACCCGGCAGGTTTCTTATCAGCCAGGAGATATTGTCTTCAGACGTAACTTCCAATAGAGTGACGCAGCCGCGTATCATAATGCAAAAATTTCCTTCAATGTGGGGTTTTGAAGAAAGTCAGTGAAGCGTACTATCACCTCACTGATATGAACAGTCGATACTTGGGTACCTTCCATGCAAAAAACATCACTCACTAATGCAGGGTTTATACAGCTCATTAGTACATGGAACTCACCCTCAAGCACTCTCATTTCAAGCTCAACTCATCTTCAAGCTCTACCCGCCTGCGCCATGCAACCTTTCACTATTAGTTTCTCCTCTGTTGCGCACTTGTTTTACGCTTGTTTCCTGGACATTGGCTGTATAACTTACGCAAGCCATTGAACGCTTATGGGCCATTCAGACAAGCGTCCATGCGTCCACGCGTCCATGCGATCTAGCGTGTTTTGCTTACACGAGTCAATTTGATTTTGTTTATATAGGCGGACCTAAAGCGAAGGAGGTGGAGTATGCTGATTCATGTATAATAGATTTTATAATGATTTCTTTCGCTCAGCGGCATATATGGATGATTCGTTGATGATCGTTTAAATATATGTTTTGTGGATGATTATTTTATTATATGATGATGTGGATAATATTTTTTTTGCATCCTTACGTGCAGGACTATTACGAAAAAATTAAAATGCATACGAATATCTAGAAACAAACAATTTTATATGAAGGTATATATAGTCATATGGATATATATATACAATTGTCTGCTACCAATTTATTTGTTTGGAAGGAAAAAAAAAAAATGTGGAGAAATTGATGAATAGGAATTAGTAATGTTTCAAAATTGATCACAAATATTATTTATTATAATTATATTATAATTATAATTCAAATATTAATTATTATAATTATTATAATTCAAATAATATATGAAAATAAAAAAAAAACCTTCGTTGCAAGCGTGTAATATCCATCCTCTTATCAATCCATCCATCCACTTATCATCTTGAAATGACAAAGAGCGAAAGTAAAACAATTAAGTCAATGGTATATCAATCACCGTATCCGACCACTTTCGCCTTAGTCCCGCCTTCAAAAAACTGGATTTGAGTTGACTTGACTCGTTTAATCTAAAAACGCATGGACGCGTGGACGCATGGACGCTTATCTAAATGGCCCATTATCTGTCGTCTATATCAGAGATCTTGAACACTCATATCTAATCCTACGTTCGTGACTCTCGGAGTCGCAGGCTCTTTTTTTTTTTGTTCACGAATCGAGTTTCGACAATTCTGTCTTATGCAACTTTCTTATTTTGACGGTGAAGGTGCCACAGCCCCTGCCCTTCCAATGGGGGAACCACAATATGTGCAGAGGCGGCATGAAGGTAGCAAAATGTTTTGCTACTGGACACGACCCGAAAGGTTAGGTTAGTTAACATATGTGCTATTACAGTTTGAAATTTTTATACCATATAACTTATTCGTCGTCTCACTTTTCATTTTAGAAATCTGTGGGAAGTAATAGTAATAAAAATTCACTTTATGGCACAAAGTTCATCTTTGCTCTCGCCCCTGGATCCCAAGTTCAAAAGGCAAAGTGAAGAGTAAAACTAATCGTTTCATGCTCGTAAAAATTTAGATTATGCAAATGGACTATCTACTCCTTTCTTTCTCAAAGACCCAAACGGGCTGTAAGCAGGATATGCAGCTTTTCCTACCGCTTATTTAATTTTATTTTACTCATTTACTAAGTAAAGTGTACAATATTAATAAGTATAACAAATAAACAATAAAACAGAAAATAAATTTACAAAGAAAAAAAAATTAAAAAAAAACAAACAATATATTTATAAAGGATATACATTAAGTAGTAACAAAAAAATGGTGGAAGCAAACAAACGAAAATAGAAAGAAAAACAGACATTTTCATCTACATTTGCAAAAGTTTTATGTTAATTGTAGATAGGGCTTTGATAAGGGAGTATTTGAAGGATGGTTTGGAAGCTATGGAACAAATTATTTGCACATTTCCTCGAATAATTTGCATCATCCGTTCATGAACATTCCATGTTAGTTGTCACTTCGCATGATGTGACAAAAATTCTCTGGAGTGTCATCCATTTCGTCTTTAAGTCAACTAGTGCGAAAGGGCTTTTAAAATTTTCTTTGTGTCAATTATCAAATATATTTTAAAAAATTTTCCAATAGCCACATTTGAAACTTTAAAACTCAATCAAATTTACCTTATTTTGATAATTATCAAGCACTTGCTTTCACTTAAATTAATACAAGTGTGAAAATTATTTTTTATGATTTTAATCATACTGCATTCTGTTTTATTTTATCATGTTTTCATTTTTATCGAATTTTTATCGAAACTAGTTTTTCTTACTTCTTCTCATGAATTATCAAATATATTTTTTGAGCAATATTTGTTTTTTCTTACACTTTTCAATACCTTGATTATTTCAAGTGCAATTATATTTTCACTGAACCGCATCCCAATTACAAAAATTGTTAATGATCACCCAACCGCACATTACATTGGTCAATTCCATCATATCTGAGCTTCCTGCGTTTCTTCGTTCGTTTTCGAAGCATATTTGCGATTATAGTTGTTCATGTAATTACAAAATGCGTGCAACATCGCACCACAAGAGCGGGTAGCGTGCCAACAATTGATTGAGGTTGATTGAAAAATGCTTATATCCACTGTGTCTGTACTACATGAATCAATAAATGTCGAATTTCTAGAGTATGTGCAGTGAACTCTAATCGAAAGGTTATTGTTGAAAGTGATGCCTGTTAATTGGAAACGAAACAGATTTGTGCATGTTAATTTGAATATGTGGGCTGGAGAGAAATTTATTTATGTTTGGAGAAATGGCCATGAGACGGGAAAATTGATAAAAAAAATCTGTGGGAAAAGTTTGATCCCATTTAATCATGACGAGGTGAGTCATTACAATAAATGTGTCTTACAAAAGGGTAAGGAATAAAATAATACTTTTTACTTCTACAGATTGTAACTGAGCGAGGTAAGAAAAGAAAATAGGACAAGAAGTGCAATTCTATAGGTTCGAGCGTCATGTGCGACTACAAAGAAGAACAATTTTTGCAGTGGTAGATAAATATTTTCAACGCCTAGATTCAAAGCTAGGATCATTGTTACATAACTACGTCGAGAGTCTGTACAAAAGTAGTCCTTAGTGATGCTTATGAGATTAGAGGTGGCAGGTTTGATGAGCACCTTTTGTTCAGGATCGCGAAAGTGATGGGAAATACAAAAACCGGAAACAGCTCTTTCGAGTGCTTTACTCAAGTAATGCTGGGAAATAGACGATAGTTGGGAGTGGTTCCTGGGCAGTCTGATTTTTTTATGGGTGAAATATACGCGGTTTTTATACATAACGAAAAAGAGCCAAAGAAGAAGCTAAGGTTAAGGGGAATAGGCAAAAGAACACACAGGAACGACGGGTGCGACCTACTTGGCAGGTTCGAGATACCATCATGCCCACAACCAATATTAAAATCAAGATACTCGAGGTTAAATTTTACCTCTCAAATTGCAAACAGAACATTCGAATTTTTGACATTCTATCCACTGACATAATTGCCACATCAGGTGCTCTACAAGGCAGCCACCTTGGTCCCATTCTCTTTGTTATCTATATTAACGACCTGATTACCTTTGCTCCAGCATCCTCCATTTTACTCTACGCTGACGACGCAAAGACTTTTAATATAACAACATCATTTTCTGATTGTACGATCCTGCAACATAATGTGTCAAATTTTTCTAATTGGTGCGCTCTAAACCGACTTTCATTAAATGTTGATAAATGCTCAGTTATCTCTTTCTCTCACAAAACATGTCCCATTAATTTCAATTACTCTTTAAATGACACTCTATTAACCGGTTCTAATAAAGTTTGTGACTTAGGAGTACTATTCAACTCTGCTTCTACTTTTAATGACCACATTGACGCAATAATAATAAAAACCAACTATGCACTTGGCTTCTTAAAAAGACAATCTAAAGAACTCAATGACATTCATATGCCAAAAATCCTGTTCTGCTCTCTAATTTGCCCGATCCTAGAGTATGAGTGCTTGATGTGGTCTCCATTGAGTGAGTCCAAAACAGATTCTTAATTTTCGTTTTTATTAGTCTCCAATTTGTCAATTTGTCAATCATCAAAATTAGTGAAAGGATTTTTTCAATAAGCCTTTGCCTTTGTCGGATGCTAAATATGGTATGTGATTTTATCTGGCATAGCCACTGGCAATGAGTTAGTTCGCAATGTTATAGCTTCTCGAAAAATTTCTAAAGATAAATCGCTACTCATTATAAAAGATACATGATTTGTTTTAGACCATTTTGTGTTAAACCATTTCCAATTTTTTCGAAACTAGTTTGTGAAATACTAATTTATATGATTGATTTAAAATTGGTCTGCGATTTACTAAAAACTGGGGAAAAAGCTCGAAACAAGAAATTAAATTTTAATTTGGGCACAAAATTCTGACTTTTGGTAGCTCTACAGTCGTGGCCACAATTATTTACACAACGTTAATCATGAAGAAAAATTTGAATGAAATCAAAATAACTCCTTCAATTTTATTACAGCAAAATGAAATTTTATTCAGTTATTCATTGCCAAATTCATAGTTACTTGACCAAAGCAAAATGGAAATAAAACATTACAGAACAAAAATAAAAGAAAAAACTAAGTGGCCAAAATTATTTGCACACCCGTCATTACGGCCAAAATTATTTGCAATGGATGGTTTCCGCCTCGTTTTTCCGAAAAATCTGGGAAAAAGGTAAACTAATTGTTAGCCTTAGTAAAAAACGGGTAATTTGTGACCATTACCTAATACTTGGTGTTGCCTCCCTTGGCACGAATAACCGCTTCTAGTCTTGCTGGCATTGAATCAACTAAATTCTGTATAGTTTCGATGGATAGGACCTGCCATGCATTTAAGATGTCTTCCGAGGCTTCAGCTGCCGATTTTCCAATCTTTTGAGGAATTGTTGATTTCATCAAATGCCAGACATGCTCAATGACATTCAAATCCGGGCTTTGTGGAGGCTATTTCATTACTTTTTGCCCAACGTCCGATAAAAACTGTTGAATCCGTTTTGAATTATGGATGGGTGCATTGTTCTGTTGTAGTATAAAATCAGGACCAATCAAATAATCGCCGGGAACAAATGCAACTTCGTTCAATATTTGGAGTTATTCAGACGAATGCTTTTTTGTTGGACAATCAACAATTGGACCAACCCCATTGTAACAAATACAACCCCATACTATTATTTTACCACTATGTGAATGGCGCGTAGGGATACTAACGGCTTGATTTTTCTTTGCTGTGCATTGGAATAGTAGAAATGTCTACCGTACGTTCCGTCCAATGACATAGCACTATCATCTGTCCCCAAAATTTGTCTCCAAAATTCGACTGGCTTATTTCTGTGCTCAAATGCAAACTGCAAGCGAAATTCCCGATTCTTTGGAGAGATGTACGGCTGTTTTCGGATGACATATGCTTTTATTCCTGCCTCGGAAAGTCTTCTCCGAACTGTTGTTCTACTGATTTTGTCATTTCGGTTCTCGTTAATACTATTTATTATGTTATTGATCTTTTCGCGACTATTTCGCTGCATACACCGGCGTATTATAATATCTTCCCTTTTACTTGTTGCCCTCTTTCGACCCCTTCCTACAGCATTTTTAACACTGCCAGTTAAATGTTGTTTTTTTACCTGGTAATAAACGCTCCGCCTGCGACATTTAATTTTTTTGGCAATTTCGTTAGCGGAAATGCCGCTATTAAATTCAGCAACGATTGCCGCCCGCTTTTCGATTGAGAGTTCAACGTTTCTAGGCATTTTCACTGTCACTAACTAGTTTATTACAATGAAATCTAATGTCAACTGATGTCCAACATTTGTTCCAGCTTTATCACTGATCGAAACAAAGTCGATGAATTACCGTTAATTTTCTGGAAAATTTTTCTTATTGCGTGCAAATAATTTTGGCCATAATGACGGGTGTGCAAATAATTTTGGCCAGTTAGTTTTTATTTTTATTTTTGTTCTGTAATGTTTTATTTCAATTTTGCTTTTGTCAAGTAACTATGAATTTGGCAATGGATAACTGAATAAAATTTCATTTTGTTGTAATAAAAATTGATGGAGTTATTTTGATTTCATTCAAATTTTTCTTCATGATTAGCGTTGTGTAAATAATTGTGGCCACGACTGATTTTTCTTTGCTGTGTAGTAATACTATTTATGTTTTTAAGTAATACTATTTATGTTACGGATACAATTTTGTGTTACCTACGAATAAAAAATGCATAACACAGGGGCGGCTCGTCGTTGTACGCAAAGGAAGCAGTGCTTCCTTTGCTAAATATTCGCTATACAAAAAAAATAGCTTAACAATACATATTGAAATTCAAAGCAAATCAATTGATTTTATATGAATTAGCTTCCAACATCAATAAATAAATTTACGAAACTCAAAACACTATTCATCTCACACACGAGATAGTTCTCACAGCCAAAGTGCCTTACAAGTAGTTTTACAGCAACGCGATCAGATATCTTGCGTTTGAGTTAAAACCTCAAGCATCTCGTACCACTGTAAGCCAGAACGCTCAGTTCATTGCAGCGTATTGAAATATGCTACACAGAATACTAAAGTGATCTTGCCTCAATGCACGTACCATGATGTGTGCATACACCCCATTGCAAGCATCACGCAATCGATGGTCGTAAACACTTTGCAATGAATGTTCCCGAATAGCAGCGCGGACGCTGCTCAGCTCACTGCGTCTTCCTGAGTAGAGAAAATCAAAAACCCCTCGCTTATTCAGCCGCTAAATGGCCCAGAAATATTTGTGAATGGACGCAGCACAATTTGTAGCGTACTCTGTTTGGTTTCTATTTCGCTACAGAACTTGAGGCTGGTATGCTTTAGGTGACTGAGTTTAGGATGTTATTTGTATGTATGAATACTGTAATGAATTCGTTGTTTAACATTAGATGTTATTTGTATGTTTCGTTTCTGTAATGGATTTATTACTGAGCTCAAGAGTTTAATATTAAATGTTTCTTCTGATTTGTCTGTTTGTTTGTTTGTGCTGAAAGTGCGTAAGTTAGTATTGGAATGATTAAAAAAAGATAGTGGCTTTTCACTTAAATAGTACAAGAGTATTAACGTTCGGCATACAACGTTAGGTTATTTCAACCCCAAATCTTAAAGACATGAAGCTGATTTTATGGAAGAGGTATGAAAGTATTTTTTTTAAATAAATGCTTTGTGTTTTATTATTGCTTGTTGATACAAAGAATAAAAGAAATATTTGAGCACGTTCTGTTTAATATAGGTATACACAGAATGGATAAAATGCTTAATGTGGTTAATCTAACCCCACCTTGTAAGGGATAGGAATTATTTTCACGTTGTTTGCCGAAGGTTTAATTCATTTTGTCTTGAAAATTGAATTTCACCATAGAACATCTACTGCGGTATATTTTTCTCTTAGACTATTTGAATAGATAAAAGTACTTTATAGATTCGTGGTGACCAGGACCACTAATTTTCAGTTTTTATTTAAAAAAAAAAGTTCTAATATGCAATATCTTGCATTGTAATTTGTAATCTTGCATCATTTAAATATTAATGAGATTGATGGTGATCATAATGAGTAGAAAAGTCACTGAGTCAAACAATTGGAAATTGAATGCAACTTCTGCTGTATTTGCTGCGCTGAAATTTCTACTTGTTTATTCTGGAAAACTATGCAAAAATATATCTGCTTCCCCGAGTCTTAAAGACACGAGCCGCCACTGATAACAAGTTCAATCAAATATATTAACTTGTCATTAGTCAATTTTGTATGATAAATTTTTTACAAATTGTCGCGGAAATTATTCTTTTTTAATATAAATTTTGGCTCTAGCCTTTTGTAATAAGTTCATTCTTTATCTTGATGGGCTTATAATATTAGATGCTGCATTATTTGTTTTAGATTTACGGATATCTAGAAATTAGGATATCAACAAACTGGAATTTTGCACTTTCACCTCATACAATTGAAAAAAGCTTATTTTATTTTAATTACTCAAATTGAAACTGTTTTCAAATTCACCAAAAACCTAGACAAATAAAAATACCTAAACTATCACTAGTTTAATCATGTCCGTTCACTAGCAGTTATCCATCACTATCAACTTTCCTGACAGTGTTACCTACGAATAAAAAATGCATAACAAGTTCAGCAACCTTTCAATCAAATATATTAACTTGGCGCTTCTTCATCATCAAAGATAAATTACAAGAATAACTTTCGTTTATCAGATTTGTTTGATGGCTTTTCTTCACACACGGCTTTGATTGCAGTTGAAAAGCTGTTGAGCGACAATAGCCTGAGTGCGCGAATAGTTTCATTACCATTTCACTCTCATAAACGACGTGATTTTCACGATTTGACATAAATGGCTTGAAAACATGTTTGCATTGGACGAGTGAAATTTCAAGTTCAATACAATAATCGAAGATTTTCATTTGTTTGATTTTTGCGCATGTAGATTAGGTTTCTGTTTTTAGTTATTCCTATATTCTTATTTAATTTGTTCATGCCGCAAATATTGTTTTCCTTGTGCTGGAACAAATGACTTATGACAGTAATGCTGCTTCAAATTATTTGGACAGCAGAAAGTCTTCGCTAAATATGTTGCTTGCTATTTAAATTATTTGGACTTATAGCTTCTGATGACTATTGTCAATATTTCGAAAGTCCAAGAAATTGAAGCTCGGTTAAGCAAATATAAGACATTGTTTTGTATGTCCACAATTCGATACGCCACAGAATTTATAAACTATAACCATAGCTAGCGAGCATAAAATGTGTTCATTCATTTTGCATTATTCATACATAGTTTTGAAAATTTTTACACAAATTATATTTGCTTGCGAACTTTTTTGTGATCGGAAAAAAGATTAATAAAGCGTTTGATGTGTCGGTATCACATAAATTTACTGCCATTAATTTCGTTCATGATTTGAATAGATTTTGATATAACAGCAGGAGACGTCGATTGGATAATCACGTTGATGCATTGCATTTGGAAGGTCATATTATATCGAGCAGTCGTTCAATATATATGTATGTCTATGGTAAAAGTAGCGAATTATATAATATTCAAATCAAAAATTTAGTGCATTTGTGCAATGTTTAAATGTTTCATCTTTTTGCAGTGCATAAACTTTATTTTTTCAAAAGTTTGCAATGTCGAAAAACAAATATAAGAGCAATCTATTTTTTTTTGTTGTTCCGATATAAATTAAGAAACAAAAACACAATACGCTGAAATGTTGATGCTGTCAGATTATGTTGAATAAAATTGATCTGAGGATGTGAAATTTGCTCTGTTAAATTTTTTTTTGGCGGATCAAAATATGCATAAGTTCGAAAATAGTACTCGGTATTTCGAGATAAATTTTTGATTATTACAAAAGTTCTGTACATGAAAAAAAAATATTATTTATTTAATGGATTTGGAATGCCCATTGAGCAATTTCCGCCTTTTAATTTTTACTAATGTTCGAAGAAGAACATTAGTATTAAAATCACTTTGGCCAAAAATTCATATTTCTATATATATATATATATATATATATATATATATATATATATATATATATATATATATATATATATATATATATATATATATATATATATATATATATATATATATATATATATATATATATATATATATATATAAATTTCAGTGAAAAAATCTCAGGAACGCGCCATCCGATTGAACTGAAATTTTTAGGACACATTGGTGTATATGCAGAATAGTGCCAGGTCTCATAAAAAGTTAATAATCTTTAACCCTTTGGCGCCGGCGGCCATTTTAGTGATATTTTTAATATACCTATTATTCCGTACGCAAATAAGTTTTGCAAAAATAAAGTTAACGAAATAAATTTCGAACGTGTTTTACATGTGAATCAGATAATGTTTTGGAATTTTTTAACCCCATGTGTGCGCTGGGTGCATAAAAAGAGAACGGGAAAAATTGAAAATTTTTAAATTGCGATAACTTTTGACAAAGCTATTCAATCATTACGAAATTTTCAGGACATATTAAAATTATTTAGTTGTAAATTCGTGTAGCTTTAAATGAGCGTGCTGGCAACCCTGAAGCTAGGGCAGTCACTGAAAGTGAAAACCTCCAAATTATCGTCTCTCTTGAAAAAATGCCGTTTCTTCAAAAAAAAGCCACTCGTATGTAAATTTCGTGCTTTTTTTACATAGACCAAAAAAAAAAATTTGATATGGTATAACGGGCACGCCTGGTAACCCTTGCCCAATTTACCTATATTTTTAGCCTCAAAAACTTCTGTTCACGGAAACTCACGATCCAATGAGCAGAAGTAATTGAAACTTGCAGACTGTATTGGTCTTAAATAGGACCAGGTCTGATAGAAGTGATTTTGAAATGCGGATGATTCTGTGCCAGTGGTGCCATCTTGAAAAATCACTAAAAAAGATAACTGCTTTTAGCCCTATAAATTCTGATTGAATCGTTCGATTTTGACGAAATTCACACAATAGCTGGACCTTATTTTAAACCACGTTTGGTAGAAATTTGGTTGAAAAATTCGGTTGGAGCTGTCAGCTATGATAATTTTGGTGTCTTAAATTTGAATAAATAAAAATTTGGAAGTGAAAACATTCAAATCATCGAATATCCTAAAGATGTCCGTTTCTTACAATAAAACCAATCTGTATACAAATCTTATGCTTTATCTACACGTTCAAAGTAAAACTTTGGAAATTTCATGTCGGACAAGAACGGTAACCCTTTCCCAGGTAACCTATATTTTTAGCATCAAAAACTTCTGTTCACGGGAATTCACGAATCAATAATCAGATACCATTGAAATTTACATTATGCATTGGACTTAAGTAGAACCAGGTCTGATAGAAGCGATTTTGAATTGTGGGCAACTCTGTGCCAGTGGTGCCATCTTGAAAAATTACAAAGAAAAAAAACTGCTTTTTGCCCTATGAAATGTGAATTAGTAACCAGATTTTCATGAAATTGACACAGTAGCTGCATCTTACTCTAAACTCTGTTTGATAGAAATTTGGTTGAAAAATTCGATTGGTGCTGCCAGCTATGGTAATTTTTGTGTCTTTGGTTTTGAAAATTCTCTCAGGAAAATAAAACTTTTTGCCCGATAACTTCCAGTGCAGTCATGAAATCAATACGAATTTCATACAATTAATGGAACCTATTATAAGCATTATTCAGGCCAAATTTGGTTGAAAAGCTAAGATAGGGTTGCCAGGTATTGTTGGTTTTGTGTTTGTTTGCAATATCTTTATTAAGCAGTTTTATCGTAGAATTTACAATTGGTAATGATATTGTAGTGACAATAAACAGCAAATATTAAGCTTTCGATTATTTGAAAAAACTTGCTGCAGGTAACCCTAAATTTCTTTATACTCCTATAACTTCGAATGTAATATAACAACGTGAAGCAGATGTGATATATTCTTGGCTTTGATACTGGCAAAAGGTTGCCAGCACGAGTCGGTTGTGCTACTTTTGTATCAATAAATGCTTACAGTTAGTATTCATACCGGAAACATTTACAATGAAAATAAATAACCGATGTTTCAATTTCCTAAGTTCTGCAAATTTTTCGGATCGCAGCCCCAAACACCAACTTCAGTTATAGTGCTGCAGGCACTGAGCATTTTCTTCATTGATGTTATATGAGATGCTGCTTTCAAAGTTTGGTGAAATAAGCAACTGATAACGAATATAATTAACAAGTGTTTTTCTTTCATAAACTTTGAAACCCATGCCAGTGGTAATATCTGAAACCTTCTACCATATGAGTTATAATGCATTCTTGAGACCAAAGTAAAACGTGGCATTTGAAACAGTTTGGCCGTAATAAGCAGCGCATGTGGTGGAATATGCACTCAAAACCCGCACGATTCTTCTACTGTTCTTCGAACATTAGTGTTTCTAGCGGTTCAGGTGCGCTAGAGTTTTTTTTCTTTTGTTTATTTTATCGTCAACGAGCTTTTCGGATCACATCCCAACTTCAATTCTTTAGTTTAAATTTAAAACTCAATATCGCGCTAAACAAAAGAAAGGAAGTACCTGAAAGATTTAACAATTCAAAACTTTGTTTAGAAAAGATGAGAAAAATAATAGTTTCTTATTGCAATTTATTGAACTGCTTAAGTAAACAAAATTGGGTAAAACTTAAAATATCTCAGCTACTTCCCTTATTTTCTATTACCAGAATTTGTAGTTTACTTATTTCAAATTATCTTTGATATTCTCTGCGGATAATAATTGTCACTTAAAAATATAAACTTTCAAGAGCTATTGTTGATCCAAAAAATTGTTTTTGCTGTTGCTTTTATATTGTTGCTCTTCCATTTTGTTGAATTACCCAGTTTTATTGGAATTTTTAGATGAAAACAATTTAAGTTTTTTGCCTTGTTAAAAAAAATTCAAAATTTGATTGATTTTCTAGGCGTTTTAGTGAATTTTAATGTACCTGTATATTTCTAGGCAAAAAATTTTGTTTATTATCAACAAGATAGTATTTTGTGCTTGCTTATGATAAAAAAATTGGATACTCTGAGCTCTTTGTGGCCGCTGAATGACTTTTAGTCACGGATTTTTTTTTCAAATTTCGATGTGTTTTAACTTCTGACATAAAGATTAGATTATTGTGAAATTTTCAAGGTAGATTCATGTTGGCTGAAACTATACAGTAGCACCTTATATGATAGTGTGCGCAACCCTGTAGCTTGAAAAAATCTTTTAAATAATTTACTTTCGATGTTTAAATAAAAAGCAAACGATTAATAGGTTTCATTCTTCGTCTACCCTGTCAAATTTAAGTTTTCAAATTAAAGAACGGCTGGTAGAAGTGATTTTGAAATACAGGCAACTTTGCAGTAGTGTCGCCATCTTGAAAAATCTCAAACAGAAAAAGGTCTGTTTTTTGCCCTATAAACTCAACTCCAGTCACAAAATTTTAACGACATTCACACATTGACTGGATTTTACTAGATGGGTTTTATGCAAAGTTTGGTAGAACTTTCGCTGAAAAATTAGGTTGACTTTTGAAAATTTGCTCAGCAAAATAAAGCTTTTTGCCCTTTTACTTCTGGAATCATGAAATCAAAACGAATCTCATACAGAAAATGAACCTTCAGGTAGGCCAAAATTTGATAGGAGTCTGGTTAAAAAATCACGATAGGTTTGCCAGATATAGTGGTCTTTGGATTTTTTTTTATTTCTTAGTTAACAAATGTTACCATTAAATTTTCGAATGTTAATGACCTTGTAGTGGCAAAAAACAGAAAATATTATGATTTTGAAAACTTTTGAAATTCCTAAATTTCTTTTACCTCTATAACTTGCAATACAACCATTCGATCGAAACGAAATTCACAGCGCAGGTTGATTTGGACGTGAAGTAGTAGTGATAGACTTTGATTTGCCATTCTGATCAGTCTGGAGATCAAAGTGGTACATGACCTTTGAAACAGGGTGGCTATAATAAGTACTCAAAAACTGCACGGTTCCTCTACTTTCCTTTCTTTCAAAAATGAATGTTTCTAGCGGTTCCTATGCACTAAAGTTTTTACTTTTTAGGGGGCATTTGTCGTCGTCAGCGTTAGGAGACTCGGTTTTATGCCAGCATTATTTACTTCGATATCCTCTGTATTTCTGCAAAGTTCTAGTGGTGTTATTGTTCTCACCAGAGTCAGATAATTTATTTTGCTACTTTCATCGTCGTGTTGGTTGATTTCACAACATACCTTTCGTTTTTCTCTAATTTACGACCTGCTTTGTACCTTTTTGACTTTTGCTCCAATTTGCGACAGCATAGTTTGATGGGTGAGCTTGATGACGACGGTATCCATCATGCTTATCTCAATTATTCATTTATTTTTTCAACGCTTGATTGAAAAAGTTGCGAAAACGAACGTCTCCTTGTAGTGTATCGTTCACGATGGCCAGTTTAAATGTCCACTAACCTTCACCTGGCTTGACCTACTGGGCCTGGTCAGTCTTGTCAGTTTCATAAACTAGAAAGTGAGACATGGCATTCGACCCCCTCAAAAATAGAAATTATTTGCATCTAACATCAGAATGCCTTGAAAATGGTGGTCCTGTTGACACTACATAGGCTCATTTATTAAATGATAAAACCATTATCAGACATTATTTCCCGATACCGTATTATGAAGCTATTAGTTGTTCAATTTATACTACATGTAAGCTATAAACGCTTTTGCCAATTCTCTATTTATTCTATTAACAAAATTATCGAAGTTTTCAAGCTAAAAACACTGAGGATGTGCTTAAAAATAAATTAAATACTGTTGATCGGATACGATGACTTGCGTACTCAGGAGCTTGCGTATCTATCAAGTCAGATTTTATCTAGCTGAAGAGTAAGATCTATTCGTATAGTTAGACACCATTGAAGACGGTTCTATTAAAGAAGCCCAGTTAAGACGGTGACGTTAATATCTGATACCTTTTAAAATTTTCTAAAGCACAAGTGTAGTAAAAAATTGAATTTCCCACAAATCGCAGTCCAAGCAAATTTTTGATTTCAAGCTTTTATATGGATGCTCTTTATTCGTTAATTATTTTTGATTCCAATTAGGCTATTGAATCTGATATCTAAAGTGTACCAGGCTAGGATGGAGTCTGATGGAGTAGACGGATATCATGGTTTTTTTTGGTAGATTGTCTCTGGTCTATTGTGAGAAGAGTTTAATCTTACAAAATAGTGATATATTCGTTTTTTTCGCATATTTATCAAATTGTTCAAACTGGCTTCATGTAAACTCCAGCACGTGAATGAATCAGCTAGCTAAAATGAATGATGCGCCTCTATTCTGTAGTATTATGTCGGCTATCACCAACTAGTGCCTGTTGTGAGAAAGTTTGATGCAGCTCTTTAAATACAATTGAAGATTCTCAGCACAAAAAAATATGTGGCTAATAATCGTTGTTCAAGCAATAATTTTCCAGCTGTTATTTTTCTAACAACTAGTATTTTCTGCAAATTTGAATGATTCCGTTTGGCACAAAGGCCTTCTATTTAAGTTGATCAAGTTTGGATTCCCAAAAGAGGTAATAAGACTCGCCACAAGCTTTCTTACCAACAGACAATACTATGTCAGCGTTAATGGAGCAGATTCTCTCATAGAGCCTGTGACATCAGGAGTGCCACAAGGTTCTGTCACTGGACCAGTTCTGTATACCATATTCACCGCTGATCTATCTATTCCAGTGGGCCAACCCCAAGTTCAAATCCTCCAATATGCCGATGACACGCTCTTATTCGCGTCGAGCCAAGACCCACTCAAAGCAGCGAAGAGCCTGGAATACGACTTGGTAGAACTAAGTCTTTACTTTGACGAATCGGGCATCAAACCAAACAGCAGTAAGACTCAGCTATGTGTATTTCGCAATCCTTCCAAATATGGGGGATCTCAAACTACCCGCAACAAGGCCAAAAAATTCGCTGTCTCGTTCGGAACATCTAAGATTACTCCTAGTTCATCTCTAAAGTACCTCGGAATCGATTTCTAGGAATTTTTAAAGTTTAATCCCTTTGTGCGGCGAAAAATCAAAGCTGCCAAATTTGCATTGCAACGCATTCGACCTCTTTTCGCCAAAAAGATGGGCATGACCACCAAAGCTAAATCCATTTGCCATCAAACCCTCATCCGACCCACCCTGACTTATGCATCCCCATCCTGGATTACCTGCTCAAAGACTGTCATGGCCGAAGCGGAGATGTTCGAAAGAAGAATCCTCCGCGTCTGCACTGGCAGGTTCTACAACCCGGTAACTAAAAAGTGGCCGAAGAACCTTCTCCTATATCAGGAGTCAGGATTGAAGCCACTTAGGGACCGTGTTGTGGAATTGGCGACACGATTCTACAGACAAACAGACGGACATGAGAACGGACTGATTCGATCACTAGGGCGTACAGGTGGTTCTAATGAGCCATTTATGCGCTCCGCGAAGATAGCAGTGCAGCGGCGGCTCACGGATGCGTTATTCACCTACACAGGCCACCCGACGAACAGAAGGGGTTAGACTTAGGTTAAGATTTAGGTCTAATTAGGATAAGTTAGTTATAATTAGGTATAAGTTAGATCGTATTTTAGTGTAAAGTAGTTTTTAAGAAAATCATTGCTACGGCAATCCCAGCTGCTGTAGAGGCTGGGTAATACAATTAGAGTGTAAGAATATAAAATTTGTGCTGAAAAAAAAACAAAAAAAAAAAACAACCAGAGCCAGCAGGCTAAAATAGTATAGCCGCTAGATTGTAAGTTTTTCTTGTTAATTAAACTTTAAGTTAGGCTAAGAATGTACAGTTAATTTTAAATAAAAATATTTTTCAATTAAATTCAATTCTGCAAATTTGAACTTTTCCCTAGCACATTAAAAGTTTGTGAAATTTGGATTTTTTTGAGATAGAGTATTTCAGGGTCCGGATATCTTAGAAATGTCTTATAAACATTACGATATTTTTATTTCACGTCAATTTTAATGCATCACAGCGGAATTATTCAATTTCAAAGTAGGCTAATAAAAAATTTGAACAAATAAATTTATATTGTCGCCAGTAATTATGAGCGAAACCCATCTATCATCAGCTGCTACAATAAAAATTTACCTATTTGAGGAAACTAGCTCATACCGAATCAAATCAGCAAACTGAGCAAACAGACTTTCATAATAGATAAGCCTCCATAAAAAGTTAAAATGCAATACAACATGTACTAATCATGCAGTGCTTTCAAGGCTACCTTCGTCTTCAAACGTATCAATTAGACGATTCAAATAATCAACACATTCCGTTGAGTAGCTGCGATAATCGGCTTCATTCGACATATTAAACTCATCTGTATTCCTTTTCGCAGCAAGCGAAATCATTTGCCAAAGTGTTTAAAGTGATGACATTCCAATTTCAAAATTCAACACTTCCATCCATCGCTATGTATAAATGTTATACCTATCGATGCAAAAAGTATCGATTGGTTCATTGGCTGGCGGCAAAGGTCATTAGATCTAATTAGCGTTGTAAATGCTACTATCAGTGTCATTAATAACAATCCGGAGTAAGTTCAAATAGTACTGGCATTTTTTGCGGGGCCATCAAATTTGATCAAGTGATTTGTAGTGTGTGCAAAGTGCCACTGCGCCTGACATTCACTCACAGTTGCAGTTTCGGTTCGATAGCACTGAATCAAATTGAAGTGATTAACAAGATGTAGGTTAGTCACTTCAAACATGATACATTGTTGACAATGAAATTCACGCAGACGATGAGTTAAAAGTACTTGCAGAGATCAGCTCTAATTTAAAGTACATAAACATATTTGGTTTGATGGGCAAAACAAAAAGTTTTGTACTACCACGCGTGGTTTATGAATGCCATTTTCAAATAGTCATTAGTTGTATTGAAGATGTACAGTCACGCTTCGATTCTTTCACGCTGAGGTTGAATTTCAAAGTCGGAAGCAGCTGTACGAAAGCCAAACAGCCTAACTTGATTACGTGTCGTAGATGTAACGGAGCGATCGCAGCAATGCGAAAGGTACATAAAACTTGTAAAATATGAGCACGTAAGTAAGGTGGTAACTGGCGAAATATGAAGAAATTTTTAATTCATGTTATTCGTAGTGACTGTGAAATGACCGAAAATACGACCATGCGATAGCATACAATAGTATCATATATAAATGACACCTTGTCAGCTTTAGTTTGAGTTGTTCCAAAAGCTTCCGACGACATTTGGACTGTCAATATTTCGTAATTGACTGCTATTGTTTGAGCTGGATTGTTTAATTTACAGAGTCTTTCGTTTCCTTAAAGATCTGAATATGTATGCATGCTTAATATGTAAATATGTAAATAATAAAAAATTAAAATCTGGATTAAAGTTGATAGGTAAATTTTTATGCATTCTCACTTTTCAAAGCAATGACGAAATAATCTGGTAATGCTATGTTACGATCAGAGTCGATATAAGCTGACAAAGTATTGCATTGCCAATTCGAATACTATGTAAATGACCTACTTATCGACATTATTGATGCCTGAGCCAGACCAGAATTGCTCCATGGCTTGAATACACTTACATTTTCTTTTATTTCAGGAAGTCAAGTGTCTGTCTTTTTTTATTTTTTTTTTAAATCGGAATGATTTGACAGTTTTTGATTTGTGTGAAATGTCTTTTTTTGTAAATAGCTTGATAGGTCAACGGAGAAAAGGTGAAGTCGTAAATTCGTTAAACGTTTGCTTCTCGATCAAATTTTATTGCTCCTATGGCCTTCTGCTTATTCACAGGATTTTATTCATGCCGAAACTTATTTCAGTCGCAATGGCTATGCTAATGAGCACACTAGCCGTATCATATAGGATACGCTCAGCACAATCATAAAGAGCTATGGCATCTGGATAAATGCACTTATTTCATGACATCTGGACAACCCAGCACTTCTTTATTTAAAAAAATAGTGGTATTTAAAAGCTTTCAATTCTCAGTTAGAATCAAAGACTGTTTGTTTCTCAATTTATTTGGTATGACTCTGGAAGAAATTTTATTCCAATTTTTATAAAAATTATGTTTCGTAATATCGACCCAATGAAACCTTCAGCATTTTGGTACACTTACAGTACGTAAAATTTTGAACCATTTGATTTCTCAATGGAATTAAGTAAAACTGAGGATGTACCATTGAGTAAACAGTGAACAACTTATAAAAAAATAACATCGATTAAATAAGGTCTTAAAAGTCTAAAAAAATATAAAACAAAAAAAAATCGTCATATGAAATTAAAAAAAAACACTAGCGCATCAGAACCGCTAGAAAACTGATTTTCAAAGAAATTGTCTTTGAGTGAAAAAAAATGTGGAAAGACGTTAAACACTTTTTTGTAGTATCATGTCAACCATTCCTTATTCAAAGTAACAAAACCCAACTATAATATAGATGATGAAAATGTTAAGTGCTGGCAGTACTTTTCCAACGAACCAGCAATAAGTTTACCATAACAAGTTCAGACTTAAATCAATTTTTCCTTTAAATTTCGTTCTCATTGCAGGATTTCATTCTAAATGATCATTTTCAAAATTCGGAAAATTTAAAAATTGGTTCCTTATTGTTATTGCAAATGCTTTGCATATGAGTATGTAATTTGAAGCATTTGTTGGTGCAATATTTACGAAAATGGCTAATGCTGGTTACCCTGTGTCAGCAGCAGAGCAAAATATATACCAAATCTGCTTCACGTTAAGTTAAACCCACCCTGTGAATTTCGTTTCGATTGAATCACTGTGCTGGAAGTTATACCAGTGAAAAGAATTTTAGGGCTACCACCCTCAAACTTTTCAAATTTTCAAAACGTTAATATTTGCTGTTAATTTTTATTGCAGGATCATTCCCATTTGCAAATCTAATGACATAATCGCTTAGTAAAGAAATTTCAAAAAATTACCAAAATGGTCATAGCTGGCACCCCTTTCATGGTATTTTTACGAAATTCCTACGACATTTGGTTTACATTAAGGTCCATTTACTGCATGAACTTCGTTTTGATTTCATGATTGGACCGGAAGTTATAGGGAAAATAGCTTTATTTTGCTAAGCAAATTCGCAAGATTGACGAGACAAAAATCACCATTGCTGGCAATTCTATTCTAATTTTTCAATCAAATTTTCATCAAATATTGTCTAGAGAAAGGTCTAGAGTATTGTGTGAATTTCGTTTAAATGTGATGGCTGAATCGGAAGTTATAGGCCAAAAAGCAGTTTTATTTTGGTTGCCCGCATTTCAAAATCACTTCTATCAGACCTGGTCTTAGTTAATACCAACATGTCCAGTAAATTTCATTGTGATCGGATTATCCGGTCGTCAGTTCTCGTGAACAGAAGTTTCGAGTGCTGAAAATAGAGGTAATTTGGTAGTGGGTTGCCATTCTTGTGCAAATCGGAATTTTGAAAACTTCAATTTGAAATGATGGACAAAAGTTAAAATTTATCAATGATTTGAAGTTTCTGTCGAAAAGCAAACATTTTTCAGGAGGGTCAATGACTTGAAACATTTTTTTTCAGGAGCCTGCCTTAGCTACAGGGTTACCCGCACTACCTTGGAAAACTATGTGTGTTAAATCTTAGTCAATATGAATACGCTCTGCAATTTGCACGATGATCCAATGTTTTTGTCAGAAGTTATGACAAATCAAAATTTGAAAAAAAGTTCTTGCCTACTTTTAGGCACTCAGTACTCACACACGGCTCAAAATTCCAATTCTTTATCATAGGCACGTTTAAAACATAATAAGTTTTCATTCCCAATACTTTTTTTTTTAACAAAAATTTACACTGCTTGGAAATATAGGAGTACCTGAAAATTCACTAAAATGCCCACCACCACCAAAGTGTTAAAGATATCTAAATTCTAGCAAATCACGGACCTACTCACTATATACATCTATGTTCTCCGAAAATTTCAGCTCATTCGGATCGGCCACTCCAGAGATTATCTCCTTTAATCATTTTGCTGATATATATATATATATATATATATATATATATATATATATATATATATATATATATATATATATATATATATATATATATAGACGAGTTTTCGACGAAACGAGTTTAATACTAAATTTTCTTCGACAATCAGTAAAACCAAGTTGAGGCAAAATAAATATCTACCTATATATACCATATACCTACTTATATATGCCTATATATTAGGGTTGGGACATCGACACCTCAACATCGATGTCCGATGTTTTATACATCGAAATTGTCCGACATCGATGCTAACGATATATCACCAAAATAACATCGATGTATCGATATATCGACGAAAATTAATGTTGTTCCTTTATTAACACTAGTTATTATAATATAATGCAAAAATGAAGTGAAATAATGCCTTTGCTTTATATTTCGCAAGAACAAAAACAAATCAAAAAAAAATTCATGGAAAAAATATTCATAAAATTAATTAATTCAAACTTGATACAATATACAAAGGCTCAAGTCGAAAAATATTGATACATTAAAATTAATTGGACCTCAATATATATATAATACTACAAATAAATAAATAAATAAACTTGCTAAAAAAATAAAGTACAATATAATAAAAATCTTTATAATATAAAATAATCTAAGCTAATCCAAAAGAACTAAAAACTCTACTACATTTCATTGGGCAAGGATGGCAAGAATGCCAATTTATTTACATGGCTCCCTAATAGCCCACTTCGATCACATGTTATAATCAGTGAGGTAGTAGAAATGGAGTGGACATGCCCATAAGATTTACATTGAAGGGGATGGTAGTAATTTGTTGTCTGCTCATT
Source organism: Nemotelus pantherinus (assembly GCA_963978885.1). Taxonomy (NCBI): domain Eukaryota; kingdom Metazoa; phylum Arthropoda; class Insecta; order Diptera; family Stratiomyidae; genus Nemotelus; species Nemotelus pantherinus. Next base: position 235,709,693 of record OZ022264.1, on the reverse strand, counting down.
GTCAAATCGGGCCAAATCCAGGTAGTTCCCCTCCAATTTGACAATGAGAGCGAAATGGCGTAAAGGCAGCTTTAACATGCTTTGTGCGCGAGAGGATTGAAGGGGCTAATAGTGGAAAGTTATACCGTCCGTGTCCAGGGGCTGGTTATAATATCGCCTGCTTTTGAAAACAATCGTTCTGCAAGGACTGTTCGATGTAAATTTAAATTTTCATCTCTTCACTGTCAAATCCAGGTGTTTCCCCTCCAATTTGAAAATCAAGGATATACCTGCTTAAACGTGTTTTTTGCGAGAGAATCGAAGGGGCTAATGGTGGAAAGCTATACCATCGATGTCCACTCCACTTCTACCATCTCACTGCATGAACTCAAAAGACAAGCTGACAACTGAAACTGGAATGACAATGGAATGTACAATGAAATATGGAATAGCTAAATAACGCCAAGGGTGAACAGTAAACATCGAAAGGAAAACATCGATGTCAAAATAATATCGGAAAGTTAACATCGATGTTAAACATCGAGGTGTTTCCGTTCGATACATCGATGTTTTTGAAACATCAATGTCGATGTCCCAAGCCTACTATATATGCCATATTTCCTTTGCATAAGTTTTCAGAAAGGGTCTTTTCTCATTGGTTTTCGAAAACCAATTTTCAACATGTTAAATATCACAGTTAAGCAGTGGCAGCTCGTCAGGGTGGGCCCGGCCCACCAGGCCCACCCTGACGAGCCGCCACTGAGTTAAAGTAAAGTAGATATTTCTTGTTGGTATCCGCGTATACCTTATAATAGTGTTTTTGTGTCGAGCGGGCAGTGGCGGCTCGTCAGAGTGGGCCAGGCGGGCCGGGCCCACCCTGACGAGCCGCCACTGCAGTTAAGTGTTAGTTTATTTTCAGTTGTATATTTAATAATAAAATATAAAGTATCTAGTACAGTTGTGGATGATTTCTATTTTAAGAAACCTTATTGTTGATGCTTTCAATAAATTCATTCATTTAGATAAAGTGATCTTTAAGGACATTTAAGTTGACATTTCAGTCAGCACCCATAGAAGGGTGCTGACTTTTTGGTTGCATAACAAAATTGGATTGGATGATTATTACTGATTGGATGATATTACTGAGCCCTGCCTTTCTTAAATGGCAATCGAACATCGATTCCTTCACCATATCAGCAAGTATTCTCAATCATGATCGTAGTTACATGTACAAGTAAAAGAATCACACGACAACCAACCGATTAATTGCAATTAGTTGCGATTAATTGCAATTAATTGCAATGAAGCTATTCCCGTATGCCGTTTTACTGAAAACTGAAAATTTCCCGTCTTTCATTGAATATGATGAAATTTCAATAGGGTCTGCGCATGGCCTTCATATAGAAGGCCTATCGCAAAAGCAATTAACGTACAAGATGGCGGACCTAAGCTACTTTTCCCAACCAGTCCGCACAGTGAGGTTTTTTTATGGTTATAAAGAAATTCTCGAGATCCACCTACAGGAGATATGAAGAAACTCATATGTCATATTAATCAATGTTTTTTGGGATCTTTCACGAGCAATTTAGATATAAAGTCTTTAACATCAGACCTCAATTCATCGGGACCTTTATCCGAAATATCGTTTGTATATAATAATTTGCAGATTATTATAATTTGAAGATTTTTAAAGTGGAATAAATCCTACCAACTACAATCGGCAATTGTTTACAGTTCACATTGCCGACAGTAAGTGGCAGGTATTCCAAATTGTAAAGTTCTCGCGTAAATAACAAAATAAACACAGCAATTTCACGACACTTATCCGAAATATCTTTTACGCGACAAAAACTTTGAAAGCAGTCTCCGGATAGTAAAAAAATTGACTCTATTCCCTGATTTAACCGAGCAGCACCATTCACATTATTAATTGTAAAAGAAATGTCAAACAATTGTCATCGTGCAATTGCCAACAAATCTCAATAATGGGAGGACTACACAATTTTAAAAAGTAGCTTAATACTTGTCAGATTGCAAGTCGTGATAGGCATTTTATATGAAGGCCATGGTCTGAGCCAGTGAAAAATACTGAAAAGTGTCAAACGGTGTGGTGCGAGTAAATATTTTGAAATGTGCGCGACCAGCATAATATTTTTTGCGTAATGTTTTTATAAAGGTCGAATATTTTTGTGGCGGTAATTTATCACCGCTTAGGATAACTTTATAATCACTATTGCTCTTCCAAAAACTGAAAACTGACACTTTTGGTTATCAATTTTCAGGAAATGCAATGAGAGCGTTCCCGTAATTTTCATGAGTTTTTCCCACAGTTTTCCGCCGTGATCTTTATCGATCTACATTAGGAAGAAGTGATGGCGATGGTGTGTTAGAAGGTTTCCTAGAAGGAACACTCTATAGGGACTTCCCTTCTTCTTCTCTTTTTGAATGTGCTGTTATGCTCGTTACTATTGCTCCCTTATTCTCATTGTTTCCTCAGCATATGTTCCTTGTAATTCTTCAGTTGCGGTTTATGGCAAGTTTTTCAATGAGCTATCTAGCTACCTCAAAAATAGCTTCCCCATTGCACTGCTTTTAATGTACAGAGATTTCAACTTACCGATCCTGATATGAAACCATAACTTTTCTTCTCTAATGTCACCCAACAACATATCTCCGATAGCCGGATCCTTTCCTTCTTTGTGTTCTCTTTCTCAATTTAACACTGTTCCCAATATAAACAACAAAATACTAAATATTGCCCTATCTAATACTCCCTCTTATAATAACAATGTTCATACTACTCCCTACGTCCAAGCTGACTTGAATTCACCCTCCTCTGAAGGTCACTGTGAGACCTTCAGACCAGTAGAGCTCCTATTCAAGCCATGCACTTTAACTATCATAAAGCTGACTTCGCTGGTATGATGTCTAAAATGAACTTGGTTAAAAGGGTTTCCTTTTGCGTGGCCTCATTGTTGCTGAGCTTGTTATGAAATTACACAACTTCCTCTCCCGCCTTAACTCCCGCACCGCTCCTTTTAGTCGTTCTCGCAACCCTAAAGGCACTCCTTGGTTTCGGCGTGATGTGGCGTTTGCCTTTAAAGCTTACGACGCAACTCGAGCAACATTTAGAATTACAGGCTCTTATGATGACTTCCTCGAATTTTCGAAGTTACGTTCTACTGACAAAATTGCCATCAATCAGGCTATCTGCGATTACTTTCCAAGCATTGAGGCCTCTATCTGCTCTAATAAAAAAAAACGCTTGTTGTCTTATTTCCGTTCCCTCAAAAACTCCTATCGTTTTCTCGATTCCATGTTCTATGATAATACTATTGCTCCAATCGACGAGAAATCTGCGACCTTTTCGCGAAATATTTTCCGAAATTTCCCTGGTCTCCATTTTTGCTCCATTATTATTCCGTTTTAATTAATCATCTCCCTTCCTTTGATCGATCTCCCTGCCTCTTGTTTGCTAATGGCTGCAAGATGTTCAGAGGAATTGAATCTTCCGACGATTGCCTCCAAGTCTCCATATGCTTCCGATCTTGGCTATAAGCTGTACTTACGTAACGTTAATCGATCAGATAGATATTCATTCATGTTTTCTCTGCTCTTAACGAGATCTGAAGTTAATTGCGTATCTTCAGAGAACACAACGATCTTAAGCTTCGCCCCTTTCCACTAAAGTTTTCCACAATTTAAATCTCAAATCAAAGATTCAACTCTTAAAGCTTCTTATCATGCTTGATTATTTTTATTATTATTTTTATTATTTTTATTATTTTTATTATTATATTATGTGATGCATTTTTTTAATTCGTTGAGGTTTGAAATATATGTATTTTCAATTTTATGCTATGTTAATTTCCTTAGTTTCTTTCTGGTTGTTTTTAACTATTTCTATAATTGTAATTGGTCACTAGCCTGTTAAAACGGATGATTAACAAATTAATAAATAAACCACATTCGACGAAAGAATATATTAAATTTAATGACATAGGACCGCCAAAAGAGAGGTACCGATAGGTATTACCTTGAATTCGAATGTGATAGCTAGCTTGTTCAGAACATATTGTAAAAAATATTAGAGGAGATTTTTTTTTAAACAGTTTGTCTCGTTTTTGATTCTTGAAAACAACAGTATTACAAATTTATGGAATTGATTGATATAATTTCGTTGGAGTAATTTGTAAGAGCTTAATATCTGCCGAAGACGATTGAAGTTGTTCCAAGCTTCGAAGCTGTAAAATTCAACCTCCTAGTCTAGATCGTCTCAGAGTAACTAAATGAGGCTGGAGTCAGCTGTTTTTGAATATCCTTTATTCTTTTCGACGGTGGAGCTAGTCCTTCGTGTTTTGGATAGTTACCTTACATCAGATGAAATGACACTTCAATATCCTTCATTCACTTGGTACTTTTTATATTATTTTTGGTAGACCTGTTCTCAGCTGACTTTTTAAAATTCCGTTACTCTTTCGCCACCAAAACAATTCAACACGGATCTTTCAACTTTTAAGCGAAAAAAGATTGCTTCAATAATTAAAGCTCAAATTTATGCCCGCGGGATCATTTATTTTTGGGTTTCAAGTTCTATTTATTTTTTATTCTGTTTTCGCAAAACTTTTTAAACTCCAGTTCTCTGCAATCGTGTTTTCAAAGCTGTCGCGATCACGAATACTAGAAAATCCTCCGTTACATTCAGCTTTTTGAATGACAATTCAAGGAATTATTTTAAAAATGTTGGAAAACGGCCAAATTCGTTATTTCAGTTTTATCGAACAAACGCATCAAAAGCTCGTTTAAAGTTTTCTTCGCCATAAAAGCCAGCAGTGTCACTTCGGGTTTGGTAATGAAAAATGCACATTCAAAGAGCTGCTACGATAAAATCTTTCAACTAACATGCTAACACAATAACAAAAAACACATTGACATTTCCTCTTTGAGGTAATCACACATTTTTACATGATTTCTACACACTATATGCTGGAAAACGAGACTCTACTATTAGTTCAGAATGCGATTTTGATCTACAGACCTAAGTCAATGATGTAATTTTGAATTTAAGTTTTGTTGAAGGTAAATGTATTATTCGAACTGAAATGATTCCTTACATGTTTGAAACTTGTCCACGTTACAAGTACGAGCAAAATATGGTTGACTTATGAAAGACTTCAAAGGCTGTCTTAGGCTGATTGTGCCACTTTATATTAACATACATAATTCTGATCAAAATACTGATATCTGGTGTCCCTTTTGTAAAATCGTTTGTTTCATACAGAGTACTCGCTTTTATTTCTAAACTTGGCACATGGCTATATTCGATTTTCCAACGTCTCAACTGAACATTTCTAAATACACCAGTAAACATTGTCCGAGCCAAGTCAGCATCGAATTTCAAAACAAATTTCATCACTCACATCAATTGTAGTACGCATTGCAGAACGATTACATCGTCCGTAGTAAAATCCGATTTTCGTATCTGCACTCAACTTTTATTCGCGTAATTCATTATCTATTCGTTTTGAACAAATGCCAACTACCCAAGTAAATTTGCATGTTTTGAGCACTTCTCGCTTAATTAATTATAATGTGATAACAATATAAGCAGCTTATTGTATTTACGAACTCAACCAATTCAGTTCAAGCACTTGCACAGATGAAAGATGGAAATCCGCACCATTAACGATTTATTTCAGAAAATCGAAAACGGCTAATTGTTGATTGTTATTACATGACATACAGATTCACATAGGAAACATTCAGATTTGCCAAGGTTCACTTACCGCGTAAAATCCCATGACTTTGGATCGATTAAAAATTGCAACAAACAGGGAAAACTTTCTTCGATAACTCTAGCTGGTTTACGTGAATCGCGAAATGATAACCGACGCGAACGGTTTGTTTGAGAACGGTTCAACGTAAAATGGAACTTCTGTAACGATTTGTAGTGTTCCGGTACGCGGTGGTTCGAATTGGAAGACCTTCACCGTTGGCGGCAGACACGTAAAACTGAACACCTAAGATCAGTTGATATGGTTTTATACAGCGTAAACTTTCAAATTGCTTTTCGGTTAACCTGCGATCGGTGCACGGTAGACGGTAGAGTTGTAATGATGGTTATGCTGGCGGTGTTGAGTACGGCATATGACCTGAGGTCCGTATGAATGGCGGAATAGAGTGAAGATATTGCGGCGGAAATCGTGAAGAACCCGTGAAGATGATAGATTGGTGATGGAGGCGATAATCTTTCAAGTTCATAGTAGTCACGCAAACGTTCACAGTTCAGAGTATCATTGACATTGTGCAAATTTTTCGGTAACATTTGTCGCCTGTAGCGATGTACATTTCTTAAAACAATTCAGAAACATAAACGGTATGGTGCATCATACTGGTTGGTTTGAAATGAAGGGTCATTTCGTGTGTCCAAGCCGAATTGAAAATTTTCTTAACCAAGAGAGATTCAAAAATAATAGATCATGATAAAAAAATCTAACATTTGCTTTAGAATCTGGTTTTATTGATATTAGAAAAAACTAAGAAAACTATCTGTAACTATGTCAATATGATGATACTTGGAGCTCATAAACTAATACTACTGGTATAATTATATTTTCTGTGTGATTTTTTTGATTTTAAATTTCTACGTGTATGTAGTAGCACTCGCGAGTTGAAATTTTAGGATATTTACATAGCTACTGTAAATATATTTTTATGTTTTTATTTTAAACACGAGATCTACTGCCGCCTGGAAACCACCCGGATGGTTACGGATGACATCAACTTAAAAATTGAGGCGAAAAGATTTCACTCTGAGAGTATTCTACTCGATGAAAGATAATTTAACGGTTAATGGTTAGAGGTTTGAAAGCACAAGAAATCTCTTAGTAGCGTCTACATGAAAACGATATATATATATATATATATATATATATATATATATATATATATATATATATATATATATATATATATAAAAGAATTAAACTTTATATGATGAGAGCATTTTCAGCCAAATTGTGCACATCCTCACCTAGAGTTGCCAGGTGTCCCGATTTGAGCGGGACGTCCCGATTTTCAGGGGTTGGTGACATGTCCCGATTTACCCTTGATCGGGACGCCAAATGTCCCGATTTCTTATTAGCCTCCTTGATCAATAATTTTTACAGGAGAAACGAATTCATCTGTAAGCTGTTACTACTTAAAAATATTTTTAATTTGTGATTTTTATGTTTTCTCACCAAACTCTGACTAAATAGGCAGCATAAAAGTTTTAAACTTCGCGCGTATCATATTGTTGAGATACAGATATCATTAATTCATGCTGTCTCGTTCTTCCCTTGACATCTCCGACACCATTCCATCACGCTCAGTTTGCCATTTAATTCTCAGGATTGTGAAGCTAAGCCTGATAGTGTTTTGTTTTGCGATTCAAAAATTACTCAACATCTAACACTTGAAAGAACTAAGGCCAGTGCAATTGCAGTGCATAATATTTTAGATCCAACGTCTACTCAAGAGGCGATTGGTGTCCTTCAAAATGGTACGTTTTATAGTGTTGCTGCTGCAGATGGTTCTAATCACGGTGCAATAAAAATGTTTCCACTGTTGATAAGATTTTACAGTCTAGCTACTAGCCTTAAGACATGTGTATTTGATTTTATGAAGGCTCAAATGAAACTTCATTTCCCATATATAATAATTTATTAGCACGATTGAGAGAACGTAGTATTGATAACATATTACCAGTTGTTGTGCATAAAAAGCAAATGTGAATTTTCGCCACTATAATTCAGTGTTCCAATTACCATACAACGATAATAACAATATTATTACAGAGGGATGTCTTGCTCATATTTTGAACAACAGTGTGCAATATGCTTTCATCATCACCATCGGCGCTACAACCGGGATCTGGTCCTGGCTTCCGTCAAATAATTTTTCCATCGGTCCCGATCGCGAGCCGATGTCATCCATTTGGGCACCCCTAAACTCCGAACGTCCTGTTCAACGCCATCCCTCCAACGCAGGCAAGGTCTTCCAAGCTGTTGTCTGCCGTAAAATCTGCCGCAAAGGGTTTTCCGAGCAGGATCTTCTACGATCATTCGAGCTACGTGTCCTGCCCACCGGAGTCCACCGAGCTTTATCTTCGTAATGATATCTGATTCTAGGCAGATAGCGTACAACTCATGGTTGTAGCGTCTCCGGAATCGCCCTTCTTGGGCCAACTATTCTCCGGTTAAGAGGTCAGAGCGCCTTTTGCTGATGATCCAAGTCTCGCAGGTACTGGCAGGATCATGGTGTTGTACAGTAAGAGCTTGATGATCGGGTAGGATTTCGGGATTTGAAGAACCTTGACAGACTGTAGTAGGTTTTGTTGCATTTGAATAACCGCTCGCGTATTTCTTCCTACATGTTGTTATCAGCTGCTACGATTGACCCAAGGTAGTTGAAAGATGACACTACTTCAAATTCATGCTCAACTACCCTGTAAGTTTGACCAACTCTAGGTTTTCTTCCTGCAAATGCTGCCGCCACGTACTTAGTCTTTCCTTCATTTATGTGCAACCCCAGTTTTTGTCCCGCTCGCCCGATCTGGATGAAGGATTCCCGTACAACTAGCTCTGATCTTCCAATTATGTGTATATCATCTGCATAAATCAGCCATCCCCATGTCGGAGTCCATTAAAGATGTTGAACGGAATAAAGACCAACTTTAAGTTTTCGTGTAGTGAATTTTATGATTATGTGATAAATAAACAAAGACTTATTGAAAGCAGTGAAATCTGACGTTAATGAATAAAAAATAACGTAAAGAAATTCTTGCAAATGTTTCCAAAAATTAGAAATTAGGTAAGATGGTTACGATTTGATTTAATTTGTCAAAACAATTACGAGTATGTTTGAGTTTTGTTACATCACAAAGAAGTTTATCCTAACTTAAGGCTAATTTGTTTCGTTTCTTGTACTAAGCAATGGTAAAATGAATGATGATTCACAAAAATCTTTTGTTTCTATTTCGTTATTGTAGCTGTCCCGATTTGAAATCAAAAGTCCCGATTATTTTTACCTTCCGTCCCGAAATATAGCACACTGGACCTGGTAGCACTATCCTCACCGAGAAAAGCTCCTCGAAGAGCAGACAATAGGCGTGTTTTTTTGCTCCTCTATACAGCAGAGAATAGAGTATACGCATTGGAAACAACAACACTCTTGCACCAGTGAATTCACTTGTACGGAAATTCTATTCCTCATTTGTAGTTCACGTGCTGAACTATAGAATGTGCTGATAGAACAAAAGAAAATCTCAGGAGAAGTTGTCTTTTTTGCTGTGAGGTGGCTTTGGGTTTTTAATGGTTATGTTGAATGTTTTGGTAGTTAGGTAATTAGAAAAAGCTCTCATAATGTGTAGAAAGTTAAAAGAAGTAATTTTCTGTTAGTTCTTTTTCTATTTTCTATCGATTGTGGTAGTTTAAACTCGTTATCTTTTCCCTTTATTTTCAGCTGTTTTGTGGTACCACAGCGAATATAGCAGCCCATGTCAGTCTTAGCGAATGCACTGCTGTTTTATGCTAGATCGTTGTTTTTGCGGCATAGTTCTATTTTGCTCTGTATCGGAGCAGAAAAAACACGCCTAATGAACCGTTGTTCAAAAACGAAATTGAAAAGGCAATCGATGACACACTCGCTAACAAGTGTGTAGTAATTCACATGTCAAGGATTCTAGCATAGATGCGAAACGCCAATATGACTTATATAACATAGTACATAGGATATAAGGAAATTGACCGACGAGTGCCATGAAGAGCATCATGAATTGAGAAATTTATCGGACAAATTTCACTGATGGAAATAAACGGAAGCGAAAGGAAAGATATAAATCCAAGATGGAACTTCCAAAGAGACGCACCAGGTAATGCAGTAGGAGACGCGTATGGGCAACTTATTTCGAAACGCTATTGAAGACTATTGAACAGACGAAGTTTGTGACTAACTTATCAATGGGCGCTGACAAACCTCTTCACCCAAGAGGTTCAAGCTACCATGACAAGCCAGATAGCTCGTAAAAAGCCCGTTAAAAAGAAAAATTTTAAAATAAAAAAAAAACTGTTCCATTCAAAGCCATAATAGGCAGGAACCAGATGCATAGTTAATCTATAATTTCTAGCATATTTTGTTTGACCACTAGCCTAAGCATATTTTGTTACGAATATGATTCTTAAAGATGGCTATGGAATGTAGAAGAGGACCAATATGGAGGCAAAAGGCACAAAACAGGAGATTAGAAGTAAGTATTTGTACGAGCAAATAGAAGAATGAACAGAAAATGTAATTTGGCTCTCGTGATGCCATCCATTTATCAAAGATGCAACAGAAGAAGAAAGATATTCACGGCTGATATTGAATAAAAAAAATATAAATTTTAGTATTGAAGCATGAATAATGGACACATGTGAAAATGCCCAAAGATTTTTGACAGATACGTACAATAAAGCCAGCTACCCATGAAGCTTTTTTGGTGATGGTTTGAACATGAATATCAAAGTGAAAGCTGCAAAGAATGACTTGCAAACCTAGAAACACCACACCTTAAAAAATAGGAAGAATTAGTGAAACAGGCTATTGCCCTATAAAAGACGTACTGGTTCAGATCAGTAGACTTAAAAGGCTACATTAGAAACTTGGAGGAGATCAGGCCCATAATGGAAGTGTTGAGCTTTAGCGATTAAATAAAGATCAAACTAGCCTTCGCAAATAGTATCAAGGTCGCAGTTCCATCGTGGAAAAAATGGAAGCATGGTCCACCCCCTTTGTATAACGAGGCGTAAATATGGTATACGGAGAGCTCACAGATGGATTCAAATGCAAAATGCATTTGAAGCAACCATCCATCAAGCAGAACTATCTGTCATACTTAGAGCCACACATGTAATAAAAGTAAAGAACACTAAACGGGCCAGAATTAAGATCCTATTGGCTAGCAATGCGGCTTTCAAGGCTCTCAATCGCGATCACATTAATTCAGCTATACTTTTAGAGGGGAAACAAGCCCTAAATAAAATAGGTACACAAAAAAGCTTGGAGTTAATTAAGATCCCCGGCCATGAGGTTCATTAAAGAAACGAGGAAGCTGATACCAATGCCAAAGAAGGAGGAAAAATCTCCTTAACAGGTCTTGCTCCATAGTGGTTCGTATGAAACCTGTGTATCCTATAGGACATAACGTAGAGTATGCCACTGGTTGCAGTGCTGCAGGCCTTCTATACCCCCTCGATGCAATTAAGTAATCAATCGAGGTATGATCTGATTTCCATGTTTTTCAAATCTATCAAAAAACTTCTAATCGATCTACAAGCATCATTGCTAACATAAACCTATCAAAACAGTTGCCTCTACAGACGATATTGACTTGTAAGCGCCCGCATCCATCTTGGAGCTCCAAGAAAACCTAAGCAGGCCTAATAACATATGAAAACAGGATAAAAAATGTAACGTAAACTTGGAGAAAGCCACCTTCGTGACATAATTTGACAGTATACAGCCGTAGCTTCGTCAACATAGAAAGTTTTAAGTACATCGAGACAAACACATTAAAAGACCGTACAGTCAACGAAAGCAAACATGTTGTATGATACGAAAATAAAAGTTTATTCAGACGGAACAATTTTAAAATATGCATTACAATTATTTCAGCGGCTTTAATGATCTCTAAATCAACAAGTTATTGATGCAACTTAATTCTACAGATTAAAGGTTTAATAGAGAAATAAATTCTGATCATTTTATTTTAATGAGTCAAACTTACAAAGACGCATTTTCGTTCTTCGATAGCGTCCACGTTTGAGTAAGGCATGTAAGTAAGGCATGCGAAATCCTGATATTGCATTATAGAGCCTAATCAATATGGGCAGATTTTCGTATTTATTTTGCTTCAAAACAGTGAATCCCTTTGCATTCATTTGAAAAAATTTATAGTGGAAGTTGCAATAGAAATTGGCCTTTCTGCGACAACGACGTAGTGCTCGTGAGAAAAAAATTTAAGTAATATTTAAATTAATCTATAAATTGTTCATCAGTTACCTCGAGATTGATGCGGAACTTGAATATTTTTGCAGTATAATATTACATTTTTGCTTAAATAAAATGTTTTGAAAGGTCAGAAAATTGAATTAAATAAGCACAGCCCCAGTAACTCAGAGTGAAGCGTAATTGTCGATGAAGAAGGATAAAAAATATTTTTAGATGAGAAACGACTTTTTCGTGGATAAAATGACTAGGTGACTAAAACGTAAATATTCCAACATAAGTGATAATTTATTGCGACAAAATGGATTGTTTTGTTCCCAGGAATTTGCATAGCAAAGAAAAGCTTTAGCGTAAAAGGATAATGTGAAGTAACGGTCTGCAATTCTATGGAAGACGGATTCTAAAACGATTATCTAGGTTACTTGCTGACTTGATTAGCTGCTAATGATTGTAATAAACGACGAAGATTTTTCTCTTAGTGGAGCACTTCAAATGTTAAAGATAGCAGTTAAAATATGACGGAAATATTTAACCTTATTCAGCATCGAAGCTATTAGAAGAATGTCTAGGCATATTATAGACAACATAGAACAATATTTTTTCAGTCACTTTTCGCAGAAACGCACCTTACATGAGCATAAATTCATTTCCTTATAGTTTGAAGTTCTGAATAACAATTCATTCAATCATATTTTGTAAAAAAAAATCATTATAATTTGATTGAAGTCAGCCACAAGATCAGTACTCATTGCCACTTAGATTTCTCAATACTCGTATTCATTCATATAGATATCATTAAAAACTTAAATGAACCGTCTCAAAATTCAACTTCTAGTACGTCCATTCAATCATTTCCGAATAAAAGCGTATAAATCAGCCACTGAGTACCGATATTAAAAGTAATCAAGAGCAGGTGACGCCTATCGCACCGGATTATATCTGAAATCGACCCGACCCGGCCTTGTCGAAAAGTATACAGTACAGATAGTAAATCAACGCCACATATTCCGCTTTAAAAATATTGCAGAATATTCAAAATTACAGCTACTTAGGTAAGGTGATTCCGTTAAGACTTGTAACAAGCCTGGCCTTGAAATTGCCACCAACGTGATGTGGGGTTTAATGTACTGACAGTATCTAAATACGGAAAGTCGCAGGCTACAAATCACCATTCATTACCTAACAATTAGTCCAATTTGAATTGCTAAGAAACTGTGAGAGAGTGAATGTGTCTGAATGTAATGCAAACGGGCTAATAGGGAAAAACGTAGTGATTTAATATACAAATGGCTAACATTTTACGCCTGTTGTCAGTTGGTATTGTAATATTTTTGAAGGCACGGATGCTGTGAGCTTGGAGCTGGTTGGATTCTGTTTTTCCTTTGCTTCGTTGTTGCATTCTTTCGAGCCTCATTATAAGTAATATACTTTGGATACGATGAAATGCTTCAGCGTGATACTGAAAATGTAACGAGACTTGCTAAATCTACATCACTTTAATGTGTGCCACTTTATTAATCGATTCAGACATCAGGCGGTTCGTGCTGGTTTATTAATGATAGATTGATTGAAAAGAGCTATTAGCGATTGTAATTAGATGTGATCTCTTGATTAAATTTTGATTTGCTTTAAGTGTGGCGCTTAGGTGAATTGTTTAGCCGAAATGCATTTGAGTTAGTTTAAAAAATTTAAATTGTGATTAATAACGTTTAGTGGCGTCTCTCCTGTCTATATTTTTTGTGTTCAAGTTTGCTCTCCATAGTTACTGATTAGGTTTTGAGGAAGCAATGATTGTAGTTGTTTTGGATTGTAATTTACTAGTAATTGCAGATGAATGCAACTACAAATTCATTAATTTTCAACCTCATTTTCGATAAATATGTTTTTAAGCGATATAATTTGTTAGAGTACTACACTACACCTAACTTTTCCACAACACGAATTATACTTTCATAAAAAAAAAACCATATAATGCGCAGTCGTCATATGTATAAGAAACCGATAGTCATCAGAAGTATGTAATATGTTTCATTGCTTACCCAAATGAGTTCCTTTTCATACTTCGGCTACACAATTAATAAACTGAGAACAAAAACATTAAAATAAAATTATATTTCATACAAACATATACTTAAAACGTACGTACATAATATATAAAATCCATGCGTACATATATATAATGTATTTTCAATTTTTTTTTGTTGCATGCTTATTTAGAATCAGCCTAAATTTACATTGTATTTACTGGTTTATCACTGCTATCCAGCAAAATGAAACGATCGAATTTTCACGAAAGATTCGAATACGGAATTTGAGTGCCACGTGCTTCATTTAAAAAACCTGTTGTTTTTGTTTGTTTGCGAGTTCATTACAAGCCCCCAGAATGGTAATAATATCATTTCAAGGTCTCGCTCTAAGATCTGAGCTTACGAAAAATTCTTCTAGTTTTTGGACTATGGTTAAAGATTCGTAAACTTTGTTATCTTGATATTTTTTCAATTCGGATTTTCGCTTCTATCGTCAATATGATTGTTGTTTGTATTTAATTTTTTTCGGATGGTTTTCTAACCAAATGGTGAAAAAGTTTTTGTGCCACTAACAAACTTAAAACTCCCTTTACGAAAGCATCTTCAAAATTTCTACCCCTATCATATTTTAAACTCAACGATATCCCTAACTATATCCGCATTTTCGTTTTCCAGTTCTATAATTGCAAGTAATATATTTTATTGAAATTTTACGCACTTTACACTGAATTGAAATGTAACTTACATTTTAGCTGGGCGAATTTTCTGATAATAGTATCAAAATTAATTTTTCGCAACAAATCTGACTTTATGTGTAACATTGAATGACGGAAAATCCTCTCTTGCCTCATCGTAATCCATATTTAATTTTTTAATTATGAGAAAGACCATTCAATAATGAAGTTGAATACCATTAGAATTAGAACTATACGTAGTGCTGTGTCCATGTGTGCTGTGGCCAACAAGTTTTGCATTCTCTGTCCTAGACGAGGAGCCTAATAAAGAGTTCCAATCCCAAACTACATAGGATCGAGTAACCGGTTTTTAGGAAATTGCTGGCATAGCCTCTAGAGTGCAGACAACTCTACCCCGGAGCAAAAAATAAAAGCACTAGAACTTTGAAACCTCTAGGACTTTACGTCGATCAACTCTAGTCTTGCTAGCTGAGGTTGCCTTCCGTATGATTGATAGCTTTGGTTTAGTACTTAGTGGAGTGAGTAACTCTTGACAAATGGGTAGCCACAACCTTCAAATGGTAGGCATCTTGGATATCACAAGCAAAGATAACCCTCGCAATCCTTATTCTGCAGTATAAAACATTAAATAGATTTCACATTAGGACTACTGGCTTCAATAAAACAAAACTCTAGTGCATCAGAACCGCTAGAAAACTGATTTTCAAAGAAATTGCTTTTGAGGGCAGATAGGTCATGTATGACTTTTATCCGATGACTGCGTCAAAGTTCAAAGGGTAGAAATGTTTCATATGTATGAATTCCAAAATTTAGGAAAGTAAAACCCTTGTTACTTATTTTCATTATAGGATGCTTATCATACAACATATTTGTGACAGCATCTCCTATATATGATGAAAATGCTCAGTGCTGGCAACACTTTTCCAACGCAGCAGCCATAAGTCTACCGTAACAGACTCATGCTAAAATGAACCTATCCTTCCAATTTCGTTTTCATATGAGGATTTCGTCGGAAGTTTCAGTGATAAAAGGATGTTTGGGGCTGCCATCCGAAAAATTTCAAAAACTCTGAAAATCTAAACATTGCTTGCTCATTTTTATGACAATTCCTTTGCAAATGAATGTATAATGCAACCGTCTGATGGTGCAATATTTACGAAAATATCTGGTGCTGGCAATTCTGTGTTACTATCACAGCCAAAAATATATCAAAACTGCTTCACGTTAAGTTAATCTCACCCTGTGAATTTCGTTTCGCTTGGATGACGACACTGGAAGTTAGAGGTGAAAAGAATTTTAGGTTTTAAATGTGAAAAAATTATTATGAGAATTATTATCAAGAAATACCAAAAAGCCATGAGTTTTCAACGAAATTGCTATGGAATGTGGCTTACAATAAGGTTCCTTGATTACGTGAAATTCATTTTGATCGCGTGACTGCATCGAAAGTTACAGGGAAAAAGGTGAGCAAATTTACAAGATTTAGGTGACAAAAATTACCATGGCTGGCAGCTCTATCTCTCTATTTCTACCAGATATGGCATAGAGTAAGGTCCAACTAATTTGTGAGTTAAGTTAAAATATGTGGGCAAAAGCGGAAGTTATAGGCTAAAAAGCTGTTTTTTTTCTCAGTCATTTTTTCAAGATGGCACCAATACCACAGGGTTGCGAGCATTTCCAAATCACTTCTATCAGGTGGTCCTAGTTAATACCAACTTGCTCTGTAATTTCATATTTATCGGATTATCCGGTCATCAGTTCACGTGAACAGAAGTTTCGATTGCTGAAAATAGAGGTAATTTGGTGATGGGCTGCCGTTCTTGTACAACGCGGAATTTTGAAAATTTCAATTTGACATGGTTGACAAAGGTTAAACTATATCAAGAATTTGAATTTCTTCCCAAAATTCAAAAAATCTTCAAGAGGGTCGATGATTTGAAGGATTTTTTTTTCATGTGCCTGCCGTAGCTAATGGGTTCTCCGTACAGTCTTGAAAGCTGCATGCGTGTATAGCTTTAGTCAACATCAATATGCTTTGCAAATTTCACGATGACCCAATGTTTTTGTCAGAAGTTAGGACAAATCGAAATTTGTAAAAAAATCCTTACCTACTTTTAGGCACTCATAAGGCTCATAATTTCCAATTTTTTATCATAAACAAGCATAAAACATAATCAGATTGGATTTAAAGAACTTACTTTTAAGAAAAATGTACTGTGTAAATATAGGCGTATCTGAAAATTCACCAAAATGCCCGCCCGAGTACTCAATAGGTAATTGGGTTCTTGTGCGATGTAGAATTTGAGAAATTTCAAGAAAAGGACTAGATTTATCAATCAGTTACTTTTCTTGTCAAAAAAAAAGAAATTTTTTCAAGAGACTTCATTTTACGTGCCTGCTGTAAATACAGGTAGGCCCACACACTCACCACACCGTTAGAGACAATAAAAACTCAATTCAATTAATTTGATGTATTCGTATTCAAAATAGATTATACGCATTGATAATTAGATTGATAGATGTATGGTTTGTTACACTCCAACAAATAATAATATTCGAGGTCATAACTACTTATCGCATTGAACCATCAGACAAAAAGAGTTGATGGATCAAATACGTAATTTTTCTGAATTTTGGCAAAAGCCTTATAAAAGGCATGAAATCGATGTTGTAATTACGTTTTACAATTTCAACTTAAGACCACAATATCTACTTTAACGGCTTTAAAAAAATTAATTGCCCTAATGAGATATTTAGTCGAGTATTGATGTGAGTATATGTATACATAATACAATCATTTTTACCAATCAAAGTAGAAAAAACTGAGAGATAAAATAATTTCAAAATACTGCAATGAAAGTCTGTAGCAGTAGCAACAGTAAGCGTAGTCCCATTTTAAAAATAGTCTAAATTTTGAATTCAAAATACAAAAAATTGCTACCTCCCTCTCATCATGGTAATCACGAATTATCTGTCTACTAGTATCAAATTCAACAATGCATTCACCTGAATGCAAGTAAATATTCGCAAGCTAGTAATTTTGCCTGGCACTAAGATTGATATCAGTAATAACTTCCATGTTATTAAATAATAATAAATTTCCCTCATCATGCACATGAATATTTTCTCCGCTTCATTTGATAATGTTAGCCGCGTCTGAAATTGGTCCATGTAAATGCACTGGCATCCAATGCTTTCTGCAAACTATGAAGAATGAATGGTCTGTAATCAAATGTAATCTAAATCAAAGTAAAAGTATGGTGGCTATATATGGGCAATTCCATGCAATATATCTTATCTGTGCCGGCATTTTGTATATTGTTACTTTTACTTATCGTGCTTAATTTTAAATCGATGAAATTGGTTTTAATAATGTGTGATATTTTATTTGAATGCTACTGAAGAATAGGATTATTAAGGTTAATAACAGTTTGAAATTCGTGAGTTGCGTGTAGAGTGGCCATATGAAATAGCAAAATATTGTAATATGATGGATGTTAACTGAGTTGACACATGCACTCACTGATAGTCAAAAAAATGTTTTACCTGTGCTGCTCTACTAAGCATAAACATTCTATCTACATTTTAGTACTTTTGAGATATTTAATGATTTGTTTTTTGATGTGTACTGGAAATATATGGACAGTGCATTGTTTAATATTGATTTTAACATATTTCCACAAAAGATAGGTTTTTCAAATTTTGAGGAATGATGTGATAGAGTATGCAGTTTTTGAATCCGGTGTTATCTCAAAAAAATGCAGATAGAACGTTTATGCTTAGTAGGGCAGTGTGGGTCTAAAGTATAATGGGCTGTAAATCATATCCATCTTTGGGAAGACCATTCTAATATGCAAGTATTCTTTCTTCTATTCTTTTGCGAATATAAAAGTTGACGTAATTCTGATTGTGTAAATATGATCCTCTATAATTGTTTGAAAGATTTAATTAAAATAAATACAAGGACTTTCTTTTAATGAAAGAAAGTACTGCTGCTGACTAAAAAGTCAACAGCAGTACTTTATTATTATTGCTAAAAGTAAGAATAGTAATGATAGTAATAATTACAAACAGCGATGACGCCTCCATGCGGTGTGGCTCAGTTGATGATAAATTATCTAAAAAATCTTTACACGACTTGACTTGTTATACCCGACTTAGTCTGATACCCTGGTGGGATATATATTTTGGCAGGGCCGGATCTTCCACTGGAGCCAATGGAGCAGCTGCGCCGGGCGCAGGTGAGAAAGGGCGCAAATATTTCGATCATCTTTAGTTTATATATAATGCAAATGTTTTTGCTGCTTTATATTTCCAACTCAGAAAAGTAGTCATTCATTTTCTAGTCCAGGTTATAGGGACTTGGGCCATTTAAGTCGAACTGTCAAGGAACATGAAACTAGTGTAGTTCACATGATGAGTTGTAAGTAATGGAGGGACTTAGAGCTAGAATCGAGGACACAGAAGACCATAAATATTATTTTTACAAAATCAAATATCAAAGGAAACTGAGCACTGGAAAAATGTTCTTAAACGTTTATTAATTCTCGTGCGATTTCTAACCTCGCAATCGGCCTGACAATAGCCATTTTCTCAAGTTAGTAGAAGCTGTTGCGGGATTCAATTCAGTTTTAGGCGAACATTTGAAGCTTACCCAATGTGAAGAAATCCGCTACTAATACTTGATACAAAATCAACATAAGAAGCAAAAGATGCACCTATTTGGGACCCTCAACAAAGGTTTAATTTATAATTTTATTTTGATGCTTTGAGAGAACGCTTTGAACATTAAAAAAAATATAATGAAATATTAAGTTGTGTGTATCAGATGGGGAGGCTTAAAACTAACACTTCAGCATTGCTCAAAGCTTGAAGAAGCGTTGACACATAATGGATATTCAGATTTAAACGGTTTGAATTTCCGGAAAAAATTGTCTTCGAATTAAATAATCATTGCTTAGTAAAAGACTTTACAAAAATTCAAGCTTGCTGCGCTGTGTTTTCAAGTGGATAAAATAAAGACTTCTCAAAAAACTAAAATTTCTCTCCACAGAATTTGTTATCTTTGCAGCAAATTTCACTCTTGCCATTGCCGCATAAAAATCTGATTTTTCCACATAATTTATGTCTTAAATATATATTTAACGCTTATTTTTGTTTGTTTGAATGAACAAATAATTTGATTTTCTTATAAATATTAGAAAAAAAAACAACAGCCAAAAATTGGAGAAGAAAAATGTTTCTGCATATTGAAAACTTGAGACGTGAAAATTTTGAGAAAAAAGTCTTATGCTGCATTGCTCGAATGAGCAAATGTCTGGTTTTTTCATAAAAATTTCATGTTGAGTAACGCTCAGGTAAATACTAGCAAGTACTAGTAAAAACTTGCTACACTGAGAAAACACATGGCGCCAGACGCCATAATTTATAGAGTTCTGGCGCCATGTACATAGTCGATTTAGGGATTGTGATAAAATATGGCGCCACACGCCATAATACATGGCGAAAAGTACATAGGCCTCCACGCCATGTACATGGCGTGGCAGACTATATTACATGGCGTGTAGGACTATACTGTATGGCGTGGAGGACTATACTGTATGGCGTGAAGGACTATACTGTATGGCGTGGAGGACTATACTGTATGGCGTGCAGGACTATACTGTATGGCGTGCAGGACTATACTGTATGGCGTGCAGGACTATACTGTATGGCGTGCAGGACTATACTGTATGGCGTGCAGGACTATAGTGCATGGCGTGGAGGACTATAGTACATGGCGTGGAGGGCTATAAGCATAGCGTCTGCTCCTATGCACTATGGCGTGTGGAACTATGTGAAATCGATTATGTACATGGCGCCAGAAGTCTATAAATTATGACTTCTGGCGCTATGTGTTTTTTCAGTGCATCTGAAGATGCTCCAGTTCACATCCAACAAAACGCCACGAGTCTTCTCAGTTCGATGCTCCGAACTGAAAATTCCCGAGGGATAAATAACTTCAAGAAGCTTGCTGACATTTATACATCTCCTCACACAGCATGGCTGCGAGTTATAATTGTAGTGCCATGAGCCATATTACATGGTTCATGGCACCATGTAATATGGCGTGTGGGGCCATAATTTCTGCGCCATGTAATTATGGCGCTGGGAGCTATACTGCATGACTCAGGGTACTATGTGCATGGCGTGTGGCACCATAAATGCTGCGCCATGTAACATGGCACCACGCGCTATGTAGATTCTGACATTATGGCGCTGGGAGCTATATTGCATGGCTCAGAGTACTATGTACATGGCGTATGGGGCCATAAATAATGCGCTATGTTACATGGCTCTGGGCGCTATGTGGATTTTTTTCAGTGTAATTCGCAATCGTGAAAGAGAGGGCCAAAAAATGAAAATCATAAGATAGAGGGCGCCAAATGTCGTTCTGCGCCGGGCGAAAATATGGCCACAACCGGCCCTGTATTTTGGGTACGACCTGACAACCGAACGAACTATTGTTTCGGGCTGAAGCATATGGCATTCTGTGCCTAATTGCCTCTGTGCGTGATGTCATTCTGCCTTCATTTTATTGAAACCTTGGCAGGTCTTGAAGGTAGTTTAAATTTCGCACAATGTAGGTTTGGCTGATATTATTGCCGATTAGTGCTGATCTGTCTCTGAGCACCAGAACCTATGAAGACTGGGGTCAATCCTCGCTTGGCGTAGTTAATCATAAAAATGATAAGGTGATTACACACGAACGGAAATCTCCGCTTGTTGAACGAACTGGCAAAAAGATAGCCAAATTTAGTCCAGAGGAGATACAAGAGATCATGGCAAATAAAAAATCTCTGGCTACTGGATTTGAAGAAAAATAAGAAGATATCTTTTAAAAAGACTAAGAAAGTATCTATCGCGTCAAAAGGAACTCAATTGTAGGATATGCTGCAAAGTAGTATCCTAAAATGCGGGAGATTAGTAGATGAAAGCAGAAATATTAAAGTTGGAGGCTGCCATGGTTAAATCAGCTCCAGCGAAAACATACGCTGATGTAGTAAGTAAAATTGAGGTAATGAACATCGATTACCTCACATAAGAGGAGCCATTGACGGCAGCTATAAAGTGTGACTTGGGGAAAGAAGGAACTTGTGAAGTGAAGACCTTTTTGTTGCCTCCAAATTCAAGGGAGCAGAAAACGATTGTGTTAAAGCTGGACGAAGTCCCAGTCCTGAAAATCCTCCCAGCTGATAGAGTCAGGTTAGATAATATACAAACAAGTGCGAAGTTTGTTAGAGTTGGTACCTTGTTCCCTGTGCAAAGGTGCTCTGGAGAATCGAAGTGAGCTCATTAATTCGTGAAGCATGATATAAACAGCACGAAACACATCATGGGGACGAGCTCTTACGAGGTGGGCAAGGACGGACTTTACACCAAGAAGATACATTAGGAGAGAAAATGATTGTTCTCTAAGTAAACTTGAAGCATCGCAGAGCAACTGACGCCGTCCTCACGCAGCTTGTTTGCAAAAATAAGACTCACATCGTCCCGATCAGCGATTTCTACAAGACATGGAATTCACCTACTTGGATAGCGAATGCCGCAACGTTTACGATGCCCAGGATTACTGATGCTGTGACTGCCGTTATCGCAACGGCCACATGTAAGTTAAATACAGAAAGATTATTTTCGTCAGCTGTTACTTTTCCCGAATGACTGAGAGCAGGAATTCGGAGATTAGGTCAGTTAATAGAAGGAATTGACTTCATTGCTAGGGCTTTGGAGTGGCATATAATAGAGATGCTAAATATGAGCTCTACGCCAGCATATCGAAAACCCGGCGTTGGCAAATCTTTTCCTAGTGTCACCATGTCATCGAAAAGACTGATGGCCCTCCCGAGTAATTGAAACACAGGAGCGCAAACTCTAGAAAACGCTGAACTGGAACGCAGCCAAGCTAAACAGAAGTGAGATGGTGGTGAGACTGAATGTGAGCCTGGACGGTGAAGCTACATTCATTAGAGCCCCAGTAACTCGTGAAACAGTTGAGGCTACTGCTACTAGAACCATGTGTTACATTCGTAGAGTCAAGCACATTCTTTGTCCCGGCGAAAACCCCTCCGTGAAGGGAGATAAGCCTAATGGTTAAGCTATGAAATCCCTGACTTACCTATTGCCTTGCTGGGCAGGCGTAAGTTATGGTGGGTTAGAAATAAACTATAGACTGCCAAGTTTTCTGCAGCCCACACGCCAGTAAACAAGGATTTGGCGACAAAAAGGAGCAAATGCTGCAAAAGAAAAGAACGTTGCGACATCATGGGGTGAGGGATACAAATTGCAAACCCGCTGACTTGGCTGCATGTGGTTTAGTGCTTCAAAAAACGTGGCAGCCCTTGATCACATCGTTGGCTCACTTTTTTCGTGTACCCACCAAAAATGGATGATCGCATGACAATGTGGGAGGCCTTCCATTTTCACGGACGAGAAATTGACTGCCGCAGTATCTGGAATGAAGAATAGAAAGACCTCGGGGGCTTATAATATATTTTTCAAAGCACTTGAAGTTGTAATAAGTTGTTGTTGTCAGGTGTGGCTCCTGGAGTCATAGAATTCGGTCATTTTACAACTGACACTAGATGAGACAATTCAGCGAGGTGGGCGGACATTTTCTGGCCCTCGAACATTTGTTCGGTATTCCTGACTACTTGTTGGTAAATGTGCCGGACTATCTTAGGTGCAGAACAGAGATCAGTTCTCAGACCTGACTTTTAGAACTTGGACTTCGATGAACTTCAGCGTAGAAGATACCTACATTTCAGCAGTAGTTAGTGTACGGTGTCCAATGATTCGGTTTTGGTAGTATCGGAAGTAATCTCGATAGACCCACTTGCGCAAGAATGCAGAGAAGGATATCTTGCCATACGTTTTCAACGTACGCAAACCCTCCAGCTTTCGCAGCAACACTGGATGGCAAGCAATAAAGTTCGCTTGACTGATAGGTCTTCTAGACTAATAGGGTAACCGTGGCCATGGAGAAGTAAACTTCTACCTGTGCCAATTCTAGACGAAGCTCGGCTATCTCTGAAGATACCTCAGCAGAATGGATATTGAGTACATGATGATGAGCACAATGATGCTCACGATGCATTCTTTGCGTGCAGTCGGTTTGCAAGTTTGGGGAGCAGCCAATAAAAAACAACGATTAGTTTGGTCGCACCGGAGTCGATCGTGGAAACGATGCTGCGTGATGAAGACAACTGGTACACAGTTCCAACATATGCTGAGGAAATACTGCGCGAAAAGTGTGAAGAGGTTTCCTTACCTGTGAGTCGGTAGCCAGGGTAGCTTCCGAAGTAAAAGGGCATGACCGGGTTGAAGTAATGCAAAAGCGGATTCCGACCCGATCTTTTGTGGCCTGTAAATGGATTTTTTGTAGTACGTAAAATTCATACATAGCCCGCGATTTGGGCACCTGAATATCTTTTGATGATTTTTTATGGCAATCCAATACAATAAATCTTAAAACGCATTTTATCATGTAATCCTTCATTTTTATTGTGATAATTTCATTTTTGCCTCAATACAATACAATATAGAAAGTTTCACAATGCTGGTATAATATTATTGACTTTATCTTCGAAATCATTTTCCTTCCATCGGATGTCAAATACATTCTTCGCCAAGGGGATTTTTCTTATGGAATTTCATATTTATTTTTCATACACTATACTATTAAATTCATAAATTATTAATTTTCCATCATACAATTATAATATTTCTTTCGGATATGTAATTTTTATTTTTAATTTAAGAAATTTAATTCACTTTTTACACTTTCGTGCATTTCACAATCATAATAATCGATTATCATTTAAACTGTGATAATGAGAAACAAAACTAAAACAATGAAATTCGTAATGGGACTTAATAATAATAATATGGATAAACAAAACAAAACAAGTTTTTATTGCATACAGATCGAAGAAAAAACGAACAAGTCGATTAGAATTAAATAACAGAAATACTTGCGGTAAGTTCGAATGAGCCAATAACATACTAAGTACGGATAAGCTAAAATTAGTTATATCTATGAGTCGCGTCGGTTCACGATTAAAATAGAATGGAGTTTCTGTTTAGACTACACACTGATAAAATCAGTTTTTATTTACTTGTTTCAAGCTAATTATGGGGATCTTTTCATATCGATATCATACATCCCTATTTACACATTTTCTATTTTACGATAGCTGGAGTCCTTAAATCTAAGCGTATCTACTAGCAATAATTAAAATTTGAAAATTTTAGCGCCTTTATTCCATTAGGTGATCTAGAGTAATATCCATATAATGATGTATGCTTATATTTTAATGTGAAGCGTGTATTTTGATACACAGAGCTAAAAGCCAGGGAGATCGTTAGATTGGTAGTTGCCTCAAACTTTCCTAGGATTCGGAAAAGTCTCCTCGGCTTGGTTAAAAATTCTATTAATATTCTCCGTTTTCGAATAAAACAATCTTTCATTCTCCTTAAGTCTACACGTTTTCGCTTAGAGTTGCAGTGGGGCACGTTAGGCAGTGCTTTTTTTGGATCAGAGTTTATGTACAAACGCCCGAGTGCTGAAGGATAGCTTGTGACTTTTGAATGGTGATTTCGTTTAGATTATTCGCGTTTATTGTATTCGAGGAGATGCCATTTGTTGCTGGAGCGTTCTTATCGTTGGATATTTGGCCACGTATATGCAACATTAAATCTGGCTTGATATCAACATCCTGTCGAGATATTAAACAATAGTTACCGGAATTGTATGTGACAATTGGCTGAGTAGTAATTTGTGGTTGGAAGTAGGTGGGGGCTGTCGCTGACGATGATGCCGTTATTTGTGGTAACTGCAAGATAGTATTTAGGTTAGGTATTGGACTTGATAAGCTGCCACCGAATATACCTGGTGTTGGTGATTGTTGATTATTGTCCCAGAGTTGTTTGTGTAAATGGTAGTCGGCTCCGAGTGCTGTTGCTGTTGTTGCTGCTGCTGCTGTTGCGGAGCGTTAATTATCATGTGGTTGTGAATGACGATTTTGTCCTTGCGATCTGGGAGTTCGGTTATATGGCTGTTCGATGTTGAATTGGTTGTAGTTGAATTTCCACCTACTCTTTCCTGATGTCAATACTGAAACGAAAATTTAGACTTTAGTATGAAATATGTAGGTCGAGATGAGAAATTAAAAGTAAGTGCATTGAGAATGAATGCTATCCTAAAATCAAAATTTAATTGTCTATGTAATAATAACTAAAATAAATTAATCTTTAAATCATCACGATGTTAATCAGCACGATGTTAGCAGGAATTTCATTAATTATCCGCCCTTGAAAATCGGCTATGCATATGGCTAGAATGACGGCTCACTCAGATCTTATTGTATTTTATGTATCTGGATATTGACGATTAAGAATGTGATAATTATTATTCGTACTAAGGTATGAAGTTGTTATAATATATTAAAGCAAACACAATATAATATATTAAAGCAAAGAAAAATATAATATATCGAAGCAAATCATTCATTCATCATCCCGCCGGCAGAGCCAACGGCAACCAAGGCCAATGCCAACCTTATCTCTCCGTCCGCACTCAGCCAATCGGACCAACAATGTGTTGGCCGTTGGCCTTAATCTTATGTGTACGCAGCTTAAGATTTATACACTGTTTAGTTTTTTTTCATGAGAAGCAAACATTTTTCAGAAGACTCGATGATTTGAAGCATTCATCTTTAAGTGCTTGTTTAATTTAGAATTTAGTTTGCAATACGTTTAGTTTTCAGTTTATTTGCTTAGTTTTTTAAGACTAATTTGTTGACATAATTATAAGGGTACCTAAATTATTACTTATATGACCGCCAGCGCGAAAGAGCCAAAGATAATTAAACTTTAATGAGATCTAGACTTATTCTCCGAGGAATGGCTGAAAAAAGTTCTGAGCCGAGGGCACTGGCACTAACGCTAATCTCTTCTCCGTTGAGTCACGGATTGTGAGACATTTAATTTGTATGTAAGCCAAGTTTGATGTAAAAATTTCAATTACACTTTGGGTAATTAAACCGTAAACATCACGATGTCATCGCTACATCGAAATCGAAGTACCGCGCCGTCATAAATTTCCTTGTGAAAATGGCTAAGGAAATATTTGAAGAAATGCCTGATGTTTATGAAGAATCTGAACCTCCTTTTGACACAGTCAAACGTTGGACACGTTTGCTCGAATAAAGTCAAAAATCACTGGAAGACGATCTCCGCCCAGAATTCCCGAGCACGGCAGTCACGGACGAAAACATCGCTAAAGTCAAGAAATTGGTATTGCATGATGGTAGAATAAAAATGTGATAGATTGATGAGGAGTGAAAAATGTCAAAACTGCTCAAGCAGCGGCGAGTTCAATCGTCATAGGAGCTTTTAAACCTTTGTAAGGACAATGTGGAAGAAATTTGTACCTGCATTGTGGATGAAGCGTGGATTTGACAGTATGATCCTGAATCGAAACAATTTTCTATGAAATAGATTGAAAAATGAGAAAAGCCGCCAAAAAAGTTTAAATTGGTGAATTCGGCTACCAAGTTAACGGCCACCATTTTTCGGAACTCTGAAAGAATTTTATGTATTGATTATTTATTGAAAAATAGTACAATGAACGCCAAAGGATTTTTAAAAAAAAGTACGCCAATTGTTTATAGAGAAAAAAAGAAGCAAACTTGGTAAACGAATTTTGTTTCTCGAAGACAACGCACTTGTTCACACAATATGACTTTCGAAGCTAGCTTTAATATTTGTATTTAGTCTTCACCCTACACTTGTCAAGTTTTTATGTAGATTTTTCCCTTCAAGTTGTAATAAATAGACCCTCTAATACCGGCATACTATAAGGTACTGTTTCTTGTCCAACTCTTTTCCTTCTATTTATGAATTATCTCCTTTCCTTCATTTTCAATCAGATTTATAATTTTACTGCATCCTTGATTTCGCGTACTCTTTTGGTATAGGGGCCGTATCTTGCGAGAACTCTACTAGTGCTAACAGAGATCGATATTTACTTCGTTAAAAGTGGTCTTATTAAACATAACTGCTTGGGGTTCAGTGAAAGCTCAATGCTGTCTTTTGCCATTAATGTCTTACACTCCTCTTGTCGGTCATTGTATTTTCGTTGATAGTTTAGGTTATTCTGGTCAACCTTCACTAAGCCGTTTAGGATTTAACATCTCTAGGAAACTTTGTTAGATTGGTCACATTTTTTCAATTGCCAATAACGCTGTGTAATGTATGGGTGTCTTTTAGAAAGACAACAAAAATTTTACACCATTCGAAAAATCTTTTATAATTTTTAATGAAACCTGCTCTCGATAAAACAAGGCTTTTGTTGATCTTTCTTACTTCGTTTATGTTGAACAATTTTGATATTTGTCAACCGATCGACTTTATTAGACATGTTTTTAAAACGTCCATTCAGTACAATTTCAGCCATGAACCGCTTGACACCGAAAAAATGTGCCGAAATATTGACGCTGTGCATTGAAAATAGTCGTTCAGTTGTGTTAACTCAACGTGCATATCGTCGAAAATATCGTGGGCAACAGGCACCGACTGTCGTCGTTTAGTATCGAATTTTGTGGAGCGCTGGGCAGTGTTGCCAGAAAATTTTCGTTCATGGAGCCCAATTTGGCTTATTAAGTAGCCCAAAAGAGCCCAACACTACCACACAATAGATCGCCGCCAAAATTATGGCAAAAATTTTTCTTATTAGATGCAAAAAAAAATTTTTCATCCATTTTACATGGGTATTTATTTTTTATTTATTTATATACTCTATATAGTCGTAAATTATATTTACAATTTTGTTGTTGAAATTCAAGAGAATTAGAATCCACATCAAAGATGTCAAAAAATTTATTTGCATTTTATTTCGAATTTTAGTCTTTATTTTATTTATCATACTTAAACATATATCGACTATTGTATTAGATGCAGGAAGATATAGTAATAAAAAAGTGAGCTCGCATATTTCTCTGAAAATTTGTTATCCAGCAGTAAATTTTACTTCATTGGCTTCTGCCCAATTTTTTTCCGTGCTCAGTGTATTTTAGCCCTTTACTCATACATGCACGCACAGATTTAATTTTCAATCTTCTTGCTGACCACTTTAGACAGATGATCAAATAATAGACTAGAAATAAAGATTAGGTTCAACCGAAATTTCAAACATGAAAGAAGAGATTGCCGTTCGAGATTGAGCAAATCATTTGTGAATTCAACTTTATATATTTTTAGCAGTTGAAACCCCGGCTAGTCAATGGAGCCCAAAAAATCGCCAGTAGCCCAAAATTAAATTTCGTCGCCAAATGCAACGGAAAGATAGCCCAATTGGCGAGAAATCGCCCAATCTGGCAACAGTGGCGCTGGGCAGTGGGAGATAGTAAACATTGTCACCACGCTCAGCATTTTGGCGTTAGTGGAACCACTTTGTGGCGCGTTTTTGCATTATTTGCATGATTTGCATTTCTTTCCGTATAAAGTGCAATTAACACAAAGAATATTGCTGACAGGTCATCCACGTTACTTGGAATACGGCCAAACAGTTGCACGAATGGTTGACACTGAACCTGATTTTCGGAAGCAAATTTTGATGACCGTCGAAGCCCATTTCACAATCTCTGGCGGTACTAATAAGCAAAATTGTCGCTTTTGGGAACGGAAAATTTACACGATATCCATGAAACGCCATTGCATGACCAAAAAATGACTCTTTGGGCTGGTGTTTACGCCAAAAACATCATTGGGCCATATTTTTTCAGAGCAAATGAAACAGTCGATGGAATTCAATATCAGTGGATGTTGGCTCGTTATGTCTGCCCGCAAATAGGTGAAGAAGATCTTGACGGTTACTGGTTCCAACAAGATGTTACGGCGTGCCACACTACAAATCGAAAAATTCAGTTCTGCAACGAAAATTCCCTGGACGTCTGATGTCAAATAGACGCGACATACATATTCGACCCCTCTGGACTTCTTTTCGTGGGGTTATTTGATAAGAAAAGTATACGCCAGCAAGCCTCAGACCATTGACGAGCTCATAGCAAACATTTGTGCCGAAATCATCACTATACCGCCCGAAATGCGCGAAAAGGTAATAGAAACCGCAGCAAATAGGACACATTTTGCTTCGGCCAATAAAGGCGACCTCTTAATTGATGTTGTATTCAAAAGCTAGTCCAAATAAATTGCAAAGGACCGAATTGAATAAAAAGACCTGAAATATAGAAATGGTTGTTGGTCCTTTTCTCTTCCTGTTCTATGTCAAGGATCTTCATCCTCTCCTCTCTTGTGAATGTCTTTTTTTTGTCGACGATCTTAAATTATAGATGACAAAAGGATTTCTTGCAGATTGCATCCTCCTTCAATTTAACCTTTCTATTCTTGTAACCAGGTACGAGGCGAACAAAAGTAATTCGGTATTATTTTCCCATAAGACTACTCTAACCCTGTTTGATTATTCTTCCAACTGTATTAAGGGCCTTGGTGTATGTGTTCTTCTTCTAGCCGTATTAAGGGCTTCCTTTATGTGAAAACATCAAGCAATAGAATCCTACTAACGACACTCGGAGGAAGAAAACATGCTAAGTTCCGTTTTCTAGGTCTACTGAGTATTTCAATTCACCTGTACCGAGACCTTTTATAATTCTCTGCAGCTTGGTGTACTTCCTCAATCTATTAATAACTTCAAAAGTAGACTGAAATGTAAAATTTGCAGCAACTTATCTTTGGATTAAATATCTGTATGTTGTAAATTTAGTAAATAAATGAATAAATGAATAAATATCATAAAAGAGATATAGTATACTATAATGTTAGAATTAATTTTTGAAACATTAAAACTAGGCAACGAATTGAAAATTATTTAAACATGGTTCAGATATTTTTGTACATTGAACTATTGATTGTAAAAAAAATCCTGAAAGCTCGATCTGAGTGAATAAGCTATGCAATTTTTTGACGGCAAAGATGAAATGATGCAAAAATATGTGAAAACGCTAAAAAGTAGTACAGGCGGGCCTCGATTTACGTCGCCTCGATTTAAGTCGTTTCGATTTACGTTGTCTTACTTTTTGATTTCCAGCTTCGATTTACGTCGGAAAAATTTCAATTTGCGTCGGCAAATCTGCGAATTTCCTTTATTTTGGAAAAAATTGTTGCCAGAAAAAGAAACATTTTTCGAAAATGTGGAGCTTGAGCAAATTTGGAAAGAAATTATGTGAATGAATGTCGAGAGTTATTTTTCCGAAAATGATGTGGAAGAATTTTTAACTTGTAACAAACAACCCCTATCTACCGAAGAACTTTTCGAATATTAGAGCGATCAGCAGAATCCAAAGAACGCATGTTCTTTACCTTCAGAAGTTGGAGACCAGAGCTGCACATTAACATTAGAAAAACTGTCTAAATCCTTTAACTTCTTCGATCAAGTGGTAAATATATTTGAATCTTGCGATCCAGATAAAGTGAGATTTAGAATATTTTGCGAGGGTGTCAATAAGAGTCTTGGAGATAACAAAGAACTTAAAAAAAACAAAAAGAACATCACTTGCTCAGCCGCAAATGTGGAAGTATTTTCAACCGTGCTCTTCAAAACAACAGCAAAATTTTGTGGAATTGGAAATGGATGAAGTAGCTCTTATTGGAAATGAAGACATAAATCCGAAGAAATAAATGAAATAAAATAAATTATTTTAAAGAGACGTATAATAAAATTTCAAGTATGCGCATACATGCTATATCCACATGTACCTACTAAAAATATTTCTTTTTATTTTAATTGTTACTTTAGCATTTTATGTTGAACTGTTATTTGTTAGGCTTTCCTGAAATAATGTTAATTTATACTTATTGTTTTTTAAAATAAATATTGCTTTTCGTTAATAAACAATCGTTCTGCGAGACAAGTTTATCATTTCCATGGACTACATTTCTGTTGGATTCGATATACGTCGTTTCGATTTACGTCGCGTTTTCCCGGTCCCGAAAAAACCTATTGCAAATTATTTTTTTTTATTCATTTATTTATTGCAAACTAAATTCTAAATTAAACAATCACTTAAAGATAAATGCTTCAAATCATCGAGTCTTCTGAAAAATCTCGCCTGTATTATTTTCACCAAACTTCTCTTTTTTTCGTTTCGAAACTAGTCGAAACTATTTTCCATTGCATTAACTGACTATTGTTTGCATTGTTTCAAAATTGTATATGATTGAAAACTTTACAACCACGGAGACATCCCATCTCAACTGAAAGAAAGTATCGAGGTTTGCATGAAAATCGAAAAAATACACCATCTGTTTCGTATAAATGATGATTGCCCAAATGCAATAAGATTTTCAACGACAAATGCAAGTGGAGACCTACGGTGAACCTTAGTAATGATGCATAAGTATACTCCAAACTCCAGTTAATATTATTCAAAGAATACGAGGTACTTTCACCTTCCTCATAAACCTTAGTTTGGCCGTGTTTATCAATGGAGAAAACAATACGCTGCATGCGGGCCCCGAAGACCAATTGAGTATTGTTGATTGGAAAATACTTTCTTCAACTCCATATATATTCAATGACTGATTTCAACAAAAGACAATTGAGTCACACAGTTAGATTATATAATCGTCACGGGTAATTTTCCTGCCTGAACGTAGAACATGTCATCAGAAACAATTGCACCAGTTAGCCCTAAAAAGATTTCGATAGTACCACCACTTATCGCTTCGCCTCAAGATCTCATCGACGTCGAAGGATGGTCCATTAAAAGTATCTGCCATCGACATAAATATTACGCGATACGTGGCAAACCAATTGTCTGTTCTCCGGCTCAATAAATACACCCAATACACATAATCACCTGCTGCAATCGAATCATATAACTTACCTCTAAATGACTTTTAGCATGGAGTGACCACTCGTCGCGAGTGGAAAACATTCTGCCGCACAATTCGCATGTCCACGACAATTGCTGCTGCTGATGATGGTGCGGGATGACAATGCCCGGTATCGCTGTACTGGTCTGTGGATGCTGGGCCTGGCCGCTCACGACAAGGTTGTGTGTTGCAGCCGCGGCTGCCGCCTGCTGTTGCAATTGTTGTTCGATGGATTGTTTATTGTCTTCCGGCTCTGGTTCTTTTTTCTTGACCATGTTATTAAGACGTTTGCCGAGCGGAGCGATATTCGTTGGTGTAACGTGCTTGAACTTATTCATGTGTATCACGAGCTTGTCGCGTCGCGCGAACGCTTTGTTGCAGACCTAAAAGTGGGTCAAAGATGTTTAAACGGTATTTGGAGCGAGCTATGTATTTCGATTGAGATAGCTGTACCTCGCATATGTACGGTTTTTCACCCGTATGGATCCGCATGTGTATTGTCAACTTGTCCTTTCGCGCCAGACCTTTGCCGCACACCGAGCACTCGAACGCCTTGTGGGTGGCTGAAGAGGTATGATTGTTTGAGAACCATACTTAATAGAAAGGTGAATAATGTAGTAAAGAAGCACTCTTCGTAGGTTTCGGTTGCCAAGATTTAGAGTATGCTTATTTTTCCATGGATACTTACTTTTCGAGGTATTCGATTTCCTTTGCCCCGAAGACGCTTGCTGCACCTGCTGCAGAGCTTTCAGTCGACTGGCCGGATGCATGGAGCCGCCCTCAACATATGGCTCTGTGAACGGGATTAGATTTGGCTTTGGTATATTATATGGAATATCGGGTGACCAACTGCCTAGACTCTGCAGGACTCGCACGCCACCCTCGAATCCCATGCCTACGTCATCGGGCACGGTGAATGTACTGTCCGCTCCACCCGAGCTCGATGAGCTGATTTGAGGCACTTTAATCGTACTCGCATAATGTTGAGTTGCATTAATACTATTCGATTGTGTCGTTTGATTTTGCCCTTGCTGCTGTTGTTGCTGCTGTTGTGATTGGGATTGTTGCACCTGGTTGTTTGCATTCGACTGTCGAGATGTATCGTTTTGTTGTATTTGTTGTTTATATTGAATGGCAGCCTGAGCCATATGTTGTTGTACAGCCATATGGGCTTCAAGATATGCGTTCTTTTGTGCAACGGTCATTTTGTCCATATTTACAGTGCCGTCCTAAAAATGGAAGGAATCTGTTAAAATCAACATATTTTTATTCATTTGAAATGAAATTATCAAAAGTACTACAAGGAACTTGCTTCTATAAGCTAATAAAATCCATAAAAATGTACGTTTGTAAAACAAAACAAACGCTAAATAAAATATCGTTAAATGAAAGATATTGGTTGTGTTACGATGCGTAAGTTTTATCGAAGCGTATAGTTTAGCTAAATGTAAGAACATATCCTACATTTAATTTCGTAATATCTATTGCTCTGCGTTATGTAATGTTCAGTTTATTGCACAGCAAATTGCAGTGTAGAGTGCATTGCGGATTGTCCCATGGAAATCGCAAGTCAATTCAAATCACGCTTTAAGTTTGCATTGTAGATTCAGCTTATATTATTTTTCATTTTATATTATTTTTCATGGAATGTTTTGTGGACTGCATCGTGGCCAACAAAATTAATTTTGTTAGTTTGAATACAACAATGTTCAATGGTAAAGCATCGGTAGGTTTGTTTACATGAAAATCACTTTGAATTCCTCAAATCGTTATGTGACAGTTTGTTCCATTTCATGGCTCTTAGATAAGGTTTCTCATACCACTCTCAATTGGTAAAGATTCATATCAGTTGAAATTTTTGGATTAGAGGACCAATAAATTGAAAATGCAACTTTAAAATGACCAGCTTAATATCTCATGGTGTAATCTGATCTGTCACTGGCTTCGAAATTGAAGTTTATTTCAGTGAAACAATCTGGTAGCAATAGATCTTTTATCGGCAAAGAAAATATTATCCTTTTTTTTTAGTAAACTAAAATTAAGTAAACGAGCAATGAAAGAATGGTCGCTGAAAGAATGAGATGAACAATTTCAACTCAAAGCTGCAAACGTTGAAGTCTGTAATAATCTATCAAATTTTTATTTATTTATATTTTTTTGGCATTAAAGTTTTTTCAAGAAAGGAGCTCGAATACAAAATTCATCTATGGATTATGGGTAGCTTTTCTACTTTGATACTGAAAAGGCTTTGGTATATCAATCATCGCTGTATCAATCATGGTTACATAAATCAATAATAATAATCGCTTTGCCATATCACTCGATATTATGGTGGAGTATAAAGTCTCAGTATGGTGAAGTATAAAGTCTCAGTCTCGGTACTTGACTCTCAATTGAAAATCTGGTAGAATCGATAGAAACGATCGTTGGCAGTAGGTGGTCTGCTAGCTGGAGGTTCGCGGATGATTAAAGTAAGTTGATGGTGCACACGATAGGGGCTGATCAGTTTTCGTGGGAGTTTTTAACCCTTACGATGTTGTCAAAGATGTTGTGGCCGAAGCCACAATGATTGGTGATCATTTTATTCTGGTAGCTGACTCTTATGCTCATAATGAAATGTGGTGCAGCTCCAACACGAATGCCCGAGGTGAGAATTTGTTTTACTTCATCCTGGCCTACGACATCTATTCCACGCTAATGTTGGTAGCGAACGTGCGACCTTCTTGACCTAAAATCGTAAGGAGGTTGTTGACGTTACCCTAGTCAGCGGACGACACAAGTGTCTCCTCCATGACTGGAAAGTTTTAGAGGTGTGTTCGTTCTCTGATCATAAGTACATATCCTTTAATGTAGCTGGCCGAAATAAAATGAGCAGGTAGCCTTTTTTATCAAAAATAAGACGGACTGTTCGAATACCTGGTATGATACTCTCTAGAAGCTGCTTCGAGGATCATTGATTGCTACTATGAATTGGATTAAAAGGTTTGCACCCCTAGAAGTGCTCTCAACTCTGCATTTAGGACAGCGTGTCGCCCACCCATAGCCGGAACGAATACCAAGCGCCCTTAGTAGAATTTGGAAATAATCATGCCTGGATGGCTAGCGTACATGCCATGGTTTCCAAGCCATATACCATGACATTTGTATGACCATCAGCCTAACCGCATTTTGACAGTTCTTGATTTCTAAAATGGCGCTGAACCGTGGTCATGTCCTTTTTCTTATAAAGGAATATAACTATTCCGCATTTACAGGGATTTTAAGATCTCTTTGAGTAATCAAAATAGTTTAAAGTAAATTGTACAATAGTTTCATTTCCATCTGAAATTTAATCAGTACCACTATTTCAATGCAACGCCAGAAAATGTTTCTCTTATTCTATTGCATACGGACACCACGGTCAAAAAAATTTGTATACATCAGCAGTGAATGGCGCACAAGACGAAGTCTGCGCGAAAAAATTTTTTTCGTATGAAATGTTCTACATGGCGAAAAATTATTATAAAAATCTTATACTTGATTACGATTTTTTTCGGGGAGGGAGAGAGCAGATGTCTAAAAATTATATAAAGAAAGCTGATGTGAATTTCACAGCTCTTATAATTTATTTATTTTTGATCTGGGACATGATATTGCCCCATATGCCCCATCATAACCTTGACCTCTCATCGCGTTCAAATCGAAGCCAAGGACTGTAAGTTGTTCTTTAATGGTTTTCGGCAACCCAACTCCAGACAAATCGTAAACTGGAACAAACTCCAGAAAATCTTCACGCAGAGCCATGCTGTCATAATCGACGTATCTGACACAAAGCGAGAACTGTTCTATAAGTTGAATGCCTGTCGTCTCGTCGGCAAGGACAGTAAAAAATTTCGCTTTCAATGTTCGAACTATTATTGCTTGCTGGATGGTTTTCGCAATGAGTCCAACGATCTCATTTTGAATAATTGGACTGATATACATTGCGTTGCTACCGGATTTCTCGATATGGTCCAGTAGAATCTTATCGCCACTTGTAGCACGGTAAGGTAGAAGGGTCCTAAAGTTCCCATCGTTGTGTTCTGGCTCGTTGAGTGATAAGCGTCCATAATCAACGTGACCTCTAAGTGCTATCTCTTGTCGTCTACAGAGAAGAATAGTTTCCACAAAGGCAACCAATTGTTTTCTATTCTCAAAAAATTTTCTTTTCGCTTGATGATTCAATTGAAAAGCAACTTCGTCTTGCTTTCCATCATATACAGCGAGAAAGTTAGCGGCATCGATTGTCGCAGCTTTATGAAAATTGAGACGTGAATGATTTTCAAATGCTTCAATAGCCCACTTCCAATTAATAAATGGCGATTGTACTAATGATCCCACTTGATGGGAACCTTTGCCGACGCCGATATCACGATCAGAGTTAGGTCCAAAAAGCACACAAAATTTGAATAATGCTCCCTTCAAAACGTCAGAATAAGATAGCCACGGAAACCTCTCTAGCCACTTCAGCTGAAACGTTCGTTTCTTCCCCGCTATACATTGCGGATTGAATTTGTGCGATCCATCTGGCTTCCACGTTTTCCTTAATAATTGTGCTTTTTCGTCATCCTTCAGATGCCGATTAGTCTCGACGTAAATCCCGGTATCATATTTATTTATCGTAGCAGACTGTGATGTCTGCGGTGTATCGGGCAGTTGCTTATTTCGCACATCAGAACCAGGTTGTGGCAAAACCGTGTTCACTTCAGACTCTGTTGACACGAGCTCTCTTTCTCCCAAATTGAGTTTCGAAATATTCGTAATCGGCTGAGAATAAAAATACACATATGGTTGAATCGCAAACTTTCAAAATACTATAAAGCTTTAAAGGTTGGATCTATTCCTACTAAGTTCATAATGCTATTAACCTATTCGTATATAATTATTTAGCCCAATATCACAAACATTGTAAATGCTACAGTGCAAGCTGATATTTTTGACGAAATTTAAAAGCACGTAAAATCATAATGGCTGTATAAATGTAACTAAAATTTAGAGTAAAAATTTGGAATTGATTTGTTTATTTGTGTGAGAAAGGTTTGAGTTTTCAGAGCTGGTAAGCTACACATACACACAAGTACATGCCCGGGCCCAGGGGCCCACCCCCTGGATACGCCACTGGTAAGTATCATCGTGCTCATTCATACAATACCGGCAGTACGGTGTACACACCGTACTCATTCTGTTAAGATACTTTCTGAAGTAACCATGCCCCGTTAAGAATTGGCACAGGCTAACGTTTACCTTTCCGTGACAATGGCTGACTCAAAGGCCAAGAAGACCTATCAGTCTCACCATCCAAAGACCTATATGGCTTGCACTCCAACGTTGTTGCCAAAATTGGATTATTCGCAAGCGTGCGTGCACTAAAGCTCATGTTCTGTCCGGCTCAGAACGTGTGAGGTACTCTTCTTTGCGCTGTCGTGCACTAAAATCTATCGGGATTACTCCCGCTACTACCAGCACGGCATCCTCTAATACCGTACGGTAGCTACTGACGATAAGCAGGGCACCTCTACGCAGGACGCTGGTAATACGCGCACTAAACTTCTTCGTTTGGAGTGCCAACCGCTAAAATTTCCGCCCCGTAAAGCAAGATGGAATTTGTTCTCGCCATCAGCAGCCTCCGTCTCGTTTCACTGGGCTCAGCAACCTCAGCAAGCCGACGACTCTCAGAGCTTTGGTACATAACTAACGGATGTGGTCCCAGTAGGAAAGCTTAGTGTCCAGTGTCACTCCAAGATATTTTACCGACTTACTGCTCTGGGCATCTGCAGAGCCTACTGTCATCGAGCTGAAACACGGTATCTTCCATTGTCAGTACGACGATCTCTGTCTTCGACAATGCCAGCTACAATTATCCTTACTACCTAGTGCTTTTGATCTACCGATCATTATGTAGAATTTTCTTTTCGCTAATATTTCTTCTGCAAATGAGGCCTCAATTACACTTTCATTACATTCATATGAACCTGTTCAAAGTTTCATCGTATTCCCAAAGCAAATGGTCGTGATTTCCAATCTAAGTTTAGTCAAATTGTATATATACTAAATAGCATGAAAAGTGCGATACGCGATGTTTGACGATATCCTCCAATATAAAGTAAGTTGTTATCGAAAAACGTTTAGCTTTATTCAATCTCATCAAAATGAAAATACTTCAAAAAATACTTCAGCTCAATTACGATAGCTTTTTCCTTTCCACAACACTTAAGGGGATATATACACCTAGGAGCCGGATAAAACGGTCATTTTTGTGCATTTTTTTAAGGAAAACTATTTGAAATATCGGATTGGGAGTTTAATTATCTACAAGTATACACATTCAAAAGTATGCTTAATTTTTTTTTATTTAAAAATATAAAAAATATACAAGGATATTGTATGATCCTTGGAGCGCTGTAAAAAAAACAGCGTTAACGGTACCCACTGGCATTTGTTCAAAAATTATCTGAAGAAAAAAATGGAAAAAGATTATTAAATTAGATACTATAATCTAATTCGTGTCATAGCCGATTTTGAAAATATCGATTAATGACAAAATGGCGGACGTTTGAACATGAATAGTGATTTTTTGACCAAAAATTAGGTATTATTTTGGCTATAAAACAAAAACTAAGTAACGAAAAAGAAAAATCCTATGACACGAACTAGATAATGTTATATAAAATAATCACAAAAAGAATTAAGGTAATCAGTTAATTGGTTTCCGAGAAATTTTGGGTAC
This sequence comes from Nemotelus pantherinus, assembly GCA_963978885.1. Classification (NCBI taxonomy): domain Eukaryota; kingdom Metazoa; phylum Arthropoda; class Insecta; order Diptera; family Stratiomyidae; genus Nemotelus; species Nemotelus pantherinus. The sequence continues at coordinate 235,670,289 of OZ022264.1, read as the reverse complement.
CGATTTGAAAAACGTGTTTTTAAGAAAAACGCGTTTGAAAATTTAGGACTGAATAAATCATTAAATTTGTCAACTAACATGGAATCATCGATACCAGGCCCATAGTGTAAGTCTTTTACTGTTTACGGAATATTCATGGCTTCTAAATTGTCTTGCCGACGCCGCACAGTGGTCTATTTCGCGAAAAAGGTGAACTTTATTCATGAGAACCACTAGAAGTCTGAAATTGAGTGTTTCTTGGGTTTTCAAACATGGGAAATCCATTTCTGGGGCTGTATTGGCTCCAACTTTTAACAAAAAGTTTCCAAAAATGGTCAAAATTTGGAAAATTTCACTTTGAGGAAAAACATTTTTCTTGTTAATAAACGAGTGTAACTTATCATTTTCATTTTTTTTTTTGCTGGCTGAACACGAAACCGCTGTCCGAATCCGCCTATCGTGTCTCAATGTTGAGGAAAATATCATTTTTAGAATTGTTTCCTGCTGACGCAATTTTTATCAATATTGTGACGTGATAGCCAAATTTTGGATCACATTCGTGGCAGCAGGCAAAAATGATGTGGAAATGATTATTCAAATTCGTTTGACACAAATGATGTCGGATAGTATTATTAATTTGATTTGCACCCCTACTCACAAAGTTTAATCGAAACAATTGTAATTATTTTGAATAAATTTTTTTATAATAATAAATCAACTAAACAAAAATGACATGCGGAATTCTACATACATATTTGAAGTAGTGAAAAAGACCTATATACAGCATATAGCAAAACACATATCGAATTTACAAATATTATCATTCACCCATGCATGGATATTTACAATTTTAGCAATTAATACCTGGCACGAAATTGTTTTGTACAGGTAAAAATATATTTTCGATAATGTTACTTTGCATATAATTTCAATACAAAGCATATACATGAATTATCATATGAACATATTTCATTGAACTGAATTCAGAAGCAAGTTGGGAAATTTGATGATACTAAAGTACAGGTGAATGGGTAAATAAATGTATGAACAGCCAAATACTTGAAACTTTGCCAATAACATAAGAAGTAAGCGTAGGGTTTAGAAACTATTGTTTTATTTGTGAAATTCAACGTTGTGTTTATCTCAATCTCACAAGCTTCAACCTGGTACAAATGCTTGCTATTGTGTGCTAGTGCAAATGATAAGAAAATACTGCAGAGCACGTGGACTGGCGCAATAAGCGCGCAAAATGTTGTATTTTATGCAAGGTCGCTGAACTTTGAAAGGAGTTTACGAGCGTAGCCGCAGCTAGCCGCAGGCAAACTAAGTTTGGATAGTAACTTTGGACTTTAATGAATACAACTAGACCTATTTCGTAACAACTTTTTGTGACCCCCTAAACTTAAAAGGGACTAGAAGTTTTAAACACCGAATTCCTATACTATCTGCAGTATGAACACGATGAAAGGGGGGGAGGCTAAATCATCAATGTCTTTCATAGCTTAATAACGCTGTATTACTCAAAGGTATTTTTATCTTCATATTCTTAATTTAAAAAATAGGTTAAAAGACAGATGCAATTTTTGGCTGTTTTCAGCACCTGTGCTCTTACCCTTAAACTTATGAAACCCAATTACTACCTCAAATGATGGAGGCCATATAGGACAATATTACCCCCAAGTTTCAACTTCATACTTAAAAGTCCATAATTTGAATAAAGTTCACATTTTTCGCGAAATAGACCACTGTGCGCCGTATTCAACCTTCTTTCGTCTGTTCTTGCGCTTGTAGTTCGGCTTTCGCTATGCAAGTTTCGTCTTCTTGCGCTGCGTACAAGTGCGCTCCCGATCCGAACGATATTCTTAACACATCCATGACTTCCAGCGATGAGGTGAAACCATTGTTGAATGTACATGTTGCAAGATATAATGCAATGCTAACGATTTTGGGCCCGCTGTTCATCGTTTTTGGGGCTATTGTCCAAATAAGTTGGTTGCAGTTTTGGGTATATCGACCAACACAGCGTTCCAACAATTTTTCATTGCTGAGGTCTTCGTTTACTGGTTTGATGACATCTAACGCCATTTTTGCCAATGCTCAATAATTGTGACGAACATTTTCCAGTTCTCCTTTAGCCTTTGCTCGTTGCAACTGGCACCACGATTCGGGGCCTTCGGGACAGAAATGTTGTTGAGGCTTGCTGTCTGTTGAGCCGTAATGGTAAAATGTTGCCCGTATCGCTTTTTTCATTTCATCCTGGGAGGCACAGTTTCTGCAAATAGCTAAGCCATAGTAAATCTTCAGTATATCTATAAACTTTGCCCTCAATTTGTTTTTGCTGCTGATTCCAGGACTTTTTTCTTTCATTCGCGAAGAAGGGTTCACAATCGCTTTTGAACGTGACCCACTCATTCTTTTTTTGTAATTTCAATCTCGTTACCATACGGTTTCGCATTCACTAATCCCGTGTTCGTCTTAGAGTCACCATCCCCGGCGTAATTAGTGTACATAACTCTATACTTTTCGGCAGATTGTGAAAACAATTCTTTCATGGCGTCTACTTCCATTTTACCTGCCGATCCATCATGATTGGCCTGGCAATTTCCATCGTGATTCGATTTCCATTCCTCACATTGCTCAGTATTTTCGAGTTTATTCCAATAGTTACATTTAGCACAATAAGAAGATTTTACAAGAATATCAAAAACTTTTCCTGTAAACTGTCCAATGAGAACCTCAACTCTCTACAATGAGGTAAAACCACGTTTTCGCCCCGTACTATCTCCAAAAACGGTTAGTTTGGTTATCCCAGCACTCGAATTTTGCTTTTATTTCCCGTTGTACTTCTTTTACAGCATGTTTTAACACCAATTGAACAATACTTGAAGCAGCCTAATGAATGTTATTAACTATCATATCATACTTCGTAAAACACGTTTGATTATATCGGCTGTAACTAGCTTATTTATAGAAATATTAACTTGGTGTTTTCACCAGATATTTTTGAGACCTGTATCTTCACGAAAATGCAATAAAAAATAAATCGATTTTGCCGACCATTCTAGGTGGATATCTCTCCTTAAGAACAAATTTTCATGTCCAATTCAAATTTATAGTTATACCTACTCTCATCACGGGTAAGAATATAGTAAGTACGGGATACAATTTTTGATATTGTTTGGAGGATGAAAATAGTATTTTCCACACTGTCTGCTATCAATTGCAGATAATCTCGTTTGTTGTTAGTACTCTCTACGCTTACTCTTTCTTGATGGGATCATATGCACCTATCATTTACACAGATGTACAGATTCTAGCCTCAATTCTCTCATTTTTGCATAGGATAAAGTATTCTTATTATGTTAGGTACAGATCAATGTAACCGTTCTCTCATCGGAAAATATCTAGTAATATCGCATTTTCCGCGTTATTTGCGAGGGTTGTTTGATAAGTCAGTGATTTGTTGGATAAACAATTTTTTTTCTGGCTAGTAAGCATTTTATTTCTTAACATAGTTTCGTTTTAGCTGCATACATTTAGTCCAGCGTTTTTCGATTTTGATATTCCTTTCAAATAATAGATTTTTTCAAGGCCATTCAAATATAGGCGTTTGTCTCAGTCTCAGTTTGTTTCAGTTGACTTCTTAATTCGACCCAAATCTCTTACCGCCCAGTTATTTCTTCAGGTTTGGAAACAGTAAATAGTCCAATGGGCCTAAATCTGGAGAATATGCTGGATGAAGTAGTAGTTGGTAACCCAGTTTACATATTTTTGCCATGGTGACTACGTGCATTGTCTTCATAGAACCTAACTTCTTTCTTTACCAAATGCAGTCGTTTCTGTTTTAAATCAATATCGAATCTGCCTAAAATCTCTGAATCATATTTGCTGGGATCATTTCACCCTTGTCAAGGTAATCAATCTGAATGATACCGCGTGCATCCTAAAAAATTGTAGCCATGACTTTTTTGGCAGTTGTGCACGTTCACCCGAAAAAAACCCACTGTTTTGATTGTTCCTCGGTCTCTGGCGTGGTGTGATCGCTCCATGTTTTGTCTACGGTAAAGAAACGGCGAAATTTTTTTTTCTGATTGCGGTTGAACATTGTCAAACATTCCTTTGAAGTGGTCATATGGTTCGGCTTATGGTCAAGTCTTAGTATTTATCAAGCTTTTTCTTGATATCGGGGATGGTTTTTCACGCAAAAAGTAACGCTTAATCAGCACATGAAATCCACTTTTTTCTATTTTCGTTAAATTCCATTAGGTTGTCTGCTTTCAATGTCTGTCAAACACAAATTATATGCCACAGCTTGCTCAAAATTTTACAGTAGTCTACTAATAGATGGCGATTGACGGAATCAGTGTTGCATTTAAAGTTACTGCGCGGGAAAATCAAAAAGTCACTGACTTATCAAATAGCCCTTGTATTATGTAGGTTTTTGCTTAGTCCTGACCTAGATCGCGGTTATTTGTTATATGCCAGCTTTGTGTAGGTGCTAGGCTGTAATCCAATATAAGACTAAAGACAGACGACACAAGTTAATTATCATTAACACAATGATCATTGAACGCTAATGATAATTTGTTTGGAGAGTGACACACGGTTATTTGAATGAGGTTGTTTAACAGCTGTAGGTTGTTTGAATTTAAATGGTATTATTTTGGCAGTTATTGTTTATCGAAACACATCAAAAAATCAGAAATTAGTATGTTTTTATTATTTTTACTGCGAATGAGCCTTTGTGTAAAATTATGGAAATTTTACACAAAAAAAAGTTTAATCACGATAAGGAAGAAAATATAAAATGTTCAGGTATTGAAGAAGAGAATACGAAGAAATGTGCAAAAAATGAAACATTTGCATGCCATATTGTAATATATTTGAAATAATATGTTTATGTTTTTGACAGTTAGAAACTACATCATTTCAATTGGAATTTCCCGAATTTCCCCAGTAAATTTCATAATCTTCTCCATAGATGGTGCGACAATCGATAAGAGCAAATGAGCATTAGCTTCCAAATGATAATTCGTAGAACCTCATTGATGATGTTATAAATGATGATTAACCATGACACACGTAATGGATAATGATCATTGGGCTCGAAATGATAATTAACTTGTGTCGTCTGTCTAGGCTCTAAGTCAGGATCATCAATAAATAAAACAAGCGGTTTTTTTAGAGAATTTTGAGCGAGCTAGTTTTTTTTATTTGACAGAAGCTTTATACATTTAATTTTTTTAAAAACCGCCTGCTACAAAATTTTTCAGCATTTTTGAGGCTACCGCGATTCCTATATTTTTTTAAATGAGTGTTTTCTTCATGATTTTCTAATTATGGACAGCTAGTTTTTCGTATTTGTTACTTCGTATTTATGAATTTTGATCATGTTTGGATTTTAGTCTCTATCCAACAACTGCAAACCTTCCTGGATGCATTAGTGCTCCTTAAAATCTACTGTAAATTTTCCTGAAATAGCAAGGTTAGAAGAAATGATTACATATTTCTGGGCCTCAAGACATACGTAATACGTTTCATAGTTTTTCTACACGTCCGTTGCAAACCTAAACGCTCTCCGCAGTAACTCGGATCAACCCCAATTATTCGCTTTTCTCTTTTATTTTCATTTGTCTCTCGGTCGTTTCCTGGTATTCGAGGAAATACTTAATATTCTTTAAAGTTTATTCGCAATCGGTGATGTAAACTCTGCAATCGGTATTGATCTCAACAAATTTCAATTTACTTAATCTCGTTGTCAAATATATGTTCTGCTTAAGGCATTTTTCAACTAAACCGAACAGCTAAGTTAACTGAACAACTCATGCGTGTCCATGAACACCTTACAAGATTTCATTCTTTTCTCATTGTTTTTATTATCCGAATAGAAATACATGTCTCTAATAGAGATCGACGATGAAGAACAGTTTAGTTTTTTCCTAATCTAATTTAATCTCCTACCTCTTTCAAGCCTATGCATTGTGTTTTAACTGTTAAATCCTTCTAATATTATTTACATTTTAGTGTTCTATGAATTACTTATCTTTACTTTATATTTAGATTAAAATCATGATGGGTAACTTTGCAAAGAACGTAGCCCGATTTCATTTATTTATTCTCAAAGTATTGGGGAGACAAAAGGCACACGAAAAATCACAGATCAAAGATTCGTGATTTCAGCAAATGAAGCTTCAATTTACTTCATCACGAACTTAAGTTAGCTCATCAAAATCAGAATGTGTGTTTTTGAAGTCGAAGGATTCGTTTAATTTATTTGTTCTGATATAATTAATGACACCATTCTATTTGAAACCTGTTATTTTTACTGGCTTTCGAGTTTTTTCTCGTCAGATCCTCAATGTCTGTACCCAAAAATCATATGATGGAAACGGAATGCGACATAATGCTCAATTCCAGTTTTTCACAAGTTCGTTAGTTGTCCAAACAGTTATATCGATCTTTGGAAAAATGGGAAGGTGATAATACAATATATCAGAACTAACAGGATTTATGACAATGTATTGAAGGAATCATAGTTACAGTATACAAAAGAAGATCATCATCTTCGTTTCATCCAATCAAAAAGTCAAAAATCTCACAGAATGTAAATTGACTTTTTTTAATTATTTCAGATTCACAACGCTCAAAATATTATTGACACTTTCGTTGTGTCCAGCCGATTCCTTCAATAACAGACAGCAAAGCATATTTTCAAAATAATGACAATACCTAAATTTTAAGCCAATTTTTCAATGTTCATTGGACACTGAAACTTTATTATCTTTCTAGCAGCACTGATTGAGAATAGTGAAAATCCACTGTACGCTAAAAATCCACACGCATAAATAGATAAATCACATTAAAATCACTTTATCGTTCATGCGTACCATGAAAAATTCATCAAAAATTCCGATTTTTCTGCATGCACTTTAAAATTGAAATCAGCATATCCATTTCGATGCGTACATTTTGCGATTTTTATTCCCAGTGAAGTGGTTATTTTTACTGCTTGTCTTCTTCTGTCTGCCGTCACTGATTCGTATCCTGTTAGCTACTTCGATGCCGGCGAGAATATCCAATATGGGAAAGCAAGATGGGTGCTTAATAGCCTTGTTTCATTCACTTGCACTGCCACCACCACACTATAGTCGAGCGTACGACACTGACACCACTCGGCATGGTACGATGTCCTCGTATATCACAATACACCTAACACAAACGATGAATAAAAGCGCTTTATCAAAAGGCAAGAAAAACGACGAATTGATTGTTTACTCGCGCGCCCGTCCAATGTCCTTTACTCGTCCCGAGTTCAGTTCGTTTTTTCTTCTTCTTAAAGCTTTTGATTTTCTGTTGTCGCGTCCTTGTCCACTTTCCGGCGGAAATGGGTAGGATGTTGTGATGACCTTTGCCACGTTGCCTTCAGGCCTGTAAACAAACCCTTTCTATCAGAAACAAGACGCTCGCAATGGAATTCACGGTTTTGTGGGCCCGTCCGGCGGCAGTAAGTGAGCAGTCTAGGCGTCGTTCGTTGACGGCCACTCACGCTTATCTCGTCCGCTGGAATTCGTTCAAGGACATAGAGAACCGGCGGTTACGATAAAATAACTTCCTGGAATTCACTACCGAGATGTATTTCTACAACAATGTCGGCGATGACGACAACGACGGGCAAATTCAGCGAACGGGACACCCTAATCACTTGGCACCAAAACGACGAATACACGACTCCACGACGACGTCAATAAAACCCATTTAAGGCGATCCCCCGACAAACAATAAATGCGAATTTCCCTCAATAGACTTGCTCCCATAACAGAAGCTTTTTTGTTGGTGCTACTGTTCTGGTTGTTGTTGTTGGTGCTGTTGGCGCTGGTGGCGTTGATGATGATGTTGTTATTGTCGGTATCGTTACCATTCCAGGTCTATATCCAAAAATACTCTACATAGCTGTGTGCACGTCATCATCCTCGCACCCCCTTCTATTTTTAAATATCGCACACATAGTTGCAAGCTGCTTTTCATGGTTGCCGTTATTAAGTCCAAAGCCATCAGTGAGCTCCTGCTGCCGTTTTTCGCTTTCTATTTTCAACGTTTTTGCCCCAACGGTGTGCTTTTTTACGCTTTTGTGTGATTGGGGTTGTCGATGCTGAAAGCAGTCATTACCTTATGTTCATAATCCCAAGCTAACTAGTGCATTTTATCGAACAACATGTTTCTTCCCTATTTTCAATTCATTCAGCAGAAAATCACAAAAGTTGCTTATTTTAGATCTCCAGAGATGCCAATTAATTTGCATTCAAAATCGTTTCAATTCGACAACTCCGCAGTCGAAATCATCAGTCGCTTCTCCGTTCAAGCGCGCAATCCTATAAATGTGTAGTGTCTAATTTTTATTTGTGGGGGTGTACACAAGTCACCGCAAGACGCCATCCCCGTCATCCTGTTTGCTCTTCAGCCAGGGGATCGCAAACTATGACGATATCTTGTAGCGCCAAACATCGCGGCCAGCGCACGGACTTGTGGAGCACTCAGCCCGGATAGCTGAGTGAGAGTGGGTTGGTTGGAGGTGCGTTCGCAAGCTCCTTAGGTGAATATCCTGGCTTGATATTTAGTGCTTTTACTGTCGCTACGCTCATCCTTTGGGAAAACGAGTTCCAGACAAGGTTACAAGCGAAATTGGAGGAACGAACTTCCGAGATATTTACGGATATTTACTTGTGGATCAAAGGAAGGATGAAGGTCGAGCATTTTGAGTAGAGTCAAGTGAAGTCGAGCCAAATCAGAGTCAACGACGATGTAAGTCGAAGAAATTGGTGAGAATTTACTGAAATTGGCGCGGAAACCAGGAAATCGTGTCAGATTGTGATGGCCGTTGATGAGAAGATGTCTGGTTTCGTTTTCAATGTTGGTTTTTCAGGTGTTGGGTGAGATATTTTGGATAGAATATTCCAAGAACAAGACCACAAGCTTATTACGTGGGCTATATCACTAATCGTAAGGAATAAAACAAAGCAGAGTATTGAATTCAATTGACTTTGTTTAAATTAGTTAATTGGGCATGAATTTGAATTTACTTTATTTTATATTTTTTTATTAAAGTACATCAGCACAAATGTAAAATCGTTTGTATGATTTATTACTTATCTTGTTTCTGTTAATATAAAATGGTTGCGGTTTTTCGAGCACAAAATATGTATTTTACCACTTCAGCAATCATATATTCAAATAGGACCTAGACAAAAATTTTAAACCATAGGTAAAAGGTTTCGGATATTGGGTTGAAAGAGCCAAGAACCAGGATCAAGCTAGTTAAATATTTTTGTAATTAGTAGAACAATATTACGCTCGTACTTTCACCTAAAGTCCAGGGGCAAAATATTTTCTATGTTTTGAAAGCCCACGTTGGGCGCAGACTTTAATATAACCTTCCAACCGTCGAACAGTGCGGACGCGTTTCTGTTTTCCCTTCAATCTAAGCCAATTTAAACAGTGACCCATTTTTAATACGTAAGTTGTTCCGCGACTGTGCATTACCAAAACAATATTAATTAATCGTGGTTACAAGTGGTGCTTGATAAATTGTGCAGTGTAACCAATTCTTGTATGCAGTCTCAAAGTGACCTACTAAAAACTATAATAATAATTAATCGTGTGTCACGAGTGCTGTTTGTTAATGTGCAGCGTAACCACTTTCTTGTCTAAAATCACAAAGTGACCGATTCAAATCTGCTGTGCTGTTAAAAATCAAAATCAATCAAACTAAAGACGCTAATATCTCGAACATATAACATATAAAATATAGTGCACAGCCATGACCTTCAAGTGCAATTTACCTAACTGTGTTGCTTTTGATAACACCTTCAAACATGTGACTTGTAAGGCCTTCTGCAATCGTAAGCTCCATGGAGCATGTATGGATGCACCAAGGGACTGGTACCATCCCTATATTGAGGACCACTTCATCTGTTCAGACTGCCAGCACATTGAAAGACTGCTTAAATGTATGTCTGATGGCATTATTAACAAAGTAATAAAACTAGACGCTGAGAAAGATAATATGCTTTCCAAGCAACAAACTGAGTTTAGAGCCAATAGAGAAGCATTCGAAGAAATGGCGGGCAGCTTTGACAGATTGTTAACAGTAATATCACAGACCAACAGTGGTAGAGTTAATAAATTAATTGAATCTGTTGATCATAAAATCAATGCTATCCATGATTCCTTAGCCGATATTATGACATCGTTGGCAACAAAGCTGGAATCACCTTCTCACATCTCCAAAACTACTCTAGATCACATGGCAAGTAAACTGGCAGAGTCAGTTAAAGTTCAATCTAGCGGTATATTCGAAAAATACAGTGCATGGATGAATTTAGCTGAGTCAAAGCTATACAGCGCAGTCGATTCGATTGAGGGCAAGCTTAATTCTATGAATAACAAGCTCAGTGAAATCAATCACACCCCAAATGTTGATTCATCATCTCTAGGTGTTGAGCTAATGATTGCAGAGGTGAAAGACATGCTACATAATGCTAGTTTTAATCAAAATCAACATATAACTAGAGTGCAGTCTAAGGAAACATCAACTTCTCCCATAAAACATTGCCCCTTACAACACAGTGTCAAGCTGCCAGAAACACCAGTCAATCAGCACGAAAGGATTTTCAAATTTGGTACCTTCTGGACAAAAGATGAATGGTCCCGGCGAATCAAAAATATTAAGCGTGAGAATCAAAATCAAGATCAAACCAAAAACAATGATACGTCTACGAAATACGAAATGTTTTTTGCAAAAGGAGCTCCTTATTCTGCAGATGAAAACTGGATGCGAAAATTTCTCGAGAGGGAAACTTTAATTAAAGATTGTAAGGTTACAATTTTACTAAGGCGGATGAAACGCAAGAATTTCCGCAGGTGTTTTAAAGTGGAGATCCCAGCGAAATATGCTTGGCTGTTTACCAACTTCAGTGGATCTATCAAAACCCAAACCTGGAAAGGAATCTCGTTCAGCAGCTGGAAGAATCAGACTAGTCGTAAGAAAAACACCACTTATAATACTAGATTTAGAAAAAATTCAAAATGTAATGAGGCGTCGTTCCAAAACGTTTCCCGTTCCTTTTCCGCAAATCAAACTGCCAGTGATCCACGATCTAAACCCTCATACTCAAAGGTAGGAGCTTCTACAGTTACCTCGAGAATAGAAACCACTCAACTAGAACCCAGTCAGATAAACCACATTCAAATGGACGCCTCTCAGGTAGATATGAGTACTAACTTGGTAACCAGCCCTGAGTCAGTAAATGTTCCCGGAAGTATACTAACGACAGCTCTTCCTAATATAACATCCAATGCAGCAGCACACTCCCCATATAAGAATTTCTTGCATAAAATGAAAAAGAAAATTTCTTTAAAAGAAAAAAATAAGGCTAAAGCGGGGAACGACAATGTCGAAAGTATCAATTATAGTATAATTGCTACCAATAAAGCGACAAAAAAACATACTAATACAGATTCCGGAGCAGCCCAGTCAACATCTTCCTCTTATCCTAATTTTATTCGTGGTGAAGACTACACACCATCCACTACCATCGTAGTTGATTCACAAAGTCCTTCCAGAAATCCATTACAATCTGCATCTAACTTTTTAGACCCGTTATTGCCACCACATGTGAAAGCCACCATTACATCTAGTGCTGACCTGGAAGGTAGGTATCTACTCTCTCGGCTAAGAGATTGTAAAATATATAACAATGTTCGTCTCTTCCTTGCTTACATGCACAATGCCAGCGATTGTGCATGTTTCGAGGGTAAAACGAAAACCCACTTGAAAATTATGATCCAGCAAGAGGGTCTACCAATTGACTTTGATTCCCTTAATCTTCTTTTTACTCGGTACCACGAACAGCTTGGAGTATCCTCAGACCAAGTAAAAAATGACCTGAAAACCTATGCCTCACACGTTTCCGCAAAACATATTTCTCACCTTCAGAGAGCAAGAGAGGATTTTACCAAGTATCGTTCCTAACCAAAAAGCATTACCAGATGGCCTCAAACTATTTTACCACAATTGTGGTGGTATGAGAGGCAAATTAAATAAACTCTACCTTGACGCCAAATCTTGCCAGTTCAATGTACTTACTTTCACAGAAACCTGGCTAAAAGACTGCCATAAAAACGAAGAAATACTGGATGGCTCCTGGACCATATACAGAAACGACCGCAATTATCTCCGTACTGGACAGACTAGAGGTGGTGGTGTGCTCATAGCCACTCATAGCTCCCTGTCGAGTGAAATGGTTGAAACCAATTCAGATAATTAGTTTGAGCACATAATTATCAGAATATCTTGGTCCAAAAGTTTCCTTTATATTGGAGCTTTCTACATCCCACCTAATTCAGACGACGCTGCGTATAATGCTGTGTCAGAAATTATTTCTTCTCTAGTATCATCTCTTAAAGATGATGATAACATTATAGTACTGGGAGATTTCAATCGCCCAAACTTAAAGTTCACGGCTGATGAAAACGACACCAACCTTCTTCCAGTAAATATTATTGACTCATCCGATCTAAATCTTGTAAGTACATTTTACAGCAATGATCTGCAGCAAATTGCACCGACTTCTAACCAAAATGGTAATTGGTTAGATCTTATCTTCACTAACAGTTACGACGATGTAGTGGCTACTCCGACTGTTGACGCAGAGCATCTTTTCTCCAATACTCTTCACCACTCTGCCTTTACAGTCGAGCTATCCATATCTGATCTAATAACTTTACAATCGTACAACAATTCTGTTGTATATGATTTTCGTAATGCTGATTATGATAGCATTAACCATCATTTGTGTAATATTGACTGGAATAGTACACTTTTAACTTTAGAATTGAACGAAGCAGTATCTCTATTCTACCAATTGGTTTTTGATGTAGTGGAAAAGTACGTTCCCAAGATTAAAAAAAAAACAAACTGTCTGAGCCATGGTTGGATAGAAATCTGAGGTCTTTACGGCATCGGAGAAACAAACTATATAAAATTCTAAAGAACAATAGCAATGCTAGCCATGATATCAAGACAAGATATAATGACTTAGCTCAGGAATTTTTAAGAAAATCTCGCGAAGCATATGAAAGCTATGTCAATATAGTTGGCGAAAACATAATTCACAATCCTAAGACTTTTTTCGACTTTGTGAACACCAAGCGAAAAGCTTCTGGCTATCCCACATCGATGCAAAAAAACAACTTAGTTTCTTCTGACCCACAGAATATATGTGACTTCTTTGCCGATCATTTTCAGGAAGTTTTTTGTCCTCTCAGCGGCTCGCCTAACATGCCACTTTCCCAAACACCTCAGCTGTCTATTGTTGATGCAATATATTTAACTAGAGAGGACATTACTAAAGCTATAAGAGAGCTTGACATAAAAAAAGGGCCTGGACCAGACCTACTTCCTCCAAGCTTCATCATTAAGTGTGCAGAAACGATTATTTCACCCCTACAGATAATTTTCAACAAATCGCTGCATTGCGGTAAATTTCCCCATTTCTGGAAGTCTTCCCATCTTACACCGATTCTTAAAAGTGGCGACAAACGATCGGTTGAAAATTATAGAGGCATCGCCATTTTGTCTGCAATACCAAAGCTGTTTGAAAAAATAGTTTGCGAAAAACTTACAATTGTTGTTGATCCTCTTCTAAACGAACAACAACATGGCTTCAGAAAAGGTAGATCCACTACAACCAATCTTATCATAATGATTTCAAATGTGCTTTGCGATATGGAAAAAGGACGTCAGGTTGATACTATATACACTGACTTCAGCAAAGCTTTTGACCGTGTCGACCATGATGTTTTGAAATTTAAGCTGCAAAAATTTGGCATCTCAGGAAATTTGCTAAATTGGTTGGATTGTTACTTAAGAAATCGAACACAGCATGTAAAATTCCAAGGTTTTATCTCCAAAAAAATTACCGTTTCCTCTGGGGTACCGCAAGGAAGTCACCTAGGGCCACTTCTGTTTAATATTTTTATTTCGGATCTATCGGAGGTGCTATCAGACATTCCACATCTTTTTTATGCGGACGATCTCAAGATGTGCCACACTATTCAATCGGAATCTGACTCAAAATTTCTTCAGTTAAAACTCTTATCGCTTGAGCAATGGTGCGTACGAAACAAACTTCTTCTTAATATTGACAAATGCCATTCCATAAGCTTTTCCCGTAAAACCTGTACAGTAAATTTCGATTACCGCCTGAATAATCAGCTGCTGAAGAATGTAGATAGTGTTATAGATCTCGGTGTCGTTCTGGATAAGAAGCTTCGCTTTAACCTTCAATACGACAAAATACTTGCAAGAGCCAGCAAGCAGCTGGGATTTATTAAGAGGCGCGCAAAAGAATTTAAGAACATATGGGTCACAAAAACTCTGTACATATCTTTAGTTCGTCCTTTACTCGAATATGGGTGCATCGTCTGGAATCCTACTTTCAATATTCATAGCGATAGACTGGAATCTATCCAAAAGCAGTTTGTTCTTTTTGCCCTGAGAGATCAATACCATCCACATGATTTTGAAAGCCTTCCATCTTATAGTTACAGGCTAAGTCTTTTAAATTTGAAAACACTTTCTTCAAGGAGAACGTTATTGTGTTCATGTTTTATTTTTGATGTGATTAGGGGTTTGATTAACGTTGAATGCATTTGCAATAAAATAACTGTCAATAATTCTGTAAGACGGACTAGGCATACACGTCTCCTCAATGAACACCAGCACCACACAGTTTATGGTGACAGAGAGCCAATAAATAGATGTTGTAAAATATTCAACAAATTTTCCCACTGCTATTCCCCGTCTATCTCTAAAGTCAGGTTCAAAAGCGCTTTAAATATAGCGCTGAATTCCTAAATCCTTTATTTCCTTTCCTTGGAATTTCCGCCTCAAATTGACAACCAGACAAAAGTCTGGGAAATGTTATCATGTTTTATTTTAGTTTAGCTTGAAAAAATGTAAAAATGTAAATTGTTATTTGTTTTTTTTTTATGTATACACCTTGTTTGGTTTGAAATAAATAAATAAATAAATATTTAGTACTGTATTTCGAATGAAAAGATACAATTTTCCTTTTTGAATTTTGTTTGATCTAATCAAGGTTTAAATGAAATTGATATCAATTTGTTTCAAGCTTTCATTTTGCCATATTTGCAAAGAAAGTAATAAAGTAGTGTTCAAAGAAGGTGAAATTATTGTAATGAATTGCCCATTGAGAGCGAGAGGCAGAGAAATTAAAAGCTAGTTTTATCAAAAAGGTAAAAGGAAAAAAGGTCTTGAGGCAATAAAACATATAAAAATATATACAGTTTTGCAGAGTACTGATGACGTCAGATGTTAAGCCTTGGGCAGAATAGAACTTTGAATGTTCCGAAAATTTGTTGCGACTGACTTAACTCTGTCGAGCCGTCGTCAGTGCAGCATGAAATTTATTTAAAGATCCTTCCCTTCTTGCTTTGCGTGCGTTTTCCTAGCCGAATAGTTCAGCCTGGCGTGTGTTTACGGCCAGAATGATCTTTTACGTGCTACGGCTAGCAGATTCAACAATAATTAAGACATTATACATCCCAAAAGGAATAAAAAAGAATTCCGCAAGAATCAATGTATATTCAACTTATTCAAAATTCATTTTTAATTATTCAAATTATGTAAATTATTTAAATTAAAAAGAAATGTGAATGAAAAGAGGAGAAGCAAAAATGAAGAAAGAAATAAAAGTATTATTAACTAACAAACAAAAGTATTTCATATTGGATTTACAACCAAAAAACTATAGTTGTCATACAAAACTTTCAGAGAAGAATCAGACCTGATTACTTAGACAATTCTGTGCTTCAAAATTTTCACTCAACTCCGGCCGGAATTCGTTCACAACAATCATACAATGAATAAAATAAGGAAATGAATATATAACTATGGCAAACTAAATATCTAAAGAAACTTAAAAAAAAATGAATTCCAGCTTTTACAAACCCACACCAAAAGAAAAGAAGATGTTCAATGAGATGTAATGAATACTGTAATATTTCAAAAGAAAACCTTTGCTTTTCAAGTAAACCTTATAATTATGTTCAGCATTTATATTCATCAACTCCAACTTTGAATACTAACATGCAAGATTTAACTATTCTTTATCGTTAGGTGCGTTTTTTTGTACATCCGAGCAGATCAAATTTTGTACAGCATATTGAATATAACAACAAAAATCCTGCACTTGTGGCGTCACTGAATCAAAAAATGTTAAGCAGTGGTAGTTTATGGGCTTAGTTTATGGGCAACTGTAAGAGTGTTCTAAACGGTTCATACCACTGCAGTTGATTATTGTGAAACAGACAGTTTGAATTGAATGAATTTGCATAGCACTCTGCAATTTTCAATTATTTTACATCAAATCTTGTAGTGTGCAGACTGTTTTTGAGTGTTTCGATGCACATTACATTATATATTGTTTCATATGCAAGTTTCATGTCTGATTTCGATTAAAATCTAGATAAGATTTCATTCAGGTTTTTTCTATGGATTATTCTAATTTAACAACCAATCTAAGCAAAAGCTCAGCGAATGCAACAACATTTTCGAACAATGCGATTTTCTGCTCTGGATCGTTTTTTTGCAACCCTACGTTAACCTGCTCTGCTAGGTTGCAAAAAAACGCACCTAATGAAAGGCTTTTAAAAATGTACTCCGCTGAAATAGTTACAAAAGTTGAATTGCAATCAACTTTTGGGAGTATTGATTAAAATTTACCAATGCCTTGCAAAATAAGGGGGCATAGTTCTGGGAAAATTTTATATTTCCTGACGAAATAAAATTTCAGATTGTACAAACAGATGGAAGCCAAATATCCAAATTGAAGATGAAAATGTACCGCGACTATAAATCTTTCGGTGGGTTTATATTAGGAGGATCAATCAAATATAAATGAAACTTTTTTTCCTGGAAGTCCAGATAATAAAGAAAATGAGACAAGTATGGAAGTAAGTAGTGCAGATATGACTTTGACACCTCTTCACCACGCTTATCAATCAACATAATCCTGCCAAAGAGCAAAATGACTGAGGCAAAGGCAAGGTTTTCTGTTGCGGAGAGCATCAGTATTAAATTTCTCGTGAATAAGGTACCAAACCGCTTGACATTTTCAAAAGACTCTCTTCTTAGTTCAGAAAATAAACTCTATTAAGACCTCGAATGGTTTGTTGCTGAAATCAGTTCAATGATGATCGTGAAAGAGTCGATAATGAAAGTCAAAAGAAAACAGTTGTCTGAGAAAGTGCAAATGACAGTTTTTTTTTACTTCCACGACACAATGTTGGCGGATCACTTTCATGATTGAAGAACAATCAATGCTGCATGTTATTGTTTCCTTCTATATAAAACAAACCAAAGCCACCTAACACAATAAATAAAGTAGTCAACCCAACCATCACGACATTTTTCTGCACAACAATGTCCGTCCACATAGCTGCCTTAACGAAACGAAACGTACACAAATTCACTGAGCTCTGGATAGCTGACATATTTGTCATCGTATGACATTCTTGTAAAATGAGTATTAAAGATAATTTTTTGTGTACATATGATGATGACCAAAAACATTCAGTTACGGAAAACTAAAGTTTAAAACTCGTGCTAAACCCCTTAAGTGAATGCCATCGGATATTTGTGAAATGTGTTTGAGAAAAATTATTTTCGTTAAAATAAATAACCATAGCCATTCGCTGGATAAGTCAATAAAGGCTTCACATTTAACCAGCACCCTAAGTAACGCAAAATTTAGTTGAATTCATACTGAGACATTTAAATGCACGTGAATTAGCCAGCTCTGGAAGGTAACGCCATCATTCCATTCATCACTACCGGAAATACCAATTGGAAGCCCTAAATCCAGTTGGACACCGTCTGATTAAATTTTGGTATGACCAAACTTTATTCTAGCCCATGCCAGAATGCAATGCAGTCTCACATCAGCAAGATTAGTAGATTAATTGGCAACCAATCAACCAACACGAAAAGTTCCTTAGTAGGGTTGGGGTGGAGGGCCCCTGTCATCAAAAGCGTCGGCAAGGCATCGTAGTTTTCTAAAGTAGCCTGCAACCAAAACGCCATAGCATGAAGTAGAATAGCGTCAACGATCGCCATATGCAACAATGCGGGGCTGCAAAACCAAACTCCCTTTTATGGCCTTTTTGCAGGAACATACTGGACCAAAAGCATTCTGCGCTCTTTCTGCTTCGTTTGCCTTTAGTCCAGATGCTGTTAGCGCGATGCATGCACCCACTTAAAACCTTAGATAGGAGATTTGACTCATCGCTAGCCTCTATGTTGAAGGTATTAGGTATATTAGTACGGCATACTTAAAAGTCTTCAGTTTTATTTTTTACGGTGACCAGCTATTGGATCTTTTCAGACTACTTTCTGCATTCTCTTTGCAGAATGGTTATTTGACTATTCCACCATAGAGAGAATATGGATTTTCTTTGGGTGGGTAGCGCGCTACTCTAGCCACAGTGTTTAAAATACTAGCAAGAAGCGCTTGATTTAGATCCAGGGAACAATCGATGTTTGCCGGACAAAAATTCCAGTACAGGACGTACAAAAGACTGAAACTTCTTTCGGTTCACTGTTTTCTTATTAAAAAGGGCTACTTGCTCTGCTGAGTTACGGCCTCCCACACTACAGGATATGTACCTATGATCAGATAATAAACAATACTGAATGATCTGTCATTCGGTCAAGAGACGCTAGGATAATGTCGAGAACCACCCTACGATTCCAGATGAAGAAGGCTGGTTTGATGCCCATATATCGGATGGGGAAGTCCCAGGTCAAAAAGAAATCAAAAAAACCTCTCCCACTACCATATGTGTTGGAGCTTCCCTACACTTCATGATGCAGATTATAATCGGCTTCTAGAATAAGAGGTACACTACACAGGTCCTAGTGCCTGCAACCACTACATCTTTGACGTTCTTGCATAGAAGGCTTGTACAGTGGTCGCTAGGCATATATCAAGAACCAAACCAGCATTTCCTTAATCGATTCCACTGCAGTAGTTATGTTATCCTTGTTAAGAAATAGGACTTCAATCATATTTTTGGCAAAAATACAGACTTTTGGATTTCCCAGAATATCAGTTGCTATAAGCCTGTATCCATTGGAGCGTAACTCACTAAAACAGTTGTTTACAACTCATGGTTTGTGTATCCAAATTAACTCCTCTTCGGTCTTTGTGAATAAAAGAAGTTGGTTAGCTGTTGCTGCTTTGAAGTAATGAATATTTGCAGAACCATTACCATTACTGCAGAACCATCACCATTACTAATCAGGGCCAAATCAAGGTTCTGGTCCTTCTCGGGTGCTATAGCTGCCTACCTGCTTCCCAGAGTCAGGAGGGTTCATAGGTAATCTCAGCACTAATCGCATCGGTGGAGAACGATTCTGCATTTCATTTTTGTTCAAATACATACCCTGAAAGAGTGATCGACCACTGACTCCTCCACTCTTTGAAGTTTCCGCTTTCGACAGTTTTTAGTGTTATTACTGCTATATGTAGACTGGGCCAATTTCTCGACCAATTCCGATTGAGGCCATTTCACGCCTCAAAGAGCGGTGTTGCTTCTTCATTTAATATGAAAAAAGTTTCCCGTCTATACTCAAGGGACTCACTAATTTTTCGGCAGCTCTCCAAGCATCCATTGGAATGGATGATTGGAGGGTCGAAAAGCCTGATGATCACTAGAATATTCTCTAGATCAAAGTGAAAGCAGAAAAATCATATTCTGCATCCAGGCCGACTGGGGCTTTTATTTTTTGGATCCACCATTAGCTCATGTCGTTGGCTAAACGATATGAACTGAATTTCTCCAACTTGCAGCAGACCCTGAAGATAGCCTACCTTATTTTCAGTTAATTTTCTTTAGATGTGATTTCGTCTCCTTTATTGGCATCAATCACAAACCAGATGAGGCTCCCCTTGATCAGCTCATAGAAAGGTCGAGTTAGTCCTATCAGTTTAGAATTTTTCGAAATTTGCTTGTACATATTATTCTACTCAACCGGTCGTTTTTTGTTTCTGGATAGATTTTCAGTATTTAGAGGAAGCGCGTGCGCTATAGTAAAGACCTTTTTGCTCTTGGCGGAGAATACCTCGAGAAAGACCTTTTTAGTTTCTTTCGAACTTTGAAGGCTGCCCTTCTAGTTTCGAAAGCTCGAATGGAGTCGTTAGATGGATGAAGAAGGGTGTCACTAGGGGCAGCATTGGTAGTCGGTTGGACTAGCTCATATGCCGTTACTTGTTTCCATTTTGACCACAAACGGGTTTTTGAATTTTGACCAGAATTTTGACCAAAGGTCTGAGATAACTAGAAACAGGTGTTAAGAATTTGCTGAAAGCTAAGGATAACCATTTGTTATATTTCCATTACCCTCAGCAAATTTAGCAGCTAAGCTGCCAATAGCTCACTTATGCTAACTCTGTTATTATCAATTCAAATTTATTCCTTTTAATGTTTAATAGTCCTTTATTTAATCCACTATTTTTATAATACATAAAAATATTTCTTTTCAATCCCAGTATTAAAAGTTCATTATCAATCCCAGTAAAGACAATGAAACAAAATTATTTGAGATAAGCTAAAAAGCATGTCATTTTCAATACAATTTAACTAATTCTTCTCCCCATGTATAAAGATAGGAACATATCTTGTTGAGTAAATTTTCAGAATTTCCTTCAATTGAAAGATTCGAAAATATACTTTAAGATTCATTTGATTCAATTGTAAAAATTGGGTTGGCCTAGTAATATAGTTCTGATATCATGATAATATTTGTTGTCAAATACGAATATACTGTTAATTATCTTCCTACAAAAAACGGAGAGTGTGATCAATTTCATCAAATAAATAACTCGAGTTTTTTTTAATCCTTCTTTTATTCGAACACTGCCTGGGTTGCTAGTTTTTTCCAAGATTCTATCAAAATTTGCTAAGTTTCTTATTCGAAATTTCCATAATAAAAATAAATCCAGTTCATAAAATTGAGAAGCACTGTTTCACTTAAATATGAGCTTCACAGACGTAGTCAAAATACTCTTTGGTTTTTTGGTTTGTATCCTTTTCACTGATTAATAGCTCGACCCACTAGCCTCCCAAAACCCCAAGACTCTTTCATTTCATTCTAAATGAGTTTGTTTCGAATGTAGTCTACTAACATATCCAAGTCTACAAACCGCATACACTCACAGTTCCATGGAACGACAAAAGTAAAAATAAAAACGCAAATTATGAATTCGAACATCTTTCGTCCTTTCGATGAGCTATTTGCAGCAAAAATGTGTACTCCATACGAGAAATGTTATATGCGCATGATGGCATCTAGTAAACATACTCACCGATAAGCTTTAGTGCTTTGTACACTCTTCACTTCGTTGCGACAGTCCTTATGCAAACTGCCACTAAAGACTCCTCAGAGCCACACAACAACGTCGACGTACGACAGCCTGCGTAGATTGTAACGAAAGTGTATCACAGGGAGCTTACGCTCACAAATCGGAGCAGTGAGTGTAGTAAAGTGAAAGTGATTATTAATGCACCCCTAAATTCACTGGCGGAATTTAATAAAGTCTTCCGTGGAGAATGAGTGTGCACACTGAGAACGGGACGTGCCCGTTATGCACTAAGGAAGACGGAATCGTGAGCAGGTAGGGTGGTACGCCGTCCGATTGTAGGACTGAGATTTCTATTAGACGCTTTACGAAATGTCGTGGGTGGTTGGAGAGTAGCATGAGAGACTACCGTCTTATCTATAGGGGCACTGGATATTGTTTGGGGGGCTGTTGTGTTATTTTCGTGTTTAACTTGACGATTTAATGCTATCTCGCAGCCCATATTTTTGCACTCGTCAATGGCTCCGAGTCTACACACATGAAATCGTGATATGTTGTATAGAGCTGGGAATAGAACTGGGAATGAGAATGAGTGCCACCTCATGTGGTTATGTATACTTTCTATCCTGGGAGTCGGTAGCAATAAATAGTAAACTTTTCGCCGGGGAACGATAAAAGTTACAAAAATTTGTACTATTGTAGCATGTATTCTACGGGTGAAATGTGTTCCTGTGGGGTATAGTCACTGGAAAGTGAGGGTTCGAGGTAGGCACCCATTTCAAAACGGGATCGATAGTCGTTAAGTACTTAAATGTTCGTTTTATGTATACATTAGACCGCAAGTATGTAGTGGAAATGCAAGAGAATGGTTTTTCCCGTTGATTTTAGGGGAGTTGCAAATTGTAACTTTGTAGTTTGTTTCGGGTGGTTAATGTCAGACATAATGTGATTTATGACTTTAAGAAAATAATAAATTCTATTGCTGTGGTTTTTGTACATTCGTATCAGTTTCGATACATCAATATGACTATTAGAGGAAGAAAGCTGGTTTTATTAGGGTGTTTGGTAAAGTGTTTGGCTGGTTGAAGCTGTTTTTGAATGATTCTATTGTATTCCATAGTATTTTTGGTAAATATTTTTTATGTTTGCAATTCGATATTAAGGAAAACTTTGAAAAAAATCCGATCATTTCAATTTAATATAGAAAGGATTCAATCATTGTTGCAGCAGGAAAATTTTGTATCTTTTTAAAACTCTATGTTATAAGAACGATTTAGTTTCAGCATCTCAGTTAATTATCTTGCAGAAAGATGATTTACTGAAATGCTGATACTCAGGATAAATCTGAATTTTCCAATGCTTGGCCACAAATGATTCTTTATAATGAATCACAAAAGGATCACAGAGAGAAGACCATAAAAACTGTAAGCTCCGTAGTTTCCGAAAAATTAAGATATTCGACTACTGCTAACACTTCACTTTTTTAAAGTTTCATATGATAAGGATCTTGTATCAGTATATCTATGAAAGACGCAAGTCTGAACACAAATTAATTAGTAAAAGAAATCCAATTGTTATACCTTGCACTTTAATAAAGATTTTGAATTTGAATTTATATCTCTGAAACAATATCAATAATATTGTAGAAGTGTTGATTTAGAAACTTACCGTATCCACTGCCATGAGCAAATAATTGCTGGAAAAGGCTATTTTCAGCAAATTATATTTGCATTATTGGCTTTTTTTTACTGATTTTTTTAACAATTTTAAGCAATAAGCTTTTTTTATTACTGTTACTTGGTTCAGCGCTCATATTGAGCACGCAGTGCAGATGTCCTAATTGTGAGCATGATTATACAGCGAATGATATTGACTGATCGAGTAGATAAGACTAAATAAATCTCGAATCGAAACTTCAAAAAATCAAAAAGAAGCATAAATACATCATATAAGTACACATAAGAACAATAGTAGTAATGTGGTTTATGATATCAGCAGTTTTGAAGTGTTTCCTTGGGGTACTGGTCTTGGATTGCAACGAAAAAGAGTTTTACGATTTGAATTGGTAAGAAAATTTATCAAAATAGAGAATTAAAGCTATTAAAATGTTTTTCAGGAATAAGGAATAGTTTCCAGCTTGACAATGCGCTGAAATTCGAACTTACATTTGAAATCATTCGCATTGCAATGTTAACTAATTACCTCAAATAGTGTCATTGTCATAATAAAATAAACTTGTGAAAAAATGCATTCATTTCAGTGGATGTGGATAATTTGATCTGTTTTTCGCGTTGTCTGATGTGACGTTAACAATTGAAAAATCTTTTTATACATGAGCTGTTGAAGATTAGGTTTCTTCGGCGTCACATTTGGGCCACGGGCTATTTACAAACCATAGGTAGGGATTCTGTGATGGTTATTTTCTTGTCAATTTTCTACTTTGACTTCAGTTTTCCTTTACTCTAAAGGTCCTTACATAGCTACTATCACTCTTCATGCACGCATTTTGGAACGACGAGTGTTGCTCGCTAAATATTAGCCTACTATGCAGAGAACACATAACGACTATGGAGTCAATTTTCTTGCATGAAATTATTAAAATTCAGATCGATCAGTTCGCGAGCTGATGTATTTTGAGTGCTGCTGAAATTTTTACTCATTTTTGAACAAAATTAATATTTGAATTTTTGCGCAATAATACATATTTGTTTGATTATACATAAATAGACCCGATATATCAGTGGGTTTTTTTTCTCCTAAATCGGGTAATCAATTCGAGCTGCAATTTTTAGGAGATATTGGTGTATATGCGTTAAAAGGCTTTATTAATTTACAAGAAAATATCTTTAGCCCATTGTCGGAAGCGGCCCTTTGAGTGACGTAAGTACGTCTATATTTCTGTGGTTAGAAAATATTTGGAAACAAAAGGTAAAGATATGGTTATGATGTTTTGGAAATTTTTAAACTTATCAAATTTGGGTCTAACAAATTAATTCAGGAATTACTTTACAAGTATTGGGAAGAATAAAGCTAGAGGCAGATCACGGTTTACTATATTTTGAATCGAACATTAATAAGTCCAAATCACCATTTAAATATTGTAATGGTAATAATTAATAATTTAGAAGGGAAAACTGGTCCAGGAGGGGACGGTATAGCTATGAATGCTGTTGAAGTCATAAAAAATTTCATCACAAAACTTCATGTAACAGGGCGAATTTTGCTTATATATTCAAGCAAATCAAAATTATTTCACTACTCAAATCAGTAGGACCCACTAAAGTAGTACACTTTTTAGTACCTTATACTCGTCCATTCACTACACGTGACTAGTCAATTGCAGTTTCTGCAGTCTGATGATGGTAGGGGCCTCTGGAACGTCAAATATTTCGTGCAGCTCACGATTGTGCCATTTTCGCCACTGGCCACTCTCATTTTGCACCAATTCTACGCCTCCGGACTGGTCTTTCGAAGGCATTTAATATGTTTGCAGATACTTGTGTGATGGTCCATATTTCACAGCCATAGCACAACACAGGTCCTATCGATGATTTATAGGCTTACAGCTTTGCTTCTTCGTGGACGCAGCTTGTCTTCAGTATAGTCAGAATGGAATAGAAAGTTTTAATAGTGAGCTGTATTTTTCATTTTATTTCATCAGTTCCGTTGCATTTTGTTTTCAATTTTGGACTAAAGTATATAAATACGTACGCATTTTTTAAATTAAAGTGCGATATTTCAAGTCAAGTGCTATATTTTCCCTATTGGGGGTCTTTCTTCTTTTTTGAACCATGACACTCGTTTTCTTCAATTTTATTTTTAAGCCTACTTCTTTTGCCTCAGGTCAAATTTCAGCAGAACTTCTTTGGTGGATATGGAAGATCGTAACAAGATGTTGATGTCATCCGCTTAGGTTACTACTTGTCTGGATTTATATAAAAGCGTACCCATTGTGCCGACAGCCAGCATTCTTAGCACATTCTCGAGAGCTAAGTTGCATCGCCTTGCTTTAGTCTGACATTAGTGTCAAATGTGTCAATCAGATAGTTGTTGATTATGATGAACTGTTCTCAATGTCATCATCATTTTCTTCAGTGGGACTTGTGTTAAGGTGCAGCATAATTTTATGCAGTTCGTTTCTGTGAATATTGTCCACGAATATCTGTTAGACGTCGATGTTAAACTCTCAGCATTTTTCGAGCATTTGTTTGGCTGTGAAAAGTTGATCAGTCATTGATCGTGCAGACCTAAAACATCCCTGGTAATCACTCTTGACATTAATTTTGTTTTCTAATATTTTTGTATAATAGAACATACAAATTAGCGATATCCTTTTATAATTTTCGCAGCATAGTTTAACTCCTCTTTCGTAGATAAGGCATATGACAGATTTACACGACTCTTGCGGTATTCCTTCTTAGACATAGATGTGCTAGATCACTTCGTGGATGGTCTTTATGGTGCAGTTTCAACAGCATTTAATTAATTCAGCCAAAATTTCGCCAGTACCCGGATCTCTAGTTTTTTTCTGACTTCTTATGACAAGATTATAAATCACTCCTTCCATATTTTCTCGCAATTGTGCTGAGGGTGTGGTCTTAGTGTCGATTCTAGCAAAACAGAACTGTTGCGCTCTGTTTACAGGTGTAAAAACATAAGAGTAGCTAGAGGGTTCTTACGTCAAATCGTCCCTTAAATTTATGCTAGCATAGTGGAACTAAATTTGCTACACAGAGCACTAGTCTGGTAGTCTTGATTATCAACAGAGACGCTCCGCACTACCTCTTCGAAAGCTTTCCTGGTGCTTATTTGCCGGCATCATACCAGTCAGGAAGTGCACAATGGTAATAATACACTGTAGCGATCGCAGGTGTAGAGCAGACTTGAGCCATTATAAAATCTGGTGTGATTATCAGTGGCGGCTCGTGGGTTTGAGACTAAGGGAAGCACAAGCAAAATATATAAGCATATAATATAGATAAGCATACTTACGAAGCGCATAGTAAACTATACCTTTGAAATACCGTGTAAAAAATCAATTAAGTATTTTAATGCTGACCATATTTGCATTAAAAGCTAGTGATTGATTGTCAACAGCTTCCTACTCACTATGATCAAAAATCTCACAAAAATCCAAGTTAATTATAGTATTTGAAAGCAAAAAAAACCTATTTCTTCAATTCTTTTTTAAATAAAAAAAAAAGTTAAGTTGAAAACATATTACAGGCTAAATATATGGCGAAAGTTTTTTAATAGCTCAAAGTTGAGGATATAATGCATCTTTTGGCAAATTAAATAAGCAATGCCACAATAAAAATAAATATCTCATGTAATTTGCAATAAAAGTGCGAAATTATTGATCTTGGTTGCTAAAACTCAATAAGATATTCAATGAAAAATATTACCGCAGCAAATACTCTATGGCACAATCACCTTAATTTTGGTTTTCCACTTTAAAATCCATATTAAACGAGTAAATATTAACTTTTGGAAACAGAATCTATTCAATACGCTCTCACTTTAACGAGCTTTATGTTATAATTTACTTTAAAAACTATTCTTTTATCGATGTTTAACCGACAGTATTAATAGATACTGACAATACAAAAAATACACGTCGAAAGAGTTATAACAGGTGCGTTTTTTGCGAAGAAGGCATAAAAAAACGCACCATAGAAATAACATAGGCGAAAGCAATCAAGTGGTCATATCACCCAAAGCACCTGAACCGAGAAACTCATTTTGCGAAAGTAAACCCAAAGCAGATACAAAAAAAAAACGCTCTGGAGAAAATTGTACACCATATTCTCCATATCAACATCACAATAACTTGCACCGTACATACTCCATGCGAAAAAAGCATAAAAGGCATCAAATTAGAAGGGGAACGACTCGTAAGAAAAAGAGCAGAAGAGAATCTACAAATTCTGTAACGTAGGTCATGAACATAATAGAGACGCAGACGACTTTTCAGCGTCAACATAGGCGTCCAAAGCAATTAAGTGGTCATTTCACCAAAGCACCAGAACGGAAAAACTACGTCTTTTGGGAAAGCAAACCCAAAGCAGACACGAAAAACCGATCTGGGGAAAATTGCACACGAAAAAATTTAACTCATACTATTCTATTCCCCACATGAAGATCACAATAGCTTGCACCGTACATGTGTACATGTGAACAAAGCAGAAAATGCTTCAATTCGTAAGGGGAACGGCTCGTAAGAAGAGGAGCAGAAGAGAATCTACAGATAAATCATGAGGGGGAACAGTAACATAACAGAAGACGCGGATAGTTTTGCAGCGTATCAAGTTCATTCATTAATAAAAATTTTCGGGTCGTTCAGCGGGTGGATGGGACAAGGGTTTTTTGAATTTTTCTATCCACCAAGACGCAGTGAACTGAGCCAGCGTCCGCGATGATATTTGAGTACATTGATTGTAAAAATTTTGTGGGCATCATTTAGACAAAGCGTCCAAGTAGATCGATGCGAATATAATGAATTTGAGCATTGAAGCAAGATCACTTCAGTGTTCTGTATAGTATATCTCAATTAACTGTTTGTTTTGAATTGAATGGCATGTAGTGCCTGTAGTTTGTAGTAAAACGCTTGAGTTTTCATTATGTAGCTGTAAATTTAACTTGGAAGCTCTGTAGTTGGACTGTTATAAAATAAAACCATTTGATTGATAGTAGCGATTGAGTTTTGAGTTTTGTAAGAAAATAAATGTTATTACTTTGACTGTTAAATATTGATTGTAAATCTTTTGGTTGTTTCATATTGATTATTTAATCAAATTTGTGGATTAGCAAGGGAAGCACTGCTTCCTTTGCGTACATCGACGAGCCGCCCCTGGTGATTATGCTTTTGTCCAACCATCTCTGAGTCAGAGGTTTGCAGCCCGAACCCAAAGAATAAGTAAGTGAAATTTTTCCTAACGACAGATTCTGTGGACATATATAGCGATGGCTCAAAACTGAGCGATAGTGGAAAGAGTGGTATATGTTCCACTGATCTGAATTGGAAGCTTTCTTTCCGCTTATCGGACCACTGCAGTGTCTCTCAGGCGGCAGGACTGGCGGTTCTTCAATCGACTGCATTAAAAAGATTCACTATGTGCCTAGTCTTATGTAAAGTAGAGCGGTATTGATGGTAGCATATGAAACATGCGAGTAGTAACCTGAGCAATAAAATATAGGCACATAGTCGCAATTCTTAAGCTACATAGCCTCAACTACTATGAACATAGTCTCGGCCCATAGTCTCGGGTGTGAAATAGCAAATCTTTCCAATAAGTTCACGGAGCTTAGCGGGTAGAGCGTCAGCTCTTAATGAATTAGGTCACAGGTTTTAATTTAGATTTGAGCAGGATTTATTTATAATAATTGAAAAATAAAAAAATTAAATTTCAATAACATAAATAGGACTTTCTATCTTCTACAATTAAAAATCGTAGAGTTGTTTAAAACTGGGACACATTTGCATTTACTTTGCTTTTTATCAGGCTTATACATATACATGGCATTTGGAGCTACAATACATAGCAGAAAATCTTTTATTTTTCGCCATGTAGAATCTAGGAATCAACTATAAATATAGCGCCAGAAGTTTATAGATTATAGTCTCTGTTGCAATACTTTTTCAGTGCAATTAGCTCTGATGTAATCAGATGTTCGGAGTGAATATTTGCATCTTAACTGACAGCCAACACATTTCTTTGCTGGAGTTTACATCTCATCAAAAATATTCCTCTAATGCCGTACGTTTCTTAATGAGATGTTGAGGCTTTCAATGGTGCAGCTTTTTTGAGTTTCAGGACTTTGAGCGATTAAAGGAAACTGCAAAGTGGATAAACTTACAAAGGCTAGCTTCCTGATTTGCACTCCGATGACTTCAGTCAAAATTATTAAATAACGCTATGAAATCCTGGATGGAGAAGTCTATCTGTGCAAACTCAACTTTCTGTATGCTATAACCAAAACTTATGATACCCAATACGTAAACTAAGAAGGCGATTCCGTTACGTAGCGGAGGCTGTTTTAACTGGGCATTGTTTATTCTGTAGATGGGTGCTCTTTTAACGGCTTCTGCAGGGGTTATACCTGCTAGTTAACAGTTGATGCGAAATACGAGATGCAAGTTGAACGATTCTCCACCTCATATGTGAATACTCCACCTCATATGTGAATGCAGCTCCCAGGCGCATACTTCTTTAGCCTAGTACCCACTCAATAATGGCTGTGTGCTAAGCAATGCGATATAACAGTGGGCCCCTTGTGTGCTTAAGTGAGCTTTTGCTGGAGTGTGTTTGGAAGGTCAGTCACAGAACCTATCTACATACCTAATTTTAGGCATGAAATACAAGGGGCTGAACAAAATTTTCATTGTATTCAAAATTTGAAAGTGTATTTGAAAATATATTAAAGTATTAAATTAAAATTTGAAAACATCATCAGACAAACCGCTTTTATTTCGAGGCCGTATGGTCTTCACTTTGATTGAATTGTGAACTGAAGCTACTGGTTTCCTGCTTAATTAAAACCAAAAAAACATTCTGTTTATGCCATTTTGATAAATTGGCATATCAAACCCTTTCCCTATTTTGCATTTTATATCCCACTTCAGTAATGAGAATGATGTACGTATTAGATGCTCATTAAAAAAGTACTACTTTGTTCTGATACCAAATAAATTTGGGTTTGTTGTTTTTGTTAAGATTTTAAAAACATTCCAAAATCACTACTAAAAAGTAAAAAAAAAAAACAAATAATAGCTCAGCGGCTCTGCTTAAGTTAGAGCTTAATCCTTTTCCAAAAATATGTATCAAATATAAGTCAAACCTAAAATAATACTAATTTTTGAAGTTTTCAAAGCTTATTTTCAATAAAATTTTTCTGCTTCACAAAAAAAACATAAATTCTGCATCACAAAAAAATTACTCATCCCACGTGGGGCGCCAAATAATTACTTCAACATATACTACATAAATAATAAGCTGTTACTCATAGATCAAACGATTCAGTTGTGTGGCATAATCCTGGCTGTACTTTGAAGTGAAAGCTAATATACAAAAAAAATTTAATGTTAATATAAAATATAGCTTGATGATGATATATGATGATTTCTATAATTCTGTTGTATCTAAATAAATTTTGCGAGAAATAATACAAAAATTTCAAAGCACTATATGCGTCCAAATTGAAGAATATTCCTGTTTGCCTTGTGAATATGAAGTTCACTATGTTATCTTGACTAGGACTAGCTTCTAATTATAATTAGTATAATTACATACAGAAATAAATAACATGCATAATAAAGATCAAAATGCCTCACCTGTCCTCGTATTACCTGAAAGTTGATGGTTGCAGTAACGGCTCGCATTGATTCAGCGTAGTTTCTTAAAACATTATCAGTTTGTATACAAACGTTTTTCCATTCGAATAACTGTTCCAACTTTATCACACATCTTTCACAGATTTTCTTTGGCAAAAAATCATCTTTCGTGATCTGAAAAATAAATGAACGATTGTTTGATGCTTGAAATTTTATAGATAAACTCTCAAAAAAAAAACTGATCTGATTGTTAATAGTCAGGTGTTTTTAGTCTTAAGTTACATAATAAAAGCTTCAAAAACTGAGCAAATGAATTGTAATTATTTAAGAACATTGTTGGCAGACTTTATTACTTTATTTTGATATTAAAGATTAGTAAGATTAGTAAGTTTTTCAATTTAATTTAATTTAAGTCTCTAAGCTAAAGCTTAATATTTTTTATTTGATACTCGGATCGGATACATCGGGTCCATTTTTCAATTAGCATAAAAAAGTCATTTCTTACATTTGTTGGTAACAGCGAACGTATCTTAAACAGTAGATTCCTCTGTTCAGCTTCCTTATCGAACAAATGAATTTTGGCGGGACCGCTCTTAATCGAGCAAAATCTGCATAAGTCCGTGAATGTGGTAAAATTCAGTTCGTCAGTTAGATGTTGATCCGTTGCATTGGTCAACATCCCTTCTGTCGTTTTATTCAGCACCCACACAATGAAATGCCCTTAAACAGGACGATTGGAACACTCTCGGTGATTGAAAGATAGATTCATTCAAAACCAGTGTGGATTTTTTCGATGACAATATTTTGTTTATCTGGCCAGTACATCATTATTGTTTGTTCGAAATGTTGGGCAATTCAAAAATAATCATGAACAGGGTGGCGAGCGCTCTATATTTTGACAAGTGTATACAACGCCAAGGACAATGTACACAGGGCGGCGGAGGATGATGCTGATGATGTCTACGCGAATTTACATCGTCTGGCCTAGTTCGCTGACTACTACGAATACACACATGAGCGCGGGGAAAAATCGATAGTGCACCATTGACACTGTGCTTATCGACATATTTTCGGAGTTTTTCAGCTTCATCATGGCAGATTTTCTCAATGAATGGTCACTAGTCACTTGAAATGACTGCTTAGTAGCGATTAAGCACCCGTTCAATGTCACAGCGAGTAGTTTTCGCAATTTGTTTACACTTTCACACGCAACTGATTATTTATTGTTATGAAGTCACGTAACGGATGGGGTTGGAGGAATTTCTTTGTAAGCCTGCTCGGTGGACGTGAGTTTTCCCAATCCTTGCACAAACATTGAGGTCGGCTGATTCAGGTTTTTCACTGTTTAATAACAATACCGTGAGAAAGAATTCTAGTAATTTTTCTAGTAATCGAAATAAATACAATTACGAATTTCTTCCTCAGCCTCCTCCATGAAAAAGTGACACATGTGTGTCGATTAGTTCAACGGTATTAGAGTCATGCGCGTTGAACGGATTTGCTTGTATTCTTTTGTTTTGGAATTTATATTACTGTACAGTGCTGTTTCGATTAAACATTTTACGTAATGTTTAAAAGCATGCATGAACATGTTTTTGCAGTAATATATGGAACTTGAATGGATTTATCAAATGTTTAACTTTCATGCTCGGGAATGATTGGGCTTCGATGGAGCTCAAAATTACGAGCGAAATATTATTTCATTTGTAGTAATATTCGCCGCATTTTTAAAAACATATGAAGACTTTAAGGTCATGGATAGAACAAACTGCTTAAAGCACATGGACAATATGTACCACTGTGTACCGCGATGTACGCTTTGATCACAAGAGTGCATTGAAACCCATAGGGTTGAAAGGTTTTCAGAGTTACCACTTGCATGAATTTCAAAAATTAGGAAAGTCAAACACTTACTATTTATATTCAATATAGGTTGCTTGTGGTCCAAAGCTGTGGAAACAGCATATCCTGTAACATAAATGAAGAAAATATTCAGTGCTTGCAACACTTTGCCAGCGCTGCAACTAAAAGTCTATCACAACTGCTTCCCGATAAAATTAACCTACCCTATGAATTTCGTTTTCATCCGGTGACTTCATCGAAAAAATGATGTGTGAGGATGCCATTTGAAAAATCTCCAGAATTTGGAAAATTGAAACATTGGCTACTTATTTTCATTGTAGATTTTCGCTACGTGAATAATTAACGTTAGCATTTATTTATACAGGATTAACAAAAACACTTCGAGCTGGTAACGCTTTACTGACACGAAAGTTAAAAATATCGTCGTCGTAGCACTACAGCCCCTCCCGGGCCTTGGCTTCCCGCAGGTGACGCCTCCAGTTGTCTCGGTCCAACGACCGCGTCCTTCAAATTCGAAAACTGAGCAGCTTTGCGCAGTCTTCGTCGACAGAGTCAGACCAGCGTTTTCTGGATTTTTCCACTGGTCTTCGACCCTCGGCCCTTCCGTCGAATACCATCTTAGGTACTCGATGCTCGTCCATTCGTTGCACGTGACCACTCCATTGCAGTTTCCACAGTTTGATTACTGTAGCAACCTCTGGTTCGTCAAAAACCTCGTACAACTCGTGGTTGTACCTTATCCGCCATTGGCCACACTCTTGTTTAGCTCCAATTATACGTCTGAGGACCCATCTTTCGAATGCGTTCAACATATTTGTGGATGCATGGGTAAGGGTCCAAGTTTCACATCCGTAGTACAACACAGGTCTGATTATTGATTTGTAGACTTGGAGCTTCGTCTTCCTGTGTATGCAGCTGGTCTTCAGTAGGGACAGAACGGAGTAGAAAGTATTATTAGCGAGCTATATTCTCCGTTTAATTTCATCAGTTTCACTGCCTTTCGTTGTCAATTTCGAGCCTAAGTATATAAATTCGTCCACATTCTCTAAATTATATTCGTCCAAAATTATATTTTGTCTAATGGAGGTCTTCTTTCTTGTTTGCGTCATGATTTTTGTTTTCGTCTGATTGATCTTCAGGCCTACTTCTTTGGCTTCCTGGTCAAGTTTCAACAGAAATTCTTTGGCGGATGTGAAGGAAGTGACAAGATGTTAATGTCATCCGCGTAGGCCACAAATTGCTTCGACTTATACAGAAGCGTACCCCCTGTGTCAACAGGAATCTTCCTTATCACGTACTATAGTGCTAGGTTGAACAGCAGAGGAGCCAACCCATCGCCTTGCTTTAGTCCAACATTTGTGTCAAAGGCGTCAGTCAGACTGTTTGACTGATTCTGACTTGTGATGCTGTCGACGTCGACGTCATCTTCATTTTGGTCAGCCGGACTGGTTTTGTCCGGATGCCGAAATATACAGTATGTACAGTATGTTTCGGTCAATACTGTCATATGCTTGTTTAAAGTCCATGAAAATCTGGTGGACGTCGATGTTAAACATATACCAAATCTAACTCAAGTTGAAGTCAACCTACTCTGCGAATTTCATTTCGGTCCGACGACTGCGTTGGAAGTTATAGGGGAACAAGGAAATTTAGGTTAACTACTTAAAAATTTGAAAATTTTCGAAATCTCAATGTTTGTTATTTATTTTCATTTCAAGGTTATTACGATTTGAAATTTTTTAAAATAAAACTGCCTACTAAAGATATGGCAAAAAATACAACTGTAACTATAACTGGCAGCCCTATGATGATTTTTCAACAATATTCCCCCTAAATATTGCGTTCGGTAAGATATATTTACCATATGAATTTCGTTTTGATTTCATGATTGCAGTGGAAGTTATAAGGCAAAAAGCTTTATTTCGCTGAGCAAATAATCAAAATTCAGGACACCAAAATTGCCGTTGCTAGCAGCTCCCACCAAATTTTTACCAAATTTGCCCAAGAGTTAGGCTCGGCTACTGTGTGAATTTCATTAAAATATGGTGTTTTTCAATGTGATTTTTCAACATGGCGCCACTAGTACAGGGTTGCTCACATATTAATATTGCTTTTGCCAGAACTGACCCTACTGAAAACCAATACATTCTGTGAATTTCAGTTGTATTTGATTATCGGGTCGGGAGTACTCGTGAACAGAAGTTTCTGATGTTAAAAATATAGGTAAATTGGGGAACAGTTACCGTTCTTGTTCGACATGGAATTTCAAATATCTTACTTTGGCAGTGTAGGTAAAGCATATGATTTATATATGAGTTGCTTTTTTTTCTAAAAAACAAAAATTTTTCTCGAGACTCGATGATTTGGATTGCCGTAGCTACAGCGTTACCAGCACATTCATATAAAACTACATAAGTCTACAGTTTAATAGCATTAATATGTCCTGTAAGTTTCATAAAGATCTGATGGCTCTATCAAACCTTATCGCAATTCAAAAATTTTGAAATTTTCTCGATCTTATTTTAGGCATCTAGCGCACACATAGGGTTATAAATTTCTAAAAACTTATCATATTCACATGTGAAATATGTTCGAAATTCATTTCGTAAACTTAATTCTTTTGAAAATGATTTTCCGATGGAATAATAGGGATATTTAAAATATCACTAAAATGGCCGCCGGCAACAAAGAGTTAAAGATAATTAGCATTTGGTGAAAGCTGTGGACCTATTTTATATATACACATACATTACTTATTACATGTTAATATACACCATGTGTATATATCCTGAAAATTTCAGCTCAATCGAACTTCCAGTTCAATGGGATTTCGCGTTTCCGAGAAATAATATAATTTAATGTTCTTGGAACATTAGTAACAAATTAATTAATATTGGAATTGTTTTTGCGGGATGATTAAAATTGAAAAACTTTTTATTTACAACGATAATTTTTTTTTCAACAATTCCAATTTGATTCTGCTTTCGGAGGCTGATTCCGCAAAACGATCGAGTTTCCCGTTTCAATATTCTCGGCTTTGATAAGCTTTAGAGGCGATATACGTTGTCCATGCTGATTTATAGACAAGAAGGGAACCGTGATCAAATTCAATTACCTTTACTAAGTAAAATTAACCATGTTTCTGATTTTCAGGATAGATGGGTTTGCCAAAAAAACCAGCCAGTAGGCTTATTTTTTTTATTGAAACTAATTTATTCTAATATATATATAATGACATGTATTCAACGTTTGTATGCAAATAATTTCAAATGCAAGTTTAAATCTCTGCAAACTGTTGAGCTGAGAACTTTCAAATTCAAGAGCACTGGATGTACGAAAATTGTTACTGTTTTCATTAATGCCACCCTACTCTGCCACGGATATAGATGCAAAAACACGACTAACAGACAGCATAGAGCAAGCATCAAATTTCATTTTCGTCTAGATGGCTAATAGTGTTTGTGGAATTAATGCACTTAAAAATCGTCTCTCATATAATTGAAGACTCAATCGTAGTACTAGTTAGGCCCACGTTGGGCGCTATACTTATTTCTCATACTATTCATTAAGGAATTCTTCATTATATCAACGAAGCAAATAAAAGTTAGAGCTTGTACGATGGTTGTTCATTTAGTTCGTGAAATGGAAGGGGAGTGTTAACAAGTGCAAATAGCAATAGAAATTTAATTGCCTTTGTCAATATACTAGCCTGCTACTCAAATACATTTTTCGGATCTTTCAACTAGTTTATGTTTATATTTTAAAACTATACTTTGTCTACGCAAAAGTAAGCCAAAACTGCGTCCTTCGCTTCTTCAACGTTTGAGCTCCTTTTCCAATTTTGAGAAAAGATAATAATCGCTGGGAGCCAGGTCAGAACGACACTTGTGAATAGATGCGTTGTCGTGCAGAAGGATGACACCTTTGGCTAATTATCCTCTTGTTATTTCTCTGACGGCATCTTTCAATCGCTCAAGAATTACAGCGTAGTGCACTCCAGTTATGGAGACGCCTTTGTTTTCAGACCCGATAAACAGGCCCCCTTCTGAGTCTCAAAAAACAGTCACCATGGCTTTTTTAGCAGACTGTGACACCTTGAACTTTTTGAGTGGTGGTGTGCATTTTTTGTGTCACTGCTTAGAGTTTTGTTTGGACTCAAGCTCACAATAATGAATTCAAGTCTCGATTCGCGATTCGACTCAATACTTCATCTTCAGCACAGGACCACTTTCACATTCACCGTGTTTTGCGATTTGTTTCTTTTTTTGGACATGCAGGTATTTCAGAGGCGAGTTGTCTAATTTTTGCTATTCAGGAAATAGGTCTAAACTATTTTTGTGATAGTGTATGAGAATATAAAGGTTGTGTCAAATAAAATCTCAATAAATCAATAATAAGTGCTTTAACAAGGATAATTTCATTTTTCATTTATTGAAATGTTTCTTAATGGACACTGATACATTTAAAATAAAAATTTATTCTTTTTTTCCCAGTCTTTCAATTTCAATTCGAAATCTCCATCTACATATTCATCAGTTAATTTTCCGGCGATGAGAAAATTCAATAATTTCCGTTCATCTAATTAGTAGGATCTTACATTGGATTGCATTATAGTTATATCACTCGAAGAATATTCCGTTTGCGTCTGAACGCTCGTCGAACTACCCGTGACAGCATGGCTGGAGGAGCTCAAATCATCATTTTGTCTATCACAAGCAGGTGTAACACGAAATTTCATAGTCTTATGGCAAAGTGGACAAAACGTAATATCATTCGGTCTCAATAACATACTACAAGAACACATTTGATCATGGACAGTTCTTGGTGTTTGCTCGTCACTCGATGACGATACTGGTTGACAGGAACATAGAACGCTTACAGCACTACTTGACAGAGAAGATGTTGATGCTCGCGAATAAGCTTTTCGATTGACAGAATCGATTTTCTTTCCCGTTGCCGTAGCCACTTCTTTGATCTTTTGCAGTTTAGCTTCCGATTCGTCACAAGCTTCACTGATGACCGGCTTCAAAGGGTTGTTATGCAGCAGCCATTGAGCTAACCATGTGACAGGATCAAATGGCCGAGCCTGGGAAACTTTATACAAACCGTCGAAAAGTGTACTCATTAGAACCGTTTCACAGCACAGCTTGTTAGCATCTTCCTGTCGAAGAGGTTCGATTACAACTGAAAAGCAAGTTTGAACTGTGATTAGATTATGCTCGTCTATTCTAAAACTTCAATTAATATCGATGCCAAACATAATGCAAATGATTTGCTTTGTAAACGACAAGGTGTAATTTTTCGATTTGATATTTGCAGGATAATTATGATTATAATTATAATTACAATCACATAAAAGTCTTTTATTCAGGCCGGCCAGTATTATCAAGATAATTTGGGAATTCCATGGATAGGCAAGGTAGACGACCAGCTAAGGATCGTAGTCTGCTAAGACACAAAAGTAGCTGGGTCGTTGGAAAGTATAATGTGTGCCAGATTGAATTGGTATCCTGGGGCTTACCAATTCTTCGTTATTAAGATACCCCGAACTCCTAAGCTCAGCAGCTTTATGATGGCTATAATCAAAATCAAAATTATAATCAAAATTTTTGAGAGAAGTTAGCTCCTCGTTAGTATGGTCAGTTGCAACAACTGAAGGAAGGAGATGTAAACAGCAACTGCAATCTAGCTTTTTGTATCACACCAACAGAGAGTTCAGCGCTACATTATCTTCGCGGTTTGGGAAGATGCCTTCGAAAGAACTACTTTAGCTACGGTTCGAACCGATACTCAAAATTAGCACTGATTTTCCAGGTTTTCCACTACTTACCACGACCTAAACAAGATGAGTTTTCCGAAATAATTCTGGCCATCAAGGAAAACAAGGAACCATTGAACCATCAAACCGCATTTGACTTCACCGGTTGTCTTGGCCAAGAAAAAGGACGGCAGTACACGATTCTCGAAGCCTACCGATAGATTGTGGTGGTACGTGGCAAGGTCGCTCCAGCTTTGTATGGCATTGCATGGGCTAGGCTGGAAGACATGTTTGGTATACTTAGACGATATTATCGTGATTGGAAAAACATTCGAGGAGTCCCTGTTAAATCGGGAGGACGTATACGGAAGGCTACAATTGGCCGAACTAAAGCTAAGGCGACAAGAGTCTTTGATGTAGCTATGTCAAATACTTTGGGCTACGTAACATAGCTGTGTGTTGACAGTTGTAAGCAGCCGTTACCACAACATAATTCAAAACTGATTCGTTGTTCTAGCGTGCCATTGCGGTGCCGGCTAGTCACTGGTATCATGGAGGAGTTGAGGGATATCTCAGGGCTATATCCCGCATATACAACACGGATCAAGCGACTGAGATGTACATTATGGTGAAACCAAATGATTTCTATGTATTCGAACATCTACTTAATTCAATTTAAGCTCACTTAATTCCATTATACTTAGTTCAGCCTTAAGAATTTCCGAACTTTTAAAAATTTATTTTAAAAATGTTTAGTCCCCATTCCAAACTGTGGGAAACTCTTTAAAGAAAGTAATTGCGATTCTTACGCATGGAAAATATCAGAAAAAAAAACGAATAAATGAAACGATCAAAGACGCAGGAGTGCCGACGGCCAAAGGTCCTCTTTTATGGCGGAAACAGTATCCGTATATACGCCAGTCAGTACAATAGGCGATGTGTGTTTGTGTTATCACTTCTCGACGTTCCATCTTTAATTTCGACGCGCAAATCAAAACTCTCCCACCATAATTTCTTATCGCCAACTGTCGACGCCGCTTCTTCAAACGATCCATCTAGCTCTCAGGCAAATTTTGCTGCAAGAAAAGCTATTCCTACAATTTCTCATTGAATAAGTCGCCCCTAGCTAGGCCCACGCACTTACATCCTGTGTGTATTTATAGTGGAATGCCAATCAGTACAGATCAAATGCAGCGTAAGGTCGAATAGGATGCAGGGTTGCCAGGATATTTCTTTAAGATCCCACAAAATAATTTCAAAGCACTCAAAAAGATTCTGCATTGTGTGAAAAATCACCAAGTAATTTTTTCTGCATCTGGTTAGTTCTATCAAGAATAATATATTTAAATGTTTAACTGGGTACTACAACTTCGACACGGAAAATACTATTTTCCTCTTAATCAACTTTAACAGTTTTTAGGAGGAACAGGAATAAATACGTCATGGAAATGCAAAACCTCAATTCAAAATGCAAACACACTCCTGAAATTTAAAGGAAATCAACAGTTACAAATATTCCAGCGAATTCCTTCCCTTAGATTCTGAAGCGTCTATGACTTTAAAAAAATATTAAAATTTTGTTTTCTGTTGGAACTAAATTTGTACATATCCAATCAAACGGAGGTAGAATCTTAAATATATAATAAATTCTGAAGTTTTCAAGCTCTGCCTGTTTCTCAATTCGTCCTTCGCTACATTAAATGATGTACCCTGAAAATGCCTGCTCTATTGTAGCATTTGGTGTAGGAAGTTAAAGGATAGAAAATACTAAATTTGGAATGTGTTTATACTGATGGATGCCCAGTGCATTTAAATCCCGTGTAAACTCGAATTCAAAAAATTGCACAGTCATGGCTGTTATATTCTCAGTTCCACTATTGCTTGAGAAGGACGATACACTCATCCGTTATGAAACCAATAACGCAAAACCTTTAGAAATAGGCTATAAGTGGCGTTTTGCCCGTTATATCGATTCAATTTATTTCAACATCCTTAAATTTGCTA
Organism: Nemotelus pantherinus; assembly: GCA_963978885.1. Taxonomy (NCBI): domain Eukaryota; kingdom Metazoa; phylum Arthropoda; class Insecta; order Diptera; family Stratiomyidae; genus Nemotelus; species Nemotelus pantherinus. Next base: position 235,629,914 of record OZ022264.1, on the reverse strand, counting down.
AATTTCTACGTTCAAAACCGGAGTTTTCCAATCATCATCAACGTCTTGCGTTCATGACACGTTTTGGCATGCGATCGTCATTCATGCGTTGCACGTGCCCAGCCCACTGTAACCGTTGTAATTTGACGATTTTGGAGACTTCCAGCTCATCGTAAAGTTCGTACAACTCATTGTTGTACCAGATGCGCCATCCATCTCGGTCGAGAATAGCCTCGAAAATCCGTCGTAGAACTTTCCGTTCGAAGGTGTCGATCATATTTTTGGAGACTTTGGTCAGGGTCCATGTTTCGCAACCATAGCACAGCTCAGGTCTTATGATAGTTTTATAAACGCGGAGCTTAGTCTTTCTGTGCACATATTTCGATTTCATAATAAGGAGGACCGAGAAGAACGTCTTATTTGCTAGTTGTATCCGTCGCTTGATTTGGCGTCACTCGATAGATTGCTACCCAGGTAAACGAAGTTTTCCTCGAATTTGATGCAAAGGTCCCCTACGTTGATGGTCATGTGCGCTGGTGTCCTTGTCCTAGATTGCATTATAACTTTCGTTTTGTCCTCCTTGATTCGTAATCCAACTTCCTTTGCTGCGGTGTCAAGTCTAAGCAGAAGCTCTTCGGCATCGGTCAGTTTTCGAGCCATGATGTTAATGTCATCCGCGTACGCTGTCAATTGTGTGGCGTGCCGCTGGTGTTCAGGTTCATTGCCCGAATAGCGAACTCAAGTGCCAGGTTGAAGAGTGTGAGCGCTATTCCATCGCCCTGCTTCAGGCTACCCAGAGCTTCAAAAGGATCCGTCAATCTGTTCTGGATCCAGACTTGCGAGACAGAGTTGGTCATCGTCATCTTTATAAGTCTCACTAATTTGGCCGGTATACCAAATTGCAGCATGATGCTATTATATAGAGCGCCTCAGTTGATGCTGTCATATGCTTGTTTAAAGTCCTCAAAGATTTGGTATACGTCGACGTCGTATTCCCAGCACATTTGCAAAATTAGCTTGATCGTGGTCGATTGTGGAGCGACCAGATCTGAAACCGCCTTGATACTCGCCAATGATTTCTTCCGCGAACGGTTTAATCCTATACTCCAGAATTTTTGACAGAATTTTGCAGGCCGTACAGACTAAGGAGATGCCTCTATAATTCTCACACCGCAGTTTATCTCTCTTTTTATGTATGGGACAGATGATGTTTCTGTGCCAATCGTCTGGGAACACCTCAGTCTCCCATATTCGCAGCAGTAGTTGATGTAGCGCACTTAATAAACCCGCCCCATTAGACTTGAGTAGCTCAGCTGGTATCTCGTCAGCGCCCGGCGCTTTGTTCCTTTTCAGTGAACGCAAGGCGAGATCAACTTCTTCTACTGTCGGGGATTGTGTGAATGGGGGTTTACCAACGGTATCATCATGGAGCTCAACTTCTGCTGCCAGGATGTTTGATGGCGGGTTCAGAAGCTCTTCGAAGTAGGACGCCCATCGTTTGCTAATATTTTCGGTGTCGCTGATAACACTTCCATATTTGTCCTTACAGAGGCTAGTCCTGCGTTGGTAGCCATTTTCGATAGTATTTACTAGTCTGTACGCTTTTCTGGTGTTCTTACTAACTAGGTTTACATTAATGTTCAGAAACTGCTCGTCAAAATATTTCCGTTTCTTACGCCTTCCAATAGATGGCTATATTTATAAATATATAAACTGCCAAACCGCGTCCACTACGTTTTTTTTTATTATTTTGACATCTGCCAACAATATTCAGTTTATAACAATACAAGATTCATACATCCGCGTGTTAGCTCTTGCGGTGGAAGGTTGTAGCCGGAGAACTGCAGTGATTGCTTTTCTCCGAAGGACGGTCTTTCTCTGGAATTGATAATACGCGTATCAACGTGTCTTATACTGCGGTTTCGTGTCGTTGCGTTGTTTGAGTCACTTATGTGTTTTTGTGTTGTCAAGAGTAAAAATTTGAGGTCAAATCCACCATAAACGGGTGTTATCGTAAACCGATGGCTGATACGCAACGTTAAAAGCCAACCCAATCCTCGTCAAACAGGATTTAGTATTAAAAAAAAAAAACAAGATTCATACAACAATGATTTTCCCCCTATGCCAATTATGTTGGATTTTGTTTAGAAAAGGAGCCGCTGCCAAATGCTCATAGAAGATTACGGGGAATGCTCTATGCAAATCACAGTTTTTTTGGTTTAAAAAAATTAAAGTGGTGATTTCGACGCAAGAAACGAGGAGCGTGGCCGACCAAGGAAAAAGTTTGAGGACGTAGAATTTCATTCTTATTGGATGAAAATATTGGAATCATTATTGAATGAACTCGCAGAATAATTCAATATGTCCCAACAATGTATTCCCTGTTGTTTGAAAGCCATGGGAAAGATCCGGAAAGTTGGTGGATGGGTATCGACAGTAAGAAAACCGAAAACTTACTTTTAAACTCGTTGCACGCCAGATACAAATGAAAGTCATTTCGGCATCGACTCGTGTCTGGTGACGAAAAATGGCTTTATTTTTCCAATCCCAAGCTGAAATATTCATATGTTAGCCCCGGCGAACTGCTCAATCGACGGCCAAATTGGTTCATCAAGAAAGCCATGATCTGTTTGTCCTAGGACCAGCGGAACATTATTTGGCATGACCTGCTCAAATCAGGTGAAACGGTTAGTAATGAACGCTACCAACAACAATTAATCGATTTGAACCGTGTTCCCCATTAAAAATGTCCGGAGTATTTCGAGAGGCAACACAAATTGATTTTTCTTGACTACAACACTCCGTCGTACAGTGGAAAACTGACCAAGGGGACTATGGAATTGCTTCATTAGGAACAACTACCTTGTGCGGCTTATTCATCAGACTTGGCACATACTTTCATAAGTAGTCATCTATGGGACATGCACTGGCCGAACAGCACATTCTTACGAAAATATAAAATAATGGATCTATGACTGGTTTTCCTCGAAAAACGGATAATTCTTTTGGGATGACATCTACAAATTGCCTGAAAGATGGGATAAATGTGAATGGCAATTACTTTGAATGAAAGTTCCTGTACCATTTTTTACAACAACCGTCTAATTTTAGGAAACAAATTCCGGTTTCATATTTGTAGACCTGGTACATACCTTGTTGGGAGGTTAGTATAGTCTAACATTCTATATGACTAGAGGCAATGAAATATAGTTTTCAAAGCCTACATAATATAGGTTCTAGTTTGAATACCCCAGTATCCAGCTATAATATCCACCCATATATGTCATTACGGCCACTATTCCACACAAATTTAGAAACAAGTCTACATTTTTTTATAAAAAAAAAACGAGCAAAAAAAAGTTAACCACTCTTTCACTTTTTTTGAAGTATTATTTGTCTTTTCCAAGCTGAATTTTAATTCTATCCACATAAAGGTACTATAAATAAAGCTATTATTCTACATTTCTTTCGCATTTTCTGAATAAAATCCATGGAAACATTGATTTTGTCAAGGATATGAAATTCACAATAAATAAAAAATAAATAATATTTTGTGCAGGTGGGCAAATCACTAAAAATTTTAATGAAAGTTACTAAAAATAGTGTTTAGAATGCCCCAATATCCCCCAACTTCTATGGCCATATTTCTTTTCACCCATTTCTACCCCAAACAGTAAAAAATACCCCAATTTGGGACAAAAATACCCCAACTTGGCAAGGGTCGTAGATGGCACGTCGCATTAGTTGGACTGCATTTGTGTACTCGTAGATGGCGGCTAGATAGCACACAGTTGTTCCGTTACTTAAATCAAGCTGGAACTACGAGCATCACCGTAAAGTAAGTAAAGCAATCCCACGACAACCCTTGTACGGGTCTAAGGGTTGAAGCTGGTAGAGAGCTTCATTACCATTTTTTTAATCATTGTGGATACGAGTGTGGAGTGATAAGTTCCACGACTCACTTTACCCCTGATTTAAATCAGGTACCTAATCAGAGCTAGGTGAAGTCAAAGCTTGGTGCGCGGACCCTCGTCCGAACCTGGATTTGAACCAGGGACCCCACACGCAGGAAGCCAGTGCTCTACCCACTAGGCTACTCAAGCTCTCGAGCATCACCGTGGCTGGTGTATTCTGAGCCGTAGAAAACATTCGTCATGGATATTGAAGTGAGTAGTTGGATAATTCTTTACTCTAGCAGGGTACTTTCCAAGCTAGAAAGTAACTACTGTGGCCTTCAAAGAGATATAACGGCATCTGTTGAAACCATCAACAAATTCCATAGGTATCTGCTTAGTCAAAATGTCGTACTGAGGACCGACTATGCGTACTGAGAATCGACTATGCGCTTTGATACGGTTGCTCGAGCACAATGGCCGCATAGATCCCAAGCGTACCGCTTCAGTATTGTCCGTCGAAAAGGTAGCTTCAACGTAAATGATGATGCCCTATTCAGAAATCTGAGTGGATCAAAATGCTAGCATTGCCATCGCTTAAAGGAAAAGGCATTTCACATTGACGGATAATGGATAACTGTTTCACCAGCAGAAAGATGGCCAAAGTCGGAGCGGGTGCATACCCAACTCGCCGATGGAGACCTAAGCGGTATTATAGCCGAGAAGGAGCCTGCAAAACGGTAAGAACGGTAAATCATATCAGATCAAAATCTTACGTGAAAGAGATACTGGGCACAATGGAAAGCATTGTATTTTAGTGAATGACCGTTTTGAAAGCTGCAGGTGGTGGATCGCGTCCAGGTTAAACTTCCTCGGAGCAAAGTTAAACGGCCCACAGACACGGAGATCTGGTTGCCGACTTGGTTGGAGACTTGCGATATTTGCGAACAAACTAGATTTGAGACTAGCCCACAGACAGTGAATTTGGTCGCAGATATTGCATATCTGCAACCAAGTCGACGACCAGATCTCCGTGTCTGTGGGCCGTTTTAGTGACATTTTGTAGAAAACGCAATGGAAAACACCCAGAGACCAGCAAAATACAATAATATAGTTTCTCTAAACCAACCAGATTTACGATAGGTTAAAAATGACATAGCTTGATAAACATAAATCAGAGTTCAAAGTTTGTTAAGGTAATCTTAAACTTCTAACCTAGGTATGAAACGAATAATTATTATAACTTACAATTCGGGAAAAAATAATGTATTTCAAATCTCGCATAACGTTCATTTTCACTTCCATGGACAACATTCCATTCGTCATCAGAACACGTACCGAACCTTCCTCTTATAGTGTCTGGGTAGCATAGAATTGCATCTCGTGTTCTGAAATAAGAATTATATCGTCAATGGATGCAATATGAAAACCAACAAAACAATCACTAGCTACTTACCTCTCAGGACCCATAAGACACTTCCAATCTTCTATACAATTATCTTTTGCTAAAACCATTGCTTCAATCGGACCTTCCGACAAACTCAAAACCATCCAATTGTATGATTTCAGATCATGTTTGTCTTTGTAGAAACCAGAAGCTTGCTCCGGACTTAAGCGTACCATCTGTCTTTGTATTATTTGAAATCCAGCTTTCATGATCATTTGAAGTATTTCTTGTCGATATGACATGCCATCTGGTTTGATGATTGCCAGAGTAGTTTCGAGGGGATGATCAATTTCTTCTTCAGGCTTGGGTTTAACGACAGTACACTTGACGCGCTTCATTTTGATTTAAGGTAAATATACTCTGAATGAAATGACATGAATTTGAAAAGATTACTAGTTATAAAATTGAAAATTCATTCAAGTACAATGAATTGGAACTGGTGAAATGTTTATTATTTTAAAACAAAGCAAATAATGAAGAAGTTGTAAAACGTAAGTAAATTGTTGCGTACGAAAAAAACAAACGAATGGCTACTTTGAATGCGACTTTACTTGGTACACCAATAAAACAAAGTCAATTAGATGACACTATAAAAACGAAACAGCTAATCTAAAAAACTAAACACTACGACTTGGTAGTGAAATAATATAATATTGAAATAATATTCGCAGGCAAATTAATCGTACCAAAAAATTTTAAAAAAATGTTAAGTCTAGGCTTTGCATTTGTAGGCGAGACATTTAAACGAAAGCAACTAAGTGTGGACAAAAAGACGGTATGGTTTTCGAACACGAAACAAAATATAGCACATCCAGAAAGAAAATAAATTACAGTGACTAAATGGTAGGAAATTACAATATATCATATTGAATACAAATAATCTACCGTCGTCCAAAGTTACAGCGCTCTGCAATCCAATGATATGGTGGCCCAAGTGGATGACATCAATAATAGTCACAATTATATACACCCGTAGCTATAGGCCCCGGAAAGGTAGTGAATAGAATTTGTAAATAATAAAAAAATCATGATTCAGATAAAAAATTCCATTTCAAGTTTTCATTACTTGTGTGAAAAACAGAATAAGTTTTTCGAGTAGATCGATATTACCTGGCTTCTTCTAAGTTGGCGTCTTAATTAAGATTAGCAATACTTTTCGACCAATGTCCTGTACTGTCTTCATTCTAACTCCTCCAGTTAAATGTATCTTAGTCATGTAGTCATATCCTCTATCTATAAACCTCTTGATTCTCTCCAATAACTCCCTCACCGTTCTAAGTTCTTCATTTTTCCCTTTTTATTGGTGTTCTCAATTTAACAAACTTTTCAATGCCAATAACAGAATTTTAGACCTAGTTTCTTCAAGTGTGTTTATTTTTACATTCTCCCTGTATTTCCCAGCTCCTTTTCTTTAAGTGCAACCTTATCTTATCATTCTCTACTCCCGTTGATGTCGATCTTAAGTTAGATATAACTTTCATAAAACTTATTTTCAGGACATGACTACAGGAATCAGTGAATGTGGACTGTGCCTTGTCTAATTTTTGTCTTATCTGATTTCTCGCTTCACTACTATCTTCCGTCTTCTTAAATCTAATCTTGCTCCACATTGAAAGCTTCAGATGCTAGTAAAGAAGAGAAATAAAACAAAATAGCTTAAAATTGAAAAGACGGGGTTACGCGCAGATTTTCAAAAGGATGAAGATTTAACCAGTAATGCGGGATTTCTTTTTGACCATCCAATCTTCAATCTGTTCTAATCAACAAAAACCCTTTAGGTCCTACATCCGTTCCTTGAAATCTAGTTCTTCTATTCCTCATTTCATGTGTCTTGATGCCAGTTGCAATCCCACGTATAATTTGCGATCTATTTACCACCTTTTTCTCTTCCTCTTTTAAAAATAAATTAACATATTTGCTTCCTACAGTTTTCTCTTTTACTGCGCCTACCCTGAACTGGCGATATTTCCAGTTCTAGAACTGGCGATATTTCCATTTAACTGGTGAAATTACTTTCGTCTTCCCTCTGTATTAAGTATCAAAACAACAAGCTTTATGTTTTCAAATTATGTCGCCTCAGGCTTCGATTACCAACTTCAAGTTGATGTAATGTATACGAACTTTTCCAAGGTTTTTGACTCCGTGCACCAAAGCCTTCGTGTCAAAAAACTTGAAGGTTTCGGAATTTTCGTTCCCTTCTTTCCTGGTTCTGTTGCTGTGTTTTTAGTCGTCCCTGTAGAGTCACACTAAACGATTCATTTTCTGCTTCTTTCGGTCTCACATACGGAATTCTTCCAGGTTCCGTCCTTGGTCCTTTACTTATTATCCTATTTGTCAATGATACTACACCTGCTATAAATCGCACTTTTCTTTATATTTTAATCCTACAGAGCAATCGAATCTGTGGACGGCAGTCACCAGCGTCAAGGTGGTTTAGTTGTCTTAACTCCTAAATATCCATTCTTGATTCAAGTATGTCAAGCAGATCATTGGAGGTTTTCTTGATCCCATTTGCTCAAACAGAATCATCCTTTCATACTCCTTTGCTACTTCTCGGGAAGCACGTCTTTAAGCTTAGTCCTCTCTTAACAATAATTTCTAATTACTTTCCTTAGTTTTGTAGATTTGCTATTTCTTGCGCTTATTCATAATAATGTTTTTTTCATTTGCTTATTGGAATCGTTTTTTTAGCGGAGTGAAATATGTAAATAAAGTTATATTGCTCATCAACACAACATTCAATCGAAATTATAGAATCTAAACTTACATTTTCCAACAAAACAACAAGGTAGAGATTATTTTTACATCCATGCTCACGTTGAATTAGTTAATGCGTGAATTTAAATTAATCTTTGTCATAAATTCAAAACGTTCCTCAAACAAATGAGAAATATATATGCTTTGTTGAAGCATCTTCAGAAATCATCAGATAATAGCAACTAAAGATTTATTCCTTCAAAAGTGCATTTAGTGTTCTTGTCATATAGAATGCAGTATTAAAATGCTGTTTATCCTTCAGATTCCCGACGTCAGAATCCTCGTGACGAATTTTCTTTCTTGCTAATTGAACGATGATTTCAATTCACATAATTGAAAACAGACGGCTAAGCAAGTCTTTTGTGGCAGAGAAATTGCGCAGCCCATTTAGCACTTTGAACATGATGAAAATGCTAAAGAAAGAGAAGCACAATGAACTTTTCGATAAAAAAGTGGCGAAATTATCGCAACCAATTCTAATAGAATGAACTAGAGAAATAATCTGATTTGAAATCCAAATTTTCTGAACACCATCAATATATCAGGAGTTGCTAAGAAATCCCAGAATGCTATTCAAAAGTCCAAGCAAGCATCTTCACCTATCTATCAATCTTTACCGATTAGACAAAACTATATTTAAATTAGACACAAATTTACACCTAAGATTCAATTTATTTTCAATATGTACCTACAAAATTGTTTTTCACATACATATACATTATATCATCGTTCCTTAAAAACGAAGTAATGCAACAGCCGCTTTTAGTACAGTATGTATATCTATAAATCACTTAAATAGTTCACATTTTATAAGAAAAAATAATATAAGACACTACCTGCTTGTGTCATGTTCAATTTTTCACTTCAAAATTATGTAAACTAATTAAGACACATAACGTGATACAATAACGTTAACATTTCTTTCTGCTTGCATATGCCTTACTTAATATTAATCGATTAAAAAATACATAATAATAAAAACTTCAAGAGGAGACAGGCTATGAAAAAGATTGAAAAATTCTATTTGTCATCTTTTATAAGACTTTTCGATGAAAACGCTTTAGATTTTGTTCTTCCAGACTTTTTCCTGACAGTATTGTGTACTCTAAAAGTGACAAGAAATTCGAATTAGTACCAAAATTTAACACATTTAAATTGACCAATATTTACTTCACATTCTTTTGCATTAGCTTTTGAGCTACACCAGTAGGCAGGACCGAAAGTGCACTTATCGCCTCCAACAAGCACGTCGCGCTTTACTTTCCTCGATTGAATGGCTGTCAAGGAATTCAATAAAATCAGTTAGAAAAAGACGTTTTTCACGCGACAAAATTCTTACGTTTCTTCGTATTGATCTTAACAAATTCCAATCCAGATGATTCCTTTTCAAAGCACATACCAATTCTGGCACAAATTCTGGACATTTCAGTGTTGTCCTTCAGTAAGTTTACAATACTCGGGCCGTAGAATTCAACAATTTCAGAGCACTGAAATGATATATTTTGGTTAAATTGGCGTATCTAGTCCAAATTGTAGATGAATCAGATCAGATTCGGTTGATTGTTCATTTCGTCGGTAAAATAATACTCGAAATACGCAACTTACTTTAGAATAGTATTGAGCAGGCAAGAAATTACAGACTTTGTTGATCAATTTGTCTACATCTCCATCGAATGATACATTTTCGACAACATTACTAATCGACATTACTGCGCCATGACAAACACCACACTCAATGACTTCGTCTGAAATGAAAAGAGTATCCTTGAGAATGCTAGATGCCAATTTAATTTTTTTTTTCAATTACCTGTGATTTGATAGTCCATTTCCTGACACAAACTTATTTTAGCACAAACCTGCTTGGGTGGAACACTAGCAAGTATGGCAATTACTAAGTCAGCATACTCTTCAATGAATTTGTTGCACTGTTGATGAATGGTCTTTGGCATTTTCGAACAAATATTCAAAACTAAGTGTTTGAGTTCTTGTTCGGTTTTGTTGTCTTGTATCATAGCTTCGAGTTTCGACATTATGAATTCACAGACAATGCAAACTGGTGCATCTTTTTGTGGATCAATATCTATGATATCATCGATACCAACCAATTGTTCAGAACGCCTGTCGCCATCAGCGGGTATTGCGACAACGGAAACTCTAAGAGCTTCGTCGATTTCAACTAAAATATAAATTTAGTAATAAATACTTTAGTTTTTAAAAAAATCATTTCTTACGATCATCGATAGTTTCTGGCACTGAGCATAGACCAATAATACGGCAAATCTGTTTCGGTTCGACTTCTTTCATGATAAGATCGATAATTCGGTCGCCATGTTTTTCAATGAATGTCTCACATTTGTGTTTCATTTTCTTCAGTTTTCCGCATGCTTGCTCTAAGGCGTGTTTTATTTGTTCCTGATTAGAAAATGTTGAGACATTAGCTTAAATTATTTGGTCCTAGAATATTTATCATAAATAGTACAAAATGTTTTTATGATGGAAACTCAATGCCATGTGGTTTTGGAAGATCATAGTTTTTTTTGCTATTTTAAAAATAAAAAATCATAAGAAAGTAAATTTGAATCGCTTTGGCTAAATGTAAATAATTTATTATAATTCATGCAATAAATGAATTATAACTATTGGAACTACATGTAACCAAAATAATAAATTTTTAAAAATAGCATTACCTCCGATATTTTGTCCATCAGCTATTTTGCAAGAAATAGCAATTCAGTAAATTTATTAATTATAGGATGGTTTTTGAATGATAAAGGGGAATTAAACGTAGGAAAAATATAATTTCGACCAAAGTATATAGTGTGCGTTCGATAAGTAATGCGATTCAGTCCAGGAAAAAATTTATGGAACTAATCGGTACAAATGATTAAAATTCTATGAAATAATATTCTTCTGCTCCTTTGTACTTCTGGGTACGAGAATTTCATCCTTGGAGGGCGTTTTGTAAAGCCTGTTCTGGGACGCCCTTCAGGGCACGCGTTACAACCGCTCTGATGTTGCCTATGGACTTCAAATGTCGACGTTTGAGGTAGGGAAATGGAAAAAAGTCTGATGGTGCCACGTCGGGGCTGTAAATTGTCAAATTGATCTGGGTCAGGTAGTCTCAGACAAGGAAGGCGGTGTGAATGGACGCGTGATCGTGGTGAAGGCTCCAGGTTGGAAAAGTCTGCTGTTTCCATGTCGGGCTATAAATTGTCAAATTAATCGGGGTCAGGTAGTCTCTGGCGAAGAAGGCAGTGTGAACTGGATGCGCGATCGTGGTGAAGCCTCTAGGTACCCATGATAGCGCTTCTGACGCGGGAGAACCTGTTTTTATAAAAATCTGTTGAGAACATTTACGTAAACAGCAGCATTCACAGCTGTCCCAGGCGGTACCCCGGATGTCAAAAACGACAGTAAGCAAGTTGTAAGTTTTTGGAGATTGGCTCATGCGAGCTTTTTTGGGGCGTGGAGTTATTGTGTGCCACTCTGCACATTGCTCCCTGGTTTCTGGATCGAACTCAAAAATCCAGCTCTCTTCACCGGTTCTCACTGTCTCACAAAATTAGTGTCTTGACACAACTGCAACATTTCTTGACAAAGGAGCACTCGAGTGTTTTTCCGGTCGCCATTCAAAACATTAAGGACAAGATTTGCGCAGACGTTCCTCATCTGCAAATCATCTGCCACAAGTCGGCAAACCGACGATTTGGACAAGTTTATACTGCTTGCTGTTAAACCGAGACTCAAGCGACGATCAGAATTTAAGTAATCACGCACACGCTGCACATTGTTGGCGACGCGGGACGTTGACAGGCGTCCAGTCCGAGCTTCGTCGGTCCTTAAACGATTTATAGAGACGACCGCCAGATAGTTCTTCTCGAACCTAAGACCCCCTCCATCTTCTGTGCAAGTAAGTTTCAAAGGTTTAGCAACAGATGGTCTTCGTAGTATTAGAGCACATCGGACAATTTTGTAACTATATTCATGTTCAAGTGTCGTTATTGGGCGTATGTGTGATCTTTGTGCTCCGAATATGCCAATTGTTGTACCTATAAAGCTCAATTTGCGACAAACTATGTTTTTCTGCTCCCATTCGAAGAAAAGTGTGGAAGAAGGGCATATAATGGTGTACTGAGCTTATGGACAACATACTCATCAATTCGAATTTGTACTCGTTTAGACGGTTTCAGTGTTGATTTTGACACAAGCGACAAAAACCGTGAGGGATAGCCAGAAATGATTGAAGGCACTGAATTCGAGCCGTTATTGAACCAAGATACGAGTGAAACTCAAGAGGAACTTGCTGAATTTTGTGAGTTGATAAACTATTTCATTACGCCTGAAAGTCATGCGAATGATTCATAAGAAAGGAGTTTGGATGCCACTCGAATCAAACCCGAAATATGTCGAATTCGATTTCGCATGTCTGAAATGCTGCTTCAACGCTAAAAACAGAATCCATTTTTGTACCGTGTTGGCACTGGTAATGAAAAGTGGATTTACTACAACCTAAACAGCAAAAAATCGTATTTTAAATGCGGCAATCGAGCAAAATCAATGCAAAAGCGAAGGTCAGTAGGATGTGGTGTATTATGGACTATTGGAGAAACCAAAACCGAATGAAATCATTATTGGGGACCGCTACCGATACTAATTAATCAAACTGGACGCAGAAATAAAAGAAAAACGGCCAGAATGGAAGAACCTGCACGAGATATTATTTTTTTATCACGGCAGTGCTCGGCCACATATTATGGCCGAACCACAAAAAAAATCTGCAGAATGTCGAATGGAAAGGTCTACCTATACTATTTATAGTTCGAACTTTACCTTCTGTCATCACTATTTGTTTCGATCGATGGAAACTGCTCTGATCGAAAATATGCCAGTGATAAGGAGCAAATTTCAATCAAAATGGTATGCGTGGTCAGTCAAATATAATCATTTTTTCTTGGAAAACATCAAAGGAAGCGGCAGGTACTGAATTCGAAGGCAGATGTTCGCTCGCAAAACTAATGACGCTGAAACCATAACCGTTTCCGTTTCCAACCATATCCAAAAATGCAGTATGAACTGCGAAAGCCAACTGCGTACTGTGCTTTCCTTTAACTGAACATAATGATATGCGCTACGCACAATGTACTGGGAGTAAGATTCGACATCGTAAAAGTTTGTGTGGTGCCTCAACCTCGGGCATTCTTACAACCAGTTAAGGATTGCGGCAGTAGTTGAATAGATAGTGGGCTGTTATCAATTTCTTAAGTTGATTTGAATAATTTTCGGTGGACTATTTACATAACGAATAGTGAAATTTGCAATTTTGTCTTAAGCTCAGAGTGATATTAGGTTAATTTAGACGTTCATCAAATGTTTCTTAATTTTATCAGAGCATATGACAGTATCGATAGGAACACATTGCAAAAAACCATGTATCACAATATAACCCTTGACCTTGTCAAATCATAGTCAGATTTATTTTATAAGGCGGAGAACACTAAATATATTTAAGGGTGAATTGCCGATACACACACAAATAAACACATTTTGATTTTTGTTATGCTATGGATATGAAACGTGGACCCTTAGCGAAGTATCTGAGATAGCACTTTAAGAGAATTAATGGCGCTAAGACGATATACAGGAGATAAATGAATTGGACAACATTGTAGAAACCAAACTTTATATCAACAGGAATCGAATGTCCGATTGTCGCAAAAGTTCGTTTATGCTCTACGCTGCCCTACTAAGCGCAAAAGCGGTATCTCAATGAAAGCGAATTTCGAGATAATTGAAGTTTTGTAAAAGTAGTAATATTGATATACCTCTAATTCCCTTAGTGATTTAAGGCAAAATTGAGATAGGCGAATAGGAACTGGGTTCGTTTGGAGCTGGTGGAGTATTTTCCTTACTCCACTTTTCTCGGTGATCGGGCTTCCGCTCTTGGATACATCGGATATTTAGATTTAAAAAACTTTCTTAAGGTGTTTTCCATATGTTTTAAATAAGATACCATTAAAAGGATTAGTTCATTAGATGCGTATTGTTTTAAGCTTTCTAATGCTTTAAAAATCAATTTTTCGACTTTTTTGAGATACCGCTTTTGCGCTTAGTAGGGCAGTACGTAAGAAGTCTGAAAATTTTTGCTATTAATCTGGGAGACTAATTATAATTTTTACTTAACCTTCGGACCACAACAGGAGTTATACGTCACCCCATGACTTGAGAAAAGCATTATTTTATTTTGTTACTGTTGTTGTCTCTTTCTATCACTCGGTCTATTCTCTAACTAGAATGACTATAATAAGTCGGATAAGTCAATTTGTTGCGGCAGGATGTTGTTTATATTTGCATTGCTGGAGTGACTCAACACCGATGCTGGTATTTTCGAGTGAAAAACGTGTTGTCTTCTGAAGGTTAATTTTATTTTTTTTTAAATTCAAGCATTTAACTTGAACTAATTTTTAACATCCACTTTCACCCATCAAAGCAAACCTAACAAAAAGAAACATAATTGGTACTTACCCTCGACTTTTTGTTGATAATATCCTTTTCGGCTTCCTTAATGACTCGTTGACACAATAGACATTGAGGTGATGTCGAATACTCTTGGTCCACAGTGGTTACATAGTGTCCATTGACAGTATCGTCATGAATTTCGTTCGTTACTAGAATTGAGTACATCAACATATTTTTTAAAGACAAATAATAGGGCTATGTGAATGCAATAGAAAATATATCATAGGTCCCAATCGGAGAAAACTTTTTGAAAAATCTTATTTGTGAGGGGATTCAAAATTAAAATTTGTTAATTAATATTAGAATTAAGTAATTAATCACATATGGCTATATTTTAACTGAAAACTACTCAGAGATAAGTCAGCATTTTCATGTCGCATATTGTTGCCCTCCATTTTCAGTGACGATTAATTATTACCGAATACAAATATTATACTATCTAGAGTAAATACACTACAAACACGAGATGCTCAAGTCATTGACAGTAAAACAAGAGGTTTAAAATAAATATTGTCTAAAAACCCATTCAACTTTACTTACAAATATCCACGTTATCATTATCATCGATTTTCGTAGGTGCCATTTCGTCCTGTTCTAAATTGCTTGTGCACAGCTTCAAATACACACAAATTTGTTGAGCACTGAAATCAGTTATTAGCATTTCAATGAGTTCTGAAGAATAGGTATCAACAAAATCGGTGCATTCCCCAGCAAGTTTTTTCGGTAAATGACTGCACAGATTATCTAAGGCATGTTTGATATTTTCTTTTGATTTGTCCTGTCTAATGACATCTTGCAATTGCTTTACGGCTAACAAACACAATGGGCATGATGGTTTATCGCCAGACTCAATTTGTACTTTTACTGGTTTCGGTGAAAATACTTCCATATCATCGACTTTGCCCGGGCACATTTTCAATTTCGGACAGACCTTTGAGATGAAAAAAAAAAACAGTTTGTGAAAATTGTCAAGTTTCTAAATGTTTTAAGCTATTTTCTTCGAATGATATATTCGATAGTTTTTTTTTACTTTAATGTAAACATTATAATATATACGAAAATCGTGACAGCCGATCTGTTTCTAATTTTAGGCGAAAGTATTTCAATTGATTGCATAAGTAAACTGGAATATTTTCTTACAGCACGAGGATCAATGCCTTGAATCAGAAGTGCAATTACGGCATCTCCGTACATATCGACAAAGTTGTGGCATTCGACATTTATAGTTTGGGGTAGATGAGTGCACGTGTTTTCTACAACTTCCTTAATTTTTTCCTGAAATATAGAGGGATATAAAAATTATGAGTTCTTGCAAAATATCAACTAAACTTACAGCATTGGCAGGCAGGGCCAAGCTTTCTTGAACAAAATGAAGGAAATATTCACAAAGTGTGCAGAGTTGCCCATTTTCGACCAAAGTGTTTGCATTCGGGGCACCTACAAGTACATCGATTGGCAATTGCATGTTCTCAAGCTCTTCCTGGGTAAATTTCGGTTCATTCGCGCCTAACAGCTTCTTCACAGGTTTTTCTTTGATCGTAACATGAATATTGGCTGGTTCGATTTTCGGTAAGAATGGCAAAATGCCAGGAATTTCTTCGGATTTCATTCCTTTCTTGCAGAGTCCCATCATGAAACACGCTCCGTTTGCGTCCAAGTTATCAACCAAGTCCTTGTAGATCAAGTCATAGTATTGATCAACGATACTCAGGCATTCGTGTTGGAATTTACCGGTTTGCTTGCATAATCCTTCCAAGACTTGTTTGAATTCGGACTCAGTTGTATTTGCAATCAACAGATCTCGCAAATGCGTAACGAGTTGTTCACACAATTCACAGGGAATGTCATCGTTCTTTACTGGCACAACTCCAACGTTGCCCATTGGACGGATCTCAATCTTATCGGTTTCGTGTTGATGGAAGCGCATCGAACAAACTCCAGATAAGTGACAGAGACTGTCCGCGGTCAATTGTGTTTCCAAGGTGTGATATATATCAGTGAAATAGGTTAAAATAATATTTGAGCATGCATCGGAGTAAGAGGAAGCCTTATCGCACAATGACAGCATATTTTTCAGCATATCGTCGCGATTTGTCTTGTGGAATTTATCAGTCATAATGGCAGCAACGTGATTGCATTCGTCGCATGATAGTTTGTCGTCGTCGCCGTACGGGATGTTGATGGCAGGGAGAGTATGTTGTGGTTCGGATTTTATCTGGGCTGATGACTTTTCATATTCCAAAAGCATCTGATCGATTGCAGCATTGTTACAGAGACCGGCGATGGAGCAAACAACCTGAAATGGATTAAATCATTTTATAAAGATAAGGAATTTACAGATAATATGAGATTGATCGAGACAAAAAATAAATTCTAAGATTTACCTGAGGATTCATTTGTGAAGCCAAAGCTTCGACAAGCTCTGGAACGAAATCATCAGCTAATTTCATGCATTCCTTCTGCACAGGTTTGATTGGAATCAGTTTGCAGGATCCTTCGAAGACAGCTTTCAGATCAGCTTGAGTTTGATTACTTTCAAGCTGGTCGCGAGCTTGCTTGACCATATCTAAGCATACTTGACAAATGGAATCGTTGTCTTCGGGAACGGTTTGTTTCTCCCATACGGTTTGAATACAATGAGGAACAGCATGGCATCCTTTGGCGTTTCTGTAAATGAAAAATATTATTTTGTTAGTTAAATAGATATTAGTTCGCTATTATTTGAAAATTATTTAATGCGATAGCATTCTAACTTAATATTAGGTAAAAATCGTGGAGATATTTATTATTTGCGGTGCTTGCGAGATTGAAAAATTTACTGATATATGACGAATAACGATAGAGGATATAATTTTTATTAAAAATTATCATTTACTGTATTTCTACAGGTCTGTTTATTAAATAAATGCTTATAGGAGTGTAGTTCTAAAACGTGCTTAAATTATTTTCTGCAAGTTAAATGCTTAAATAGAAGGTGATATACTCAGGTAAGAGAAAAATGGCAAATATGTGATGCTGTATAGTTTTTTTTTACCTGGACATGTTGAAACTAAGTGTAGTATTAAAGACATTTTCATACAGTAATAAAAATTTGCTTTATACTTTTTGTTTTGAAATGATAATAGTGGGTAGAAATTTAAAGACACAAAAATCTAGCAAAGCAGAACTGAAAAAATTGATAGTGTGTGTTTTTTACATTAGCAGTTAACACGTTCGCTGCGAGTTAATGTTCTATCTAGTACACTCTTAGGAGCCAAGTATTAATTTTTAGAAAATATCATTTTATATGCGAAAACATTAACGAAAGAGGCGAGACTTTACTCAGTTTCATTATTAGAGTCTAGCAATTTGAGAATATATCCTTATTTATCGGGCACCTCTCGGCGGAAAAGTACTAGATAGACATTACTATACAAAGTGGGTCCAACGATCAATTGAAAGAGAACGAGAGGGTTCTTGATGGGTTATCATTCTTTGATCATGAATACATTAGTTTCACCCTGGAATTCAGTAAACCACCTTTTTTACCCGTTTGGTACCCTCAGAAACACAAATTGAGAGGTCTTCAAAGGGGAAACGGTTAAGGGTTTAGGTTCTTCCTCCTGGATTGACTCTGTAGCAGAAACTCATGAAAGATTTGTAAGACTCCATAAATCAGAAATGGAAAGCCAGGTGGAGCTTCTTTTTCAGAAACGGTGGAACATAGGATACTGCTTGCTAAACACCCTGTTACAAAAAGTTTAGTATGCAAGCCCGATAGAGAATAGACAAGCAATAACTCGGAAACGATTGATATTCTCGTAGATACTCCCTTTTCAGCTGTTTGAGTGATTTCATGGCCACACTCACTAGTGGGCAGGTGTAGAAAGTTTGGATCCAGGCAGAGAATAGACTGGGCCACCGAAACCTTCAAAGCGTTCAAGCCATCAAGTCCGGATGGAATTCGGCCTGACATACTCCAGAAGACGAGAATGGGTTTTCTTGTACCAATTTATAAAGGTTTTCTAGTGCCGTCATATACATGCAGCCTGGAGGACCGCTAAGATTGTATTTATGCCCAAAGCAGGTAAAAGCAACTTTGCTTACCCGAAAGACAACAGACCAATTAGCCTGGCTTACTTCCTTCTCCAAGTACTCGAAAGATGTTTGGGTATTCACATTAAGGAGAGACTTGGATCTCAAATCCTATCACGAGTCCGTAGACGAAAGTGAAATCTATGGAGACGGCGCTCCATGGGGTAATTCTTAAATAGAAACGAGTACATCTTGGGGGCCTCTTTTTACATTGAAGGAGCCTTCAATAAAGTGCATACGGGAGCCGTTATAGAAAGTTTGGTACGTGTTTCGGTTTCTCAGCCTATTTTTTATTCGGTTTCTCAGCCTATAGGATCACACACTTTTCAGAATTATAAGTTAGTGAAGATCAGGCACCCAGGAATGTTAATGAAGCAGATAGTAGCGTGTTTTGACGTGCAATTAGAGCTTGCGGGGAGATATATAGGAAGTACAAATCGGAGGAAGTGGGAGGAAAGATTGAATGTTAAATGAGAGAATAGTGCGAAACGAAAATGTAGATATAAAATGACATTCGGCATTCAACCAACAAACAAATAGCAAAATCATTACCAAATAAAACTTGAATGGATTTTTTGTTTTACTTGTGTTAGGACAGCATCATAAGATACACCAGAAAGTATAAGATAACGATTGTCTCGAGAGCCATTATGTGGCGAAAATAT
Organism: Nemotelus pantherinus; assembly: GCA_963978885.1. NCBI lineage: Eukaryota > Metazoa > Arthropoda > Insecta > Diptera > Stratiomyidae > Nemotelus > Nemotelus pantherinus. Next base: position 235,610,583 of record OZ022264.1, on the reverse strand, counting down.
TGCCTCGGGATAAGTGCTCAGTAGGCGAAGTCTTAGTAGGACTAATGATATATGGTCTGAACGTAAAATAATTTCCAACGATTACTTTTTGTACTTACTGTACGTCGCAGCGCTTTCAGATCCGTGCTGGGGGTTATCAGTTATGTATTGAGTGCTTGCTAATTTGCCGCAGAGCTCTCGAAGAGTAAATATGAATAATATCGTGAATTCTGTTTCCTTTCCTTTCATAGAAAATGTAACTCGTGCCAAACAACTGTTGAAAACAGATTGTCGAAGTATTTTTTCAATCTAGCGCCCACGAAATTATGTTCTACCGATTTGCATTTATGAAAATTGTGTGTGAAGCTTATCGTCAGAATTTCGATCGATTTACAAACATTTAACCGAGCGAAATTTGACAAAGGCTTGACAAATGATCCTCACTTTTTGGACAATGCTATTACAGGTTAGAAATTGTATATTTCTTAGTACAACTTCGAATATAAGAGGTTAAAGTGCTTTATTATGAATTTTAATATCAGGTCGATTGACTATAAATTTTATTTCGAACGACGCAAGAATCTAACAATGATCTCTCGCGTCAGGCCAGATATTACCAACCATTGGAAACTTGACCACGGCAACGCCCCAGCTTTTTTTCGTTATTTTAATGGCCTTTATTCAGCCTACAGTCTCAATGCAGCTTGCTAGACGTTTTATTTTGCCGCTTGAAATCTATTTTGGCGCCATTTCAAAGCAAACGACAATGTAAAAGCAGCTTGCACAGTTAAAAATCAATTTTTAAAAATACTTTCTAGGACGCCTTCGTAGTGGCTTGAAAATCGATTTGATCTGATCTAATCTTTCAATGGAGCTTCCGAAACCAAATATTTTAATTTAAGGACTAATTTTTTTAGAAGCTATATATATATTTTCATTTCTTGACAGATATCGATATTTTGAGAGCAATTGCCTTCTTCAACAGTATGCGATATATCTAGCTTCTAAAGGAAAAATTGATATTGAAATACATAAATATATATTTGGTTGAAAATCAAGCCTGTGAAAATATATCGAAGCGGTCGATACTATTTTAAAGGATTTTAATCCATTATATCGATTTGGTCAGTACATTTTTAATCGACGTAGTGACATTACATTCCGGATAGACTATGCATGATTATAAGCGAAAAAATAACACAGATTAATATAATTCAGCATTATTTTCGGATTGTACACATTTTGTTATGATAAATTAAAGGCTTAAATAGTTGAGTTTTTAAGTTCTGCTAGTAAGAGATTTTGCAGTTTAAAGTTTCTACGTGGATTTTTCACGAATACTTCAACATTCAGTTTGCCCATGCAGCGGAGTTTTCAGTTAGTAAGGCGATTTGTGCAGCTTGAAAAACGATTTGTTTAGCTTATCCATAATAAAAGCTTTATTTCGGATGCAGCAAGTGTCACCTATTTGTGGGGGAGAAACAATAGGCGGTTCTAACAAAAGCTTCTGTTAGGCTCTGCCATATCATCATTTCATTTCTTAAACCTGCTACTGATATATTTTGTAATAAAAATAGATAAAATAGATCAATTAGTGGTATTTGATTTTTATTAATTTTGGGGAGAAATCAATGCTACAATAACTCAAACCGAAGAATTTATTTATTACTTTTTCGCTTTTTCTATTTTATTTCCTCAACTATTAAAGTCAATAGCGCTTGTATTTTATTATTTTGAGTTAAATGTTGTATGGAATCTTTATAAATTTTAGAAAATAATAATTTTATGATAAAACGAAACATCCATTACTTTTAGTAAAATTTTCTACATTCATCAAAAACATTATTGTTAGTGCGATGAGTCAAACTGTTTTTTGATGAATCGTGGTTAATAAATTCAAGTTTATTAATTTACTGAATAAGTACGTTATAAGTCACTTTGAGTACTTGATGATTCACAATTTTATTCATGGAATGCTTGGAACAATTCAAACAAGCTTGACCGTTTATTCACACAACAAAAGAAGGGGTTAATGCTTAATGAGTGATCTTGTATGTCTGAATCGCAAAAGTAGTTTAAACACATTGATATTTAGAAAGGTATAGAGGTTTATATGAGTCTAACATGTTATTTCCCAGATTTTAGGATATGTAATGAAAATGTAAATGAAGTATGTATATGAAAGAAAAAGGGATTTTCTATTTTACCGAAACATCAAAGTTTCTAGTTTTTATCCAATGTAACCACCAGAGTTCGATAAAATCCCATATGGAATAAATGACTCTTTTAGCAAATATGCACCGCTATCTGTTCGTTCAAACAGTAGAATACAACGCACGATTTATGTTTCAGAGAATCATTTAATCGCGGACTGGAATAAATCACGATAAATACACATGTCGTGTGATTAAATACATGTTGCATATAAGGCTGGGCAGCCAGGCATAGTATTTCATATCATTTCATGAATCAGAACGCAGAATTCAGACGTGCAGCTCAGTTGCATTTTATAAAGTTGCTATGGTCACATTCTAACATGAGCTGCTAAATAAAGGTAATGGTACTTAAAATACCGATAGCAACTTAAAATTTCATTGCTTGGCGTTTGATGTCATGAAATAAAGCACTTGTTTAATTTACAGATCAAGTTACGTCTATTTTTTCATATCTAGTCTGAAACTCAATAATAACTAAATAATAGTCTCGTGAATTTATAGAGTGGTGTTGCAAAAATATTAGTTTGCTTGCACGTTATTGTTACAAATGACTCATAGCTAAATAAGGCAAATTTGTTGAATTATAGCTAATTTATATTTTTTTCATTTAAGGTTCTAGAGACTTCATTGGATAATCAATTATTCATGCTTGCTACTTTCTTATCAATGCTGCTTTAAAAAAAATGAATAGGAAGCTATTTCTAGAATACATCATATGACTACTTGAATGTACACAAAACCACAATTCTCTTCACAATTTTCTGATAACCGCAAACCGAAACAATTTGATTAGTTCGCAGTGAGAGTTTTTCGCAAACGTATTCAAATGTGGTGATACAGTAGTTTTGTTGTATCACTATTAAGGGGCTATTCTACTTTGTCAATTTCAAAAAATCGATTTTGTTTTATTTACGTTTTTTGAAAGTATATGATCTCAAGAATATCGTATTAAAATTTCAGAATGATCCGAGCATTCTATTTCATCATTTTACTCGAGCGCGTCTTAGTTCATTTTGAGGCGTGTACGTCGTTCAACCGCGTTAAACGCGTTTTTCTCAAAATCATGTTTTTCGATACTGTCCAAAGCTTTTCTCAGAAACTAAAGAACCGATCCTCCTGAAATTATTACCACATATTTGTCAAACATACAACTATGGTTGGTACTAGAATCGTGTCAAAATATTGATTTTATCTATTTATTTTCAGCAAAAATCGGTAAAAAAAACCGGTTTTTTCGAAAAAATTTTTCAAACAGTCGCCATTTTGTTGATTTTGCATAAAACTTCATGATTCTAGTTCCAACCATAGCCGCTATTATACAAACTAAGAATCTTTTTGAATTTTGTGTTTCAGACTCTCCGTTGCTGAGAAATCTTATGGACAAGTGCACCCCTTTTTTTATGACATGTCAAGAATGTATGCGTCATGACTATATATATAATTATATATATATAATTAAAAAATTTTTTTGTGAAGTTCAAGAGTTTATTTATTCAATGCCAGAAAGATTTATAACAATACATGTAACGACTCCTAAAAAAAAAATCGCAAAAATTAGCATTTTTATAGGGCTCTAAAGTAGAATAGCCCCTTAAAATCCGTATCAATTTTCATACGAAATATGCATTTTTTTTTGTGGCCACGGAAAACATTTGAATTTTAGATAAGTTTCCGAGAAATCTTAAAGATGTATAAGTTGGCAGCATTTGTGAATCAATCACTTATCGGTTATTTTATGACAACAAAATGTTTCTTAATGTCAGCGATTTCAATAAAGGCAAAAACCTTTGTTGATATGTTGATAAGTTGATAAGCAAATTTGCGTTTGCATCTTGAAAGTTTGTTTAGAATTCAAAAACAAATATTTACTGAATGAAATTATCACTCAAGTTAAGTAAATCAACAAAACTATCTATGTTTTACAAATAGCAAGCAGTAATATATTTTCATTTTTACACAGAATTTAATTCCGAACTTCACACAAAGATTTATGTTTTTTTTTTTCAAATAATGTAGCTATTTTAGGTTTAAGTGGTTGGCTTTTTTAATAATTCGTAGCTCAATAGAATAAAATGTTTATGTTGCAAAACCAAGAATAATAAAATCTTTTGAATAAATTTAATCTTTCAATGGGGTTATCTCTGAGTCGTTAGAAACTGTGAAAAAGAGGTTATTTCACTGTAGAAACCATTAAATCTGTCAAGAAATTGAAATATATCTAGATTCTAAGAAATCAATTGGCCTGTAAAGTAAACTCTTCATTTTTTAAAGCGGGAAATATTAATCAAGTAAATTACTAGGGTATTTTTGGGCGCCAAACTTACTTGAACAGCATTAAGTTTTTTTTGTGTTCGAAAAATGGCAAATACCAAAAAGATTGAGCCCATGCAATTTTTGATTGATTTCAAAATTGATATCATGCTACTACAAGAACTACATCCTATACAGGAACGATAGAATGGCTGGGTCATCTCCATTGCATTATCATTTTCGTGAGAAGAAACATTACTCATCATCTAGAGAGAAGAAACATTACTCAGCATCACTGCTATAAAAGCGCCATCGAGCTTCCTCGAATTAGTATTGGTTTCATCATACCGGCCAATAAATTCACAACAGTTCATTGAAAACTTTCAAGCACTTTTCGATGACGAAGACACAGTTTTCACTGCAGTACAGAGCTCCCCAATGGCTGTCGTAGACATCACACCTTACGGCCGCCATTGGGGAGCTGTGAGAAGTATCAAATCTGTGATCGAGCTAAACAATTACGTCACTAGTAGACGATCAACACTGCATATTCATGCAGCCCCAACATCGGCTCTTTAAATACCTATGCCATAGATAAATGGATCATACACGAACTCTTCCAACATGTGCATATTAACGTCCGGGACGAGATGCAATCGGATTACAAGTAGAGATCATCCACATTGAGGACCGCGTAAGAGAGAGGAAAATCACCAACTGGGAAGTTTTCCGAGTTGCACTGGCTGAAGTGGTGGGCCTAGAAATATCTGAAACGACCACCAACTTAGAGCAATCAATAGAAAGAACAATGTCAGAAAGCACAATCTCTACGAGCTCACTAAGTCGATTAAGTTACTTATAAAGAGGAGGAATCAACTCCGACCAAGAGTTAGAGGCACAGGTGATCCTAAAATAAAGCGAGAGTCTAACTGGTTTACCAACTTCATACGTGGTCAGATATCCTAAGTGGGCGAGTTTAATAGAGCCTGGGCATAACACCCTATGATGTCAGTCACGATACTTCAAGACCAAAAACAAACCGTTGATACCACCAATTTATGGCGGTGCACAGAGACTAAAGTGCAATAATGCAGATGAAGCTAATACTAGTTTTCTAATTCAATTCTGGCATGTGAAGGATACATCGGACGAGCGGCTGCAAGTTTTCACACTTTTGAACATCAAGAGCTAGAATGGTTAAGGTCTTTGAGGAAATAAGGACTGAAAATATGAAAATCACTTGTGATATACAACATTAATAGCGTTTGCTTGACACATCAACCAGGCAACAAACTAAAAACCATAAGGGTATAATCAACATCAAACTCTGTCTGAGAAGGTATCATATGCATGGAAAGCAGACATTATTACCCTTCTACCGAAACCTGGTAAAAACCTAACGCTCCCCAAGAACTGGAGGCTGATAAGCCTATTGTCATTAATAGCTAAATTGGATAAACGCGTTCTCCTTTTTCACTTGAGAAAAAAGTTTCTGGGAACATCATAGTCCCAGAAGAGCAATTTGGCTTCAAGCCACTACGCTCCAAAGAACTCTACCTAGCAAGGATGGTCCAGCACATTTGAATAAGTCTTTACCATGCAAAATCGACTAGGCATACAACGAATACCTTCGACAAAGTTTAGCATGCAGGACTAATTTTTAAAATGCGTGAGTTTCGAATACTTCTCTTTTTCTTATACAGTTGATTGGATATCGAATACATAGGCCTTCCGAAAAACAGAATGAAGATTTAGGCCTAATTAGGCTAAGTTAATTATAATTAGGCATAAGTTAGACCGTAAATGTCCTGTTATGTAGATTTTAAGCAATATATTGCCAAGGATTCCCAGCTGTTGTACAGGCTGGGTAATATCATTATTGTGTAAGAAATAAAAATTATGCCAAAAAATATAAAAAAGTAAAAACAATGTGATCCAGCAGGGTGAATAGTATAGGCTTTAGATATTAAGTTTTCTTTGTTAGTTAAATTTTAAGTTAGGCTCAGAATGTACAGTTAATTCAATAAATGAATTATAAATAAATTAATTATAAATAAATTAATTAAAATTCAATTCATAGATTATTGGATCTTTTATCAATGACAAAAAGTGCTACGTCAGGATTGACAAACCCTTCTCATCCGAGAGACAAATCGCAGCTGGAGTTCCTCAAGAATCTCCATTATGCTTCTTACTGCATAATACATGTATACCTGCCGCCATCATTAAACTACCCGTAGCTAAAATAACTACACGTCCCGCCAAGCAAGTTAAGATAAACTCAAGAAGAAACCCATGCAATTTTCATTACGTGCAAGAGGAGACAGATAGGACGAAAACTAACAGTGAACGAATAACAGGGACTCACTTTCGACAATCGACTAGTTTGGACGATACACATGCAAAATAAACGAACCACCTTTAATAGACTATTTAGATACAGAACTATTGCATTCAGACAAAACTCAAAAACTAACAAACAAAACCTACAGTTCTACCAAAATCCCGCACTGCGGAGAAGTTTCCCAATCCCATGGTACATTAGCAACATGGACATACATCAGGACCTCAGCATTGTAACAATAGAGAAATACATAGGTGACAAAGCTCTTGGACAAAATATACTGACATACTAATAGTACCATGGATATTATTATATTCCCGACCAGGGCACCCAAGGTATACAAGCTTTTTAGAAAGGTCGCTAGCTAGTCCAAACAATTTGCACACAAACTAAATCAAAGTATCCTAGGTAGCCAAGGTTATAGCTGACAAAAAGTGGCAAGGTTATAGCTGAGCGCAAAACCGCTCGCAGAGGAAAGTTCACTTCACTAGCTTCAAACGAGCCCCCTCGTCGATGCCAGTGAAATTATTTATTGTGAGCCGCGAATCTGAGATGGTTCTTCTGACTCTTCTTTAGTAAGTTATTACCCTAAATCTGTTCCTCTTCCTTTTTTGTTTCCAGCAAATTTTCTCCTACCAAAAAGTTTTTCTGGAGAAGCCAAACTAGTCCATAAAATAAAGAGTGAAAGCTGCTACTACCACGATAGCAACTTTAACAACTGATACCAACTAATCTTATCATCATCCAAGTGAGAATTTTCGTTAAAGTCATTGTTATTATATGTATAAAAAAATGCCTTAGCACACACTAAATTAGAAATATGCAAGCAATCCTTATCAACATATTTTTTTTTACAAAAGTATCCAAGACAAATCTTAACCACAATAGATGAATCTGCTTTAATATTTTTTTATTGCGGTTAATTGTGGATTTTCCTATCTAAGACTTCATTATTTTTAAATTTCCGGTCGTTTCAGTATATGTAATTTTATTTTATATATATAAAAAAATGTATTGCATGGGGAAAAACGGTGACTAACCAAACACTGATTAAGAAGAATTTCCAGAGCTGAATCCGAAAAAAAGCAGCTTCAATGTTTACTTTGATATAGATAACATATTTCAAGTTAGTTTTGATAGAGTTCAATTTCAGTGTATGAATTTAATCAACTTTGAAGTAATGGTTCTAAAGTCACTAATAAACGTACAATAATATTTTGCACATATTAAGGAAGATTATTATTTATGTTTGGAAAATAGTCGTTTAGTCGAACACTTACGAGGGCGTTTCGATAAACCATCGACTTTGATGCTAGAAGGCACTTTCACATTAAATACCCTGTTTGTGGGCCTGTTGAATAGCTTCTCGAGTTAAAAACTATATCGATAAAATCTTTTTGGGCAAAATTGTTTTGAATAAAAAATTACTTCTGTGGCAGGAGAAAATTTGCAGAAACCAAAAAGTGAAAGAACGGATTAGCAAAAATTATGTCATTTTTCGGTAACGGAAAAATGAGGGAACTCATCCCGGCTAAGTTTGTGCAAGCTTTCACGTTTAGACAAATATTGGCTACTTGAATAAGCTCTCACTGTTTCCATGTGGTTTTTTTCATTGGACAATAGCACAGCTAACTTCATCTTGAAGCTCGACCATTAGGCTTGAAATGACCGCATGTTTTTCTACAAGTGCAAGCATCATATTTTTTCAAAACGTTGAAATGTTGAATTTGGAGCCAAAAAACAATATTTGCGCGGAATTTAATTGCATTACTTTCTCCAAAAAAAATCTGCAGCTGAAGTACATATTATTGTGGATACTTACGGCAATCATGTTTTGTCGGAAACTGCATGCACATATTAGTTTAGATGCTTTAAAAATAATGATTTTGATGTTGAAGATAAAGTCCGCTACATATATCGGGCGCGAAAAAGTTTAAAGATGAAGAGTTGGACGCATTACTCGATAAAGACCCATATCAGACGCAAAACGAACTTGAAAAATCACTAGGAGCTGATCACACAGCATTTGCCAAGCTTTTAAAAGCATTAGGAATGATTCAAGAGGAAAGAAATGGGATTTATTCAAAAGGAAAGAAATGGGTCCCATTTGAATTGAAGGGGTCCCATACGAGTTACGGCGAAAGGAGTTTTTACACGTTTGAATAGCTGCTTCAATGACAGAAAAGGTTTTTTTATAACGTATCACGACTGATGATAATATGCAAGAGGAGGATATACTACGATAACCCGCAGCGTGGCAAATGGTGGGGTAAGCCTGGCCATGCAACAAAACCAACATTTTCAAAGCTCACACTCTATATTTGATGGGATCAGCTGGATGTATTTTATTATGAGCTTCTCAATGAAACCATCAAGGCAAATTGCTATCGACAAATGATGCTTTGGAACCAAGCATTCAAGGAAAAATAGTCGCAATGCGAGGAGAGAGGCGATAAAGTAATTTAATTGCGAAAACGGTCAAAACCTACTTGGACATGCTGAAGCGGGAAGACATTTTTCTTCCGATTACCACTTGGTCCGATGGATGATTCATGGCATGGCTGAGCAGCACTTCCATTCTTATGAAAAAGATAAAAGTTGGCACCATTTGTGGATAACAACGAAAGATAGTATGGCATGGTATTTTTATGCTGCCAGAAAGTGGTGGCCAGCGATGGAAAATACTTTCAACCATAAATTGTTTACTAATTTCTGAAATAAAGGATTCAAATTCACGAAAAAACAGCGAGGTCATATTCACGTCTCCAATAAATCTTGAAAGCATTGCATTATTATAGTGTACAACAGAGATTATGTTCCTTCTGTTTTCCTAGAATGAAAAAAAGTCAGTTTTTTTGTGATAAACCATTATACTTTGCTTTTCAAACCTACTAAGCATACATAAAAAAGTTAAGTAAATTGTATAGAGACTCTGTTTTTTACCGAAATTCAATGAACCGCTTCAAAACTCAGTACAACTGGTTCATTGAATTTCGTTTTGGTTGTACTAGTACAAGCGATCTTAACCACACAGGACATTCAAATGAGGGTGGAATGAGGGCTGTTAGTCCGCTTAGTGAGACGACCTAAGGGAAAATAGCTAAAATAGTCAATATATCAAATGCAATTTGAGCATGAACAACTTATTGGGAAAAAAGACTGATGCGTTTGCTAACAGTGGGTGGAGTAGCTCAATAATTTTAAAGTAGTGTTTGGACGTTTTCAAGAGAAATAAAAAATGTTTTTAATGCTCGGCCTTGTCGACTGGAAGTTATGGATTTTCTTTTTTTGGCTTCACAATATTTCATCTTTATCGACAATTTGTGGACTATAACATGATTATTCTCGGGCAACGTTTAGCCAATAAATCAATAATTTTGTGTTGAATTGATGCAATTGGAGCCTGGATTCTTCAAAGAAAAGATACTAAACACTAAAACTAAGGCGCCCGCAACAGTGACAGCTTGAAATATAGAGCTGTTTCGTCATTTATTCAAACTTTCTGATTCAGACCCTGTGATTTTTTTTTGTTTTTCCATACATATATATATAATTGAATTCACCTGATCAGATTTTAGCTTGATTTCAAATCATTGTTATGAAATGTAAGACCATTTTTTCATTAGAAGTTAGATAAATATACTTAAATTTCTTGACAAATATTACTAGTTCGAGGGCAATCTGCCTTTTACACCAGTGTTGGCCCGCCTAGATCGGTAGGTAGATAATCTTTCGTATTTTCTATCGGTCCAGTAATATTAAAGCGAAAAAGAGTGGAAAACACTCTCTAAATATCGATATTTGTGTAGACCATTGAAATGTATCTGGCTTCTAAATGCTCTTTTGCTTATAATCTTTGATGAACAAATGATTAAATGGAGAATGATTTTCATCAAATAATAAAGACATTGGTGTATTGATTGACTTGATTGATAGCCTAGAGTGGGTCCAGAAGGCCCTTAGCACTGCAACCTTCTGGGTCTATTCTGCCTTCTCTGCTTTATGTCCTATAAAATTTCCAGGCTTCCTGGATATGTTCCTTGACGGGACATCGGCGTATATATACATATTCTGATGAATTTGAGACATTGTAGTTTTTGGGAGCCTTAAAGGAACCTACTTATCGTTGGGAACGTGCCTCGAACTAAAAGAAGATGACATTGAAAATAAACTCAATTTTAACATCGTTACGCAAAAAGTCGACAAATTTATCGACAGGGATGATTGATATTAGAAAATTTATCTAAATACCATAGCGATAGGAGAGAATTATAGCTGAAGTAGTTTGGTTATTATTTTTTTCTTTATTTAATTATTTATTTATTGATGAGGAATGCTCCATTTCATTCTGCGACCGATAGTGTAAAAATACAACATATTTTTAAAAGAACAAATAAATTGAGAGAAAGGTCTGAGAAATATGGGAAAAATTAATTCTTTCTACCAACTTTTGTTATCTTGTTTGACAAAACAAGGCTAAATAAATAAACATCTCATCCTGTTTTCTCCCCAAAAACATTTCGATCTGAAATTCGGGCACATTTTAATCACAATTGCTATAAATGGACTTGCATGAGGAAATCAGTGAACTGAAGAGGGACAGCAAAAAGTGCAATACACACACATGTGACAAATCTGAAATTATCACTCTGTCATACGACTTGTGTATGCATGGTGGTAGGTTATCGGTGGATTGATGTGGGGAATTTTCGTTAGCTATAATATCAGGGTATATTCAAATATCAGCGATATAATACGCCGTATGAATAAATTCGGGTATTCCCAAAGATTAATATTCATTTAATTGACCCAAATAAGCAGCAAATTAGAATCAATGTTACATTAATTTGGAATTATATTTCAATGTTTTGGCCAAAATGTCCAGTATTGCAATTGGAATCTGAAGTTCTATCAATTTCTGTTCCGGAAATGATAGTGACTATTATTATTGCCATGAGATAACTGTTCATACATATTCGGAGCAATTTAGCTAATTATTAATATAAAATACCAATTGATTTGTGGTTTATATTTAAATTAATGTAAACAAAGAAACTTTTGTAAAAAAAAATAAATATTCAATTTATTTTGATATTAGAAATGCAAAGTTCAGGTTTCATTGAAGTAATGAGTAAATTTTGGGATTGATTATGTTTTCAAACCACGAACAAAATGAGAAATTTCGAGAATAGAAATTATGCCGAAGTTGAGAAAACATTTTTTCCATAAATTATGATAAATGAGATCAAAAATGAGTAACCTAAAACAGCTTTATGTCTACTTTTTTTTTTAAAAATCTTTATTAGATTATAATAAATGTTAAAGTAGTAAATAACCGTGTAAACGTTGGCTGTTGCCTGCTAGTCAGGAAGCCAAGACCTTTTTCTGCGAGAAGCAGAAAAAACCGGAGGAAAAAAAATATGTCTACTTTGATACGGAAATATCCTTAAAAATCTGATAAATATGATTTCTATCTATGTTAATTTTTTTAGAAAGCATTGCAAACATAAAATGAAGCTCCCAAAACCTGATTTGAAAACGACTGTTGGGCACATTATACATGGCACCAAGAATCCATGTAAAATTGATAGAAAAAAGAATCAACAAAATTTTGGGTATTTATGAAACCCTGGTATCACTTATAAAATACGATGGCAACATTTCTAGAAAGCTAATATTGTTTTTATGTGAATTTTCGAGGGCGATGCCAGTGAGAGTCCGGAGAAATGCCAAGCTATGAGGAAAAGTGTGAGTGCTAATAAAATTCAGAGCCAAAGGTGCTCGACGAAATAACAGACTTTGGCATATTATGACGACGGAAAATCTACAAGTTACTCTTACAAACGAGCTCGGAATTGGAGCATGTAAGGTGGGAAATCACGTATTTCTTACAGTTTATTGTGTTCTAAGGTTGATAATTTTACTCCTGGAGAACAGATTTTTGTAAACGAAATGCGTGCAGATATTAAAGGTCAAACTCTTTTAAATAAAACAGTTGAACGTTTAATTACTGCGCAGTGTGAAATTGTTAAACATATGTGTCCTGGCTCATTATTCACGCTTGTTAGCAAGTGGCGTTGCGATGGAAATTTCGGTCGCAGCACTTACAAAAAAAAGTTCACAAATAGTGTAGATGAACACTGATGAACTTTTGTTTGTGTTTTCATTTTCACTGCTTCAATTACACGATAAATGTGGTAAAATTGCTTTGCATACTCATCGGCTATTTTTTTACTATATATTGTCGGCCGTTTAAGTTCATTTTCTCTTAAAAAAGTACTGATTTTAGCGTTACGATGACCAAAAAAAATAGCTGTCAAAAGCCGAAACAAATACAAATATGATAAATCAGGTAGATTAGTGGTCGATTTCGTCTTAGCTCGATCAGCTGATCGAAATCACGTGATTTAACCTCAGTATAAATGGGCTATATAATCCTTCTAAATATATTTTTAGAATATCGCATTCGAGAAATAGCCATTGACATTGAAACTGTACAAAAAATTTTGTCAGTAAAAAATTCGGACAGATTTTCGGCCACATTAAATACCGAGTAAGGGAAAAAGGTTTTCATCAATAACTTGTTTGTACTAATTTAGAATAACGGGAAACATTTGGGAAATGTTACTGTCTATATCAATCTCATGTGCGTAATGGGTATAGCCCTGGCTCATAGTTTGTGGGATTCCCCGTTCGAATCTAGATTCGGACGAGAGACCGCGCACCTAGCTTTGAATAGGTACCTGAGATAAATCTGGGGTAAAGTGAGTCATGGACCCAATCAATTCTGACCGTATTCACGTTGATTGCGAATTTGTGAATGAAGATCTCTACCAGCTCTAACCCCTAGACCCGACAAGGATAGTTGTGGGATAACTTTATTTTATATAATATATTTTATTTACATATTTTTAGTGCTTCAAAATACTCAAAAAAAATAAGGAACTGATTTTATTATTGTGGTGTGCCGGCAAAAGCGCAAAGCAAAATTTGTGGTTTCGAAGATGTCGATACACTTGTTCCTTTTAAAACATCATGAACTGCCTCTAGAAGAAAATGGTGACTTTATTTTTTTAAAACAGGATATGTAGAATGTGTACGGAAAACGCTAGCTTAAATAATGTATGGATAAGGTTGTTTAATCTTTGAAAAAATTGGGACTAAGCTTAAAGTAGTTGCGGCAACACGATAACGTCCAAGCACAGCACACAAAAGCCTACACCGATTATTTTGCCAGCACTAGCTTCTATTTCTCAGTTACCTTCTTTTTAGTCCAAACCTGAAACCTTGTTTCTTTGCCCTCTTCATGCTTAGGAACATCAAGCGGTAAGGTGGTCGTTTCTTTTGTAATAGAAATCTTCCGAGGGCTTGGAATCTTCGAAATGTGCTTTGTTCATTAGTGAAACTTGAAAAAGCTTATTTCATTTCATGTTCTGCAAAGACCGGTAACGCTGAAAGGCTTATTAAATATGAAGAAATTCATTTCGAGCCTTATCTTTCTCGCGAAGCACTTTAGAGACTGTTACAGGAAGCCAAGTGGGACAAGCACCACAACGAGTAAATTGAAACACAACATAATTAACGGGAGAATAAAAAGAAGAAAGGACTCCAGTAATTTCAAGCCCTCAAAAAGATAACTATTTGAGAGCGATGAGTAAAAAGCTTTAAAAAAGTTACGCCAGGATTATCCAATAAGCAAATATTAATAGAAAGAGGGGGTCAATTAGGATTGGGATCAACGTAAGGGACAGATACTGAGGAAAGAAATTGAGTGGAAGAAGGAAAGTTATAAAAAGCAAGATCCGACAAACGATTGTTACCACCGGGAACGCAATTAAACTAGGATAAGGAATAAAAATAAAGAATTAAAGGGCATTTGAAGACGAAATTGTTAAGGATGAGAGTTCCTACTTATTAAAAGGCAATTTAAAATCACCACATACAAAAATATGAGAATGGGGATAATAAGCCACAATAAAATCATCCAGGCTACTAAAAAAGTCATCATCCATACGTAAAAATGGATGCACTACAAGGTACATACTAAGATACAAGCAATAACCAACGTTAGGTGGCAGGCAAATGCAAACAGCAGCACACTCAGCAGGGTGAAACACTACGAAGCTATCACAGCGTGTACTCGTTTTCCGTATGGCAATTAAAATTCCATCATCATGTACTTCATTCAATAAATTACTATTGCGATCACAGACGTTATGCAGAGTAAACAACGCATCGCTAAAAAAAATCAACAAAGAGCCAGGAGTATGTTAAACAGACAAAATAATCGAAAGCTATTATAGAAGAAAACTTAATTTGCACCAGTTTGATTGACAGTCGACGAATATTTTGATAAATAAGGTGAAAACAATGATTTTTAGGTAGAGTGAATCTGATTAAATGGGCGGTATCCGGATCGAAGTTTTGTGAAAATTTCCACGATGATTGGATTCAAATTCTTTAACAAGAACACCAGCGGGCCAGAAATCAAGGCGCCGATCACTTTCAAGTTCAATAGGAAGCGTCAGTAAGAAAGGGCCCGCAATACGATTGTTGTCAAAATTTTAGTGAGTTTTTTACAAGAGACATTGGTAGGTGTTCAAAGTCTCCGAGATATATGCATTTTCAAGTATATCTCGGACTTATCAGGAAAAAAAAACGTGAAAGGAAAATTTGAAGAGGACGTGAGACCACTCTTATGATATAAAATTATCATTATCAGCACTAACAAGATGCAGTTCCGACCCAGGAGACCGCACTGGAGAATGATATTGCAATTGAAGTTCAAGGAGCTGCTAAGGTAAATGTTTTTGGCCTTGTTGATGATGACTAGTGATGGGTCGGTCAGGAGCGAGTCAATCAAAAAGAGCAACTCTTTTGAAAGAGCTGTGTGAGTCAGCTCTTCAACTCTGTGCGAGTCAGCTCGTCAACTCTTTTGAAAGAGCTATGCGAGCCATCATTTAGAATAGCTCCGCACACTTCATACCTTCACTTTAGTGGCAATAGCGATATTGCGGAGCCACTCAAACAACCACCCGACCAAATAGAGCTTATGCATATACACACGGCAATACTTCATTAGACTACCGTGTGTAGTTGAAGCGAAATCTAGGCTATTCTAACGTCGGAACACGAACATATGTATACGACTATCGTATTACACAGTGAAAAGAGTCAGCTCCGTTGAATGAAGAATAAATGAAATCACGGAGCCAACACTGTGCGAATGAGGAATAAAAGAGTCAGCTCCGTTGAATGAAGAATGAATGAAATCACGGAGCCAACACTGTGCGAATGAGGAATAAAAGAGTCAGCTCCGTTGAATGAAGAATGAATGAAAGCACTGAGCCAGTGCGAATAGAATGTGAATGAAGAACTGTGCGAATCATGGATACTGATCGTGTGTGGTTACTGATGGCGACATTTTGTGAGCACACAGTATGCGTTTACGTCCATATATTTTGCTCTGGTTCACGAGTATTTTAGTAGCCAAATGTTGGCTATTAGGCGGTGCATTTCATAGGTAGATTTTAGAGATGAAGCGTATACACTAGAACAGGTATATGGAACAGGTTCGTATCGAATATTTTCGTTCTTCAAAAAGTTTTTAGGGCAAAAGTAGCTGAGATCGGACTAGCATGAATTTGGGGACTTTTTTGAGTTGTTTCGGGCGAAATTTCTATACAAGTCTGGGAAAAAGCGGACTAGTTTCGAAGATACGGCAAAATGAAATCTGACGGAAAACCGTCCGGAAAAACTTTAAGTAGCAAAATAACGGCAAAATTACAACAAAAACAGAGGCAAATGGAATACGTAGAGCTTAAATTAAAGCTTGATGCTGTTACCAGGTGGAACTCTACGTAATCTATGCTTGTGCGCATTCAAAAAGTAAAAGAGCCACTATTAGCCACCTTAGGTATCCTGAACTAAAATCTACCAACTCCTTCTTCTGATGAATGTAATATTATGAAAACAGCCCCTGATATATTGAGCATCTTCAATGAGGATACTCTAGAAATAAGCAGTGAGAAAACGGTATCGATTTCTAAAATATATATTATTACATCAACGATTATAAGCTACATTTCAGAACTCTGTCTGAACGAAAATAAAACTGCTGATGTACGCAGTTTTTTAAATGTGATCCAAAGAGAACTTTCAAACAGATTTAAATTATATAAAGAAAATATGTTTTGCCTAGAGAGCGTTCTTTTAGATCCACGATTTAAAAGACTAGCATTTCAAAATGAATCCACGTACAAACTTGCTTGCATACAATATCTAGTTTCGGTACCTACAGCACAAGGAACGCAAAATTCGCTATGGCGAAAATTTGATGACAAAGTCAACAGTGTAAGAAGCCAGCAAAGCTATATAGCTGCAGGCATTAACGAAATGGATAAGTATTTACAACATGTAAATATACCCAGAACTGCTGACCCTCTCAATTGGTGGAAGGAAAAGAAAGATTTACATTCCAGAATTTGGAGATAGTGAAGCAACGATTAAGTAGAGTGGCCACTTCAGTCCCTTGCGAACGAGTTTTTCAAAAAGTGGGTATGTGCTCACTGGAAAGAGATCTTATTTATCGCCAAAACGAATAATATAAATGCTATTTTTACACAATAATTAATAATATGGAAATATTTTCAGATATGATTATTGTTAATCCGATTGATTTTTAATTTATGGTTTATTTTTAAATTTATATTATATGCTATATTATATTTTTAAAGTAATGTTATGTTATATTAGATTTAAGCTTATTATTATTAAAACAACAAAAAATAGCAATTTACTTTATACTTTTGCAACCATAAAAAAGTTGCTTGAAGTGGCTCTTTTGAGTGGCTCTTAAAGAGCGACTCTTTAAAATGAGTGAGTTTTACGGAGCTCGCTCACTTCAAAGAGCCATTTTGCCCATCACTAATGCTGACAACATTGTTTCTGTTACTTTGGTAGGCTACAAACTAAGCTATTTTCGAATCTGAATTGATATCGAATTTTTTATCCCTCTTTTATGGAAGCCAATGCAACTTTTTTTTGATTCGAATTAATTAAATTCGACCAAATCTGAGAATGATTTAACAGTTAGGCTTGATCGGTACAGATTTTTAAGGCTTGTATTCACTTTTGTGGAGGATTTTCACTATTTAATTTGGTAGCTATTTAGTCCTCAGCAGAATTTTGTTTTTTCTAAACCCAAATAGTTTCACTGGCGTCGATGTTGACCTGTTTTTCAGGTAATCTCGAAATTAATTTTAATAAACAAGAAATTATGTACCTTAATATTTAGCAAAACAAAAAAAAAAACATTTCAAGATACTAAATTGAATATTCAGTCACGAAAATGTATACATAGATGATTAATTCAAAGCCGATTTGCTTTTCATTCAATTAAGCTATATAAAAATATTTTTATTTTGTTATGATAATGACAGAACTAAGGCAAACTACGACTAAGCACTAAAATATAAAGGCAAAAGAATTGTTAAATATTTTAGTATTCTATCAAAAAGCATTCGATAACTAATCAATGATGTCAGACAAGCATAATATTTAAATTTAGTTGTGTTAAAAGCGATTTGAAATCAATATGTTCTAGAATAATCGAAAAGAGTTGTAACAGTAGCAGGTTTTAAACAAGAAAAAAACATAATAAGACGCCACAGCTGACAGAGAAAAACACCACGGCTCACACACATTCTAAAGAATAGAAAGCTCACTAAGATTAGCCGAAAATCAACGATACGGGAAACCTGAATGTCTTATAAATTTTACCATAATCATCTTTAATGATCTGTGGTGATGGTGGTGGTCAAAAGTATTGCAGTACCCGGTTTAACTTGCATCTATCAGAATTACGATCGGCCAAAAGTGCTATTCATATTGCGCAGTTGTGATCGTAAAATAATAGTGGACTGTGTTTTGGTGTGGGATTATCAGACTATTAACGATATTGAAGAAATGTGTGCATGCGCACCTTGAATGGTCACTACGAATTATCATACTATACTCGAAATTACGCTATTTAAAACAGCTCTGGGAATTTTTAGAGGCATGCGAGAACAAATAAATTGCATTCGATTTAAAAAAGACGATTAAAACTGTAATTTTAGATAACAAATCTTATATGGAAACTGCTATTTAAAGAAATGACTAAATAATAAACACTAAACTATGCTAACAAAAAAAAAATATGAAGCATATAAAAGAGCATAGAAATGCTAAAATTTCTACTTCCTCCCGACACAAGCAGTGTAAGGTGTATATAACTCAATTTGCTTCATTTCTTAGAATCATCTTCATGAATTTAAATTTACATTTATGCGGATGAAAGATTTGCCGACTGAAACTTCTCGTCACAACGCCCAGAACGCTTACAACTCTGATTTATAGAAGGAAAGCGTTCATCACTTTTATTGCTCCAAACTTCTAGTTGTTTCTCTTTCGCATTTCATTTTACACCTCATTTAAATCGAAACGTGCAAAGTAGAACTATACTAGTTCTACACATCGCAAAATATATTTGCATCCGAATCATCTGAATGGATACTCGGACGAAGTTTTCACTTGTTGTCATTGAGTCATCGTCAAGGCCGCAAAATTAGTACTTAATCCCAAAAAATCGCTTGCTCACTAGCTTCAACCTTAAATGTAGTTGACCATTGCAATTACAATCTCTACACTTAGCCGTGCCCATAGGCAACAGCACGGAGTCTTTAGTGTGATAATAAGTCAACACATTCGAGCATTGCTTCATGGTTTTTAATTTCTTGGCTATCTTAGGTCTTTTATGATCACGCTTTTATCTCGGAAGCATTATCGGGCTTGGCGTTTCACTCTCGGCATATAAAGTGTGAGCTGAGCTTGCAAGTCTTCACACTTTACCAAACAAAGACTCCCAAGGCCTGGCGGGCGACTGGTATCGAGACATCACGTCAAATCAGCGGTAATTCATTAGAAATGCGAAGTGAGCACGACAGCTTATCGACATTGTCTTGGACATTAGTCACAACACGGCAGAAGCGTACAGCTGTGTACAAAATAATTGAATTGATGGGACGGAAGTCATCGTGTATTCGCAAATGCATGATCTGCGCTGGCGTCCATTCATTCGACGTAAATGTCTGTTATCTCGTTACAGTTTCTATGTTTGTTTGCAAAACAAAGTCTGGTTGAAATTGAATTTTTCGCAGCATTCTCTTTTCAGACGAAAATAGAACAACAGGCCGGCTAGAGGTTATCGTGGCGAATAGAGTCTATCGCCCCGTGGCACCGGTCAGAGTTCTCTCCTACACAACAAAGAGTTTGTAGCCGAGGCGACACATTGCGATAAGAAGCTTCTCCGAATGCTAAAACAATAAACGTTTGACGACTACTAATCCCGTGACTCAGGACCCACTCCTTAAAAACATCTTCGAAATGACAATTCGATTTCGTTTTCATTGTTTGGCAATCAAAGTTGCCTCGCACTGGCTATTCTCAAATCAATCTGCGGTTTCTAGAAAATGCCTAGAAGCCGTACGAACGTTTTCACATAGCAAAAAACCAGTAAGCTGCGTAATACTAGTTTGATAAATGTTAGTAACTTACGTGATATTCGAGCACCAGTAGGTCGGACCCCAGGTACATTGGTTTGCACCCAGGTTTGCGGTGAACGTTGTTAGGGCTGCACTCGTCCCTGCAACAAATAATAATTTTAAGAAAAAACACAATTAACTAAACAGTTTGCAATTGCTAGTCACTATGGTAAGAGTAGACAGGCAGCGGATTGCCATTACATACCTAGGAGAATGGCACACAGGGCCACGGCTAGTAACTTCATTTTGTGGCTTTTCACGGCGTATACACCGGGGCGGAACGGATTCGATACGATACCGACACTTGTTTTAATCGAAAAAATCGATTATCAGAAATAAATTTACCGTACACGTCGAGTTATTTTTCTACGCAGTCCAATCGGGTTGAGTAATGTTTTCGAAATGGCGACTCTGCGAAATGTTTTTCACTAGTTGCCCAAGAGAGCACTTGTTTGACGTAGGAACAAGCGGAGAAGATGACAAATTTATGGTCGAACTGCAATACCGGCAAAAAGGTCAGCTGATCAGACAACTAGAAATATACAGTAGAGAGCATAGATGGCAGCTACGTCTGTACAGAGGCGAAGTTGTGAGATAAGAAATGATTGGGATCTCCGATATTTTTAAACATTATTATGAAGGAAGGGGATATTTGCATATCCGGCACCACCGATGGCCCGTGTGATTATTTTTTTTTAATTTTTAATAATAAAAACATGGATAATTTACCCATGAAACTATTTCTTTTTGAATATAAATTTAAAATTTCTGATTTGAAAAGATCAATAATAATTTTTCCATTAATCTTATCATCTATCATGCAATTCGAAAATAAATGCGCCCAACGTTATTCTCTTTTACGAAGACTCGGTTGACTTATGGCGGCATTTATCAGCTAACTGTGACTTGAAATGGATTTAACTGGTGTTCGATTGCTCAATTATAAAAAATAACGCCTTTTTGAGAAACCATTAGTAAAAACGACAACTTCATTGAGTTGTTGAGGCCATAAATTACCTATATATTTCTCCGGGTCGCAAATTCTCTCTGCAAGATATTATTCTCAAACGAGGACGGAAGCGCAGGTGCAGAAACTGAACCGAAATGTTTTCCCTTTACTATTTCAGGTTTAAAAAATGACTCTTTTTGGTGACGTCAACGCTTTCACTCTTGGAGCAGTTTACCCGAACGTTTTATCAATGCCTTCCAGAAGTACGCGCCGTCATGCAGGATGGTGACGTCACAGTAAAAGAGCAAAGTGTCCTCAAAAAAAAAACGCGTAGTCTAACGGGACATCTGCGGGAAAACGTAAATTGCACGGGTTTCGTCAAAGTGAGTGAAGTGCAAATAAAGTAAGATCTGTGGTCCGGTACGTGCAGTAGTATATGAAAAACGCTCTACGAAATATTTATCAGTTGCTGTTAGGTTATGTGATGTTCGTGTTGATTTACTGTCGATAAAATTGATTGAGAATTTGCCGCATATGTTTAACTGGTTCTTGAACATAATTAGGCCAGTTGACATTAATGCGGCTGTTTCCTGATCACCGGCAACTATAGTAAATCGAGCATAATTGTGGAAGTTTTGTGTACACATTGTGTATGTGAAGTATTGTTTACAGGTTGTGCAACACCCCGGTGTAAGAGAACACGTTATTTTCATCCGAGCACAAAAAACTAACGTTTTAGGTATATTTTAGCTAAAAATCCGCAAGTGAAATATCCGTGTATGTCGGTACTGCCTGGTGGAAATGTCAAAATGATCTGACACTATTACGCCATAGCGATAACGATTACCTAGCATAACGGTCCGTACTTCTAGAAGGCATTGGTTTAATGCTGAAGTTTTCTGGTTAAGCAGTTCCGGCTGTCAAGTAGTCCTACAGTTGTTTTATTTGACGTTGTTTGTAGTAGAATGAGAGGAACGGAGATATGGACGGAAGTGTTGCTTATGGCTCTTCTTCTTGTTTTGCAAGTTTTTTCCCGACATGTATTCCCTTATTTTTCGAAGTTTCGTAATTTCTTCAACCATAGCCTTAAGTTTTTAACCAAAAAGTGTTTACCTGAGAATGAAGGGATTGGAAATAGTATGAGCGATTTACAACACTCATTATATGACAATCATTGCTTTCATATCAACACATACTCAGTAAAGTTCGAATTCTCGGATGAATAAACCTGGAAAGAACATATTCAGGAAAAACAGAGCAGCGTGGAGGGAAATCTAGTGATAAATTTGTTTCGTAAAATAGCTTCTGATATGAAGCACAAGCTGAAGACACTTAACACCAACCAATTTAATTAGATCAGAAACTCGAACAATAGGCTGACGACAATAAACAAAAAACCATAGACACCAAAGAGCAATTGAGCCAACGAACTCTGAGCAAAGAACAGCTAGAACAGCAGGCTAGAAAATTTAAGCAGCTGGTAGAAATCCAGCAACATTTCTAGCTGTAATTGCAAAAAGCAAAAGCTAGACACTCGTGCTGTTAAAGTGAAACAGTAGTTCGACAAGCTTTCATGAAATTTAGAAGGGCTTGAACAAGAAAAGAATTTGGTATAATCGCTTTGATGCTGGAAAATAGAACCATTGGATCGATTGAGAGTTCGCGACCGCACTGATGGTGTCATTGATAAGAGCTGCGGAGAAGTATTTCAAACTATTCAATCGGGCAAATTCTCCAGCTATTCAAGCTTGATAAACGATTTCAATATGATATACGGCGGAAACCATTTAAAGTAAGCTCATCGTTTGCAGCCCAAAAAAACACGCACATAAAATCCAGGGGCACCGGACATCGAGCGATTATCACTTCTATCTCACCCTACGTCAAATTTTGAACATCGCGACAAGACGCCGAAAGGCGCTTTCATCCACGGAGTACGTCATGAAGAGGTTCAAAAGCGCTTCGTTTACCTGACAAATGGACGTTGAAGAATTTCTTGGCCCACACGTTGGCCTACGAATCGATGAAGAGTGGACTCTTAGCAACGTTAAATTTTGTGAACAGAACGAGGAGTGCCAAAAAATGCAGCCGGGATTTTACAAATGGTGTTCATTTAAAAAGTGACAAGGAAACGAGGCTGGTTCAGCGAACGTAGCCATCTGTTCTTTGAAGGAGGTGGGAAACGAGTAAGAGCCAATCGTATGGATTCGAGGTTGGCTCTTGGAACTGTCGATTCCAAAACCTTCACCACAGGGTCCAGACGGTATCAAATGATTTGGGTCTGCGAGAAAAAATCGACAGCAAACTTTGCAACATTCTATTGATACTGGAGCGATTGGTCTACTTACTTACTTACTATTTAGACT
Organism: Nemotelus pantherinus; assembly: GCA_963978885.1. NCBI lineage: Eukaryota > Metazoa > Arthropoda > Insecta > Diptera > Stratiomyidae > Nemotelus > Nemotelus pantherinus. Next base: position 235,586,896 of record OZ022264.1, on the reverse strand, counting down.
TACGGGCAAATCTACATCAGTTTAAAGGAAAATCACTAGCCAGATACATCTTGGTGATAAAGTATTCTAGCATTGATTCCTATTAGCAGATGTAGTGATTTACGAAAGGAGAGGATTCCTTGGAAGCGCTTCAACTGAACCGAAGTCCAGAAGAGGGCCTACCAGGCAAGATAAAATGATGGCGAACCATCAACAGGAGCAAATTAACTAAAAAAAAGTGCCCTGGAAACAGGGTACCAGGGAAATGGCCGTGAAGGCCCGTCGGCCGCATTAGCAGCGCACCCTTTAACCCAACCTCGACGGATGCTGGTAGGCCGCTTTGTTAGCTCTACGCGGCTGGGGTGGGTCATTAAAAATGGATTAACTCCCAGAAAACAACGGGAGATGCTACGTATTTTTCATCCGTCATGAAACAATATTAGCCGCAAAAATTACAAAAGGGAAGGGGGCTTCTGGTCGCCAGTGTCGATTTCATGATGGATGAGCGTTATTTTTCCTAACAACCCAAACCCCCCCACTCCTACTATAAATGAAGGAAAGCAAGTGATCACAGCATTAAGTCTGCGACGCTACTCCTGTGAGAGGGAGTGGGCGTGATCGTTGAGTTCGTTGATGCTAGTGGTAGGGTCGATTTGTTGGGATAGCGCGAAAAGACGGACGAAATCCTCTCCCTTCATAAATCGCAACACAGAAATAGCCGATGAGTGCATACTTGCTATGATATCTAGGCACATTCGGTTTTAGCCTGAATTCAGCAAGTGAAAGAACGTTGTAATTCTGTTTATAGGTAATAAGAAACGGAATAACCAGCTGAGAATCGTATTTTACGAAAACGTACAAGTGACAAAAGTTTCGGACAAAACTTGATAAAGATCCTGAGGGCTGCCAATTTTTCATTATTGAGCCAAGTCAACCACCACCATTCAGCAACTTTACGGTGGTAAGGAGACTGATCAGAATCACGAAGATAATTTATGTCCTTGCAAGGATCCTAAATTTAGCCACGTAAGAGAGGAAAGAGAGGTCGTTGCAGATTGCCTTCCAGTTTCTTCTTTCATTTCCTTGGATGCTAAAGATGTACAGTTTGAACACAAAAATGTACCGAGCAGCAAGATAGATGACCTAGGGAAGAACATACTACAGTCCTCAGCACTAAGTGATGGGCAGTATCAACAAAGAGCTCTGTTAATTGGATGTTACGCTGATATTTTCTCGACTCTGGACAAAGATTGAAACGATACTCGAAATTTACCACCAATCTGACAGGCTCCTCGCTTTCAGTTACTTATCAAACAAGCTGAGGTCACCAAAATGATATAAAACAAAAACAAGAAATCATCAATCCTTGGACCTAAGCAGTAGTTTTGGTCAAAAAAATGATGGCAGTCCACGGTTTTTGTTGAACGACGTAGCGAAAAAGTGCAGCTACTTTTTCCCAAGAATGCACAACTTCATGGATGCTCTGGCCAGTTTGAATCCGATAGCCAGAGAGCCGAAAAATGACGCTGAATAAATAGGATTTTCTGTGAAAACCGAACTCTGGCATTCTATTATGATCCCATCTGGACTCTGCAATTCTCCTGCAACCTTTGAACGACTCATCTAGTGCGTATTGCATGAAATAAGTTGGAAGTCGTGACTGGTGGACTTAGAAGTGTAACTTGATGACGAATGAAAACATGTAGCGTCGCCTTTTGATACCCATGATCAGGTTTAACTCATTTTTGTAGTTACCCTTAAGATCCTAGAGCTGGTACAGCACTACACTAGCATTCGTTGGGTGTGTTCTAGAGGGTGCTCTATCATTAGACGTGTTCTTTTGCTCCTCTATCCAGTAGAGAATAGGATATACGCATTGGAAACAACAACACTCCGGTCCCAGTGAATTCACTAGTACAGAAATGCTATTCCTCATTTGTAGTTCAAGTGCTGAACTATAGAATGTGCTGATGGAAAAAAGAAAAGCTCATGAGAAGTTGTCTTTTTTGCCGTGAGGTGGCTTTGGGCTTTTCATGGTTATGTTGAATGTTTTGGTAGTTAAGAAATTATAAAAAGCCCTCATAATGTGTAGAAAGTTAAAAGAAATGATTTTCTGTTAGTTCTTTTTCTATTTTCTATCGATTGTGGTAGTGTATACTCGTTATTTTCTCCCTTTATTTTCAGTTGTTTAGTGGTACCACAGCGAATATAGCAACCTATGTCAGTCTTAGCGAATGCACTGCTGTTTTATACTAGATCGTTGTTTTTGCGGCATAGTTCTATTCTGTTCTGTATCGGAGCAAAAAAACACGCCTATTGTAAGCTCGTGCCATTTCTAGGCACCCTATTCTAGTAAGCGCCATTTCTAGGCACCCTATTCTAGTGGCAATAAATCTTCTGTGGCTCATTAAAAGCTAACCAACACACTTTTGGCAGCTTCTTTTTTGGACATCAATTATGTTGAAAAGCTCTCTTATCCCTCAATCCCTTGAATCGCTACAAATTCTTTACCAGCTATAATGTTACTGGCTGTGCAAATATGATTTTTTGAAAAATAAAAGACGTTTGGGTAAAACTCGACTTGATGATCTACAGCCGGGAATTTAAACATCAGAGGGCGAATCGGCCGTCTACACGGCAATGTCATTGGAGAGAGGCAAGGAGAATTTAGGTGCGAATGATCGACTACTTTTTACTGTAAAACAAGTGCTTGAGATTTGTTGGGACTTAAACATTGACATATTTCACATTTCCACATAGTATTGATCTAAACGTGCTGTATAAAATAATGTTGTATCTGGACATCTCAGCAAAACTAGTTCCACTGACCAAAATGACGATAACATCGACAACATTACAGATCAGAATCAGTAACCAGCTGACTAGCGCCAATGGCACAAATGACAGGATAAAACAAGGCGATGGACTAGCCCCACTGCTGTTCATCTTAGCTTATAAGCTTGGTTTATAAGAAAGCTGCCTGTCGACACAAAAGGCTCTCTACTGTATAAACCCAGTAGCCGACGCAGATGGCATTAAAATCTTATGACGTCATTTTACATTCGCCAAAGAAATCTTGCTTACTTAGCCAAGAAACAAAGGCAATAAGCCTGAAAATAGGTCTGTTCCCGTACTTTCAGTAACTGAATTTTACTGAATTTTCCTGAATCATGTGGTGGGGAATTTCATGAAAAGTACGGGAACGCTCTCATTTGCCGTGTTCCATTTTTACTAATTAGTACTTGCAAGTACTTGGGAGTAGAGCACAAAAGGAACGCCATTTTCGTTCTTTCCAGCTGATTCTGACCTGTCAAATTATATGCAGTTTTCAAATGTAAAACAGTTGAAAATAAAGGGAGAAAACAACGAGTATAAACTACCACAATCGATAAAGAATATAAAAACAACTAGCAGAAAATTACATATTTTAACTTTCCACACATTATGAGGGCTATTTCTAATTTCCTAACTACCAAAACATTCAACATAACCAGAAAAAACCAAAACCACCTATTGACAACTAACACTACCAATGACAACTAACATAGCCACCTCACGGCAAAAAAAGGCGTAACTACTCATGAACTACTCGCGAACGAGAGCGCGAGTAGTTGGAAGTAGCCAGAAGTACTTGCGAGTACTAAATAGTAATAATGGAACACGGGCATTGTATTTCCTGAAAATTGACAACCGAAAGTATCAGTTTTCGGTTTTTGGGAGAACAATAGTGATTATAAAGTCATCCTAAGCGGTAATAAATTATCGCCACAAAAATATTCGACCTTCATAGCAACATTACGCGAAAAATATGTTGCTTGCCGCGCACATTTGAAAATATTTACTCCGTTTGACACTTTGGTAAAACTGGACTTGATCATGGCCTTCATATAAAAGGCCTATCGCAAAAGCAATTAACCTACAAGATGGCGGACCTAAGCTACTTTTCCCAACCAGTCCGCACAGTGATGTTTTTTTATGGTTATAAAGAAATTCACGAGATCCACCTACAGGAGATGTGAGGAAACTCATATGTCATGTTAATCAATGCATTTTGGGATCTTTCACAAGCAATTTAGATATAAAAAGTCTTTAACATCAGACCTCAATTCATCGGGACACTTATCCGAAATATCGTTTGTATAGAAAAATTTGCAGATTTTCATAATTTGATGATTTGTAAAGTGGAATAAATCCTACCAACCACAAACGGCAATTGTTTACAATTCACATTGCCGAAAGTAGGTGGTAGGTATTCCAAATTGCATAGTTCTCGCGTATACAGCACAATAAACACATCACTTTCACGACACTTATTCGAAATATCTTTTACGCGACAAAAACTTCGAAACCGGTCTCCGGATAGTAGGAAAATAGACTCTATTCCCTAATTCAACCGAGCAGCACCATTCATATTACTAATTGTCAGAGAAATGTCAAACAATTGTCATTGTGCAATTCCCAATAAATCTTAATAACGAGAGGACTACACCATTTTGAAAAGTAGCTTAATACCTGTCAGATTGCAAGTCGCGATAGGCCTTTTATATGAAGGCCATGACTTGATGCCCCACACAGCTGTTACTTGAATTTTGCCGATAGATGTCGGGCTAATACGTTTGTGTTTTTGTGGTTGTGCGTTTGCTTTTGGGGCTTCTTTTGGTAAAACTGGACTTGATGCCCCACACAGCTGTTGCATGAATCTCGCCGATAGATGTCGGGCTAATATGTTTGTGTTTTTGTGGCTGTGCGTTTGCTTTTGGGGCTTCTTTTCTTTTCTTTTTTTTCTTTTTCTTAATTGTTTTATCTTCTTTTTTATTTTTTTGTATAATTTTGTCTGTTTTTCTTCATTTTTTCAACCCTTCTACCACCTTTTCGTCCTCTGGTGGCGGGATTTCCCGGGTGTGGGGCATCAAGTCCAGTTTACCCCTTCTTTTCTTTCTTTTTTTCTTTTTCTTAATTGTTTTATCTTCTTTTTTATTTTTTTGTATAATTTTGTCTGTTTTTCTTCATTTTTTCAGCCCTTCTTCCACCTTTTCGCCCTCTGGTGGTAGGATTTCCCGGGTGTGGGGCATCAAGTCCAGTTTACCCAAACTGAGTACGGGAACAGCTTCATTGCAATTAATCGCGATTAATCGCAATTAAGCGTGGTACGGGAACAGACCTAATATAAGATAAAACGAATGTCATGACGCAAATAAGAAAAATGACTTCCGATAGACTTAATAGGCGTGTTTTTTTTGCTCCGATGCAGAGCAGAGTACAAGTATGCCGCAGAAACAACGATCTAGTATAAAACAGCAGTGCATTCGCTAAGACTGACATAAGTTGCTGTATTTGCTGTGGTAGCACGCAACAGCTGAAAATAAAGGGAGAAAATACGAATATACACTATCACAATCGATAGAAAATAGAAAAAGAACTAACAGAAAATTATTTCTTTTAACTTTCTACACATTATGAGAGCTTTTTCTAATTTCGTAGCTACCAAAACATTCAACATAACCATGAAAATCCCAAAGCCACCTCACAGCAAAAAAGACAACTTCTCATGAGCTTTTCTTTTTTCTATCAGCACATTCTACACTTCAACACGTGAACTACAAATGAGGAATAGAATTTCTGTCCTAGTGAATTCACTGGTGCAGGAGTGTTGTTGTTTTCAACGCATATACTCTAATCTCTGCATGGATAGAGAAGCAAAAAAACACGCCTAATATAATTCTTGGTAAAACTGGACTTGATGCCCCACACAGCTGTTGCATGAATCTCGCCGATAGACGTCGGGCTAATATGTTTGTGTTTTTGTGGTTGTGCGTTTGCTTTTGGGGCTTCTTTTCTTTCTTTCTTTTCTTTTTCTTAATTGTTTTATCTTCTTTTTTATTTTGTTGTATAATTTTGTCTGTTTTTCTTCATTTTTTCAGCCCTTCTACCATCTTTTCGCCCTCTGGTGGTGGGATTTCCCGGGTGTGGGGCATCAAGTCCAGTTTACCCTAATTCTTGAATGCTATGAAACGGACGACATAAAATGGAGAATGGCGCTCGCTAATAAAGCTTTCTACTCCGTTCTGTTTATACTGAAGATCAGTTACATTCACTGGAAAAAGTATATAAGTAAAGCTAGAGTTACAATCAATGCAACCAACATTTGTTGCACGTCAAAATGAGTTTGAACCCATGAGAACGTATGAGAGCAGTTACAATGATGCAACACAACTTTGCTTGGCAGCAGAGTTTGCTCATACCTCAAACTTGGCATGGCAACAAAATACCCAATTCCACCTGTTCCTATGAGCGTTCGGGAAATCGGAACTGTCATATGTAAATGACAATCAGAATTTGTATTTTTTTGTCTCATTTTTGCTTTTTATTACACTCCGCAGCTTTTAGAGGATAAAATATTCACTGATATATCTTTCCGAGACTTTAAAGGATCCAAATTATCGAACAGCAATTTCTTTAATATAGCCAGTGACAGATGACAGTAAATGTTGTGTTGCATTGATTGTAACTCGTTCCACCAACAAAACTTGGCAGCAAATGTTGGTTGCATTGATTGTAACTCAAGCATAAGTACAAGTCTATAAACCAATAATAAAACCTGTGTTGTGCTGTGGACGAGAAATATTGAACTTAACCGAAGCATTGTCTTTGAAAGACGAATCCTTAAATGAATAATTAGAGCAAAAAAGAGGGAGCGACTAATAACATATTAGATACAGCTATAATATCTACGGAATATTTTACGAACCAAAGGACTCTACAGCCATCAAACTACAGAAGCTGCAGTGGGCTAGTTACGCACAGGAAATGGAAGAACATTGAGTGCTTAGAAGAGTATTTCAAGGAAAAGTTGAGAGTCGAAGGTGAATGAAAAAACCTGAAAATGTTGGTCTCGCATTTTTAATGAAGACTATGCACTGCTACTTGGAATTTATAATGGAAGGAAGAAGCCAATTGCTACATAACGGTTACGATAAATGATTGTGCCCCAATATTAGTATAATTATATATAATATCCATTAATTTAAAGAAACGTGTTCACAAGCATTATTAGTAGTTTCTTAGAAAAATATTCATGCTGATATTTGCACGCTGTTACACGAATTCTTCTCCTAATGTGATTGCAGCAGTGCTTTAAACAATTTTAAACGATAGTAAAAGACGGCATTAACGAAAACATTATTTGATTTAAATGAGAACATTATCCGAAATGAAATAAACTTTTCCATAAAAAAATCGACTAGTCAAATTTATTCTTTCCACATCACTTAACTTAGCTGTTCTCTATTGTTACATGTTTAAATTTAGATCCCATTTATACAAACAAACTGATCACTTTGTACAGCTTACGAAATATTCGAGCATTTTCGTTAAATATCAGTCCTAAGTACAAATAATTTTGCATTTACATAACTTAAAATCTCTTACACATCGACCCTAAACTACCTATTACTAATCTGAGTATTAGCCTATAAATTCAAACCTAGACTCCTATCGACACCTGCATCCACACAAAATCTCGATTTGCCTACTTCCTAGGCGTAATTTTAACTCTAAGTCCGTCTTTCGGCCGCAGGATCAGTTCACCGAGCAAGGTGAGATCCTCTCGTCGATCGACAGCTTCAATTTTGTACTTTCGCAAGACCGTGGATAGAACTGCTTTCTCTTCGAGAATGGCGAATTTCTGGCCGATACAATTTCGCGGACCGGCACTGAATGGAATGTAGGCGAACGGATGTCGGCCGACACAGTTTTGTGGCAAGAAATTGTCTGGGTTGAATTGTTCCGGCTTGCGGAATGTTTTGGGGTTGCGGTGAAGCATGTAAGTCATGATAATGGCAGTAGTTCCAGCAGGTACAGTGTAGTCACCTAAAATTTGCAATTTTTTAATGAGTTTCAAATTAAGTTTCATATTAGATATAAAATCTTACCGATTTGAACGTCCTCCGATATTGACCGTCCCATCATTGGTACACTTGGGTACAGGCGAAGAGCATCTTTGATACAGCATTCCAGGTACTTCATGTCGTTCAAGTTTTTCATTGTGGCTGGTGTATCTCTATCGTCGCCAAAGATTTCGTCAAGTTCTTGTACGACGCGCTCTTGGTATTCCGGATGTGAACCGAGCAGGAACAGTGTCCACGAAATGGCAGCAGATGTTGTGTCGTGGCCCTGTGGAAGAATATATTTTAGTAAAAAGCTCAAAAAAATCAAGGCTCAATTCTAATCAGCTTGCACAAATAAGGAAACCTATATTGAAATAGTTGAAATATTTATTGAATAAGATTTGGCAAATTTGTATGCAATGACTCCCACACTGGGCGCCAAAGTTAATTGATCTGTCAAGAATACTTAATAAAACTTGATCTGTCATCACTAGGGTCGATTGGCATGCAAAATATAGTGACAAAATGATTTTTGATGAAATATCTAACTAAAACATCGCCAACTTACCTCAAACATGAAAGTATCAACCTCCTCACGGATATCTTCGTTCGACAAAGCAGTACCTTCCTTTGATGCTTCAATCAACAGATCCAAGAAAGCCAAACGCTTTTTCTTACCAAAATCTTCCTCTTCGTTGTTATTATTATTATTGTTGTTGTTATTGTTGGCAAATGCTTTCATCTTTTGAATTTCTTCTTTGCGTTCCCGAATGACTCGATTGGAGAATCCGTGCAGAATATTGATGTAGTTTTGATGTTGCTTGAAATAGCTGGTGAGACGGAAAAGCGAGTCGAATTGAAGCCAAATTTTCGATTGACGATTTTGAATGATGCTGCCAATACTGAAAAATGAAAGAAGAACGTTAGAGATACAATTTTGAGGAATCGAATGATAATTTATTCGAAGTGGAGAAAAAATTTAATTACATGATTTACAAAATATTTTAATTGATATGAACTTAAAAAAATTTGTTTTAGCATTAATTCTCTACGCACATATGTTGGCCTATTCTTAATTACGAAAATGTCTCCTAATGAATTTCAATTTCAAACCAGTAACTGAGCGGTCTTTTGCAATTCTAATGAAGCCACAACTTTTCACGTTTCCCCAGAATCAAAAAAAGAGGCTTGGATAAACAAATTTTAAAGTAGCTTGGAATCATTCGCTGATGCACTGCTCTCAGATGATGGTGTTGGGCAGTATTTGCTTGGCAAAATTTCAACCAAATGCACAGACAACTACCGCCAGTGCTCCCGATGTTTGAACACTTTGCAATTCAGAAAACTGCGAAACTCTGATTCAGAAAATTATCTCATCGGAGCCAAATACTGATGATACTTTTCGAGGCGGCATGGAAGCTGTGGATATCGAAAGTAAAGAGGATATTGAGTAGAATCCTCGATCCAAAACTGGAAGAAGATAAATGGCGAATCTGATATAACAACGAGCTGTGTAAAGTATATGCCAAACTGGAAGTCTCTAAGTCAAAATTCACTAAGCTACCTCAAAGTCAAAATTTCAACGGGCTGGTCACGTTAAACAAATGGGTGCCAAATTGAATCTCGAGGGGGCTGTCAAGGGGCGAGCCAGCGGGGCAATGCTAGTCTACGAGCGATGAATGCGTCAGAAAGATTAATAGATACTACCAGCAGATCGTTTTTAGAAGGAGGTCGTCGTTGAACTGAGACGACTTGAGAAAAAGGCTCGCTGATATATTAAAGAGAGATTTAACACAGGAGCCAGAACAGTCATTGGGTAACTGTTGTGACGTGCTAAGATGCAATCCAACATGGGCCGAAAAAGAACTCCAACTTTCAAAAAACTGGCGAAGAGAGTGTGTCGCCAAAAGAAAGTAGAAGAATCTTCAGCGAGAAAATTCAAGCAATCAACTAAAATATAGCATTCAAAGGACTAAATGTCGTGTATTCCTCGATCATATATCTGCGGGACGGGTAAAAATCATGAGAAAACTGATGTAAGGATGCATTGGCATTCACCATCATTTTATTGTATATTGTTGGTATTTCCAACAACTTCTGAGCACAGTGCGGCCAAAAAAATAATCGAAACTATTCTGATTCACGAAGTACGAGTAGGTCCGATTCCTTAATTCCACTCCTTGAACAGGTCCAAAACCGAAAATTTGGTTCGAATTCAACAATTAATTCGATTCCCGCTAGATCGACTGGTGGCCACATTTGGTTTACCATCGACGAGACTGAATCAGGCAGGCTAACACGGCTTGTTTCCTTCAACTGTTTCCATGTTGATACGTACTCTATGTACCTTATAAATTGCGGTTTGTAAATTGTGATAAATTGCGCAAACATGGACTGTTCGTTGTGTTTAAGAATATTTTGTAGATATATATTAGTATTGGTTTCAAAGTGAAAATCAACTCATATAGAAATCTTATGCTTTGTCTATACAACCAAAGCAACACTTTTGAAATTACACATCGGACAAGACCGGTGACCCTCTTCCAATTCACCTATATTTCAAGCATCAACAACTTCTGCTCACGAGAACACGATCCAATTATCAGATACATCTGAAATTCACAGCTTGTATTGATATTAAGTAAGACCAAGTCTGATAGAAGCGATTTGGGAATGCGGGCAACTCTGCGCCAGTCGTGCCATCTTGAAAAATTATAAAGAAAAAAAACTGCTTTTTGCCCTATGAATTCTGATTCAGTTAACAGATTTGCATGAAATCGACACAGTAGCTGAACCTTACTCTAAGCCGTGTTTGATAGAAATTTGGTTGAAAAATTCGGTTAGTGATGCCAGCTATGGTAACTTTGGTGTCTTGGGTTTTCAAAATTTGTTCAGGAAAATAAAGCTTTTGGCAGTATAACTTCCAGTGTAGTAGTGAAATCAAAACGAATTTGATATGATAAATGGAACTTATTATAGGCATTATTCAGAAGGAATCTGGTTAAAAAAAACCAACCATTACAGGGTTGTCAGCTATTGTTGGTTTTGTATTTATTTGCAATATCTTTACTAAGCGATTTTATCGTAAAATTTTCAAACGGTAATGATTTTGCAGTGACAGTAGACAACAAATATTAAGTTTTCGCAAATTTGAAAACTTTTGCGACTAGTAACCCTAAATTTCTTTGTACCCTTATAACTTCCAATGCAAAGGGTGTCCAGCGCGAGGCGTTTTTTTTGTTTGTTATTTTCGTATCAATAAACGCTTACATTAAGTATTCATATTGCGAACATATACAATGAAAATAAGTTACCAATTGTTTAAATTTTCTAAGTTCTAGAAATTTTTTGGCTCCAAACATCTTTAGTTTTTTGACCCTAAACATCTTTGTATCCTTGTAACTCTTGACGAAATCAAATCGAAATCGATAGAACTATTTGATTTTGACGTGAGGCAATTGTGGGAGACTTTTAGTTGCAGTGCTGGTAAAGTGTTGAAAGCACTGGGCATTTTCTTTGTTTATGTTATATTATGCTGCTTTCAAAGTTTTGCAGTGTTTCGCTTTCCTAAATCTTGAAATTCCTGAAATCCTTTCTACCCTATGAGTTTTAATGCATTGTTAAGATCAAAGTGATTTCACTCGAAACAGGTTGGAGCACGTGTAGTAGAATATGTATTTAAAATCTGCACGATTCTTCTACTGTTCATCGAACATAATATAATATTTCTAGCGGTTCAGGTGCGCTAGAGTTTTTGTATCTACTTTGGCGTCCGAGTCGGAGTAAATGCTCCTAATTCTCCAAATAAGTGGACGAAATCTTGATTAATCAGAATCATCTATTATAGAATTCCATAATTACTTTTCGTATTTTTGGGATATTATTAGGCTATTCAGTCGTGAAAATTCTACAAAATAGTCCCACACATGACGCAGTACAAATCACCAAAAAATTGGAGGCTTCACTAATCTTAGATGAAGATCTTATAGCTGTCGCAACCAAGTATGGCAGAGGTACAAAGAGTCAAAAGTCATCTGAAATGTAACAAAGCCCTAGGAGCCGCCAGTATATTAGCAGATCTGTTTAAATACGAAAGGTCGTCACTACATCAAGCTATGCATGAAATTATAGTGCATCTATGGGAGCATGAAGAGATGGCAGCCGACTGGCGGAAAGACAAAATATGCCTCATGCAAAAAAAAAGGAGATGTCACAATATCTCTTCTCTATCCTATGGAGCTCCATGTGGTAAGGTCATCATCTGACAATATTAATGTAGTTTCATTCCAGAAAAAATGTATGGAATTCCATTACACCATTAGTTCGAGTAAAACAGAAAATGAGGTTTGAGAGCATTTGGACTTAGATCACCTGTTGATCATTGGTCATTTGTCATCATTTGACATTTCATTGTCATTTTGTCATTTATTATAATTTGAACTGAATTGCACAAAACTGTGTAGGTTGTCCATGACCAACTTAACAACCCCCAGTAAAAATAGCCGGGTTGCTATCCAGACTGTTCAGCAGCTTCAATGGGCTCCGACAAAAGAATGATATGGTATGCCTCCTCTTCAACCTGTCATTAGAGAAAGCAATTTGAAACTTTGACACGTTATTAATAAAGACTATCGCCGCCAAGTTTACGCAGATGAAATTTGAACTAGTTGTCGCGAACATTTGCCTGTGTGTAAATTCGGCATAATATATAGATTTAGTCCTTACAGACATATTTTTTGGCTCAGGAAACTTCGTACATAGCGTATGTGAACATAAATGCTGCAGTATGTTACACAGGACTACGCACTATGTGAGTGTTCAGTGTATGTATTTATTTATTTATTCCATTCCGCTACAGAAACAATTCCAATTAAGAAAATTGAAAAGAAAGTAACAAGAAATAAAAATTCGGTATAACATGCTTCAGAACATTTTAGCAGATGGACTGAGCGTAAGGGTACGGTGGTTCATAGGAAGACGTAGCAAAAGAGAATCAAGAGTACCTCTGACGATCTGCTTGGGTGACTTGAATCACCAGTCAGATTTGGGAGTGAAGATCTGATCAAGAAAAGAATTTTAACAGGAAGCACTCATGCATCCAAAGAGAATAGAAGGACGATGAGAAAACCTACGCTGATCTGATTCAATAGCATCAGATAGATATTGAAAACAAGGATAAGCTTTGGAGGCTCTGATTGCATGCATGACGTGGTGGAATATGCATGACGTGGCGGACAAATTTTAGTTTAGTATCACAAACCACCCCCAGATTTCCGAATTACTGTCCAAAACATAGGATAAAGAATCTGAAAATAAACGATGCGGGGGAGGAGTGTTATTTTTATAAGTAGATTAGCACCATTGATTAAGAGCATCCAAATCAGCTTGAAACTAGTCAGATTTGATTGATCAATATAGCTTTAGGTCATTCGCATAAAGAAGGCAAGAGAAATTGATAACAGGATGAATAACATTCATAAACAAAATAAAAGGTAAAGGACAAAGGATAGAACCTTGAGAAACTTCGGATGTGGGAGAGAAAAGAGGAAAATAGGAGCTGTTAAAGGTGGTTTTGGATGGATGAAAAAATAAGAAGGCGACGAAAAATTTGAAGTGGTCCTTAATAAAACCATGCTGCTCGGAGACAAGAAAAGATAAAGGAGAAGAATATATTTTATTAATGATAAGACGTTGAAGGAGTTTACTGAAACGGCAAGGAAGAGAAATAGGGTGGTAGTTTGAAACAGTTGGAGCATTTTAGCAGTTTTTCACGATGAAGAAATTGCACCAAAGGCAAGATTAATGTTGAGAATGATAGATAACGGAACGCAGATGGTAGACGAAAGTCATTTCACCAGTATAATGGCGTAAAGAGCGGAACTAAAATTGAAATTAAGGTTCTGCGTTAGTTATTCAACATGGATTAGTACTAATCAAGGACAGGGTAGGTGAAGTAATCTGTTAGAAGCAAATTTTTAGAAGTATATTGAAAGGAAGAAGAGAAAAATGTGACCAATAGGTCGCAAATAGCTTGTGGAGCTGTTCTAACTGTGTCATCAAGCAAACAAAGGCAAAACTAAAAAAGATAAAGCTCTGGTATACTCTCGGTAGACAAGCTCGCATGAGCGAAGAGGAGCATGTTTGGAAAATCAAATGTGGCATATTTTATATCAGGCGACAGCGCCGAAGACCTTGCTTATGCTGAAGAAATCATGTGTACCAGGACGCTCCAAGCTGAAAGGTGCCTAGCTGCAAGGAATCGGCTCAAAATTGGATTCGGTGAAAATACTTTTTATGAAAGGCCTGATCCGCAGTCCGGTTGTAGCGCCGATAGTGGTGATTTTGGGCTGCGATAGTGTTATTAAAAGTAATTTGCTAGCATGAGTCAAGGAGTTTTGTATAATTTAGCTTTGGCTACAAACTATATAAAAAATAGTCTATTATAAATAAATATCTTGATCTATCTCGAGTGGAGTATCTGTTGGATAAAGCCACTTTTTGGAAAAATTAGAAAAAATCTTCCAAGTTAACACTTTATGTTTTTCCATCTAGGTAAAATTAGCAATCCAACTGATAACTAACAACATAGTTGACAATGTAGAACCTATAACCATCATGTCCTTTTGTAATGGTCACATGAGCCTGTCATCTGTTTGGATATTAGTTTCTGAATATGTGACGACTGGGCCAACAATTGCTTTTAAGAAGCTATGAGCCTATATTTTCTTCTCCAAGCAATTTTGTTATTTTGTCACGACAAAACTAAGGATTTTTGTGAATTCATTATTCCCCAATTAACTCAAGTGCAGTTTTGCGCAGCTGTGTCATCCACATATCGTGGATTCAGAGCAGTAGATGGAAAAATCACGAGTTTCATGACTGACAGGAGAAAATTGAGTAAAATTCGATTTGATGGTCTCCAGCCGAGAAATTCTATCACCAGAGGGCGAAAAGATGATATCAAGGACCAAAAAATGAATGAAAACATACAAAAAATTCTCGAAAAAACAATACACTGAAAATAAACCAACTAACAAAACAATTACGAAAACAAACACACAGCCATAGAAAACAGAAATATACCAACCAGATATGTGTCGGTAAAATCGTCTAATAATCATGGGCATGAAGTCTATAGGGGAGCGTCGTATACCGTCCAAAGCATAAACGATCTATCTACATTTTAGTAACTTTTGAGATATTTAATGATTTGTGTTGGAGATATAAGGAAAGTGCATTTTTTAATATTGATTTTAACATATTTCCACAAAAGACAGGTTTTTCATATTTTGTATAATGACGTAATAGAGTATGTAGTTTTCGAACCCGTTGTTAGCTCAAAAATAAAAAAATGCAGGTAGTGCGTTTGTGCTTAGGAGGGCAGCAGTCGAATTTAGCCGAAAATTCAATCCAAGCTTGAGTAAGTGAAGCTTTCAACTTGAAGTCAAATAATAAAAAAATAAGGGTACAATGGTCATAAACAGAGATAAATTTTTCGAGCAGTAACATTTGACCACTACCAAGCTCAGTAAGTTTAACCACATCCAGCAAGCAAAATCAATAAACATGAATCGTAAAAGGTACTCAATCGCTTTCGTCCTAGATATCTAGAAAGAATAGATTAAAATCTTAAAACGCGATTCCTAGTACAATACTCAATTGTCATCAGCATGTATTTATCATCGAAACAATATGTATCTAGTTCCCTTTAAAACCATGTATGCATAAATAAATATCAATGACAAAATTTACAATCAATATGGGAAGTAATAAAAAAAATTCAACGTTTCCGCTTCCACGTGACCAATATTCAACTCATTTACCAACTACACAAAACACAATCATTTCTGGGTTGAACAAATTGTAATACAAGTTTGAAACTCACCATCGATATGGTCAAGGTTAATCCGAATGTAGGAAGGAAGCCTAAGTGAATGTGACTCAGATCACATCCAAGCAACCGAAATCTAGAAAAATATCAAAGTCAGCTTATCATTGATCTTTTTTTGTCTAATTCCTCACCAGCCATATATACCTTCTACTTGCAGTTATAATAAAAAATCACCTTCCGCTAGGCCATGACCAAACCGAATCATTGGAATAAAAGTGTCGATGCCATTTTTTGTCGATTCGGAAATGCTCAATTTCAAATTCATTGCCGTATCAAACGCGCTTTGACCAAAGACGAGACGAGCAGCTTAAAAAAATGCACTTACTAAATTCACAGGCTAAAGAAGAAATGCAAAGAAGTTTTTGACACAGAAATTTCAACTCAGGGTCTTTTTTTGCCATCCTTGGAATAATTATTCGATTGGATGAAGCACCTCTATCGCTGCAAGCAAAACAAATGGTAATGACCTAATCACAACAAAACAGTACAACTGCTTGTTTGTACCGGTGCGATTAATTGAGCATTCTGTTTGATCTGCGGATGGTACATACTTTTACTTTTCTCAGCTCATGCAAACCAGTTTCAATGTTATAGCATCGGATCAGATGGATCAGACCACAAGAAGTATCTGCGGCAACGTGAATATGGCTTGAACTGGTTCATATGAGATGGATATGCTTTGAGAGGTTTGCTCGGTGTCAAAGTCACGGCTAAATGTTCGGAAGATTGGTGAATTGATTAAGGTCTGACCTCTGGTTTGCATTCATTTCTCGTGATAGCTACTAAGGTGTCATGACCGCACTGACACTGAGAGCTTTTTCGTATCAAACGATTTCCTCTGATTTGCAGGTCGAAGGCTTTTGACGGTGCATTCGGAGTGTTAGTTTCCTCTCTAAACTATTGTCTATGCGGATAGTAGTCCAATGCAATTAGTTCAATTGAAACGTGGTTACTTCTGCAACATTTGACCTTTCGACAAGGACCGTGTCAAGGTGTGTGCGAATCGTGGGCACATTAGTTGAAACAATCATTATCTTCTGGTAGGTAGGTACTTAGCTGAGCTGTTCAAGGTTTTTATGAAATTATTGATGCTATCGGGTTTGATGCTCGTATGTAAGCATACATTAGCGACTGTCGTTTGCTATAACACTTGTTTCGAGATAATGATGCATTATTTGAGCAATTGCAGCGACCGGCTATTGACTGCGACATTTGGGAAAAAAATGAATAATTATCCGAATAGATGGAAGCTGAGTAATTTTGAAAAGTAGGTAATCGGGCAGCGGATATGGTGATGATAGAAGCTAGAAGGCATGGGAAGCATTGCCATTAGTATTGATGGGACAAAAACATAATTTATAATTATGACGGCATGTTGTAGGAGGTGGTTCGAATAAAATACCAATTTATCATTCTTGTAAAAGAATCTTAGTGATTCTTTGAGTAAAATTGTTGTGGCATGATGTCAGAAGATGCTGGACCGTTTTCAACGATTCAACAAGAGAGCTCAGATTTATCTAACTGCAGAGGCTGTACAAAATAGTATTTAGGTGCATTAAATTGTAAACCCCAGAAACACCACCAATGTCTCGAAGCTGACGTCACGCAACAATATTTGCACAGACTCAAACGGCTTCAAACTTTTTCTGTAATCGAATGAAATCAATTTAAATACGAGATATCTTGGTACACACGATTACTACGAGACATCTTGTCATTGATAGTAAACTACTTAAAGTAAATAAAAAAATACATCTGAATTTTCGAACTCAAAAATGTAGGTTTTCTTGAAAAACTAAATAGACAGAATAGTGTGTATTATAAGTTTGAGTAGCCTAGTGGGTAGAGCACTGGCTTTTTATGTGTGGGGTCCTCGGTGCGAATCCAGGTTCGGACGAGGGTCCGCACACCAAGATTTGAGTTCACCTGGCTCTGAATAGGTACCTGAATTCATCAGGGGTAAAGTGAATCATGGTGAGTGAGTCTCCACACTCGTATTCACATTGATTGTAAATTTGTGATGAAGCTCCCTATCTGCTTGAACCCCTAGACCCATATGAGGGTTGCCGTGGGATCACTTAACTTTTATATCTTATATTATATATTTTATATATATTTTAACTGCCATATATTTCAACTGAACTTATCTTGGAAGAAGTTTTTGAAAAATGGGTCTGATTTTTAAACAAACTTGCTTGACATAGTTAAGAACGTTTTCTACGATCTCTAAGTGGCAAATTTGTTGAGTACAATATATTTATTTTGAAGGATATATTGATTTATACACTGAGAAAAATACTTCTATTTTTTGAAGAAAAATGAATCTGGGAACATTATCAAAGAAAATTGGTAATGATTCTGCGCCAAAGAAATATTTACTCAATCCAAAGAAAGAAATTTCTTCATTTCAAAGAACAAATATTGTACTTGCCCTGACTAAAACTTGGTATAGTTTCAAAGAAAAATTTACTCAATCGAAAGAAAGGAATTTATTCATTTCAAGCACTGATATCGCACTTGCCTTGAGTAAAATTCGATATAGTTTCAAGAACATCTGGCATCTGGCATAAATAGGTTCACGTACGATCACCGAAGTTAAGCAGTGCTGGGCGCGGTTACTACTTAGGTCGGGGACCGCTTTGAAAGCATCGCATGTTGTTGGCACGCAAAAGCTCTGAAAAAAAATGTTTTCCATTTTATCCTTTTTTTAAAGTGCCACATTTTTTTCTTATTTTCTGAAGCGCTAGTATTATTTACGCCTAGTTGCCAATTTAAGCTATAATGTGACACTTAATCAATGGATTTAGGACAACTGAAGCCGAACAAAGTCAACCATGAACCCGGCGGAATTCGAACCCACGAGCGGTAGATCGCTGCTTTGGATTTGACACGTTAGCGAGCTAAGCTATTGACCCTTTATTTGTGTAGAGGAAATGTTGATAGAAGTCATATGTTGATAGAAGGCATGGTTGTTGTTGAAACATAGAAAAAAATATTCGCGTTATAGACATAATTTACTAAATTCATTGACATAATTTACAAGATTTGAGGAAAATTACTTACTGGAAATATGGTAAAGCAAAAATTATATTCCGTTGAATGTAAGAAATTTTTCAATGATATTTATACAAATTACTGATATCAAATAAAAGTTTATTTGATTTGTGGAAGATTTCACATCTCGTAAACAAGTAAATATTTTCTTTGATTTTCGGAAATATATTTTTCTGAGTGTACAAAGCATTTCCTTCAAGCCGAATTGTTCATTTGAATTTGCCTTGCTTTTAGCAATAGAAAATTGAAGGAATTCTTTCTAGATCTTTTTTTCCTAACTTTCACAACTTTTTTCCAGCAAACCAAGCAAACTTATAGGTCTGCATCTGCCTAAATCAGAACTGGACTTAGCAGGTTTAGGAAAAAGTGTAAAAGATACAAGTTTTCCCCACGCTTTTCGTATTTTCCTATTTAATGTCTAGTACTTTTACAGTTGTTTTCCCGCGTATGTTTCAAAGCCCAGATCTAGAGACATATTTCTTGTGCGGGACCTGCTCATTTTGTTGATGGTGCGATAAGACAACCATAATCTAAACTTAAAAGAGGAGAAGCTTGCAGAAGCCTGAAGGTTGGGCTGGACGAACATTGGCTTTGATCGAAGATTTGCTGGGAATGCAGAAAAATATATATTTTTTAAATGCTCCAATCAATTTCGATTTTGATCGTCATCAGTTTGAAGCAACAATGAAAATAAATTAAGACTGTAGATGGCATATTTCAATAAGCCAATTTTGTGAAAGTAGTGTTTGTCTGGCGATGCAATAGAACGAAAGTAGTGAAAACCTTCGAACCCTGCTCTATGATCTGCTACGGACAGTAATCTGGCAGCATTCCCAGTAAAACTTGACCCTTTTATTTTTGTGACTATCCACATTTTTAAGCCACATGATAACCAAAACAAGAAAAAGTACGACAGTAAATTATTTTCAAATACGTGGAAAATCTCCGAAATCAAGTGTTCAAAGATTGCTTACAACCTTAAAACGTAACTTTCAACGGGCAAACGAGTAATAGCGAATTATAAAAAAGGGCTGGTTGTTACAAGGAAAAGACGATCAGGTAGAATATTTGGAAGTCAAAACAAGGTCTTAGCGAAGAAAATTGTCAGGAAGTTCGAGACCAAACCCAACATTCCGTTCAAGATATGGCAGTAGTTGCTGGTACATCAAAGTCAACGGTCAATCGAATGACGAAACGTCACAATCTGGGAACAAATAAGGTGCAGAAAGTTCCAGATCGATCCAAGAAAAAGCAGAAAGTAGTAATAACGAGAGCTCCAAAATTATACACGCTCAATTTGTGGCAAAATTCGATAGTGTCAATTTAGATGACCAGACTTATGTCAAAGCGGGCTTAAGACATATTCCTGCCCATGAATTTTACATTACTACAGCGAAGAATACAGGGAAAAGATTATTTAAATCGAAGGGTTCCAGCAAATTTCCTAAGCAGTACATGGTGTGTCAGGCAATTTGTCGAAGTGGTCTAAGGAACGATATTTTTATACCTGAAAGCACAAATAAAACCCAGGTTTATACCAACGAATGTCAGCAGAAGCGAAGAATCGGCATAAGGGGTCCTTGTTGTTTTAGCTAGACCCAGCATCAAGTCGTTATGCTAAGAAAACGCTGGAGTTGTATGAAAGCAACCATGTCACTTTTTTCCCCAAAGAGGCCAAGCCACCAAATTGTCTTGATCTTAGACCAATAGAACGATACTGGGCTCAAATGAAACGAATATTGAAGGAAAGCAATGAAAAGCTAAAAATGTATCTAACTTTAAAAAAAATGGAAAAAAGACCTCTGTGAAGAACTCGATGTCGGGCCTTAACCGAAAAATTCAAAATTTTCACTTCAAGTGACACTAAAGTTTACAATATACTTATATCTTTATTAAATAATAATAAAATATAAATAAATAACTATATAACTATACCTGTATATAACCTATATATAACTATAATAAAAAAAATAACCTCATTTTCTTAAGCTAAAAAGGTTCCATCTTATGTGCTTTAGCAAAAGTCAAATTTTACTGGAGCAGTCTTTAGAAATCAAATTTTTGTCATATAAAGTTTTTTTAAATTTCTTCTCCAAAAACACTGTCTGTGTGCTTCGAAAAAGATTCTTAAGACCTCCCGTGCAATTGAACAGGTCTCGGCTGAGTGTATCCAGCCAACGTTCGACTATCGTTCAGCCAATCCAAAGCCAAGGACATATACCTATGGGCGCACACTGTGCCCAATCAACTCGCCAAAGTTCCACCGAGTGGCTGAACAGATCTATTTTTTTTAATCAGCCACACTTTTTTTGGGGTGACTTGATGTGTTATTGCTATTAATTAAACTTTACCATATCTGGAAAGTGGAGAACTTTTTAGTCTCGTGCACAGAAAAGCCTGCAATAGCCCAGTCATTCTGGACAAAAAGAAGACGTTCTGTTAAATAAATCCAAAGTGAAGATTTTTCAACGGAATTATGTTTATTTTGAGATGAGAGACACAATGTGGGAACTCCATTACAAAGTCGTGAGGGCAACAAAAGCCTTTAAATGGTAAAAGGTTACGAGAATCAGTTTTTCTGAAATATCTGGTTAACTATTGATTTGACGTTAAAAGTTTTATTCGGATTGAATTTGTTAAGCACAAAAATTTACACACATACTTCACACACAAAATTCTCATGGGGCTTACAATTCCCGAGACATGTGACCGAGAAAACATCTAATAAATGCACGTAACCAACTATCATCTATGCATTGTGATGTAAAAATTCGAAGATTTCTTAGACTTATCTCAAAAATTTTGGTCGCACAAATACATTTTGAATGAAGCTTTTGTGCAGATTTTTATGTTTTATGTTGTTTAATGTTGATGTACGAAAACTCACGTAAAACCAATATTCAATGCGATATTTAAGAAAAACTGATTTTCGTGACCTTTCATCTCCAATCGCTTTTTTGTTTTTCATATAGTATTTATCGCGTTACAAGAAACATTATTTTGTTTAAAAAACCTCACTTGGATTTATTTGGCAGAGAAAATTTAAAATGAATGGACTATAATGAGTTATTTGGGACCATAAGTTTCATCACCGTGACGCAATGGGACAATTGTGGGCAGAAATGGCAGCAGAAATGGGTTTTAAAGTCAAGTGAGCCAATTTTAGCCATAAATAGTTTTTATCAGAACTACTATAAGTAGCGTTATACAAGATAATTTCAAATTAGTTGCGAACATATGTATATTTCTCGTCCATAGCTTACCTGCAAAAATAAACACAGTGATTCAAAAAACAAAAATTTACGAGCATGCTGTGATTCTTCTCACGGAAGCAAATATATCTATTCTTGATATATTTATTCTTGTCTGTATGGAGCTTTTGATTCATCATGTTCTTTATAAATAACAGCTTTGTTATATTTTATAACTTTATTAATATAGACAGGTTTAGTTAGCATTTTCTATTCTTGTGAGCATCGATATCCATGTGCTAGACATATTTGCAGGTACACATTCTACCCCTTGGATAGCTTTCGAAAAACACTTATTAAACAGCTTTTTATAGGGTATCAATGACTTTTAAATGAATAATCTTAACCATACGAAAAAACGTAAGCTGCTTTAATGTCCGTTCCTGGAAGAAGGGATAGTTCTCTGTCATCGAGAGTTCCTTGAGAGGGTTGAAATACGACAAGAAAACACCATCTTTTGCCATAGACATTCACGTCAATAGCTGGAAACTTGCAATTTGGACCAGTTCTAGCTTGAAAAATAATAAAAGAGAAATTTTTAAGTTTAGCCTTCTGGATACTTTAGTTAGGGTTATTATCTTGATGTGTTTACCATCAATGCAGCTCATACAGCTTCAGAATGTTTACATATCTCAAAACTCTTCTGCATTAGCCTTCAATTTCTTTTCACTGAAGAAAGGTGAGATTGAGGCATGTTTGGGCATTAATAACACCAGCAGGTGCTTCCCAAAAAAATGCTTATAAGTACCATCAGAGCAATTCTAAATGGTATACCAGCATTTTTTGCCAGAAAGGCTGGAAAAAATGAGGAAAACTAATTTTGGAAAACGGATCTTCTTTCACAACGTGACATCAATTAAAAGAAGTGAACTTTTGAGCACTCAAAACATCGAGTTGATGGCACACAAGCCGTGTAAGCCTTATTTGCCACCCAATGGCATTTTTTATTTCGTACGTGACAAGTAAATTACGAGGTAAACGTTTTTCGATAACTGGAGAAGTATTTGATGCGTTCAAAACGCATGTTTTGGAGGTGCCCCAATTAGAGTGGAAACATTGCTCCGAAAATTGTTTCAAACGCATGCAAAATTGTATTGGACTTCAGGGAGATTATCTTGAAAAACAACGCTATCTTCGATGAAAAATATTTTTTCTTGTTCTCTCCGCTCGAAATATAACAACAGTCACACGGCTCCAGTGTACAGAAAGCTTAGTGGATGTAGAAATGTGGATAGTGTCCTTGCTTTTCTGGGAGTCACCTTTCCACAACTTTTTGCCTCAACTACATCCTTATCTTCATTTTCAGTACTGCAATCGTTGCGAAAAATCTATAATCAGGAAATTTATAAACACAAAATCTGAACTTCCTAAAAAACATGCATTCATATAGATTTCGAGATATTTAGTTAAAATCATTCTATTCGCATGACAAAAAATGCCATTATGTTTTTCTCTTATAGATAGTAATCGTATTTTCCGCCAAATCAATACATCAAAATTTTCAACTACAAAGCTTTTTCTATCCATAAAATAAACTGGCAGACCTTGCATCCTGCATGATAGACTGGCTGACATGAAATAGGCGTAAGTCTATTTTCCACAAGGATGCATCCTGACATTTTCATGTCAGCATTCACGTCATATTCCATGAGCGTAGCAAGTTTCACTATTCAGGACAGCTACGGGTGGGAGAGAGCAAAATCACTTTGTGCGATGTTTTTATAGATACATATATTGCGAGGCACGAAAATCGCCAAATTTCAGTCGCAGGATACTAGAAACGGAAAGGCGTTCGAGTTTCTCTGAAATTCAGTTGACTGTAGTGAAGGGGTTATTATGATGGCAATATCTATTACTATGGCCAATGTGCCTAATGTTCTGATAAAATTATAGTCTATTGTCATTTACTCTGACGCGTTAGCGTTGTCAGCGTTATGATATCGAATTCGTGTGAAGCATTAAAATCATATTTTGTGGAAATGAGTGATGAATCAGTTTATTTCGGAGTTTTGGTGAGAAAATAGCGTAATTTATGTAGAGTCTGTTTGGCGGAGTGAGACATAGAAAAGGATTGAAACATGATGGTTTTTGTTTTGCTACGAATAGAAATTTATGATTTTGTTTGTGGAATCAGCTAAGCATCTATGGTGTTTTATGTACGTTAGTTTTTAGTAGTATTTTATACGCATATGCATTATTTGAGACAATTTTACATTAAAGACCTTTGATTACCATTCATAGCAATGCAAATTAGCCAAATATTTTCCGAAATTTTTTGCTTTATTACGTAAAAATTGTGTTAACCATGATTCGTGCGGAGAAGAAGAACCTTATCGGCAAATTCATTTGATTTGCTTTAGGTTCGTAAGCATTTGTGTGGGGCTCAATATTTTCAACGACAAACGTGGAATCTATTTTTCTTGCAGGCTTTTTTCCAAATCTAATTGCACATGCTTTTTTGAGAATATAGGCCTTCGATAACAGAAAAAGCTCGGATAAATTCTTTCCCTTACCGAAAAATGACGACATTTTTCCAATAGGGGACACATTTTGGTCAAACAAATTTATCCGAAACTGAGTAAGAGAATACTCATACTATTCATAAAGGTTATTAATTTATGATCGCGGTTCCCTACTTGTCTATAAATTAGCATAGAAAACGTATATCGGCTCTAATTCTTATGCCGGATTTATACATAGGGACGAGCGTCTCGTGTACAAGAGTCAACAAGACTCAACAAGACATTGGACGAGATTCAGCAAGACATAGGGTGAATTGTTTACTTAGGATATTGCACCATGCACCTTTCATAGGGTGAATTGTTTACTTAGGATATTGCACCATGCATCTTTCGACAGTTGTGAGCTGTTTTGTTCAGTTCAGTGAACGATGGCTGAGGTACAGGTTGTGGCTATTGCAACTGCCTGGTGTGCGTTGAGTGATTTCAATCTGGGACACGCAAAGACATGTTTGAAGTCCCAGCGAAAAATTCGAAAATGTGAATGAGCACATGCTACCCTCTCGAATCCCTTTGACTCGATGCATAAAACCGACTTCGCTTTCAGCGGCTTCGAGCTAGGACGAGACGGTCATAAACACTCAGGCACAACAATAAAAAAACAAAACAAACAAGAGCCGACGAGCAAACCATTTACACACGCGTGCTTGCCATGAAAAAAACAGCCGAGAATAGACAAGGAGACCATTTACACACAGACCTTGTCTACATTTGGCATTCCTCGGCGAGAATGTAAATTCGGCATTAGAATATTTGATACAGGAATATAGTTCGTTTTGCGGAATAAGCCTCCGATCGAAGAATCAAATGGGATTGTTTCGTACGTATGATCTCCCACTGCAAGTAGTCACCTCAGTTAGTTATGTACTATGAGCTGATGTCTGATGAGAACCAGTGCATTCTTTCGAAACCACTAAGTTAAACAATTTTTTCAATTTTAATCATCCAACACAAACAATTCCGTTTGACACCTAATATTTCCTATTACATTACCTATTTCTCTATACCGAATATACCGAGTATACCGAATTTTGAATTTATTTTGTATGTTCTGAGCATTACGCCGTCTTTTTCGCTCTATATTTGAAATTTCACACCTACCATTCTTGAGAACAGCTGTTGGTAGTCACAAAAACTGCTAAACATTGTCATTATTTTCAACAAATTCTGTCAAATATACATACATCGTTGAAGGATTATCATCATGTTTTTACTAGCATAGTAATTTCACATTAAACTTTAGAATGCAGTTCAACAACGTGCCAATTACGCTTTTCTTTTACATTGCGAAAGATGACTATTAATTACTTGCTTCTTCCTTGATAAGCCATCAATAAAGTCATTAGAAGGTCGGCCGGACAATTAAATATTTGAAAACATTTAAGAATCTTAACAAAAATGCGTTTTTGTAGATCATTCAACTGAGACGCATTTATTCGACTCAAAAAACTTACAATATACCGTCTGATAATGTATTCATGGTTTTGTTTCTGGTCGAACAAGTTTTCATTCAATGTACCTGGACATGTATAATTTTGATTGATTTATTTATTCATGAATCTCGTCTAATACACACGATAAATATTTAAAATAAAATAAAAACCAATACTTTAATATGCAGAATTCGTTTAAGTAATTCAGTAAGTGAATCAACATCAAATATTTTGTCAGCCTTTTAAGATTGCACTTTCCGCCACTAATACGAGAATTGTTTACGGAAAACCAACAAGATAATTTATTTAGATCTAGCAGTAAATTATGCAAGTACTCACGATTTCTTAAAAGTTTATTATTGTTTGGTTCACATTGGGTGATAGATTCGTTCTTAAATTATGTTAAAGTAGCATCATTTTTCAAGCTTTTGTTTAATCAAACGCTGGAAACTATTGTTGTTTGTAATTTTGAGCATCAAATTTTGTATAAATTAATGCACCAAACACTGTGATACAATTCAAAGAGAAATTGATGTTCGATGCTTGATTGATTGTGAAAAGCTGATTGATCAGTTCTTATTTAACAGCTTTTTATCAATTGTTTTTTTTTCTACGGATGATAAAAGTAGCAATCAAGAGTATTTTTACGAAATGTTCCATAGGTACTCATTCCGTAGATAATTTTTAATCTCTAGATTATTTTTGGATATCGGCGCTAATTGTTTTCTAGTTTGCTTGTACTGTGGTTTTAATTGGGAAACTTAACATGTTTTTTTGGGAGGTTCTGCAGAGTTGGATTTTTGGTTTTCAACCAGTTTTAAGAAGTGATTATTTTTCCGAGATAGGGTTTTCGAATATCTTTTATACTAACGGTTTTTAAATGTGAAGAGTCGTAAATTTCTCTGATCGGTCCTTTGCATAAAATCCTAATTGCATGACATTTATCAGCGAAATTGCACTTATACTTTTCAAATCATCTTTCCTATAAACTTCTAATTTAACTGAGAGTGCAGAATCAAGAGTGCTGTGATTAACAATTGCACAACTTCATTTTTTTTTGTGTGAATTTCGATTTGTTTTTCTTATTTCATGCGACAGTGAGTTAATTGAAGAATATTGGTGTTTTCTGTGTGTCTTCTGCAGATACATTTGTTATTTCACCCGTAAGGGATCAAAGCCCAAACTATATTGGACTGTTGTCCTATGCCGATACATTCCCAAGCATGCCCAAATTCATAATATAGCATATTATGTTCCTCTGCCGAAATCCTTTGGTCAATTAAAAAGTCGGTCTTTAACACTTGGGTTATTGTAAACCTTACGCTTATCTAACAATCATTGTGGACGTCGATTTTCTACCGCAGATAGACGAATGAAACTGTATTGACATACTCTTTTCAGTAGTGTGTTTTTCGATTTATTGTTTTTCATTACTTTCGAGGTGGTTAATAATATTGATGGTTTTTGGTACAGGCACTGCCACCAAGTACTCTGTTTTTCTTTCATTTATATGCTGGAGTTTCATAAAGGATTCTTCAACAGCTTGTTCGCTTCGACAAACAGTATATGTTAGCAGCTAGTTTCGAGGACTTAAGGAGGTCAGATACCAAGGAGGCCAGAGCTACCAGGAGACGTCTTGGACAGGAAGCGTATGAAAGACAACTTGAAAAAGTAGGACCTAGCTATTATGCTAGGGAATTTTAATCCAGAAAAGAAGAAAATAAACGACTGTGCGCTTTTGTAAAACTAAAAACTACTTTTTCACATTTTGCGAGGAAGATTTCTCCAAAACGGTAAGAGCTAAATGTATCATTTTTTTTAGAACTTGCCCACCAGTAACCTTCAAATCGTCATAGAGGTTTCGTGAAATTCTTTTTATTTTTAATGATTTTAATTTTTGTGCAGCGGAAAATGGTATGCTTTTTTGGCATGATTATAAATTTTGATGTGCTTCAAGTTAGGAAAAGAGTTTAATCAGACCCCTATGCAAGTTCTTTCATATCAATAGGGCTAATATCCTACAAAAAATTCATTTCATTACCGTATTCATGTATAGGTTAAATTTACACCCTGAGGTTTGGAAAGAAGCGACAAAGTATAAATAAGTTGCAAGGAGACCTACTTTTAATCAAATATTTAGTGAATCGAAATTAACTCTAGGGTATTTTTGATACCCGACCCCCTTGTACTTCTCAAGCTCACCTCGGCATTTCAGACCAATTTTCCAGCCGCTAGGATGAAGATGATATAGGAGGTGGCGTTTCATTGCCGTGCATTTTAGTTGATTGTGAACGGCCATGATAAGGAATCAACTGCTTTAATCTAACTTTGCATATTCGTGATGCTCAGTAGTAGTGTATCTTGGCTAAGTAATCTAAGCCAGTCACCTCCAGAAACTTCTAAATTGTAGTCCACTTGCTAAGGACTCCATTCAAGGGTTTGATTTAAGTTGGACTCAAACGACCTTCAAGACACTTTAATGAACACTCACTTTCCTCATAGTGAAGTGGCATCTTGAGCTTCACTACAAAAGCCAATAGGAGTGCAAGGTAGGTTCTTTTTCTCTTTAGAGTTCGCATAAGATGGACTTTTCATTTTTTGGTCCGTTCAAGCTTCCAAGCCCAGATGGTATTATCCCGACTGATATTCAGCAGGATTCAGAGGACACTATGCGTTAGTCGATGGCTATGTATATTGCCTGTTTAAGACTTTCGTGCATTTAAAGTGATTGGAAGAAAATAAAAGTCGTGCTCATCCTTAAGACAGAGAAAGCCACACATGCTAAACCCAAGGACTTTCAACCAGTTTGTCTTAGCTCCTTTCTAATATAAATTTTCAAAAGAGTTATGGGGTATTGGATAACTAGTGCCTTAGATTCTACTCTGATCTCGAAATTACAGCATGTTTATAGCAAGGGCAAATCTGTCAAAACTTCTTTACTACTTGCGAAGAGCTCAACAATGTGCGTTGCTAAGCGATTTCGAGTGCCCATCGGAACCTGGATGCCAATTGATATCTCCATTGACTATTGTTTGAAGTCTTTCTTCTACCTGCTGGATTACTGTAGTGCTTTTCAGGTGAAGGTGCTGATGATTCTCGAAGCGGCCAATTGGTTCGTATGTACACTCAGAAAAATATGTTTCCGAAAATCAAAGAAAATATTTACTTGTTTACGAGATGTGAAATCTTCCACAAATCAAATAAACTTTTATTTGATATCAGTAATTTGTATACATATCATTGAAAAGCTTCTTATATTCAACGAAATACAATTTTTGCTTTACCTTATTTCGAGTAAGTAATTTTCCTCAAATCTTGTAAATTACGTCTATGAATTTAGTAAATTATATCTACACCGCGAATATTTTTTTCTATGTTTCAACAACAACCACGCTTCAATATTCGACGAAAAAATTGATAGTTTTTCTGTCTTCTATCAACTTTTCCTCTACACAAATAAAGGGTCGATAGCTTAGTTCGCTAACGTGTCAATCCAAAGCAGCGATCTACCGCTCGAGGGTTCGAATGCCGCCGGGTTCATGTCATGGTTGACTTTGTTCGTCTTCAGTGTTCCTAACTCCATTGATTAAGTGTAACATTATAGCTTAAATTGGCGACTGGGCATAAATAATACTAGCGCTTCAGAAAATGAGAAAAAAATATCGCACCTTAAAAAAAAGAAAAAATGGTAATATTTTTTTCGAAGTTTTTGCGTGCCAATAACATGCTATGCTTTCAAAGCGGTCCCCCATCTAAGTAGTAACCGCGCCCAGCACTGCTTAACTTCGGTGATAGTACGTGAACCGATTTATGCCAGATGCCAGATGTTCTTGAAATTATATCAAATTTTACTCAGGGCAAGTGCAATATCAGTGCTTGAAATGAATAAATTCTTTTTTTTCGATTGAATAAATATTTCTTTGAAACTATACCAAGTTTTACTCAGGGCAAGTACAATATTTGTTCTTTGAAATGAAGAAATGTCTTGCTTTGGATTGAGTAAATATTTCTTTGGCGCAGAATCATTACCAATTTTCTTTGATAATGTGTTCATTTTTCTTCAAAAAATTGAAGTATTTTTCTCAGTGTAGTCAAATATTCAAAGTGAATAGCTGCATTTTTATTCAAAGCTAAGCGGCAAAACAGTTCCTTACTGGAGTTTACATCTCTTCGCTAGTTCTCAAATGTCGTACGTCTCTCGTCTATCTCAAGACATTCTATGATTCAGCTTCTTTGGGTGCCAGAGCATAGCGACATTAAGGGGAACTGTAAAGTGGACCAGCTTACAAAGGCTAGCATGCTTTTGCCGAAAGTGATTTGCAGTTTCCCAATTGGCATTCCGATGGTTTCAGCCAAACTGACCACCAGGCAAAAATACGAAAACGATGCTATCAAGTTCTGGCGGAAGAACCTTCTTGTACGAGTGCTCGATAGTTGTGGAGATCTTTTAGCATTGGTCGCACCAGGAACTTCCCGAACTTGAAAGGAGGTCCTTCAGTGGAGCAATGGCAGTCCAAATTGGCCAATGTTTGATTGGTAGGCATATCCATGCAACAAATTCTGAGGTTGCTGGAGAAACAAGGAAGAAGAGGAAACAGTTCTTCACCTCCTTTGCGAATGCATGGCCGTTGTTTGGAGGAGGATGAAGTTTTCTGGCTCATAATTCTTTACTTGCCTAGCCCAAGTGGCTTTGGTGGATCTGAAGGAGATCACTTGGTTCACCAAGGTCGCAAGGTGGATCTCTACTTAATAAGGGCAATGCGCTATGCAATGCAATGTTACAAAGGACCCATTACGCATTCAAACAGATTCTGTGTCTGAAACCTAATCTACCTAATCTAAGTTTTCAAAGACGGCATGAAAATGAAAAAGTGGAATATCTTCAGGTCGTTTTATACATATATAAAGATTTTCAATCGATTGCTACAGAGAGCTGATCTATTGATGATTTGCTATGAGTGAAGCCGAATTGGGATGTCGCAGTTGCGTTTTATGCGAATGATGTTATCCGGCCCAGTAGCAGAGCGGAGAATACCTTGAAACCGATACTTAGCAACGTGCTACTCCTTTAATTTCAGCAAAGTATTATTTTTAAATAAATTTATTGGTTTCAGTAGCTATTTGCTAGATTGCGTTGATCGTTAGTAGCCTGTGTGCTCCATTTGATGTGGATTATCAAATTTACTCTTTCTTCATTACTTTCGTTTGCGACTGCTTTATTCCCTTCACTTTGCGTGGTTTACCTGGCTGCCTATTTGATATTCATGTGTATTCTTAATTAAAAACTTAGAAATAACATTGCTTCGAAAATTTGTAATACATTTTTTGTCAAAAAGAGAATACATAAAATATGAATGAAAAAACTAAAATTGTTTTAACGCCCGCTTTTGTATGGTCTTTTCAATTTTATGAGAAGGTAATGAATTCAAATGCTGTAGATAATACTTTCACTTAGAGGACTTTTTATATTCTATTTTTTTAACATTTTGATATAAAAATGC
Source organism: Nemotelus pantherinus (assembly GCA_963978885.1). Lineage (NCBI taxonomy): Eukaryota > Metazoa > Arthropoda > Insecta > Diptera > Stratiomyidae > Nemotelus > Nemotelus pantherinus. Next base: position 235,555,382 of record OZ022264.1, on the reverse strand, counting down.
CATGGGGATAATTGAGAAAAATGTTGTTAAAATTCTGTCAATTAAAAAAAAATCAGTAGGTTAACAAAACCTCTTTATGGTAGCATTCATTGAAAAATTCTTAGGAATTCTCGTTGTATATTAGAGAAGGATTTTCGTAAAATGACTTATTCAAATTAAAGCTTTATTTGTGAGTTCTGTAGTCGAAACGATAATTTAAAACAGCTACAATTTACGTAAAATGTTATTTCTTGCTAATAATTTAAAATAAACTAACTTTCAAATTTTGCATAGTCTGTTCTCGTCATTACATCGATTATACCGATTATATTAATATTATAAGAGCAACATAAGTGTGAAATCAACTTTTAAAATTTCGGCATTCCACCAAACTTGCAAGTCCGAAAGAGAGTTTAAAACATAAACATTTTAAACAATGTTTTGCAAAGTAATCAAAATACCCAGCTTTAAATACAAACCAACATACATACCAACTTAAAGTATATTTATCAATTTGAAAAAAAATTATCTCATTAAGAATGAGTTCAAAATATCTACTTAGCATATAGATCAATGTCACTTATATTCGATAAACATTTACCGAAAGCAAACAATTTAAGCCACTTACCCGTAGACAGCCTTCACATAATCCGAATCACTGTTACTTTGTGCATCAATTCGTCGACCCATGGCGGTTTCTGCACACGACGATGAAAACGTGCAAGAAAATCAAAAAACAAACATTAAATTTAGTCAAGTTCACATCAGCTATCATTAACAAAAAGTATTATATGCATATTTGTAAAACCAAAAATAAACATAAAAACCAACAATTGAAGAACAAAAACAAAAAACAACAATATCAAAGACACAAAATACCAATTAGTTGATTGAAACAATATTTAAAGCTCACAATTTCCATACTTAAATAGCATTAAACATACTTTAAAGTCTTATCGAAACGGTCATCAATTTTATTTCGTGTGTTGTTACCCACAGGTGTCGGCACGCACCCGTAGTCAGATACTCAATCCCACATAGGAAATACACCAAGTTGGTTGCAAATAAGATTGTAAATTCATTCGGAAGGTGGCAAAAAATTACGATTTATGGTTTTCACATTTTACCGGAAAATAACTTAGATTTGTGACGACTATCTTACAATACCCGTAAACACAGATATTTGACATTGTAAATTTGATATAGCAAATGAATTTAGTTATTTGCATATTTTTATGAGCAATTTGAATAGGAAATGACATTTATTGTTGTTCAATACTAACCACAAACAATATCCAAGGTACAAAGTGTCACATAAGGGAAAACATTGAATGATTCACTGTTAATTTCAGCTTTCAGTTTCTTAGCCAAAATCGCACTTTGTTCGTTGAAAACATCGATAAAATCATCCAAAATTTTAAAGTGGAAGGCCGGTGTTAAAGTCTGAAATAGAAAATAGATTTCGTGAAACGGTAAAATGCCGTTTCATTAGGTTGATTGTTGAATTCGTTTTGTTACCTTTCTTCTCGAATGCCATTTACGTCCCCAGCTTGTAAGCAAACCGGTACCTAGCCATGGCTGCAAGAAATCGTAGTCCTGACTTTTGTCTATGTATTTTGAACTATTCAAAATTGGCTGAAAGGAAGAAAAGAAATAGATAAATTTTTGATTTGGTTTATTCGGGATGAATATTTTCTTATATTTTAAGCTGATATTTGATTTGTTACATAGATATTTTTTTTATTTTATTTTTTTATTAATTTATTTTTTATTTTTATTGTTTTACTTTAATATGTTTTTTTTTACTTATTTTAATTTATAATACAGGTAATTAAATAAATATTCCGAGCTGATATTGTTTGGATTGCAAATTTTACTGTCTTATCGGCACAGAAATAAACAAGAAAAAATATTTTAACATAAATTATTAAAATATCTTAGCAAACTAAATCTTATTCTGTGAACTTTTTAAGAAGAAATTATGCATGGAATTATTAAAACTGCTAGAAATCTGGAATTGAAAGTTTATGATCTGATCTGACGACATAAGACCCCAAGAGCTTCTGAATGAAGAAAACCAAAAATTATATAAAATGAAGAGAACCATTGTCGAAATTTCTCATTAATAATATTTTGAAAAGTTATAGTATGTTACTATATATAGACACCATCAGAGTGGCATCCAATGTAAGTGGAGATTGTCAGGCTTATCTATCGAAGAATCCTGAAGAATAGAAGGCAACGATTGACATTGGACAGGCCCTACTGTTTTGTTAAGGCTCCACTGCTCTTGTTGTGGAGGCTGATATAATCTTTTAAGGATTTATACCCTTCATATTAAGCCAAAAGCTTTCGGTCTTATTCTTGGTCTATGTTTTAATTTCTCTATCAGTATCTATCAGCCTTCTTTGGCTTAAGTGTCAGCTTCTTGTTTTCCTGGATAGCCTTTTAGTCACAGACCGATATCATCTCGAGGCCGTTTTGTCCGCTATTTCATTTAGGATCTCTCTTGCCTCTAAATTTGTTTGATCGCGATTCGTACCTATACGCGCGACCTATGCTATTGACCTATACGTGAGGTACTTTTACTTGAATCATAGTGGCTACGTCAGGAAGGTAGAAGTCATTATTGTACGTGGTTCCTATCATCACTGTTCTATTTGAACCGCTTTATCGAACGGAGTGGGCAATTCTCCTATTCGTTCCTTAATGAAATTGTGTTCTTAAATGTTTTCTCGGCGGTTGCTTTAGTTTTAATTTAATTGCTGAAGCTGAGCATTTTCATTACGGGTGTGATTTTCTCCAGGATTTTCAAGCGGCCCGTTAAGTTTTCTGATTTGAACCTGCAGACCCGTTGTAGACTTATAGCCTTTTCCGCCACTTTCTCTTGAGCTCTAAGGTGTAGCAGTTCAAAGTTTAGAAGAGGCTACATACTTCCCGTTGGGGTAGAGTTCCTTGCTCTTCCAAACAGCAGGCAGGCGATTCCAGCATCCTGCTTCTCCATATGGAGTACTAGGTGTAATCAGTTGTTAGTGTACTAGGAATCCTCAAGATAGTCCTCAATTATGTCCAAGCAATCGTTATGTGGCGCAAAGTGGTTTAGAGACCTTCACTGTCTGTTTGTTTCGACGACTGTCCCAGGTGTTTTTCTTCTCCGGCTGGGTTTCTAGATATTTCACCTCTTCCAGTAGACGTTCCTCTCTGTCTCTAATTTTTAATGCCCCTAATCTTGATTTGCAATGTTGGTACAATGTTGGTTTCCTGTGGACTTATGGATATACCCTTTTTGTTGTTATGTTGTTTCCTATTGGATTTCGCTGTAGCCGAGTATGCACCTTTCATGATTAGTATTGCGTCGAGAGTTAGTAAGTCCTTACTGTTGAGGGTCGCGAGAAAGCTATGAACCAGCAAGGACCATAGTAAGGGGATAATACCCATTCCTGTGGACATCATATCCAGGTGTCCACTTTTAGCTTTGCTCGAATATGCCTCGGTACCTTAATACTCAGCTCGTACATTTCGCTAATTTTTGAGTGGCTTCTCTTCGCTTGAGTATATGGTGCAACATGTCATGCACAACGCAATCACACACAAAGTCTCATTCTTTGTCCATGCAATATCCAGGCGCATAGTACGATTACCTTATCATCCAATACTTTTTCTATTACTTCTATCAGTTTATGCTAATGAAAATCAAAGGTCTAAAAAATTCACGTGTTCTTACATAGAAATTAATATTCTGCTATTTTTGGCGACATTTGTTGGAAACGAGAAAGTGTTAGTACACTTGTTTTCCCTTTGTTGGCTGTGCAAACAAACAAATGTCATTTTAGATTCAATTGTGCTGGCTCGCTATGATGTATAATGATTTCCAGTACTTTGTGCACAGAAAGTTTTTTAAACAATGTTTAAGTAGTTTTTCGGGCTTTGTAAATGAAAATTAAACAGGAGTAGAAATTCGCAAACTAAATGTGTTCCAATTTCTTTTGCAGATATTGCTATTTTATGGGTATTATATATCTTCAGTGTGTATTTGATTTATCGACAGACACTGAAGAAAAATTTTCATTTCAAGCATTCGCCGTTGAGCGGTCATGGATGATTCATGTGTAATTCATTTGTAACTATCACATACCGTTCACCTTATATACATGAGGTAGTAGCTAACACCTATTAACATACAGGAAGTACTAGTATGTAGGGAAACTTTTCCCCAAGTTGTAAAAGAAAGGTTCCGAAACTGCTCATGACATCTTCAGACATGATTCATCGATATTTCCTTTTTGAGAATGTAGCTAGTAAAGTTAATTGGCGTTTCAAATAGGCATTTGCAATTTCTGTTTTAGTGTCTTTACTGAAAGATCATTCTTTATGTATCGATCGATATAATTTTCCACGTTATTCAATAAGAAGTGTTTGGTTTGAGGCTAATTGGCCCGTATGATTTTGGTGGTTTAGCCAATTCGTGCACGGATATTTTACCAATTAACCGTATGTTTTGTGTTAGCACATAGCATCTGAGAATAAAAAACCATATCTCTCATAATTTTTTAGTGTGTTGCGTGACCACCGTACAAGCGTACTGATCGGCGCGAAAACGGAAATTTTCGACTGCTTTTTGCTTGTGTTAGAGTTATAGTTAGAGTGTTTGCGGATATGACAATATATTTAGATGTTGCCAGTTTTTTTTTTAACAACAAGGTCACATTTTCAAAAGTCGTGTTAATTTGCCACTTTTCTTAACCACTAAAACACTTCTGATGTTTTTTTATTCATTTGAATTCGTATAATTTCGAACATGAAGGGGCTCGGATGATCCAATGCGAAATATATGAAAATAATTGCACGTGTAAACTATACACAGCATAACTAAACATGATTCTCAAAAATCAAACTTCAATTTTAATTTTATTTTGTGTACACTACACATCTGCTCAATTTCGTAATTTAGAGCTTTTGCTTACCGGCAACATTTTTTTTATTGTCTCTTGAAAGTGCCCACACTGAGAAAAATCTTTGATTGTAAAATTAAGTTTTATTCTGCTTGAATTAAAATTTGATCTACGATTCTTAATTTTAACATGTCTACTCTAATTGGAAGCAAAATTTTGCTTAACAATGGATACATTTCTGTAGTTAAGAATGACGCATCTAAACGTCAGCATATTTTCAAAACTATGATGCATCTATATTGTAGCATGTTCACTTTTGAATGAAGGGCATACAGAGCTATTAAGTTATTTAGCTGTGAGTGGAATATCTAACATACAGTGTGAATTTGCTTGGTTTGAGCTTTATTCATTATTTGAAGATTCGCTTTCTTGATCTAAAGCATTTGGTGTATACGTCAAGTCAATATCAAGAATGAATTAGTTTATTTCAAGCATGTTTTTCTTTGTTTCCAGCATGAATTTCTCTCAGTACATATATTTTGTTTGTAAGCATAAGTTTTTGCTAAGGGTGAGTGAACAAGAAGGTGTTCGGAAGGTTTGCTATGAGTGACGATATTCCGCTAGACTAGCAAATGATATAATGAAATTCTAAATAGGCCATATTTCTGGTTGTTTAATCATCAAATCAAGACCAATTTTTCTGGGAACATTAGTTATTAGAAGAGAAAAGGTAATATGTCAAAATTAGGAAAAGTATATTTTGTGTAAAATAAATATATGCGAGCTTTTAAGATAAAATGTTATACATTCTGAAAAATAATTTATTATAATTTAAGATATATTTATCGACCCTAGAAGAACTTTTTTTTTGCAAACAATACTAGGCAAATATGTTTAAGCTGGAATATGATTAAATCCTGAATTGATGGTGAAATGATCATAATTTCTATAACAGAATTTTCCCCTAATGTCAGGGACATTTTCGCAAGGAAACCAACCTAACAATATAGCAGTTTCTAAGAAAATCTCAGTGTGTTGCACTTTGCGGTAAAAAATTATGAAAATTCCAAATAAATTTCGTTGATAGGTTATTTCGTTATTTTGGTAAGGTGTAAGGTTACAAACTGATTGTAAACAATGCAAATAGAAAACTCACTTAACATGAGTTAAAACTATTTCGTAGGAATGTAAGTAAGAGCAAAGCTTTCGTAGCGACTCATGAAGCAATTAAACAAACGATCGGTTTGTAACCTGTTCCCATTAAGTTTTATTTTAAGTTACCAGAGAATATTATGACGGAATAACTTTTTCTGCTTAAAAAAATTGTTTGACTGGCTTATCCATTTGACGAAAAATCCAATATTCTTTTGGAAGAGCACTATATAATACACAGCGGTACGCTAAACTAGTACTAACAGCCAATGCTAAAAATTCTTCTCTTGTTCCACTGCATTCATTCAAATATCCAAGTTTTTTGCAACCAATTTTTTAATGAAGATTATTCATCATCATCATTGTGGCACAAGAACCCGACTTCGGGCCCTGGCCGCCTGGAAAAGATTATCGATTGATCTAATTGAATGTATTTGGTTCGATTTTTACAGCTCACAGAACCAACGATTTGAAATGAAAGAACATCTTTTTCTTTTGGAAGCTACAAATATTTCAATTTTACAATCGATATTTCCAAGATAGTTCGCCCTCTTTTCGTAAGTCTAATCAATTTTATTTTTTAGATCTAGAGATCCAAACAGATTTCTAAAAGAATCTTTGTCTTTGGTCTGTGGATAAAATTGAAATATAGATTGGAATTATGGCAGCAAGGGTCAAAGTGTAGAAGCAAAGTAGTCTCATGATATTTACTAGGAGCACTGGGATCAATTTGAAATTCAGTTTCCTCACATAAAATAGGTCATAAACTACACCAGTTTAAAAGCACCCGACCATAGAATTGATTTATACGCGAAGATTCATAATATATGTATATTCAATATATTTTCGCAACTTTTTTTATTTCAAATTCACTTAGACTGCGCTACAGATCAGATAAGATTTTGGTCACACCAATGAAAGAAATCGCATAGATCCAATTGCATAAATCCTTGACTTTGAAAATTATACAACTGATCGTTGAAAAATGTCCAATTCAATGGAGGGACTATCATTTTTACATAACTAAAAGAAGAGGAAGTTTAATGTACGATTTTATCAAAGGGTTTTTAAGAATCTGTAAGCTGTAATAAGCCTTTTTTTAGCAACAACATTCTTTTTTTTAGCAATAATTATTGGCTTCTATCCTCAATGTCAGCGGGACACTTTCTTTTGTTTTTGCTGTATGTTGTTTTTGGCTAAAAAAATGTGCAATGCACTGCAGATTGGTCACAGATTATGAAAGTGGTCCAGTATAAATGGAGTATTTCAAAAAGTAGATGGGTTTTGAAATATCACTGAAAGTAGGTTTTGAAATATCGCTGAAACTATAGATAAGAATTTACAAAATATTTTTCAAAAAATGTGGAGTATTGCCAAAAACCTAAGCATGCTATTATTTTCGTTAGCTTTGCGGTATTTGGCTCTTAGAGGAAGCGTGCAAATCTAATGGTAAATCTAATGGTAACTTCTTCCAGGTAAATTGGTGAATTTGACTTAGTTTCTGCTGATCATTTGTGACGAATCCAAAATAATGGAGCTTAAAGCAAGTATTTAAGCGAAGCTATTCAAAACGAATGCAACAATCTTTTTTTCGAACGCTGCTACAGCGAAAATTTCCGGAAACTGGCATCCAAATACTATCTAATGATTGTATTTTTATAAATGAAATATTAACGATACCAAGTAGTTGTCTTTAAGAGTTAGAATAACTGAGCAAAATAATAATCTGGTGGGGTTAGGCTGACAAAAGTGGGGTTAAAGGAGTTATAATTGGTAGATACAGTGGCTCACAGCTTATTTGATACAGTGCTTCTTTAAAAAATTAAGTTGCAATAACTCAAAACAAAATAAAAATATCAAAAAAATTTTAACACCATTTTGAAGGCAATTAATTGTTGTTTATTAAACAAGTTTATATTTGTTACAAAGTTGCTGTTTTACATCTTAAAAAACAAAAAAACTAAAAGTAATAACAAATTTCATGTCACAGCTTATTTGATACAGTTTGATTAAACATTAAAATTGTTGTGAATTATGAGGTTTCCAGTTGTTTCCAATACTTTGTATGATAGCCCTTAGAGTTAAGCAGAGCCTGGAGCCTATTCGGCATTGAATCAACGAGTTTTTTTGTGATATCAGGAGTAATTTTTTGCCATTCCTCTAGCAGTGCTTTCTTCAGGTCTTGTTTATTAGAAATCTTGTGTTTTCTAATGTTGTTATCCAACAAAGTCCACAGATTCTCAATGACGTTCATATCTGGTGACTGTGCCGGGGGAGACATCAAATGAGGGCGATCCCAAATTGGCCAGGACTGCACAATTCCCGACTTTTGGTTTGGATCGTTGTCTTGGTACAACCGAAATTGGTCGCGAACACCCAGTTTTTTAGTGCTTTGCAGCAAATCGTTTTTGAGTACATCAAGGTACTTTGTTTGGTTCATTGTTTCCTCAATAAACTTTAAATTTCTGACTCCGGCTGCGGACATGCAGGCCCAAACTATCACATTACCACCACCATGCTTCACAGTAGCTTTGAGGTTCTCCTTGTTTAGCTCAGTGTTTGCCTTGCGCCAGACATATGGCATTCCGTCGGAGCCAAAAATGTTAAACTTGGACTCGTCCGCAAAAATAACCGTATTTCAGAACGCGGATGGCTTTCCCACATGCTCTTTGGCAAAGGAAAATCGGCTTATTGTATTTTTTTTTTGGAAATGAATGGCTTCCTACGAGCTACTCGCCCGTTGAAATCATGGTCGCGAACCACTCGTGGGGCGGTTTCAGCACTACATGACTTTCTTAACTCACGATGAACCTCAGTAACCAATTTTGGAGCGGAAATCTTTGTGTTTGGTTTCACTTTCCTCACAATGTGTCGTTCGTCGGATACGGTGAAAATATTGTTTGGCGCATTTCTCCTCTTATTTTCTACCCGATTTTCGTGTACGAAGCGCTCAATTATGTGCTGCACTGTAGAGACACTCAAATTTACACTTTCAGCAATTTTTCCAACACTTTGTCATTTTTTAATGTGGTTTAATACCAATTCGCGCTGTTCAATTGTGGTGCGATGACCCATTTTACAATTTTGGCTCATTTTGGCACTTCAGCTTACAAGATCTTGCTAAAAATTACTTCAACTAATGTCTAAGCACAATCAAAAATTCAAGAAACAAAAACAAGACAGATTAACGGCGCGACAAACAGAAGTTTATTCGCATTGAAGTGTCTGTATCAAATAAGCTGTGAGCTGCAATTTTTCTGCGCCAGTGGTATTTCTCTTTTACCGGACGCCGAGGAATATTGCTGGAACATTTTTTGTTTGCATTGTATTCGTTGAACATGCATCTAGTCAAATACGTTTAAATTTTTTGGATTGGGCTCTTAATATCAAAGTTACAGTGATTTGCATTTTTAAATAGTCACTGTATCAAATAAGCTGTGAGCCACTGTATATATTTATTTAATTGCAGCGGCCAAGTATGTGTTTGAAAAGGAAGCAACGTCAAATCAAATCATTAGAACTCAGAGCTTTTTTCCCCTTTTTCATCAGATTCCATCAATTTGGTAGTTTCAGATGCGTTAATTGAAGAAGTATTTAGTGTCTCTGACCCTTACATTTTTGTACAGGTGAAGCTTTGAATGTGGATTCAAACCGGAGACGCCACACACTAGGAACACACTCTATATACTACACTAAACAAACTTTCTTCAGTTCACATGCCTCTAAACAATTCGTATTCAGATTTTTTTTTTAATTTTTCAGAAGACATTTGGAAATAATATTTCTAAATGCAATTGTAGTAAGAGTATATGTAATAATTTTTAACTCTTTCTGTTTCAGCTGCATCCGGTGAGCATGGTTTTTTTTTAAATTCAAACTGATCGAGAGCCATATGAGGTAAAATTTGTCAAAGCATAGACTAGTAGGCTTAGCATAAACCGCCATATAATGATATTGGCTGGAAGAGCTACACTATAATGATGTCACAGAAAAATTTATAAAGAAAAAAGCAGGGAGCATCCATTTTATTAAGTAATAATTAATAAAGTTTTCTGCTTACGGTGAAGCCACCGTTATAATATATCTTGTTGAAAAAGAAGATTGACCGGAATTACATTTACATGCACAGGCTCAATGTATGTGTGAACTTTTGAATTTATACTTATTATTTGAAACCTGTAGTTAGTACTCAATATATTACCGAACAATAAAGACGTTTATTGTAAAGCAAACCGGGTCTTTTTATAAAATACTAGAAATTTTGTATATGGTGCCGAAACCCGGGAGAGTACGGTTATAGTGAAAATTGGTAAATTTAAAATATAAATCGTAATGGATGACACGTATCGTGGCTCGTGTAGAGGGCAAGTTACGAAAATTGTGAAGCTTGCCACAGAATATCTAAATTCGTCTCAATCAAAACTGACCGATAACAATTCGGATGAATTAGATTTGATCGAAGAGGAGCTAACGGTGTTTTCGGATCGAATGATCCATGCGCGTGACAATTTAATAAAAGCGAATGAAGCGGTGCGCGGTATGATAAGCTCGTTAAATGCGGAAGAGTTGGAACGAGATTGTGAAAAAATCACGGAATATGAAGATGTGGCAGTTAGTGTGATCGCCCGCCTGAAACAGCGATTAAACAAAGTGCGTGCATTACAAAATTCTCTACATCCAGCGAATCAAAACTCTATCAAAACTCCTGATGTACGTAAACCTGGAGTTCATTTACCGAAATTGGAGTTGCGAAAGTTTTCGGGGAACTTAAGAGTATGGTCACTGTTCTGGGAGCAATATCGTACTACTATTCATGAGAATAATACGCTCAGCACAATAGATAAATTCAATTAACTACAATCGGTTTTATGTGGAAGAGCCGCAGAAGTCATTGCTGGATTTACGCCTACAGAGCATTGCTACGATGCCGTCATTTCGCTTCTACGCGATGAATATGGAAGCACAGAGAAAGTAATAGATAAGCATATGCAACAGTTGCTTTCTATAAATCCAGTTACATCGAGGAACGATGTCTGTGGCTTACGACAACTATATAACTTGATAACAAGTTGCACTAGATCATTAACGGCTCTCGGGGTTCCATCTAGCCACTACTATATTATGTTGAAATCAGTGCTGCTAAAATGTATGCCTAATGATATGCGTGTCGATTTTTATCGAAGTTATAAACATCCTACTGAGGATGTAATGGCTGACAATGACGACGATAGCCACAAGCTTTCGTCTGTTACTTCGTTGTCTCATGGAGATCATCAAACAAAAGCTCTAGTTTCATTCCTGAAAAACGAAGTCGAATCACTGGAAAAATCGAATGAGGCGTCAAGAAATTCATTTTCGACATCTTCTAAGTTGCGAAAAACGGCGGCTGGTCTTTTTACCGCAAATTCTAAAAGCCGTGAGGGCTTTTTCTGCAAAACAAATGTGCATACAGCGGAAGATTGCAATGCGATGCTCTCTCTAACACAACGCAAAACCTTGCTCAAACCCAACGGGAAAAATAATGTTTACGGATATATTCGGTAAGCATTTCGCGTAATGCGTGTAAGCATTACCGGACCATTACGCGTTGTTTCTTTTTAACATTGCATGTCCTAGGCTGGGAAGATTTATACAAGGGGAAACTCATGCTTTTAGCTCTATAGCTTTATGTATAAGAGCTTTTTGGAAAGTACGACATCGTATTCTCACATTTATACGCCTCAATACGAATGAAAGCTTTGGCCGGCGGCCGATCGTATCTCTGCATGTGTGGTTTTTGCATGCTGACGCTCATTGGAAATTCCAATAGCGCATGCTCTTTGCTACTAGGGGGAATTGTCTTCATGCATTTTACTTACCCGTGCGTGATGATTTGAAATGCTTCGAAATTTTCATCTTTCCGCTTTATATAGCACGCTACCCATAACCGATGTATGCTCGCAAGTTCTTTTCCCCTTGTTTCTGCGAGTGAATTTCATTGGCCAGTCTTGGACTTATAACATATGAGCTTTCTCCCTTGCAGCATTTTCCATGCTCCAAGTCATGTTTACGAGTATATCTTATAATTGCTGGAAAATAGCTTTGGAAATCGGAAATGTGCATTACCAGCATTGTTTGATTCATGCATTACGCCAGCATACATTACCGCGATTCCCGTTGGGAAGCAAGTGGTAGGTGTTTTCGTTGTACACGTAGTGGTCATACTTCGAAGTATTGCAAGGTAAGAGTACTTTACAAAAGATGTAAGAAAGGCAGGTATGCTTCGTCAATGTGCGAGTATATTGAACGCACACAATCCAACCCTGTATCAGGAAATATGTTCAGTGGTCAAAGCATTTCGAGAAATAAGGAAGGATTCTCTGATGCACACAAAGCAGTTTCACAACCCGCTATCAATTTATATGCAGGTGGCGATAAGAAACAAGCATTGACACAGGTTTACTTACAAACTGCGAAAGTATTAGCGTCGTTGGAGTGGAATTCAAAACAATTACTGGTTCGTGTGATTTTTGACGGTGGTAGTCATATTTCGTTTGTACGCGCAGATGTTAGCCGGAAGCTACATCTTCCGAAAATTGGCTCTCACCAAATGAGTGTAGTACCGTTTGGCAGTAGTGAACCAACACCTATGAGGCTATGTAACCGTGTGGGTTTATTTCTGAAAAGCTAGTTTAGTGGTGAGCGCATCTACCATATTTAGAAGTAGTGGAGGTACCCAATATTTGTTGTGATATTTTGTCGGCTCCAAATCAAGAAAGCTCGTTGTTCTGTGAGCTTCAATTAGCTGACATTAACCTATCTGCGGTTCCTTATGAAGACGGCATCACAATACTTATTGGCGCAGATCTATACTGAAAGCTTACCACCGGAAAGATCAAACGTCTGACAGGTGATTTGGTAGCTATTGAAACTGTGTTTGGCTGGACGATTCAAGGGCCTTCACCTAATTCATGCTCTGTCGTAAATGTCAACTTAATACCTACCATGCCATGCTCTGATACTACTGTCGAGCAGTTTGATTTTAAGAAATTCTGGGATTTAGAAGCTATTGGCATTAATACCGAAATGCACACAACCGAAAATTTAAGCGAAGACTTCAGTTCAAAATGTATTGTTCGAAAGAAAGATCATTACATCGCTTCATTACCTTGGAAATCTCTTCAATCCAAACTGAACAGTAATCGCGAGAGTGCTTTACACCGTACGATGAGTTTAATTAGGAAGCTATCGCAGCGTGATGTGAAATTGAAGGAGTATGATCAAGCGATGTGGGAATTTATAACAGCCGGATATGCTGAACCTGTGTCTACTGAATCCTACAGCACACATTTATATTATTTACCCCATAAACCTGTGTACCGAGAAGATAAAGATACGACGAAGCTTCGTATAGTTTTCGATGGATCAGCTCATGAGCAGAATCAATTATCATTGAATGATCATTTATTCACAAATATTACTGCGATTTAGACTAGGGAGAATTGGAATTACAGCAGATATAGAAAAGGCTTTCTTGCAGATACATCTTAATGAAAAAGAACGCGATTCTCATCGCTTCTTTTGGTTCACAGAAACGTTAAACTCATTGCCAAGATTACATCCAATAACCGAATCGGCTGACTAGAGTCACGTTTGGAGTTACTTGTAGTCCGTTTATTCTCAACGCCACTATTTCTCAACATATCCAGTTCGAAGCCAAAAACTTTCCAGAAACCTGCACTTTGCTTAATGAACATTTCTATATGGACGACTTAGTGATCAGTGTAGACGACGAGAAGGCCGCTATAAGGGTTTACAAAGATGCGGCGGCTATCATGAAGCGAGCGTCAATGAATTTAAGGAAATGGCACTGTAACAATGCGTTAGTAAGCGAATCTTTTATCGATCAAGGTGAACAAACTGAAGTTTCAAAAGAGCCGATGAATTGTCAATCGATATCGAACCCGTAATCGAGTTTATAGAGAATTCACAAACTGCATCAAAACGAATTGTCTTGAAGACGCTCTCTAGAATATATGATCCTTTTGGAATGATTGCCCCGTACACAATTAGACTGAAAATTCTGTTTCAAAGAACCTGGAAACTTAACCTAGACTGGGATGCGGACTTACCGGACGACTTGTATCTTGAGTGGACCAACATTAAAAATGATGCGCCCAAGCTGAAAGAATTGGCGATTCCAAGGTTTATTTTATGTGAATCAAATGCATCTAGTTATGAATTACATATTTTTTCTGATGCTAGTCTTCGCGCTTACGGCTGTGTGGCTTATTTACGCGTTATAAATAAAAACTTGCAAGTTTCTGTAAGAATGCTGATTGCTAAGAGTCGAGTTGTTCCCCTCAAAGAAGAAAATAAAACTGTTAACGCAGATGATAAAAGAAAGGCACTGACGCTGCCTTGCTTAGAATTGACTGCTGCGCTGCTTAGCGCCCGTTTATGTTCTTACCTTCATAACGTTTTAAGATTTAAATTTCAACAGTTTTTTTGGGTCGACTCAAAGATAGCCTTATTTTAGATAAAAGGACGCTCCCGCAAATGGAAATCTTACGTCAAAGAAATAAGAGAGCTAAGCCAAGAAGAAAACTGGTGCTATTGTCCAGGTAATCAGAACCCAGATCTGACTAGAGGGTTAACTGCCGAGCATCTACTTGAATCAAATAATTGGAAGTACGGACCAGATTGGCTATCAAGCCCTAATGAAAAATGGCCAGAATTTGATAGCACAATAGACTCATGTATGATGATTGCTTCACTGAAGGTGAATGTTGAAAGCGAGATTTTAACTATCAAAGAGCCTTTGCTCGATTATTGTAAATACAGCAGATTGGGACGCCTTTTGCGAATTACGGCATAGTGTCTTAGATTTGTGGACAAAATCAAACAACTACCTACGGCTAATCGAAACTCTAAGTTCTTAACAGCATCTGAGCTTCAACGAGCTGAACTTTACTGGATTACCTACATTCAGGGAATTTGGTTTAAGCATAAACTACACTCGATTATCAATAATCAAAGACTTCCTTCAAATTAAAAAATCATCGAGTTGAATCCTGTGCTGGATGACCAGGGAGCACTGCGTATGTCATCTCGCTTACGTCTACTGGACAGCTTTGCATCTACTCATCCGATCATTATGCCAAGTGAATCTTACATGAGCGAGCTTATTGTTTTAGATATGCATGAGAGGACTCTGCATGGAAGCGTTAACCTTGTATCATCGCGTATCAGGGAAAAATATTGGATTGTTAGAGCAAGACAGCTAATTCGTAAAGTAATCAGAAAATGTGTATTCTGCAAGAGAATGTATGGCAAACCAGTCTCACCTCCGTTTGCCCCTTTACCTATCGAAAGAATGACAGCCTGTAGGCCCTTCCAAACTACAGGCATCGATTTCGCGGGGCCATTGTATATGAAACCAGATAATTCCAGCTGCAGCTCAGAACAGGTATATATTATGCTCTTTACTTGTGCCGCTGTACGAGCTGTTCACTTAGAATTGACACCGGATTTGTCAACTGAAAGTTACCTACTTGGGCTGAGAAGATTTATCGCAAGAAGAGGCTGTCCGTTATACATATATTCAGACAATGCTAGAACCTTCAAACGCACATCTAAGGAACTATCTGTTTGCAGAATTTCCTGATTGCTGAGAACCTTCATACTTTTTTAAATGAGCAGCGAATAACCTGGAGGTTTATAGTGGAAAGAGCGCCATGGTGGGGAGGATTCTGGGAGCACATGGTTAGGAGCGTAAAAAATGTTCTGAAGGCTGCAATAAGAAGATCTACACTTACGTTAGACGAATTGAACACATTTTTGATTGAAGCGGAGATGATAGTGAACTCGCGGCCTTTGACCTACATATCACAAGATTCGCGGGATTTACCACCGTTGACTCCCTCGCATTTTTTATTAGGAATTCAGCCCTATTCATTACCATCTCCTATGGCGCAGTCATCCGACCTGTCTCACAGTAACATAAGGCAGTTATGGATCGAGCGATCGCGGCTAACAAACTTTTTTTGGAACCGCTGGAAGTTGGAGTATCTGCAGCAACTTAGGTCCCTTCATCATAACAAAGGTGGATTTGCACGTAACCTACAGGAAGGCGAAATAGTGCTGGTGCATGATTCTAATGCACTTTGTTTATTTTGGAAACTTGCCATCGTTCAAAAGATTTATCCTGGTAGAGACGGCAAGGTGAGATCCTGTGAAATTCGCTTTCAAGATGGCAAGAAGACGCGACGGCCAGTGCAGTTGTTGTATCCACTGGAAATTACAAAACCAGCATCGCTAGGAGAATCCGTGCCCGCGGTCGAGCATGTTGAAAAAGAAGATTGACCGGAATTACATTTACATGCACAGGCTCAATGTATGTGTGAACTTTTGAATTTATACTCATTATTTGAAACCTGTAGTTAGTACTCAACATATTACCGAACAATAAAGACGTTTATTGTAAAACAACCCGGGTCTTTTTATAAAATACTAGAAATTTTGTATATATCTTATAGTATGTGTGCATAGTGCCTATTTCATCGATAATTGCATTCAATCTATTAGTTATTGCGTTTATTTATTATATGTTTTGCTGATTTTTTTTTTACGTACATATATCAACATTTCAATTTATTCGTTATAAGGACTATACCTACTGAGAAAACCTCAATAAATGCTTCTTATATTTTACCTCATAAGGTAATGTAGAAATGAACATGTATTGGATAGAAATTGGTCGAACAACTGTGACATATACTCTTTTAGCAACCCGTTGAAAGAATTGCATAGCTGCACAAATCATCAGCCCCGTAGTGAATATAAGATTCACCTGAGAGACGCTTTTGTTATTTAAAATATTATGTTCTCTTGAAATTCCTGCTACTCAAAATTTCTTGAAAGAGGGATAGTGCATAAACCGTAATCACTTTATAATTGTTTTATATATTTTTCAAAGTACCACCATTTAGTTTTTTATTTTTGTTCAGGCTTCGTTATAGTGGATTTTTTTTCTTCAAATATAGTATTGATACATTTCTGCAGAACTGAGACTAATTAAAGTCAAACAAAGTAACCCCTAGTTTTATTTCAGTTTTAAAACTTTGAAAGCCAGTAAAATACTAATATTGTAAAAAATTATCAAAAAAGAGAGAAAGAATGTTTTTTACGTGTATACTTAAGTCAACTTATGATCTTTTATTAACACTTTCAAGCATATAATTAATAATTATTAATAATTTTCCTCATGCTAAGTGAAGTCATAATTTTCACTTTGAATCTCCCCTCTGTTTATTGCTAAAAAATTAAAATGTATCAAAACAAAACAAACTATATTCAATAAATATCAATTAAAGCAAACTGAAAAAAACAACTAAACAAATAAGCTTGTTATATTCTGTAATAATAAATCATTTAACTTATTAACATACATGCATTACAGGTCTGATCGTTTTATATTAGCAAAATTAGAAGCAAGATATTTGTGTTAGTTAATATTAGAAACCCATATTGATTATATACAAATATATACATAAATAAAATACCTCAACAGTTTCAGGATCCGATAAAAACACATAAGGACCGCCTAGCCAGGCTCGGTTAATGCCATAGCGTCCCCAGAGCTTTGCCATTCCAGTCATTCGCATAAATAATTCTATGTTAGAACATTGAAGAAAAAAACACGTCATTATAATTGTGATTTACACTTTTTCATTAATTTAAACTAACAATAATGTACTAAAATACACCACTTCAAACACAAATAAATCCAAGTCAAACATAACAATTAGATGCAATTAGAACAAAAGGTTTGAGTAAAAAAAACAAATATGAAGAAACGTGGAACGAAATTTATGAAATTTCAAAATTTGATATGAATATCGTGAAACAAATAGAACCTTGAAACACAAACTAAAATAAAACGAATTGACTTAAATTTTTCTTTGCAAAATATCTACGTCTGAAAAATACTTTACAATTGCATTTTTTTCATGAATTCTCATAATAATGAAATAATATTTCCACATTTCATAACTGCCTGTAATTAAATAAATGTTTTCATCAATAATTAAAATAAGCAACTCTTTGCTAGCAGCACATACATATACAAAAACTCACAAGAAATATTCATGCTTCTAGGAATTTTAAATAAATTATAGTGAAATCACATGTGAGCATGTATGTACATACCTAGACAAGTGCGGCAGTCAGACAAAGTGCAGTAGCAACATTTTAATGTATGTGCATATGTACAGACTAGTATGTACATAACGATTTCGATTAAAGTTTGGTGTCTTGGACGAATTCGCGATTTAACAACAAAACACAAAAGCTGGTGTGCGACGTGTGCTTAATAGCTGCTAGTGTATTGTTTGAATCACACATTTGTTTGTTTTAGTATCACCGGATTTCACGTGTACATAAGGAGACAGACCAGACCTACATAGGTACAGTGATGATGCTGGTCTGTTGTTTGAGACCACTTTTCTCGTGGTCAAATTACCGGGCAATTCTCACGATATTTATCAGACGGAAATGTGTGCTAGTCACAACCTTAATGATCTGTCTGTCTAGTTACCCATACAAGCCATGCATGCATACACTGATGGTGGAACAACACATATGTAGGACCGGTGATCGGTATATAAGTAGTTTCAACAACAGAAGGTCCACAATGTTATGGTTGACTATTTACTATTTACTTTCACCTTTCACAGAATTTGCATTAAAAAAATCAGACATACATACACCAAAAAATGATCAAATAAGTACGCGCACACGGGCACGCATACACCAAACTATTGTTGGTCAAGCAAGCAATTGGTTATGATCTCTTTTTAAAAGTATCTTCGATGACATTTAAACATGATATACAGATAATAACAAATATTTACATACAAATATATGGTATCTGCAGGTACACTTATTGCTAGCATTCGTGGATCTTTAGACACGACTTTGCCAAGATATGCGAAAAGACCTGTAGATTTTGAACTCCGATCAATCAACTTTGCGAAACATTGCTCGAATTTAAGTACTGTATGTATCTACGAATGAAGAAGTGATAATTGGATTGTCGCGTATCGAAATGCAGTTCCTTGTCGGATCTCCTAATATATATACAGTAGAATCTCGATTATCCGAACATCGATTATCCGAATATTCGATTATCCGGACTTATTCTTCACGGCTGTAATTACCGATTTTGAAATGATTTCCCGCATCCGACGTGTAGGTAATCCCGCTCTCATTTGTTTACGCGATAGTGTTTGTTATTGTTTCATTTTACATTTGATAGCGTTCAATTGATAGGTTGTCTTCTATTTTCGTTTGCGTTTTGTGTTAAAAATCTATAATGTCTATGTTAAATCTGAAATAAGCTATTGAAAAACGTTAGCTTGACTTCTGAATTGCAAGTGCTTTATTCTACCTGTTGTCTCTTAATTTATACACTAAAATTTATTTGAGAATTGCTGACAACTGAATTCACATGGGAAATTAATTTTGCTGTTTAGAAAGAATTAAAACATTTCTCACGATGCGTGTAGACAGTGGTCAGCAATTCACAATCACAAGGTAAAATGTGATACGATTGGGTTTTGTTTCCATCGTTGGTATTTATCGCATTCTAATGTGCTCGTCGTGGGAAGATGTACATACGCGTGAATTTAGCTATCCGATCTGTTGGTAGTTTATTTAGACTGGTCACGCGGTATGGTTGATTGAACATCTTCCGCCACCTTGAATTCTCGTGCAAGAATTTCAACGTCTGATGTTTTTTTTGTTTTCCGCTTAGTTTTAATGACGATGACTGCTTGTCGTATGCAATACGCACTTATTGCTAAGATAAGTAGCAAGCTGACATAGTTTACTATGTAATTGTGAGTGTCGTGGGATGAAATGCGTTCCGGTAGTTCGGCTGCCATCTGCTGTTGTAATCTGGATCGTAGTGTGTCAAATGTTGACTGGTTGAATGACCAATCTAGGTGTGTGTGTATATTTGAATTTGTTGTTGCGTACCCTTGAAGTTCGGCATACTCTGAAAGATTCATCATTGGTGCAAGTGTAAAGTTCATTTTGTTCAAAAATTCAGAATGGCTCGTTATGATGATTGCTCCTTGAGTCAGTACACATCCTGACCCTAATTTTAAAATGCCACTTCCTTCAATCCGTTCATTGTATATCGAGTGATTACACACGATATTGAGTGTTTGTTTGTTTTTTATAGAAAAAATCCAACTGTTGGATTCTTCCAATTGAATCCAATGATCCTTGGCAGTTACAGACTGCACATTGCATGAAGATGAAACATTAACTTGATAAGTCAAAAGAGATATTTCACATTTGTTTGCAGTAGATTGAATAGTGTAGACTGGATGCCGTTGGTTACAAATTAGATAGTCCATATCGAAGTGATGACATCTGCTCCTATCATGTTCTGATAGGGGATAGTACTTGTCTCTGTGTAGGGTAACTGCGAGATAATTTGTTGACGGTTGTATTTGTATTGAACCATTCTGGAATTTTGTTGGCACTGGATGAATTTTGAGCAATTGATATTGATCGGAGCTCAATAGCGGAATTTGTATATCAAAGATGACGTTGTTATGTGTAGTTCTGGTCCTAACTATGGCAGTATTATATATACTAAGTGGTGATTTTTCGGAGACGGGTACGATTTGATTTGCTGGTAAGTGATCTCTCATGACCTGGATTTGTTTGTGTAATTGCGAGGCATTTAGCAGCAATGGATTTATTTTTCCATGGTAAGTGTTGGTAACTATTTGCAGTAATGTATTCTGCATATTTGCAAGATGTGTTATTAACATTGACGTTTGAAGGGCGACAGAATTAAAAATTTGGTTGATTTCTTCATTTTTAAGAGTTGTTGCTTGAAGATGTTGAATTTGATCATCGATGGACTTAAACTGTTGATGTATCTGATCAGTGCTTTTCTTGAACGTATTGAGTGTGCCCTCAATGATACTTGTTTGATTTTTTAGAAGTTCAAGCAAATAATTTTCATTTCGTTTTATCTTATGGATGTCTGCCTCATATTTCGCGGCAAATTCTTCATCTAAAATCCCAAACAACAAATGAGCTGCAGTTCCAACTATGTTTAAAGGTGCTCGTTTTCTTCTCAACCTTTTTGTGGCGTGCTGATACAGAAGTTCGTTTCTCTCTTCAATTTCTAAATGTAAATGTTGAAATTGGGATACTACTGCATTGCAATAATTAGTTAGATTAAGTAACGTATCTTGGGCGCCACACACTTCTACCAATTTGATGATAGATTTGGCTAAACCATTATATTCTGTCCAATATCCAGACAAGTTGTAGTAAGTCACAATCTTCCAAGTGTTGTGTGTGAGTTTGACCTTTCCAACTTCCTCGAAAAAGATTCCAGGATTGTTTTTGAAAGGGATGATCTGTATTGGTGCATTCACTGCAGAACCTGTTGCTTGTTCCAATATGGGAAACACCAAGACAACACAAAGAAGTGTTTGGAGCAGCATACTCCTTCCTTTTTTTATCCTTGGTTGCGATTCTTCTTCTGGTTTTCGCTTCGCTGGCTGGTGTTTCACCAGTGATGCGTAGTTGGAGGAGACAGGAGCTATTTTTGGTTTCCTTGAAGCAACTTTTATTTCCTGAGGTTCCTCGCTTAGCTGCTCGGGAGTGCTAATGTTGCATGGTAATGGGCAGACAGTATGTATTGCACGGCGAAACTCCCCAGTTGAAGTTTT
This sequence comes from Nemotelus pantherinus, assembly GCA_963978885.1. Lineage (NCBI taxonomy): Eukaryota > Metazoa > Arthropoda > Insecta > Diptera > Stratiomyidae > Nemotelus > Nemotelus pantherinus. The sequence goes on along the minus strand of OZ022264.1, from coordinate 235,533,616 downwards.
CACTATGACTACTCTTATGTGGTTGTCGGGCCCTGCGATTGTTTCCAAAATGCGGCCCATCCTCCACTGCAGAGGAGGGAGATTGTCGTCTTTTAGTAAGACCAACATCCCCTTGCTGATGTCGGGCTTTGGTTTTTGCCACTTGTAACGAGTTTGGAGTTCCTGCAGATATTCCTTAGACCACCTTCTCCAAAATTCTGCACGTAATGATTTGACTAGCTTCCACCGCGTTGTTAGTGACAAGTTTTCCATCTGAATGGCTGGATCAGCGAGAGCACTCAATGGTTGTCCTATCAAGAAGTGCCCAGGCGTCAATGGTTGAAGGTCATTAGCATTAGAAGAAATTGGAGTTAGGGGTCGAGAATTCAAAATTGCTTCGACTTCACAAATAACTGTGTTGAGCTCTTCGTATGTTAGAGATGCACATCCAAGTAATCTCTTTAAGTGGTACTTGGCTGATTTGACAGCCGCCTCCCAAAGGCCCCCAAAATGAGGAGACCTGGGTGGAATGTGACACCACTCTATGTCTTCATTACTACAAAAAGATGTGATGGTATCTTGACCACTTTGTTGGTGAAAGACCTTGGTGAGTTCTGCTAATTCTGCTTGAGCACCGATGAAATTGGTGGCATTATCACAAAAGATTTTTGCAGGTCGTCCTCGTCTGGCGATGAACCTCTTCAGGCTTCCAATAAATGCAGCTGATGTTAGATCGGATACTAGCTCCAAATGTATGGCCTTTGTTGAAAAACAAATAAATACGGCGATGTATGCCTTGGTTGGCCTTTTTCCTCGAAGCTTATAGTGAATTTGTATTGGGCCGCAAAAATCAACGCCAATGTGCAAGAAAGGTCTGGATTGCTGAATTCTTTCTGCGGGAAGGTCTCCCATGATCTGATTCAGTAGTCGCGGCTTGGTCCTCATACATCGAATGCATTGCTTAACCGTGGTATTAGCAAGAGCTCGACCATTTATGCACCAAAACGTTTGTCTTGAAATATACAACAGTGTTTGTGGTCCAGCATGTAAATACCTTTCGTGCAGATGTTGAAAGAGTAGTTTTGACAGTAAATTCGTGTGTGCTATCACCATTGCATGCTTGGATTTAAATGGAAGCTCACTTTGAGTGATTCTTCCTCCAACTCGGATGATTTGATCATTGTCTAGAAAAGGAGCAAGAGCTTGGAGTCTGCTATTGTTTGCCACTATCCCATCTTTCTTGAGCTGCGTTAATTCTGGTTTAAAGTCTTCGGCTTGCATCGCCCGAACTATTATTTTTAACGCGATGTCACGTTCACAAGGTGTAGGCTTGCCCGATGCTCGTTCGTGTTTTTCAAGTCTACAATTTTTCGTGAAACGGATGATAAAGGCAATAACTTCTTGGAGGCGTCGGAAATTGTTATTGTGTCGCACCATGTGAACCAGATCGGTGTTGATGCTAGCCGCTGCCAGCACAAACTTCACTTTCCTTACTTCTGGTATCATAATTGAATCAATTGGGTCAGGAATGCTTGATTGGACGCGAATGGGATGTCGCAACAATTTTGGTCCTTCGAACCAAAGTTTGGCTGACATCAATTGTGATGGGAGCATTCCACGGGATATGATATCTGCCGGATTTTGTCCAGATTCAATATGCTGCCAGATTCCATCTTTGGTTCTTGATTGGATCATTGCCACTCTATTAGCTACAAAGGTCGTAAACTTTGATGGTGGTGAAGCAATCCATTGTAATACAATGGCTGAGTCAGTCCAGAAGAAAGTTTTGCTGATCGGAGCTTCAAGAGCACTCTTAACCTGTTGCATCAGGTTGACTAGCAGCTGTGCTGCGCAAAGTTCTAGCCTGGCTATTGTTCGTTTCTTCAGTGGAGCTACTCGACTTTTGGAACAGACCAAAAATGTAGTGGCGTCTCTACCCCAGTCTTCTGATCTTAAGTAGATGCATGCTCCATATGCACGTTCACTTGCATCTGCAAACCCGTGTAATTGAATAGACTTGGAAGCCCTGAAGTTTCTGATCCGTCTTGGAATTTTCAAAGTGTTGAGTAGTGGCAGTTGTGCTTGGTACATTCCCCACTTTTGCTGTAGGTCATCGGAGAGTGGAGTATCCCAGTCGATACCAAGTTCCCATAGTTGTTGCATGAATATTTTGGCTAGCACTATGACTGGGTTGACTAGCCCTAATGGGTCAAACAACTGTGACATTTCAGATAGCACTGTTCTTTTCGTTATTGAATGGGTGCTAGTTTTGATCGATACCTTTATGTTGAACTCATCTGTTGCAGGCATCCAACTTATTCCTAAGGTTTTAATGACATTCTCTGTCTCAACCTTAGTGATATCGACCTCTGTGGCTCTGTTTGTTGGTGGTATGGAGTTTAAGAGATGAGCACTGTTTGAGCACCATTTATGTAGTCGAAAGCCACCTCTTTCTAACAAAGATGTTAGATCTTTTTGCAATTCGATTGCCTCTTCCAATTTGTCAACGCCAGTCAATAAATCGTCGACGTAGAAATCACGATGAATTGTTGCAGCTGCTGTTGGAAAAGATGAACCTTCATCATTTGCTAGCTGGTTTAGGCACCTAACCGCTAAGTATGGAGCGCTTCTTGTTCCATACGTAACTGTTTTGAGGCGGTAAGTTTTGATCTCTCCTCCAACTCGGTCTCGCCAAAGAATGAGTTGGAAGTTTCGATCAGCTTCGTGGATCAACACTTGCCGATACATTTTTTCAATATCGGCGGTTATCACATATTTATGGTACCGGAACCTCAAAAGAATATCAAAAAGGTTTTGTTGCAAGGTTGGACCTGTTTGCAGGATGTCGTTCAGTGACAAATTGGATGATGTTTTTGCTGAGCCGTCGAAAACAACACGCAGCTTTGTTGTTGTACTTTCGGGCCGCAAGACGCAATGGTGGGGAAGATAATAATGTGGCTTTGATTCATTAATGTTTGTTACTGGTTCCATATGACCAAGCTTTAAATAATTTTCGATAAATTCACTGTACTCTTTTCGTAGCGTTGGATGGCGATCGAATCTTTTCTGCAGACTATTCAGTCTCTGTATTGCAATTTGCTTCGATTGTCCAAGAGCAGATGGTGATTTCACAAATGGAAGACGCACAATATATCTTCCCTTCGCGGTTCTAGTGGTCGTTGATTGGAAGTATTGTTCGCATTCTTCATTTACTGCAACGACTGATGGATTTTCAGACGTAAGCTCTTCAATTTCCCAAAATTTTTGTAGCTGTTCATCTAAATTTCGAGTTATTCCACATAGTTGGGCTCTATTTGGGTTACTCTTCACCTTGCCAAGAATCATCCATCCAAGAACGGTGTTTTGCAAACTAGGTAATTGCTTTCCTAGTGATATTTTCCCGGAACTTATTAAAGAGCAAAACAGCTCTGCTCCAAGAAGGATTTCAATCTCTTGCGGAACGTTGAAATTTGGGTCTGCCAATGGTATGTTTTTAGGAATCGGCCATTCGGAAGTGTCCACAAACCTCTCGGGGTGCTTGCTGGTTATTTCTTTGAGTAGAAAAGCTTCAAATTGTGTGTTGAAGCTGCTTGTTTTTGATTTTATATTGAGATTCACACGTTTTGTGGACTGTCGAAGACTGTTGCCAATTCCCATTATGTCTTGGATATGTGGGGTTGTTCTTAGCTGTAGCTTCTTACATAGTTTGTTTGAAATGAAACTGAGCTGCGACCCAGAATCAATGAGAGCTCTAGCAGTGACGTTGTCACCGTTTTCGTCTAGGAGATCCACCAATGCTGTTCCAAGGAACACATAAGATGACTCATTGTCGGAGGACTGATGCAGGGTTAAAACCTGCCCTGGTGCCTTGTGTGGTTTCTGCTGTACCTTTTCGAAATGAATGAGAGTGTGGTGTCTTTTTCCACATTTAACACAGCTTCGAGACACACATGTCTTAACACTGTGTCCAGACTTGAGGCAATTGAAACACAGTTGCCTTTTGGTAATGCAACCTTTTCTTGCCTGTAGATCCATCGCGAGAAAGGTGTCGCAATGGTTGATTGTGTGTCCTCCACCACAAAGAGTACAACAGACATCTGATGAATTGGCAGTGGTCAATGAAAGTTTTTTGACCGCTGATTTTGGTGTTGCTCTTGGTAATTTGCTGCCAAGCGCTTCTAACGATTGGAAACGTTGCTCCAAGAATTGCAACAAATGCCTCAGAGTAGGAATTTCTCGTGGCATCTGGAGAGTTTGTTCGAATAAGACATGTGTGGCCTTATCCAATTTCTTGACAAGTAAGAAAACCAGAATAGGATCCCATTGGTCTACTTGCACATCTAACGCTTGTAATGCTCTTACGCATTCTTGCGTTGTGTCATGGAGTGATTTTATTGCCTCTGAGGAATCATTATTAATACAGGGTTGCGACATTAGTTTGCCCAACACAGCATTGACTAGAAGCCTCTTATTGTGGTAGCGCTCCTTAATCAAGTGCCATGCGGGTTGGTAATTGCTATCACAAACCGGTAAGTGACGAATGAGGGCTTCTGCTTCACCCGTTAGATTCGTTTTCAAAAACCACAGTTTTTGAGCTGGGCCTATTGCATTTTGGTCAATTAACTGACTGAATAGGTCATGGAATTCTTGCCATGCCAAATAGTTGCCATCAAACGTTGGGAGCTGAATTCGTGGCAACTTGATTGAGGCTTGAGGAGAGTTAATAGGCTGCGCCAGTGCTGTCATGAGTTCGATTTGCACCTTCTCTACCCAAGATTCAGTCTCGACATAATTACTTATGTCGTAGTCGGCCGGAATATCAAAGGTCTCAAGTATTTGCTGATGTTTTGATCTGATTCCTTCCCACTGCGCCTTAATTGCCTGGAGCTGAGATTGGTTGAATTCCTTGGGATTTTCGACTTTCAACCGCTCTTCTGTGCGCTCCAGTAGGTGACGTAGTGTCTTCAGCATGATATTCTCACATCTGACTGATGAGTGAAACAAATCATCCCGCCGCTGGGTTTGATGTACTTCTGGTTGGCTTGTAGAATCGTTTTGATTGGCTTCAAGTGATTCCAGCAGCCCTCGAATGTCTTTGGTTGTAGTGTCTACCAAAGCTTCCACTTGTCCAAAGTAATTACTGTGGAAGTAGTCAACCTCGCTGTATTGCTCCTTATGCTTGGAAAGCTCCTTATGGTTGGCTTCAAACTTCTTCCATAATGACAAGATGCTGCCTTCTCGTGCCAGAAGATATTTTGCATCTTTTCTTTGGGTTGAGTCCTTGCGGTAATTTCGCACCAGCCTCTCGACCTCCAATCCAAGCTCCAGTTGAACGCTGAAGAGAGCTTCCATATTGGTGTATGAGAATTCGATGTATTCGCTGTAATCGTGATAAGTCCTAATCACTAGTTGTTACTTCTCGAGTCCAATCACGTCGGGGTCACCAATGTTAAATCTGAAATAAGCTATTGAAAAACGTTAGCTTGACTTCTGAATTGCAAGTGCTTTATTCTACCTGTTGTCTCTTAATTTATACACTAAAATTTATTTGAGAATTGCTGACAACTGAATTCACATGGGAAATTAATTTTGCTGTTTAGAAAGAATTAAAACATTTCTCACGATGCGTGTAGACAGTGGTCAGCAATTCACAATCACAAGGTAAAATGTGATACGATTGGGTTTTGTTTCCATCGTTGGTATTTATCGCATTCTAATGTGCTCGTCGTGGGAAGATGTACATACGCGTGAATTTAGCTATCCGATCTGTTGGTAGTTTATTTAGACTGGTCACGCGGTATGGTTGATTGAACAGTCTAAGCAAAAAAGAGTAGTGTTATCTCTTAAAAACAAAGTGAAGATAATTGAGAGTTTAAAAAATGGTGAATCTGAGAGAGATGAGAGAGAAGATGGAAGCTCGCAACGTAAAGCCATAAAAAAATCTCATAAGGAAATTCTGGAGATCGCAGTTTTTTATTTTACAAAGAAGAGCATGCGGACAGCCCATATCTGGACCTCTTTTATGTGAAAAAGCATTGGATTTTAATCAAACGCTTGGTGGTGATACTTTTTTCAAGACGAGTTGTGGATGGTTAGCAAGATTTAAATCGAGACATGGAATTCGCGAATTGGAGATGCAAGGCGAGAAACTGTCTGTTAACGTTGCCTCAGCCGACTCATTTGTAGACGAGCTAAAAGCATTTCTAGATGAAAAGGAATACGATTTAGATTTTGTATACAATTCGAACGAAACGGGTCTTAATTGGAAAGCTCTACCAAGCAGATCATTGGCATCGCGTCGTGAAAATGCAGCACCGAGGCACAAAGTGAATACGGACACAGTTACGGTTATGGTTTGGTCAGGAACACATCGATTACCACTGTTACTTATTGGCAAATCAAAAAATCCACGCTGTTTCAAAAATGTCAAAATCCCCTTAACTTACGCTAACCAACAAAAAGCATGGATGAACACAAACCATTTTCTTTCTTGGTATGAAAATACATTTATTCCTGAGATGAAGAAATTTCAAAAGGACGTGGGAAAAGAGAGCGATGTGTTATTTTTGTTAGATAATGTGCCAACTCACCCTTCCGCTGAAATACTAAGTCGAGAAAATGGGAAGTTTACCGTAAAGTTTTTGCCCCCTAACGTAACATGGATATTGCAGCCTATGGACCAAAGTGTCATTGAAACTTTAAAGCGTTTATACAGAAAGCAGCTGCTGCGTTGTCTTTTGTCAGCAGACAGCAGTGAAATAGAAACGATGTTGATTTTTTTTAAAGAAATAAATTTAAAAGATTATTGCTCTATGCTGGTAGAAGCGTGGAGTTCTGTGGATTCGCAAACATTAAAAAGGGCATGGAATAAATTATTAAAGACTCCATCCAATTCTTCAATTAAACCGCACGACAATTTCAAAGAAATTACAGAAACAATGAAAATTCTTATCATTGGAGAAGGGCGTGATGATGAGAATATAAAAATCATTGACGATCTGAACAGTAACGAGAAAGAAGATGAAGAAGATGCTGCTTTAGATGCTGCTTTTAAATGGTTTGAAAGACAGGACGAATCGGATCCCATACAGTTGTCACAACTGAAGCGCATCAGGGACTTGGCCGCAATTAAAAGATGTGTTTCATTACGTCAAAGATTAATAACTAATTATTTCCAACCAAAATTTTACATTACTAAGGTATTATGTAATTGATTATCTTTATAGCTCATAATTTTTTTATATCGTATTGTCTAATTAACGTATGTAAACCTTTTACATAATAAAAAAATATTAAAATTTTATTACTGTTTGATTTGACTTTGAAACCGATTATCCGGATTTTCGATTATACGGAATACCCCTGGTTTTATTTGATTCGGATAATCGAGATTCTACTGTACATACATATATCGTCGATTCAGACTTTCAAAATGGAAATAAATTCGTTTATTGTTGTGATAGGAATTCAAAAAAAATTGCGGATATAATAACTTCGTTGTTTGAAGTTACAAAAGCTGAAATAAAGAATAAAAATGATAAAACATCTGCGGTTGTCATTCGTTTATTGTTTGAGTTTCCATTGACTGTTTCGATTGTAGAGTTTAGGGTGCAATAATAATGAGAGATTCGTAGATGAAAGTGGCTTAAAGGATGGGAGTCCAGCGGATACTAGCCAAGGATCCAGGAAATTCCACTGGCACTTGATTGTTGAAGCACACATATTAAATCGGGAAAACAAACTTTGTAGTTTATTGACATCTCAATTTCCTAGATTCAACCAACTTAAGAGCGCAATCGGGATAAATAAATCATGTTGCGGTCAAATTTATTTTGGTAGTGATAGGCAATGAGCACGTTTGAATCACGCATTGCCTGACTTTACCTTATCTTGTACAAATCACTGAGAGCTGATCATAGTTGCCGAACTCCGTATCTACTCTTTTGAACCTATTCTTATTATTGGACTAGGTGCAGTTGCTCCGGTCCTACTCTTCTATGCCCAAGTGTCATAACGATTTCATATCATTCCAGTTTTAACCAAGTACTTTCATGTTTTACGACGATATACTAAATATACAGAGTTGGAACAGTACGTAAATTACATACACTGAGCAAAAGCATAGTATATGGTATATACTGAGCAGAAGCATAGCACAAGCGTCTATTATTTATTTATTTTTGGCATTATGTACATATTCGTGTATGCGATTGTGATCAAATATAGCGCCTGGCATCACAATGCATTGCGAAAAATTCATAAGAGTAAGCGCTATATAGTGTAGCGTGCAAAGCCATGTAGTAGAGCTCTCAACGTCGTGCATTACAGCTCTGCGAAAAAGCAAAGTAAATGTGAAATTGTCCCCGGTTAAACTATGACAGGAATTCTATTTTCAATTGTAGGATATGGGTTTTCTTATTTTAATTATTGCTAATTTATTTGTTAATTTATATTTATTACAAATAAATTTCAGCTACATTCGAGGTGAGACCCGTGACAATATTATTTATATATTTTTCTACCTACTAGGCTACACGAGCTTTTAGAAAACTAATTTTATTTGGCATATTTTAGTGATGTTCATATGTTCATATTAGTTGGGGCTATGTTGCACGGGACTTGAGATTTCGCCCTCATAACTATATTTTACAGCTCAGAGAACTATGCATATAGCGGAGACGGCCATTAATGTTGCGTTATGCTACATAAGACTATGTGCTTTGTGGATTTTTTATTCAGTGTGTTCAACCAATCTTAATTTAACTCTACAATATATTTCCATAAATGACGAGTAGCTTATGCTCCCACAGTTAATCACAATTTGCAAACCGCGATTAAACAGAATACAGGTGTGTATAGAAAAAGTCGAATAAAACTAACTGTCCAAGCTTGTCAGTTTCATTGTCGGTAAGGCAAATGAATAGACTTTGGGATCATTTGAACGAACCTGCTCTGAGAGTTTTGACAGTGTTTGGGGCCCTGAAATAAATCTCGAAAGTGCTGGACTGAGTATGAGAAGATGCGCTACAGATTCTGTCTTTCCTCACAGTATCTGGAGTGGCCGTCCTTCTCCTCACTTGTCTTGTGGAGATACTCGTATGTCACTTTTACAAAGAACCGCTACTTCTTTTGTTCTTTTGTTATCGAAGCTACGGTACTTTCTTGAGTGTTTCAAACCCTCAAAATTGATCCAGTAGCTTTCGATCTTTTTCTTACTCTATCTTTTAATTTCCTTGTTCGTATCTGGCTTTGTAAAGCCCAATTACGGAGAATGAACTATGAAGGGTATTCTTGTTCCTTCTTTGGCTTTGGTATCAGCTTCCTCATTTCCTTAGTACGCCTCATCCTGCTCTAAATTATATCAACTCGAGGCTGTTCTATGCCTCTATTTCACTTAAGGCCTCTTTCATCCCTAACAGTATAACTGAATTTATTTGATCACGATTAATAGCCGTGAGGACCGCTTGACTATTCGATCTTAACTCTGACCCTTTTAGTGTTCCTTATCTTTATTATTTGTGAGGCTGTAAGGATCCTACTTCACAATCCGTCTTTGAACCGCAAATGTGGTATACATTTGCGCACTTTTGAACGGGAGAGGTATGAAGGAGAATCGTGACCTTGAACCTCTTCCCGGATGCTGCTTTGATGTTTATTCGGTCGCTCCATTATGAGTCTGATGTCGTCCAGGATTTTGGAGTGGCTTTTAAGGTCCCCTGATTTGTATCTGTTGGTACAAATGTCCACTGATTTGTACTTGTTGTAGGCTACTGGCCTGTTTCACTGATTGCTCCTGAATTTTTCGGTTCTAGCTTTAGAAGGGCTTCTATTCCTGAAGTTGGGGTAGAGCTCATTGCTCCTGTAATCGGTAGGTGGGCCATCCTTTGAAGCTTGTTGAACCTACTGACAGCAGTTTTTTGTGTAGTTTTCTTCCACCAGACTGCAGCTACATATAGGAGGATAGATTTCACCATGTGTTTGTATGCCAATAATGTAGTCCCCAATCGCGTCCAAGCATTTATTTTGTCGCCCAGAGTGCCTTAGTGGCCTCCAGTGTCATTTTGTTTAGATCATTGTCCCAGGTGAGTTTCGTATCTAGATGGATTCTGAGATATTTAACCTCTTTTTTGCAGACATACAACTGTGCCCCTAATATTTAGGGCTCCTATTTCGATTTTTCTTTTTCTGGTGAATGGTATTATACTAGTTTTCTGAGAATTAATGGATAGACCCTCTCTTTCGTACCATTGGGTGGTTTGATTTAAGGCTTTGTGCATTCTGAATTTCAAGATATCCACGTGTGAGCCTCTTATTGTTACCGTCCGTGTAGTCGAGAGCAGTTAGGCCCTTGCTATTAGGGGTCACGAGAAGGTCATCAACTAGTAGAAACCATAGCAGGGATGATAGTACCCCTCCCTGTGGACATCATATCCTAGTGTCCACCCTTACCTCGACTCCCCCAGCTCCATACCTTAGTATTTTACTCGCCCACTTCACTACTTCTTGAGAAGAATAATTTTACGAAAGCGAATGTGAGACAGGATTTCGAATTACTGGTCTTTTTTTGTGTCATATCATACTTTAACCTATATCTACTATTTAATCTGTCTTTAGTTAACATTAATGTTTAGAGTTTAATGAAGACAATAGTGTGAAATAGTAAAGTAAAAATATAAAAATTTTCACATTTTCTGGTATTTTTTCTTTAGATTTTATACATATTTACGAATACGAGTGTCAGCGACTATTCATATGTATAATGGCTTGTAAATTGTGGTTAATTGGGACAAAACTGGCCATACTCTGCGCATGCGACTATTTTATACTAGAAGCAGATTAATATTGGGTTGAGTACATACATATGTACGTACTATTGTGACTCTGAACATTTAGTATGTTAATCGCAAAGTACGTATGTTTTTCGTTAAAACTGGAATGAAATAGCTATGCCATTGAGGTATGAAAGCGCAAAAATGGCATATTTCAACGAAGCAGGTGCATCTAGTTCAATAATAAGAGTATGCTCAAAATAGTGTGTTGGAAACTCGGTAGCCATGACTAATAAGGGTTTTTTTAATAAATATACATAATTTTATAAAGTGTTTCTTAAATGTTTTCTAGTTGCTTTTCTTATGACGAAATTAAGAACATCTAGCACTTAGTTTCTTGCACCTACACCTTAGGTGCGTCTCATTCGCAAAATGAGTGGTTCATATCAGGACTAATAGAAATACGATCTAAAGTGCTTGGGGTCATCTGCAAGAAACTTCAAAGGCCGTGTATCTGTGAGCAGTTCCACTTTACAAACGGTTGGTTAGTTTTACTGTGTATTATTCTAATTATAAGTTGAATAATGCAACTTTATATTAAGTTGTGACTTAATCTAACTTAATTTATTTTACATCAAAAATAACTTAATTATACTTCTGCCGATAATGCGTAAGATATTCAGAAATTATTTTTCTTCTAATTGGTTTGCCCATCTTTGATATCGCTCTAGATGCTGAAAGTCTGCCCACTTGCTAACTATCATTTGAATCAGTTTTTATTAGCACGTTTTGTGCGTTTCACTCAATGTCAAGTTTGTTTATTTCAAAACATATTGTTTTTATGAATATTATGCAACAGATGATTCGGAGAATACGGAAAAACATAAAAACATGTAGAAAATATTAGTTTTAGGACTGCAAATAGTGTCCATAAATAATTCCTGAACAAATTAAAGCATATTTTACTCTTAATGCTCTAAATTCTCTTGTTCTTAGTTTCTAACAAAAGTAACATTATAAACCACTTTTATTTTATAAAGACAAAATTTCTTTAGCTTTCAAATTAACATTCTAGCAGTATTACATAATTTACACTCTAACTGGAAATCTTAGTTTTAGTTGTGAAAACTATCTTTGTTTTACATTAACTAAATGCATACTGGATTAAGGAAAATGAGTAGCAAAATAAGTCAAAATATAAGCAAAAAATCAATAAAAAATATTGAAATACCCTTCAGACCAAAATGATAAAGATGCTTGATTCAAGATTCCGCTTCGCTCGTTGTACGTTGTATGTTAGTGCGATTTCGACTCATGTGATACTTCGTAATAGGCAAGCGATAATTATTTATATTATGAATCGGATAATAATTTAATATTATTAATCGGATTAGGAAAGAATTGTTTTTATCAATGACCCCCTCATTATTTTGGTAATTCTGCGCGTATGACCTGCTACAAAGTTTTGGCTTAGACTTTGCAGTTGGTCATTTTTGCAATATTTGTAAGTATTTGCAAGGATTCTTCGTTATTTTTTTCTTCAGAAGGGAAAAAATGCAATTTACAATTCGAAATTTTTATATTTAACATCACTATCTAATCCAACGAAGTATAATGTATCTATATAATGCAACTTTAATTTCCCGTACTTGTATTGATAATTAACTATCTGTCTAAAGAAACAACATGCTTCAAGCAACATGTCATATGACCATAAGCGATAAAAACTACCGTGTGTCTCCTCAATTTCTACATATTACTAAAACACAAAGTTCTACAAAACCAAATAGCAAACTTTCAAAGAAATCATTAATATCTGCCAAGGCGTTCAAACATGGTAGACCCTACACTAGTAGATGACATAGTAGAAGTGTCTCCAATTCAGGTAACAGTGCGTACAATTTGATTTTACGGAAAATTTCATAGACCTTCAAGGCAATTTGCAACTTCTTCCCAAATACTTGATCTCGCTCGTATGTGTGTAATAGAAGAAAATCTCAAACAGAAAAATGATCACTATTGACATTCACACAGAATGGGTCTTTTTAATTAAACCAAAGGTAGCGCGTAGCGATCACAGCCCTTGAGAATCAATTTTCTACTATGATGCATATTTTACCGACTAAAAGCAAGCATTAGCAGACTTTACGTCTGCAGGCAATACTAGTTGGGGCCTTTGTTGATCAAAAGTTGAACAAATTAAAAGGGCTAAGCAAGCATTTATGGCTCGTGTGAATTCCTCAAAGTGAATCGCTCATGAATATTTTGGATTTAATTGGGAAATTCTTGTTTTGCGATTGCATTAGCACCTGATAAGTGGCCACAATTGAAACCGAAAAATTATTTTAATTTAATGCAGTTCTCAGCCATGCAGAAAAACAGAATAAATTACTTTAAGCTTATAAGTTACGTACTGTTAGCCTATCTTTAAATTTTAGATCGGTTCTCTAAATTTTTTTTTAGTTATTTATTTATTTATTCAGCCGACACTTAAAAATTTCAACAGTTTGATTAAAGTCGAACATTTGATATGCTAAGTTGAAGCTTCGGGCTATTGCGCAAGTAGGCTCATTTAATACATAATTGGTTTTATGAAATGGGATGGATAAGGCGCTATGATGTCTACGCTCATCGTGACAAACACGAAAGTTTAACTTTGATAATAAAACTCAGAGCTCACGTTTGCATTGAGCAACTTCGCAGCGAATAAAGCTTTGGAACTTTGACGTCTAGTTTCAAGAGTGTCTATGGTCAATAATTGCAAGCGGCTTTCATAAGGAGGTAAACAAAAAGGAATTGACCAGCGGAAAGAACTAAAAACTAAGATTAAGAAACTTTTTTGAACAGATTCAATTCGACCAATATGCTCCTTATAATATGGAGACCACATCAAGCACCCATATTCAAGGATCGCGCGAACCAGAGAGCAGAAAAGAATTTTTGTCATCCGAATGTCATTGAATTCTTTAGACCGCCTTTTTAAAAAGGCAAGTGCACAATTGGCTTTTATTATTATAGAGTCAATGTGGTCATTAAAAGTAAAAGCAGAGCTTAATAGAACACCTAAATCACGAACTTTATTGGAACGGGTTAATATAATATCATTTAAAAAGTAATTGAAATTAATGGGACATGATTTGTGCAGGAAAAAGAGATAACTGAGCATTTGTCAGCATTTAGTGAAAGACGGTTTGGAGCGCACCAATTAGAAAAATTTGTCACTCGCGGATTTAAACTAGCTGCTATGGTGGGAAAGCTAAAGGAATCAATTTCGGGTTAAAACTTGCAAAACGAGAAGAAGAGCCAAAATGAAGACTCCATTTATATATCAACTTCACTCATTTTCACACAAACAACATTAAGCTAATCAGCTGAAGAGCTTCTCGACAGTTGAGAGCAGTTCCGATAAATTATTTCAATAGGGAAAGCTCCAACGTTCGACAAAAGTACATAATTTTTAAAAAGTTATGAATTACTCTTCGGATTCTTGGGAATCCAAGCAGGTTCTTTCATAATTAAAAACGAGTGAAGGAACAGACCTTTTACTTCGAAATGATTTGAATTTCACTTGCAAAAAAAAATAATGATCCCTAAAGAAGAACAGAGCATCTCAGTGCAAGTTAGAGTAGAGCAGCTGCCTAAAAAAAGGGAGTAGTAAGCTAGTGCATTTGAGAGCGTGAAATCTAACGGAACACTTTTCAGGCCACAATTCTCAAAGCTGATTGCTTCTCAGAAGTTCATCCTGTCAGTTGATTACTAACCAATTCCACTTCGGTGTTAACAATCAGTTCTGTGACAATGTATAAACAGCTAGTTACTTCCCCATGCTAAAGTAATCCAACGACAATATTTGTCAGGCTAGGAGCTGGTATAGAGCTTCATTCACAAGTAATCAATGCATACAAATAAGAAGTGATTAGCTCCAAGCTACTCTGCCAAAAAACGTAGAGCAGAAAATCATACTCTAAATTGTACTAACTCAACTTAGAACAGGAACATGAAACACAGATCAGAGAAACTTTGGGCTAGTTATAGCAACTGAATTGCTCATGAAACACATTTTGCTGAGATATCCCAACGTACCTCAACCTAGAGCAGCTCATTAAACACAACTGATTATTATTGCTGTCGTAGTTCACATTCTCTGCAAAAAAAACATAGCATATTCATTGGCATTCAAAGTTTTGACGCATAAAATCTACTTACTTTCAAAAAACAAACACTTAAATTCATCATAATTCAATAGCTTTAGCTTTTCAATTAGCAACGATATGGATATTTGCTATTTCAAAGATCATCTAAAATCATTTCCGTTAATGTTTTATTTTGATTAGCCATAGGAGTCGCACTAGTGATTGAAAGCCGCTTTGACATTTCAAGCAAACTACTCGATATGCCAGTTTATTTTCCAGCGAATGACATATGCGTAACATTTTCATTAAAAATTTATCATTGATAAACAAATTAATATGATTACTCGCTCATTAGCATAATACCTACTAATGTTCGTTTTAGTTTATTATTGCTGATTAGCTGGGGTAAAATCACGTCTACTAGGTAAGTCAGTTTTTGTTTGATTTTGCTAAGTGCTGAGTAACTATACTTGTTTCAAAGAACCGGCATTTTTTGTTCACCTTGTGGTCGGGCCATTCTCATTTACGTTAAAGAAATTCGTTTATTCACCCTTTTGTTTTTGCCCATGAAATAAATAAATATTTGCGCTTCTATAGAGGGTGATGCTTCATATTAAGTTTTCAGAATTGTAAGTGTAGAAATGAGGTTGCAATATTTTCTGATAGCTTTCTATTATAATTGTAAAAATTTACATCGAGAGCGGGTGAAGTTTTTATCTTTTAAATGCTCGAAAATCAGACTACAATACACCAGTTAGGAACCCAGTGCTCAAAGTTAATTTAATATTCATCATTGATAAAGGCAAAGTAATCGGCTCGTGAAATAATTTGACTTTGGCTGCCCTACTAACCATAAAAGTTCTATCTACATTTTTCTCTTTTTTGAGTTAACACCGGATTCGAACACTTAATACTTCATTACATCATTCTACAAAATTTGAAAAACCTATCTTTTATAGAAGTATGTTAAAACCAATATTGAAAAATGCACTCTCCGTATATCTCCAGTACAAATCAAAACACAAACCATTGAATATCTCGAAAGTACTAAAATGTGGATAGAACCTTTACGGTTAGTAGGGCAGTTGGCGCGTTTTAACTATTTCCTTCTGAGTTCGCAGCAGTACTCAACTCTAAAGCTCCCAAAAATGTAGTCTGACCACCTTATTTGATTACCCCTCACAGTTGCTTACTATAATCTTTTGTAATAATTCAATCAACACCCATCGCAAAGGCAACAAAAGAATATGCGAAATTGAAAGTAAATAGTGTTTTAAATGATTTAACTTTTATATCAAATTCACATGGATCTGATTGATAAAATCATATGAGGAAAACAGTTTTTTATTACGCTGTTCTCAGTAGCCCAAACATGATGCATCGATTTATAAGGCTGAAGGTCATAGAAAACGTCCTATGCAGATACATATTTTCAAATCAAATATTTGAAACTGACTGTAAACTTCAATTACTTTATGAATTCATTAGATTTTTTTCTAAATATTTCATTCAAACTCAGAAAAACATGTTTTCAATAAATTGCATTTGCCGTTTCATTTTATTTCCATTATTTTCTTTGTGCGTATTTAGCAGCGAAACATGATAATTAAATCTACAAGCATTGAGAAATTCTGACCTTAAACAAAATGTTGTGAATGAATTTCAATTATCATTGTCATTTTGATGTTCATTGAACTGCAACATTATGTTGTTTCTAAATGAATGCCGACTTTAAATGTTGGGTTCACATTTTTTGAGCATAAATGATATATTATATATGCAGACATTTGTCTTGAGACGCAGCCATTGATATCAGTTAATAATATATCGACTAGATATTTCAGAAGAAATATTTGCGTATCTCCTAACCAACCAATAAAACATCAATAATCGGTACTTGCGAAAAATTATTAAAATATTAAAATCCACACACACGCAAATAAATAAAGTATTTTAATAATTTTGTTCATAATCTCACACACCGCAATATATACGGACTGAATGAAAGTTATAAATAAAACCAAAATGCTCATAGTAGGCATTAGATACAATGTGTAAGCATTCATTTTAGAATAAATTGTGATAAAATTGCTTGCAACAGTACTCTTCAGCTGTCGTGAAGCCCACGTTGGGCGCGGGAAATTTACGGCTTATTACTAGAATAAGATTAATTCTGTTTTACATAAACTTTCGAAAAATGGAAAATTTCATTCAATAGATGAAACAACACAGCTTATTACATTAAATTCTTTCTTTTTTAGTATGGAATTTATTAATTCTTGTTTCAAAGTTTTAATTTATCACCAACCAAAGCAAAAGTTATCATTTAAAATGCAATTGTTTTCCGATTTAATAGTTGATAGCTCATTGGGAAGAAACTCCAATGATTCTGTGCTTCTGTTAGGATATATCGATTTTTTTCATACTCGTAAGTGTTGCATTTGGTTCGTAGCTTTCATGTTTTCATAAATATATTTTATTTTCATTAGAATTAAGAATAAGAGGAAATTTTTCAAATTCTTTCATTCCGAGATAATATTTTTGCATTTAAACTAACATTTTGATATCGAATTTATTGCCGCCAGAGCACTGATACGATGATGAACCTCAAAAGCTTTGGAATGGAAATGTGTAAAAACATGATTTATATTTTCAATCGAAAAATATATAGTATATTTATAACCATTAAAATTGGGACAGATATCCACGGATCTGAGGTAAGCCAAAGACTATGCGAATTATTAATCTATATATTTAATCTTCCTAATTTAGGGACGAGTTTTATGGAAAAATCCCTAAGTCATAGGTGGCGGCCGATCGCTTCAAAATCCGTGCGAAAATACTAATGTTTATGTACCAAGGTTTATGAATATTTTTAATGGTTTTTTTTTATTTGGTTTGTTGGATAGACAACTGCAATATTACCGTTAGAAATTTTAAAAAACATTGAATTAACTATAAAGTTTTTAATTTTGCATTTTTTCTTATATTGATATAGCCTAACTATGTCTCTACTGTCTAAAAACCCAACAGTAGAATGTTAGTCTTACAGGAAAAATATTCATCAACATTTTTCAAACCCTACCTGAGAAAAGGTACGTAAGTTCACAAAAACATAATTTTGCAGGAAAACAAACAAAGTTTTCAATGTGTTTTGATGCCACTTTTGGGGATCTGTCATTTTGAACTAAATATTTCAATTTAAAGATCTTTTTTCTTTTTCAAAAAATGCTTAAAAAAAGCTGGTAGTGTAAGAAGTAAGGCAAAGAAAAACTTAGAAGAGGAAGCAGCTGAGGCAGAGGGTACGCTATACGAAGCAGAAGTTAACTAAATTTCATGAGCCTTTTATATTCAAATTCATTTTTTTTACCTTTATTTTATTATTTAGTTTGATCTCTTTTTAAATTAATTATGACTCTCTGAAAACAAAATTATACCTCAGTGTCCTAGAGTTCTCAATAACTGCAACCCCACGATAGTTTGGAGAACTTTATATACATCATTACTAATATTTAGTGATGTGTTGAAAATAAATAAATAAAATATACATCTAATTGGAATTTGTGAATAACCTAATCAAAGCCAATAAATCAAAAGACTATATCGCTGAAACCAAAAAGAGTTAAAATTATCCAAAAAGCCTCTCGTAGAAATCTAATCTGTCTTTAGGTGATGTTATGAACAGGATCATAACACCACCTAAAAACATTGCAAACGAACTCAACGAATATTTCCAGCTGTTGGTCAAAACATTGCTGAGACAGTTTACCACGAAGCATTCAATGAACAAACCTAGCCAGTTATCACATTCCCTTGAAAAATTGATCGAATCATGGAAAAAGAGCTTTTGTTTCAAATTAACAATCTTGGCAATATCAAAGCCCCTGGGGGCATACCAAATCACCTCGAAACTGCTGAAAAACACAACACCACTCTAAGTTAATTTTTTATGTTCTATATTCTACGTCAGGTGGACTTATAGAGCTTTCCCTGACAAATTAACCTGCCAGTACATTACAATGATGATAAGAATATTGTCCCATTTATGTTAACTCGAACCTTGCAACATTTTTCGAAAACTATCTGAAATCTCGTCTTGTGCAGATTTTTTCTTTGCAACAAGAATTACCACTCTTTTAATCTGTTTAGTTTCCAGGAAAGGTTAAGCCCCTTCCTCAAGATGAACAGTTTTACAAAACTTGCCATGGAGAATAATCATAAATTTGTCGCTATTTTCCTGGACCTGCTTTTGACTCATTGAATCATGGAGTACTACGAATAAAAAAAGGGACTTGCAGACAACATTGCAAATCTTTTCACCTTCTGCTTTAGCCATAGAAAACAAAAGATTAAAATAGACACAATTCTTTGGATTCTTTGGAAATTAGATGCTGGGTTCCCCAAAGCTGTGTGTTGGACCAGTATTCTTTAACGAATACGTATATGAATCATGTGAGCTAAATCAAGTAAATGAGGGTTTTCCGGGCAATTTAGTGGCTAACGCTGATGACACTGCCGCAATTTTTAAAACCAATGACTAGTCTAAGAATTAATTAGACCAGTTATCTAAGAGTCTAGAAGGGATTGATATAATTTTTAAGTAGTTTAGTTAGCGCAAACGGGCAATTATTCTCTTTCCTGAGATTATCTGTCCGCAGTATGACGAGGCATTTTTCGAGACGTCAACTTTGGCGCCCTCTATTAATAAGTACAAAAATGAAATATATAAAATTTTTTTTAATTTTTGTAATCTTCAAAACGTGTATTTTACCCATGCAAATTTTAAAATTTATACAAAATAAAGGAAGTGAAAAAATATTGAAAATTAGCATTCCAACCGGTACTACTCCCTTAAGAAGATATGATTTCAAGTAGTTTTTAAACATGTAACTTTTATAATCAAAAAAATCATTCAATTTTGTGTAGAAAAATTTATCAAGCAAGCTGCAAAAATATGTAAAATATTTTTCGCAGAAAAATAATATTGGCTTTTTTTGTACACAATTAAGTAAGATTATTATATAATTCGGCAATTTTACTAGTGGTGGAGAGCTTAACATTTTCATTTTAAATTATTTCTTAGTAGAACGAAAATGGCGCACATGACTTTCGTAGAACAAGCAATTTCGAAAAAAAAAAATCGAAAATAGTTTTAAAATTCTAAGTAAACTATAAAGAATGAGAGCTAGAATCTTTATAGTTTACCTGATTCAATTTTCATTGAAAGCCAATCACAATGCAAAAAACGTACAATATTTTGTTAGATATACGGATCTCTATTCAAACTTATTAAATTTTTTTTTTCATATTCTCTACGCACAACGCCAGTCGACAAACAAAAGCAATATTAAGCCATTGACATCTATTTGACACTATATTTCAAAATATGCAAAGAAATATAAGTGGTTTATGCAAATTTATGTTAAAAAATATGCCAAAATATTTTCGGCATTTTTATGTGTGCAGTTCAACGTATCGCAAACGAATAGTTTTTATCACTTTCTTTTTATTCCCGATGCATGTTGAATAAAAATAAAAATATTCATATTGAAAATAATGACACACAATTTTTGCTTATTCAAAGTGCAGTAGAGGTAACATTTAATTACTTAAATTTTTTCAAAGCACTTCATTTCAACAATAAAAACAATCCAGTCTAACATGACTAATTGATGAAAGCAGATATTTTTATAAATTTTGGCATATCCGAAAATAAAATGTTAATCAATTCAAATCTCACTAGACTCAATAGTGAATTGCAATTAATGTATTTTTTTACTATTTAGCTAACTACTGAATCAACAGCAAAATGAAGACACAGCTCATAGGGCTTATAAAAATATTACATCTTGTCAAATAATCATTGCAAAAATAACTTACAACAATATCTCACATTTCTTATTAAAAATCGCACAGCATTCATTCATGCAAAAATGTAGCACATTTAAAAACGATTAATCCAAGAAAATATTTTCAAACAATCAGGACAGGAATTCACTACTGACTACCATTAAGAATTTTCTGACAACACAACCTTACTCAGTATTGAGCAATTATCCATGTTCCGACTAGATTAATGATGACAATAAATCATTGAGGTGACAGCAATTTATCTGCCGACCCTTTAATGTACAACAAATAAACAATCATAATAAAACCTGAAAAGTGCATCGCTTAGGTATTATCATCTATAAATACTGATCTATTTTTACATATCTATCAGATACAAAATAAAATATGTGCTGTTCGTGCACATATGTGCTTATGTTAAGATCCGAGATCAGGCAACGTGCCATTTCGAATTGACAGCTTCGAACTAAATCACATTAATCTGTTCATATTTTTCATTCTTCTTCAATCGCATGCTGCGATGTCGTCAACTTCTTCTTAATAGTACGACTACTCGTAGTAAAAGAAGCTAAGACACTATGTTAGTGCAAGAAGTTCGTAATTGGCTAGCTGCAGCTAGAGTCTATGCTTGCCCTTAACCTTCCAGTTGACTCTGCTTATCATTCACTATACCGTGGTGCTTCAACTTGACATCAGCGCGCGTGATTCTATGCATGTCCAGTATGAAAAACGTGAAATTATTTATTATGCCACAAAAATGATAAATAAGATTGGAGATACTTCATAGGTGGTGTGTTACCTGTAGTGTAGGTATTTTCAACAAAAAAAGAATAAAAATCAGAATCGTGAAGATACTGGCAAGAATGTGGATGCCATTGAAAGGATAATAAATGGGACTAGGCGTAGGTTCAATTCGATTAACATTTAAATTGGTCGTAATTGCTGGTTTGTGTGTGTAATTTATTATTTCCCGATTATCGCTGAATTTGATCAAAATAATAAAAAAAATTTTTTTTTTAATATTGATTCAAATTGCTTAGGGAAAATAATGAAACTAAGTTCTAACGTAAAACAAGGATATCTTTTTAGTTGCAAAGTTTATCGCTAGAAAAAATTAGACTACATTGTAAGTGCAAGCATGATTTTTACTAATGTTCGAAGAACATTAGTATTAAAATCGATTCGGCCAAAAATTCATATTTCCATATATATATATATATATATATATATATATATATATCATCAAAAAATTTCAGTGAGATAATCTCGAGAACGCGCCATCCTATTGAGCTGAAACTTTCAGGATACATTGGTGTATATGCAGAATAGGTCCAGGTCTCTTTAAATGTCAGTTATTGTTAACCTTTTGGCGCCGGCGGCCATTTAAGTGATATTTTTGATATACCTATTATTTCGTGCACAAATAATTTTCGCAAAAATTAAGTTAACAAAATAAATTTCGAACGTGTTTTACATATGAATCAGATAATGTTTTGGAATTTTTTAACCCTATGTGTGCGCTGGGTGCCTAAAAAGAGGACGGGAAAATTTGAAAATTTTTAAATTTCGATAACTTTTGACAGAGCTATTCAATCATTACGAAATTTTCAGAACATATTGATATTATTTAGTTGTAGATTTGTGTAGCTTTTAATGAGCGTGCTGGCAACCCTGTAGCTAGGGCAGGCACTGAAAGTGAAAACCTCCAAATCATCGTCTCTCTTGAAAAAATGCCGTTTCTTCAAAAAAAAGCCACTCATATGTAAATCTTGTGCTTTGGTTACATAACCAAAAAAAAAAAAAGATATGGTATAACGGGCACGCCTGGTAACCCTTACCCAATTTACCTATATTTTTAGCATCAAAAACTTCTGTTCACGGAAACTCACGATCCGATGAGCAGAATTATTTGAAATTCACAGAATATATTGGTCTTAAATAGGACCAGGTCTGATAGAAGTGATTTTGAATTGCGGGTGATAGTGTGCCAGTGGTGCCATCTTGAAAAACCACTAAAAAAGATAACTGTTTTTAGCCCTATAAATTCTGATTGAATCGTTCGATTTTGACAAAACTCACACAATTGCTGGACCTTACTTTAAGCCACGTTTGGTAGAAATTTGGTTGAAAAATTCGGTTGGAGCTGCCAGCTATGATCATTTTGGTGTCTTCATTTTGAAAAAATAAAAATTGGAAGTGAAAACATTCAAACCATCGAATATTCAAAAAAATGTCCGTTTCTTACAATAAAACCAATCTGTATATAAATTTTATGTTTTATTTACACGTTCAAAATAAAACTTTGGAAATTTCATGTCGGACAAGAACGGTAACCCTCTCCCAGTTAACCTTTATTTTTAGCATCAAAAACTTCTGTTCACGGAAACTCACGAACCAATAATCAGATACAGCTAAAATTTACAGAATGCATTGGACTTAAGTAAAACCACATTTGATAGAAGCGATTTTGAATTGTGGGCAAGTCTGTGCCAGTGGTGCCATCTTAAAAAATTACAAAGAAAAAAAACTGCTTTTTGCCCTATGAAATGTGAATAAGTTACCAGATTTTCATGAAATTGACACAGTAGCTAAACCTAACTCTAATCTCTGTTTGGTGGAAATATGGTTGAAAAATTTGATTGGTGCTACCAGCTATGGTAATTTTTGTGTCTTTGGTTTTGAAAATTCGCTCAGGAAAATAAAACTTTTTGCACTATAACTTCCAGTGCAGTCATGAAATCAATACGAATTTCATACAATTAATGAAACCTATCATAAACATTATTCAGGCCAAATTTGGTTGGAAAGCCACGATAGGGTTGCCAGCTATTGTTGGTTTTGTGTTTAATTGCAATATCTTTATTAGGCGGTTTTATCGTGGAATTTTCAAATGGTAATGATATTGTAGTGACAATAAACAGCAAATATTAAGCTTTCGATTATTTGAAAAAACTCGCTGCTGGTAACTCTAAATTTCTTTATACTCCTTTAACTTCGAATGTAATATAACAACGTGAAGCAGATGTGATATATTCTTGGCTTTGATACTGGCAGAAGGTTGCCAGCACGAGTCGGTTGTGCTACTTTTGTATCAATAAACGCTTACAGTAAGTATTCATACCGGAAACATTTACAATTAAAATAAATAATCAATGTTTCAATTCGCAAAGTTCTGCAAATTTTTCGGATCGCAGCCCCAAACACCAACTTCAGTTACAGTGCTGCAGGCACTGAACATTTTCTTCATTGATGTTATATGAGATGCTGTTTTCAAAATTATGTGAAATAAGCAACTGATAACGAATATAATTAACCCGTGTTTTGCTCTCATAAACGTTGAAATTCATGCCAGTGGTAATATCTGAAACCTACCACCATATGAGTTATAATGCATTCTTGAGACCAAAGTAAAACGTGGCATTTGAAACAGTTTGGCCGTAATAAGCAGCACATGTGGTGGAATATGCACTCAAAACCTGCACGATTCTTCTACTGTTCTTCGAACATTAGTGTTTCTAGCGGTTCAGGTGCGCTAGAGTTTTTTTAAAATTACATATCGCACTAGATTGGTGATACTTCCCCAATTTACCTACATTTTTAGCGCCTGAAACTTTTTTTCTCGGGAATTGATGACCTGATGATCAGATTCAATTGAAATTAAAAGAATATACTAGACTTGAAAAGAACCATGTCTGACAGAAGTTCATGTTTAGGAAAAGCCTCAAAAACTTTCTACACATTTACCTTCTGATATCATCAGACAAAATCAAAATCGACTGCATGTGTTGATCTTGACAGGAGGCGGTTGTAATAGACTTTTAGTTGCGGTGCTGGTAAAGCGTTCCCAACAATGACCATTTTTATGATGTATGCGCTAGGAGATACTGCTGGTAAATTTTCATATGCTAAGTATCCTTCAATGAAAATTGGTAACGAATGTTTTACTTTCCTGCGAATGGTAATCCTGCTCACTGGCTTTCCATACTATCATAGAATCAATTTTCCTACAGGTTAGTTGACGTAAGGAGCTCGTTTGGCGGAATATGCATTCAAAATCTACACAATTGCACTAAATTATTCTTTCGGTTTCTATAAGCTAGAGTTTTTCGCAGTCTACAATTAGTCATAAAATATCGACGTCGGTCTAGTCCTTGGTCTTCATTTTCATTTATTATGCTTTGTTTTATTTGTGGGTTTTGAATTTTGTTCATTTAATTAAATAAACCACAACTGGAGGTTTTGTGATAACCTTTTGAAAAATATATTTGAGTCATTTTCCATAAAGAATATCGTGTGGTCTGCTAATGTTTCTAAAGATATAAGTACATTCGCGAATAATTTAAATAACAAATATTAATGTTCAATGCATTTCATTGCTTTTCACACTGATTAGAAAAATACATCCGATTACAGTTTTTTGACAGCTTTTTGAGGAGATAAAAGAAGTGGCCTAACAGTTATGTGTAGAACTTTCGTGATAATAGATATATAAGACCGTCTGCTTCCTGACATTCTTCATTTATTTGATCTAGGCATTTTTCTTTCTAAAGCTATCTATACAAATGAAACCTTGAGCCTGTAGAACAACACGCTTAGAATGATCAACGATTGATCAACAGCATTTCGACTCAAACAGTTGCAAACAAATATCAACAATGCATGATCGAATCACATAAGAATTCGAATATTCTCCAGACGATTACTTAGCTCATCTTAAAACTGTAACGTGCCAAAAAGTTAAAATATTCTTGCAGTCAATGTAGCTAAATATTCTTGCAGTCAATGTAGCTAAAAAGTTAAAATATTCTTGCAGTCAATGTAGCTAAGCAGCTTTAAGCACTGTTTGTCGCTTAAAGACTTGGCTTCTTGTGCCAATGAAAGAGGACTGCTTTACAAAAATGGCACCCTTGATCGTTCATAATTTAAAAACAAACACTACTACATAATTGAGTTCCTTCATAATTGAGTTCCTTCATAATTGAGTACAGTTAAGTGCAAAATATTTTATGAGCTAGCCCATTACCCAATGCTTGCTTGGCCGCGTACTTTTCTATTTTTTGTTGCAAATAGGGATTATATAAATGAATAAATATTTGTGAAATTTATTTTAAAATATAGTTGATTTATTATGAGGCAATGGCCCCCTCCTGAATTGAAATCTCGATCCGCGTTTTGGGTCCATGATATTTTTTGCACAACATTTTTATAAGAAAGCTAGTTCAACTAAACTTAAACGTTATTGTGGCATCATTTTTTTCATGATATTTTAAAGAAAGACATGTCAAATCGCCTGATATTTTAAATGATTAGAAATTTTATATAACTTTCTTCTGTTTGCGTGGCAGATCGCTAAAGTCCAAAATCAAGTAGCATAACATTTGTACCTGAAACATTTAATTAGTTATGTTTTCTTATTTTTTATTGATAGTTTTCTAAATTTATTATTCAAGTCTCCAACTATGTAGTTGAATTGGGATCAATTTTAAATGTAAAAGTAGTTTAGATATTAATATGAAGCTTGATATCTGTGCCTGAGCAATACTAATTTCTGTTACATCTGATTTACACCTAACTTTGAGAAAGTGAATCATTTTTTCTGATGTCACATGTGCAAAGCAATGAAAAGCTCAAATGCAAATACTACAATTTAAAAACCGGGCTTTCCGTTAAAATCTGGATATATTTTCTTTTATGGACAGATATCGATATTTTGAGAGTAGTTGTAAGATTGATATCTGTCAAGAAGGAAAATATATGTCTTTAAATTGAAATATTCGGTTATGCAGCCCAAAACTAACAAAAAAGCAAAGCAAATAAGATTAAATCAAGCCCAAATTTCTTTGAACGCAAGCTCAGAGCACAATATGAGAAATGTGTATTCTTCAGGATCATATTCAAATCATGTTTACTACCCAATTAGGGGCCCATCTTGTCTACTGCTGTATTTTCAAACACATTATGATCTATGATCAAATTTTTCATGTGATTGAAATTTTGGATGAGAGGAATATGGAAGAAGAGTAGGTTGCAAGAATAATAAGTTTAATATCTCTTCAGATATAGATACATAAATCTGATATCTTTTTACCTTAAAATAGAGGACACCCACATAAACAATTCATCAATTAATATTTGACTAAATTTGAATCATATACTACAAGAGGCAAAAACTTGCGCTTTCAAGTACACAGTCAAAACGATTGAGTTTCTCGTATCAATTATTATCTGCTTTGATAAGCTTTAGAGACGATATACGTTGTCTATGCTGATTTATAGAGAAGGATGGAGCGGCGATCACAAATTAATAGCTTCTATGAGTAAATGTTATCGTTGGATATAAGTCGAGGATGTTAAAATTTATCACAACTAACGCAAATACAAAATTAATGACCTCCCGCTGCAAGTGCTCACATCAGTCAAGTATGCACTATGACCTGATGTCTGATGAGAATCAGTGCATACTTTCAAAACAACTTAGTTAAAAAAATTTCAATTTTAATCATCCGACAAAAACAATTCCATTTTCACACACATTTTTACATTTTTTTCTTTTTTATTTATTTATTTATTTATTTATACCAATCCATTTACAGGCAAAAAGCCAAATTACCAACAGGACAGCTAAGAAATGGAGAACTAGAGAGCTAGAGAATAAAAACCGACAGTAAAAAATTGAAAAATTACAAGAAAAAAATGTACAATTCAAAGCCACAAATGACAAAATAGAAAGGCTATTTAATCAGCAGCAAATATAGTGCCACGTATACTTCTTTTAAAGGTGGCAATAGAGTGTGGAAGAGGACCAAGTTGGAAGTCGTTATATATACACAAAACGCGTAAAACATGAGAATGAAAGTAAGTATTTGTACGTGCAAATAGTACTTCAAAGACAACAGGGGACCTAATTTACCTCTCACACTGCCGTTCATTAATCAATGATGCTATAGATGAAGTCAGATAGCCACGGCAGATTTTGAACAGAATGCATTCATCCAGGTAAACTCTGCGCTTTGCTAGGAGAGGAAGATTAAGGAGCGATAAGCGTTCGTCATAAGACATGTAAGGAAGATTATTCTTAAAGAGTAGGGTGCAAGTGAACCTCTTTTATCCAAAATCGTTCCCTATTCTTGTGTGTCGTTGAATATTAAATAAAGATGAATCAAAATCCAATAAAAATTAAGTTCTATTCAAAACCCACATTATATTTCCGATTAGCGATAGCCCTTTGATAATAATCTAATCCTTTACTTTCGTAAATATTAGGTTGTTTAGTACGATTACATAGCCCTCTTGCTTTCAATCTATCTCGTGCTAATGCAAATATATGATTTTGATGCAGGTATCAGCTTCTATACTACTATAACAAAAAACCTTCTAATAAACCAGAAAAATATCACCCAATTCATAAGATATGATGACTGGCCGTTGTCCAAAGTCACCTTTGATTCAATTAGTGGTTAGATGCCATCTGGTTTATTTTTCGCTGGTTGTTAATAAGAGCAATTTGTCAATGATGCTGCTATTGGTGTTTGTGCTCCGAAGAAACTGGCTAAAACTTAAATATTTCCTTCAATATTTGTTTAAATACATACATATAAGATAGCTGTGAAATATAATTTGATCGGAAAATCAATAAACGATACAAGTTTTACTTTTTGCCAAAACTCATGGCCAATATCGTATACGAAATTCATCCATGCATCAAATGCATTTCAATGTTTTGATAAAAATAGATGAATTTACTCTAATCCGAGTACTGGCATTGAAATTTTAAAACTGAAGAATCTATTCGTTATTTTGAAAATAGCGTTTAATTATTTCAAAGCACCATACAAGCGGATTTGGTTCCATTGTGGAGTGAAATCGTCAAACTGGTTTGGCATATTCAATATAAAATGTGACCGCCAAAATTTTAGCATCCTTATTGAAAAATCTTAAGTATCTTTTTGAAGTATGGCTGGAATTCTGAATACAAGTTTCAAAAGTTGTTTAAGCTATTGATAAATGTCACTAGGCTTCTCTTAAAACCAGTATGGGATGTATAATAAAGTCGGAAAATATATAAATTTGATTTTGAACAGTCAAGGTGAATGCGAGGATGCACAATATATATTCTTATATACCCGAATGCCTAGCCGAACCATTCTTTCCTATTATGTTACTAGCGCAGCAGCAAAAAAATTCAACAAGTTAATGTTGATGTTTTTCTAATTTCGCCAAACGTCATCACAATCGCAATAGGAATATTTAGTGGACAGCAAGGCTGTTAAACGGGTTCAGTTTCACGCGTCCCATTGCACGTTTTCTAAAATATCTAATTTATCAAGAAACGTGCTTTATTGCCTAGCATCTAGAATGACGCATGTGCTGCATATTAATCGAAATTAGAATATTGAACCCTTTCAATTTCATCCGGCTTAATACTTAATTTTTTATGTTTGTGAATATTCAACCTAAAGCAAGTTTTTAAATTTAGGAACGATATTCATCTATGAATATATCGGGGTATATTAGCTCCGGAGACCGTAGAACGTTCTAGCGAAAGTTTAGCTGACTTAAAAAAACTCATAATAAACATTTGACATTAAATGGATACGTGCCGATGTAGAGGTGGATGTGTAGTATAATTTTTTATCCATTCTAATAAGAAACGCGTCAAGCTGTGAAATTTTAGGTGGTGAATCCACCTTATATGTTGGCGTGATCGGATGAGTCTGTATGTATAAATTATACAATAAAAGTATAGTATATTTGCTTGCATATATATTTGATTAAATCAAACATAGATATTGTTGAATATTAAGTAGCTTGGTGGATCAAAAGCATCTATATTTCCTCTTCAACGTGATTTAAGCTATTTAAAATTCAAGGTTGGCTTGAAAATTTAGCAGAAATACATTTATGTAATTTTCGAGACTTTGATAATGCCATTAGATCGTTTAGGCAATGTAATATTTTACTGCCTTGGTTATTTAACGAAACGGCTGAAACCGTCCGATTCTATCGTATTAAACCAATAAAATGATATTCAGAATTATGATTTTAAAGTAAAGAGGTATTCTTATAGAGAATTGGAAGCGTAGTCATTTCAAATAAATTTAAGTATAAACTTGTCACTTCTTTATATTCCAAAACGAAAAAATTATTTGTTTTGCAGACTTAATCACATTTTAGATCCTATATAAATTCTGCTTTTTTCATCCAAAAAGTTCAATACAAGAATTGGCAAATTAATATGAATCCTTTGTTGCAAAATGTAAGTATACATGTATTTCTATAGTTAGAACTTTTGGTGTATCTTTAACGGGGATAATAAAATATTCAAGAACTTTAGGAATATTATCTCATGAATAAAAACTGGTATCAATATGAAAACGAAGATGTACTTAATTTTGAAGATTATTATTCTTCGCTAGTTTTTTAGTATATTTTTTTCTTCATTTATGGAAAATCAATCCACACAAACTGGTTTTATTTGCAATTCGGTTGATGTTCTCAACATGAATTTTGTCCTTGAATTCATTCGGAGTATTCTAAACCTAATTTCAACCAAAATGATATTTTGACAGGTTTTTTTGAAAAAAAAAATTTATCAAATGCATACTTGTTTGTATTTTGGAAAATGTGAAAAATGGAATTTTTTATTGAAGTATTTATGACATTCAATGAATTACTTTTTTTCAGTTGCTTGTGTACAAATCAAAAACTTACATATCTTGATTTTGGATGTTCTTATGTAGTTTGGATATACTAAGCTATATTTTCAGTACAATTCAAAATAATTACGACTTATAGAATTCGCCGTCTGGCAGTCTTTTGTCCAAAGGTTTGGCAGATTTAGATAAATGTTGTATTTTCATTTGTGATGAATATTTTTCGGGCTTCGCTTTCGTTAATTATTTTTAGGTAAGTGTGTTGTTCCATTCAGTTTTCTTGAATCTTTTAAGCTGGGAATTTTCACTCTTAAATTTAAGACTCTCGTCACTTATAACTTTGTCGTTTAATCACTATCAACTTTTTTTTTATTAGCAATTTATATTGTAAGTTCAATCAATAAGCAATTTGTCAAAATGATTATTTCCTGAATATGGACAAAATTCAATTCTATTACCTTTTTCATGGTTTTTTTAAAATTTATTTCTTTAAGACACCTTTTCTATACTTGTAAAACGGACCTCTTACGATCTTTTAGGACTAAATCAAAAATTTAACTATAAGATCAATTGTTACGAGTGTAAAGTGGTTAGTTTCGCATATCCTATTTTTCAGTTTCATTTACATTTTCATTTTCTCTCTTTTCTCACTTTCTCTTGAACTGTCAGTCACGCAAATTTCCATCGATAGCAGAGAATAAAGAGAGTCGAAAAGAGAAATTAGCCAACTGTGGCTGCGTTTAAAGTTCTTTGTTCTCGATTTATCGAAAATATTATCAATATTTCGATAAAGGATACAGGAAAATACAAAAAATACTTCAATCAAGTTTTATCAAGCCTGATAAAATTTGACTCAAGTTTGTTGCATCTGAGTTAATGTTGGATGTCTCTTTATGAGCATAATTGAAATTGAATTCACATAGGGAAATTAGCAACACGGAGACCAAATATAGTCTTCTTAATTGTAGTTCGAATTCTTGCTTGAAAACTAACAAAGATCATGTGGACTAGGTTTTATAAAAATAAAAACCAGCTTTTCAGCAAATGGGCTGAATACAGATATGCTAATTTGAAGTGTAGATATTTTTAGTTTTCCTGATGTTTGGGGGATTTCCAATCGCCTAGATGATATTCTAATGGTTTTGTTGAGCACGTGCCACCTGTTTTTTTTTTAGAGAACAAGCTTTAGTAGTGTTGTAAATTCGCACGCAACAAACTTGAGTTTCGATACAAAATCTAATACAGAGCTATCATTCATTGCAGGATAGCTTTACTAGAGATTATTATAGAAACAGGTGGATTATTGTTTTTTTATTCAATTTATTATACCTTCAGAAATCACGTCTCAAAATTTTATTAAGATATTTCCAAAAATTAAGAAGTTACGGAAGTTTACGGCAGACCGCTGCTTTTAGTTACTGCGAAAAAAAGATGAAGAGCGCATAAGTCAAGCAGGAAAAGCGGCAAAGGAAGCGCGTTTGGCCAAAAAAACGGCCCAACTGCAAGAGCAACTGGCTTATGTGGACTGAAGAATACATATGTATGGTCCAGGGATTGCAGACTGAGCAATTGTAGGTGATAAAAACATATTTTTAAATAATATTCAATAAATAAATGAAAAAAAAAACTTTAAACGCGTTTTTTTCGAAATGACGTTTTTTCAAACTGCGGACACTTATTCTCTGGATTGGCCGAACCGATGTAAGTCAAATTTGGTGCACTACTTTATTCAAGTACCTTGTGTGGTCGTCTACCACAATATAGGCCAAAAGTTAACCCAAAAAAATTTGGCAAGCGAAACAAAGTGAAAAAAAGAACGATTTTTCGAAAAATATTTTCAAACACCCGCAATTTTTTTTTGATCATTTTTTTAAAAATATTTTGGTAGATTACCACGTAAGAAACATTCCTCTTTAAAATGCGGTTTGGTTTTTTTGTTTCAGATTCTTTATTCCTGAGATTATCTGTCCGCAGTATGACGAGGCATTTTTCGAGACGTCAACTTTGGCGTCCTTTATAAATAAGTAGAAAAATGAAAAAAAAAAAAATTTTTTTTTGTTATCTTCAAAACGTGTATTTTACCCGTTCGAATTTGAAAATTTATACAAAATAAAGGAGGTGAAAAAAATATTGAAAATTGGGCTGTTTTTTAGCATTCTAACCGGTACTACCCCCTTAAAAATAAAACTATGCTTCTTTTTATTTTTTGTGCCATACGATTTGTGTGTACAATTATGTATTCATGTATTTATTAATTGCGCTATAGAAAAAAAATCCAATTTCAGCGTCAACGATGAAAATGAAACATAATAAAAAATAAGAAAGGTAAGGAAGAAAATACGAAAGAATTGAATAATTTTGAAACTAATGACAAAAATTCGATCTAACGCTTACTGGAATTCAAGATATCATATTTTACTACATTCTCGAATTCCAAAAATTAATGCGGGAGAAGGATCAAGCTTGACAACATTCTACTATCATGAAAGACGCAATAAATGCATGTAAAAATAAATTTCTGTAAGTGCAAAAGGAATAAAGAATGTTTCAGATGATTCAACAGGACTTGATTCACGTATGATACCTGATACCTGGGAACCGAAATCGGACCAAAAAATGCCTTGACAGAATTTCAACTGTGAGCACTCATCGAGGAGAGCTCTACGTGCTTTTATAGAAAATATGTGAAGAATAGAAAGACAAAACGAGGAAAGACGATAGGGGAAGTTGAATTTAAAAAAAACTCTAGCGCACCTGAACCGCTAGAAACACTAATGTTCGAAGAACAGTAGAAGAATCGTGCAGGTTTTGAGTGCATATTTCACCACATGTGCTGCTTATTACGGCCAAACTGTTTCAAATGCCACGTTTTACTTTCGTCTTAAGAATGCATTATAACTCATATAGTGGAAGGTTTCAGATATTACCACTGGCATGAATTTCAACGTTTATGAGAGCAAAACACGGGTTAATTATATTCGTTATCAGTTGCTTATTTCACATAATTTTGAAAGCAGCATCTCATATAACATCAATGAAGAAAATGCTCAGTGCCTGCAGCACTGTAACTGAAGTTGGTGTTTGGGGCTGCGATCCGAAAAATTTGCAGAACTTTGCGAATTATAACATCGGTTATTTATTTTCATTGTAAATGTTTCCGGTATGTATACTAACTGTAAGCATTTATTGATACAAAAGTAGCACAACCGACTCGTGCTGGCAACCTTTCGCCAGTATCAAAGCCAAGAATACATCAAATCTGCTTCACGTTGTTTAATTACATTCGAAGTTATAGGAGTATAAAGAAATTTAGGGTTACCTGCAGCGAGTTTTTTCAAATGATCGAAAGCTTAATAGTTGCTGTTTATTGTCACTACAATATCATTACCATTTGAAAATTCTACGATAAAACCGCTTAATAAAGATATTGCAATTAAACACAAAACCAACAATAGCTGGCAACCCTATCGTGGCTTTTCAACCAAATTTGGCCTGAATAATGTTTATGATAGGTTTCATTAATTGTATGAAATTCGTATTGATTTCATGACTGCACTGGAAGTTATAGTGCAAAAAGTTTTATTTTCCTGAGCGAATTTTCAAAACCAAAGACACAAAAATTACCATAGCTGGCAGCACCAATCGAATTTTTCAACCAAATTTCCACCAAACAGAGATTAGAGTTAGGTTTAGCTACTGTGTCAATTTCATGAAAATCTGGTAACTTATTCACATTTCATAGGGCAAAAAGCAGTTTTTTTTCTTTGTAATTTTTCAAGATGGCACCACTGGCACAGACTTGCCCACAATTCAAAATCGCTTCTATCAAATCTGGTCCTATTTAAGGCCAATACATTCTGTGAATTTCAAATAATTCTGCTCATCGGATCGTGAGTTTCCGTGAACAGAAGTTTTTGATGCTTACAATATAGGTAAATTGGGCAAGGGTTACCAGGCGTGCCCGTTATACCATATCTTTTTTTTTTTTTTGGTTATGTAAACAAAGCACAAGATTTACATATAAGTGGCTTTTTTTTAAGAAACGGCATTTTTTCAAGAGAGACGATGATTTGGAGGTTTTCACTTTCAGTGCCTGCCCTAGCTCATTCTACACAAATCTACAACTAAATAATATCAATATGTCCTGAAAATTTCGTAATGATTGAATAGCTCTGTCAAAAGTTATCGAAATTTAAAAATTTTCAAATTTTCCCGTCCTCTTTTTAGGCACCCAGCTCACACATAGGGTTAAAAAATTCCAAAGCATTATCCGATTCATATGTAAACACATTAGAAATTTATTTCGTTAACTTTATTTTTGCAAAAATTATTTGTGCACGAAATAATAGGTATATTAAAAATATCACTTAAATGGCCGCCGGCGCCAAAAGGTTAACAATAACTGACATTTAAAGAGACCTGGACCTATTCTGCATATACACCAATGTATCCTGAAAGTTTCAGCTCAATCGGATGGCGCGTTCCCGAGATTATCTCACTGAAATTTTTTTATGATATATATATATATATATATATATATATATATATATATATATATATATATATATATATATATATATATATATATATATATATATATATATATATATATATATATATATATATATATATGGAAATATGAATTTTTGGCCGAATCGATTTTAATACTAATGTTCTTCGAACATTAGTAAAAAACGAGCGAGTGGACCTACTCTGAACTGATTCAAATAAATATAGATGGAAATGTTATTAAATATATACGAAGAGCACAAAACAACGCAAGCAATTTAAAAGCACTGGGTCGTGATATTTATGATATGAATAGGCTGGACAACAGACGTAGACTTGATTACCCTGTAAAATTTTAAGTAATTCGCATATAAAACACAAGCGAAGTTGATGGCAGAAGGAAGCTCGTTGAAAAACAATATGAAAAATTGGGGACCTAAGATAGATTCTTGAGTGATTCTGGATGGGAAAACACAAGAGAAGGAATGGAACCATTTAAGGTTGCTCTGCAGGGGTAACTGTGAGCATATGAAGAAAATCAGAAGAGAAGGAGACCAAATATTTCGAAAATTTACAACAATATTTTGCGTTGATCTGCTTATGAAAATACGGATTGATTTACTGATATCTAAAGTATAGCCCAAGAGCTCAAGTTTTCATACAAAAAGGCGCTTCACAGTGCACAAATGCAATTGTTTACGGGAAATTTCAAACATATTTGTCACGATTTTTTTAAAGCTTTTTTTTTTACAAATTGAACAAATCTATTAACAACATATGTTCAAACACTTCTTTAAAGGACGTTTTAGAAGTAACCAACCACCACTAACATAAATTTACTTTTTTCGCAGTTCCAGAACAATTTTTTTTCCAAAGCAATTCGTCTCGCGAATTTTATTCAGATCCCATGACTGCATCAATAACTATAGGAGTAGGCAGAATTTGAGGGTTATCACTAAAGATGAGGCGTAAATACTGGAACAGGTATATGGAACAGGTATTTTTTCTGGAACAACCAGTACCTAGTACGAAATTCAAAAATACTAGGTACGAGTGTTTTTTGTGAACTATACATGTAATCAAGAATTTACCCAATAAATTTCGTCCATTTGATTCATTTCAATCAAACAGTGACGAAATAGTATCCTAATATTAATATGCACTCGTATTTCATACTTGCATGTGCTTTCATATTCACGAGTATTTCGTACTTTTAGTTTTTCCGGTGGATTTCACTTTGCCGTATCTTAGAAACTAGGCCGCTTTTTCCCAGATTTGTATGGAAATTTCGCCCGAAACATCTCAAAAAGGTCCCCGAATTCATGCTAGACCAAAAAATGGAAAAAAATTTCGTTTTTGCCCAATTTCCCCTATCAAAAATGTTTTCGGCCTTAAAATATCACTAATATACTCCCCAACCACTTTCAATCATCGAAAGCGCTGCAATTTTTGGCGAATTATGGCCAAAAAACCCCTTACTCCCCTGCAAAACCGAAATTTTTGTATCACAGGAATAGGTCTTGGCCCACTATGTCCCAAACCACTCTAGCCCAAAATTGGCCGATTTTGTCCGATTTCACCTATTTTCGCCTTAAAAACTTTTTGAATAATTGAATAAAATACTTGCAAGTCCGAAAATACTCGCAAGTACGAAAATACTCGATACGAAAATGCGCGATACGAAAATACTTGCAAGTTCCAAAATACTTGCAAGTATTTTGCAACTTGCAAGTATTTTCGTATCGCGTATTTTCATATGCTCGGTGCTAGCAATTCCTCCCTAGCACCACAC
The DNA here is from genome assembly GCA_963978885.1 of Nemotelus pantherinus. Classification (NCBI taxonomy): domain Eukaryota; kingdom Metazoa; phylum Arthropoda; class Insecta; order Diptera; family Stratiomyidae; genus Nemotelus; species Nemotelus pantherinus. The sequence goes on along the minus strand of OZ022264.1, from coordinate 235,496,931 downwards.
CTAAAAGTCAAATGCACTTGCTTCACATTAAGATAAACCAATCCTGTGAATCTCATATTGATTAAATGAGAGTATCGACAGTTATAAATGCAGAGAAGTTTTAAGAGTTAACGCCCGCAAAATAAAAATCAAATTTAGGAAATTTAGACTTTATTCTCAATACAAGGTGACTTTTATTTGAAAATTTAATGTTAGTATTTATTAGTACACAAATGATTTGTTAGTACACAAAATTACCCGAGCTGAAGTGGTGGTAGGGGTTATCCTAACTATGGAATCGAAATCCTACAAAATTTAGCTTACTGTAAACCATATTTACTGAGTGAGTTTCATTGCATACTGATAACTTCAATGGAAGTCATAGGGTATCATGTCTTTATTTTGTTGTGAGTTATTTCCAGATGGCACGTAATCTAAAGAGCTGTCAGGATACCCTCCAAGTTTCTATCAGACCTTGTGAAAACATTATTATTTACCGCATAAATAGGATTTTAAGTTATTATTTAACGCTTAATTTTAAGTTATTATTTAACGCTTAAATTATCTGTATTATCTCTTGAAAATTTGAGGAACATTAGAAACATCTGTATTTTCTTATTATATCCGGAGCCCGTCTGTAATTCTAGAAATAGATTTTTGTTGCATAATTAGGACAGCAAACAGTTTCATGAGTGTATAGAGTATATTGTATGCGTTAAGCTAACCTAGTGTTGAAGACAATGAATTACAGTACTGAATTTGCTTTTTTAACAATGTTTGCTCTGGCAACTGGGTATCCGATTTTCTTAAGTGAGATATGAAATAAAACAGCTACGAACATCATCAAATTCAACTGTACTACCCACATCAAATATTGTTATAAGAGCACCAAAATTGTAACACTTAAAGGAAGACTAATAATCCAAAGCTGCTTAAATACAGAGTATTTTATTCTAACAAAATCGATAACTTGGAAGAATATTGGGGTTTTCAATGGTTTCAAACGACTTTTGGTTCAAAACCTGTTATTATTCAAGGTTAGTCTATTAAGTAGAGCACAGGTTTCTAGTGTGTAAGGTCTTTGGTTCGAATCCAGCCTCAGACTAGAGACCGTGCTCTGAGCTTTGAGTTCACCTATGTAGCTCTGAATGCAACTCTGGGGTAAAATGAGTCGTGGAACAATTCACTGTTTGTTTTTAATTTGATGGAATCAGATAACAAGACCAATTTTCCGTTGATATTTCTCCATCTTATAGAATTTAATTTATTTCTAATCACTGCATATGCAATGAATTCGTCCCTGAATTTTTATATCTATTCTTACAAGCATTAATTAAGGGTAACATGTTAGCGTCGTCGTATATTCCACTCCATTATGATAAAATTTGCATAATTATCCCGTCATTTAGACATTGTTTAGCGAATTGCATGGAGGTGCATTAGAACAAGGGAGGAGTAAAATCAACTTTCTAGTTCAATTAGTTCAACTAGTTTTCTATTAAGCCCAATCATGAAACCTATTTATTCGCGATTCTCGACTTATTTTATGGACTTAGTAATTATTGGCAGTTGTATAAGTACTCTTGAAATCAACATAACATATTAGCATATTTGAACACACTATAATATATTTCCAATGTCGTATAATTTTCCCGAAAACAAAAACGATTTTCATACATGGTCCATAACGAAAGAAATCGATCAATTATGTTTGCGTACATCAAATCATGCACCACCAATCACTCGTATATTGCCGAAACTGCAGAAAAAACTTCGAAACTGAACCACATTTCTAAAAAAAACTATGCACATAACAATTAACACATCTCTTGCTCACGGCACATGCGCTTCAAGCTCTCGTTTTCACATTCACTGTCGGCTGATTTCCAACAATTTTACCGTTGCACTCTATAGCAAACAAATATTTGTCTATTTGAATCACAAACCAACCCCAAAATAGACGCAAACATACACACTCTATAAATGTAACACCAAAAAGAAAAGTCCAAAAAAGTGTTAAATATTTACCGTCATGATCGACATTTGATTCCAGTGTATTTCCGATGAAAGGTAACGCCAAGGGACCCGGGATCTTTTCGATCAATTTCACTACCCGTGATCGGCGTCGATTGTGAATGATGATAAAACCGATGATGGTCGTTAAAAGAATTAGTGTAATCGGTGAGAAACTGGCGGCAATTTTCGCTGATTGCGATAGAAGTTTGCTTTGGGTGATTAACGAACTCATTTTTTTCCGATGTTTCAATCAAATCGTGAATACGCACAAAAATTTATTCGAAACTGGTAGCACGTATTGTTTCAACGTTTCAAATGTATCACAAATCCCGAAACAACACTGAATACGCTCAACAGCAAACACGAAAATATTTTCAAATAATCGCTCTAATTGTGTATTTTTTTTTTGAAAGCAGTAATTGTTTAGCACGAACCCAAACAAATATTTTCAAAAAATTTAATAAAATCGATTTAAAATCAATGACGAATCACAAGCACTAATCCTGCAATCACTTTCAATATGTATCCGTTTTGATTTATTTCGAACTAGATCGCGAGCCAGAGCGCTTATGATACTACGAATTCATCACAGGCCTATAGTCGGCTATCGACTAAACAAATTAAAGATATTACCAAAATTTTTAAAGTCTCGGTTCTCAAGTGATCGAAACTATGAAATATGCAAATTAATTTAATTTTTTTTTCTTTACAGCACGAGTTCTCTCTCGATCACCGTCCCGTCCTAGCCGATCGACTCTCGATCCCGACCTGTAGAAGATCTTTCAGAAACTACTAAAGACTTCTACAGGGCTTCATATCTTATGGTGCCGCCACTGTATCGACCACGCTTCTATCGCAGATACGACAAATACTACGAACCGTTTTTTCGAACATCTTGACCGTCCGTCAGCCGTACAAGAAACTGAACTGCCAAAAAGATCGCTGAAAAGGAACTCAAGGCAACAGATACCCGTACGCAAGATTAATTTTTGGCGCTCATGGTGGTGTAAGATCGGATGCGGATGGTGCGCGAACAGTGCTTTCAGCGGATGCAAATGTGGGGCTATTGCTCTCAAGCGCTCTCATTTGTGGTACTAGACTGGGGGGACTGATAACAGAGATGAAAGCTTTTAATGCTGTGGTTGCTGTGGTGTGGACAATAGTATGATGAGATGAGGTATCGATACACCAAAAGAAGTCAAAAAACAGTGGGTATGTTTTGATATTTGAACTAAGATTACTATATATCGGCGTTATGTTTCAAAATGATGCTTCGATAATACATTTTCTACCTAAAGTACGACTAAAAATTATGATCGCCGTAGCATTTTTGCTTTACAAACCGGCATCCTGTATTTTGGTAAATAAGCTTTATATGTTTTAGTGAAGACGAAAACTAATGGTGCATGAAAGGCTTGAGTTGTTGATGGGCGTATAAGTGTTCTAAAAAGGTGAAAAAAAGATTAATTTTTTCAGCGCCCAATGTGTGATATATGTCTTAAGAAAACATAAGCATTGCATAAATTTTAAGTGTGACCAGACAACATTTGTAGTTACACTTAATCTGTCTCATATTTTTGAATTCATTGAGTGTATTTAATGCAATAGTGGATTTATCTAGTCAAATTCAGAAAATCAATGCACAAATATCTTCACTAATAGAAAGTATCGATACCTTGTTTGAAACTATTTCATGGCTTAAGCATCCCATGGGTTCATGAGGGGAAATCTTTGCAGCACGTGAGACACTCATTTGAAACTTAAGCTTGCACTTTACCATCCTCGACATCAGTCACATGGTGCTCATTCAGAAAGCAATGAGAAGCACCAGAAAGCACCTCCGATCGCATTGTCTTTTGCTACGATGAAGATTTAGTTGATATCCCACAATATTCGTTCACTACGAACTTGTATCGGTATGAATTGCTTATACGTGCCAGTTTCGAAGATGAAGGTCTCAATCGGATATTGAATAATAGTTATAAGTTCGAATCCATGTATAAAAAAAAGGAATGTCAAGATCAATATTATACTTGTAGAGATTGGGTTTCCGCGTGCTTGAGCTCAAATGAAATGGAAAGTGAATGCGTACGTATGTATTTAAGTATGGATGTATGCATGATACGGCGTTGTAGTGTCTACCGGTGAAAGACACAAGTAAATAAAATGATTATTAATGAGCTTATGGTGAATTTCGTTTACTCGTTCGTCGGATAAGTGAAGATCATTGATCCCAATTTTTTGGCGGCTGGTAGAGATGATATGTAGGTTAGGTATATTGAGAGTGTGATGTTTTATTTAGGTATGACTTGCAAATGAACGCAAGTTTTTGTTTTGATTCGTTGTCGGTGGAATTAAATGATTGAATGTTTGGCGAAGCTTAATATTGGTCGGGATCTGTTTTGAATTGTTATGGTTTTTTATAGCTACGTTCTGAGACGCATAAAGCTATAAAATGCATGTGAAGTAGTCATTCCCCACAGTTAATTATTTCGCAAGCTGAAATTACGATTAAGGTTATCATAAAGTCAAATCATTTAAAAGTTTTAATGTACAGTCATGATATTATCGAAATGGAAAACAAATATTTTAGCTCATTATTATCTGGTATTATTTAGGTAGGCCAGAACAAGTGCTCAGAAATTTTTATCACAGTAGCTGCATGTTCAAATAAGAGGATAAATTTATTAAATGTCTTGTGTCCAAAGATTTTTTTCAACTTAGCGTAGTAAGGCTGCAGACCCTTCCTCTTACCTTCAACATTATTCTTTGTAAACACATAATAGTCAACATAGTCAGACATGTTACTAATATTATTTAATTCGGCGAAGTTATTCTATTTACGAAATGTACTTACAACAAAGATAGCATAGGATTTATTTAAGGTTAGCGAATAAGATCAGGTATGTTTGACAGGGTGATGACATAGTGCTACCCTAGACCAGGGGTCCCCAACCTTTTTTTTGGAAGAGCCAAATTAGTGGCTTCGAATTCTTTCAAGGAGCCACGTCCGTTTTTCGAAAATAAATCATAATTTTTATAGTTATAAATTACGTTTATAGGGTTTCTTCTTTATTTTGTTTTATTCAATGTTAATGAGATGGTTGACATTCTTTGGATTTAGCCATTTTTGAAAAATCTGGTTCAGTCTTGCACAATTCACAATGAGTTTCTGATTCCAAGCTCTTCTGAGATATCATTGTACGATATTTTGATTTGCGGCGTACAAAACTTGAAAATGTACATTCACATACATATGTAGAACTAACCATGCATACATATTTTGGCACAACATCATTCAAAACTAAAAATGAATATTCTGAAATTAATCGTTTCCACATTTCAATGTACGTTAAATTTTTCAAATGCCTTTATTGTGCAATTAACCCAACATCAAATTCAAGGTGTGACTTTTTAACTACAAAAATTTCCGATAATTATGTAACTTTTGCTGAATCGAAATCGAATGGACTTTTGAGAAATTTGAATGAAGATCATGGTTTTTGAAATCAAAAAAACGCGTTCCAAATTCATCAATCAAAATATCAATTCAAATTATCGAAACGAATTTTATCGTTGTTTTTATCTTCGATAAAGCAAATATCAAAATATTCATTCAAGATAGGAAAAAAAAGGAAATAAAATATAATAAGTAAACAACGAAAAAATAATAGAATGCATTTCTGCGGCTATTTATATGTGTTTATGAAGCATGAATTTTTTTCGATACTTTTCGACATCAATTCTTAATTGACGAGTAGTCACTTGACGATATCAAGTTCAACTTTTTCGCATTTATCTATTCTCATTTCATATTTTGAAGTTGTTAAATTCAAAAAAAAAATCAACGGTGAATCGTTCGAAGAGCCACACGGAATCTATGGGTCCCAGGTTGGAGACCTCTGCCCTAGACCCTTCATTCAATAGGGTATATAGACTTTGCATTGTAGTTTTTAGTCAGTTGAGTTACTATAGTTGTGCATCAAGCCGAGTTTTACCATTTTTTCTACCCAGGAAGACGCGGTGAGCTGAGCAGCGTCCGCGCTGCTTTTTGGGAGTATCCATTGCAAAATGTTTACGACCATCAATTGTGTAATGCTTGCTATGGGATGTATACACACATCATAGCAGCGGCGTGGCACTCACTGAAGCAAGGGAAGCATTACTTCCCTTACATTTGACTGACATAAATTTTCAATTCATCGTTTTTTTTTTAATTAGCGAAAAAATCGTAAAAAAAATGTTTTAAAATTTTTTTCCGAAAACAAATTGAGAACATCTCACACAGCTGATGTGGTAACGCCACAGATTGAGAGAGAACCAAGAGCGCATGGAAGCAACGTTTTATTTATGATTTATATTATGACATATTTTGAATTGAAATTTTTGTGAACGTGTTTTTAATTGTTGAAGACATTTAGTCACTAATAGCCTATAAAATTTGCTAATAATATTGCATGGTAATAATAGGTAGACTAAAATTGTATAGAATTGAATGTGTAAAATTACATAATTTTTTTGATTGATATTTGAAATAGTGAAAGGTTGAATAGGTGAATGTGTTTATTTGTTCTGTGGGTCAAAATTTTATAATTCGTAAACTTATTCAATCTCTCTTTGAATCTCGGTAATTTGCTGAAAAAAGGATATCATCAACAAGGACTGATCGAAACTGAATTCGTAAATTGCCTCTTTATCAAAGCGATGTGCTTGGCTGTTTGATTGCAGAATTATTTAATGAAAAACTCGGTATCGATTACCGGTAGCAATATTAAACAAAAATAATTTTGCAGGCCATGTGGGCTATTTTCAAACGATTCAAACGTTTGGTGAACTATCGGATTTTGTAAATTAAATAATATTAAAGCTGTGAACAGGCATGATACAAAAAGCATTGGTGATTTCCAATCAGTCCTTTTACTTTCCAAGTTCGGTTCCGGGCCAATTGAAGAATTGCTGAGTAGTCAATGTAAATAGTCAGTGATATTGCTCAAAGTTATGTGAAATAGAGAAATAATGAAGATTCGAATATACATTGTGCATCATTTAGGATGTCAAGAACAAGCATTACATAGTTACAATGAAAATGTGGATTCTTGCAATAGTGGGAAATTACCTACAGACAATAAATCTTTTGACAGCACATAGTCCGTACTTGCGAGCTCATCTGGACCAAGCAAATGTTTTTATCGGAACATCAAATTATATTCAAAATGATCACATGAGTAGCTTTTGAAAATATTGAAAGACATTTGTAATGAAATTCATCAAAGCAAATTCAGCAAAGCAAATTCATGACAGCAATATTAGATAAAACAACCAATGTATCATAACGTTCACAACTTTCAACAACCTTTGGTTACATTATTTTTTTCTTCAAAACTTTCTTCAAACTTTCACAAATTTACAGGTGTTTCTGATAACCAAACTGCGTCCCGTTCATTTAACCTTATTTTGTAGTCCTAAAATTTAAAACAATGAGGAGCCTCTGTAATAGCTGGCAAAAAAATTGGATAGCAAACACGTATGAAAGAAATTAATAAAACCGCAATATTTATTAATTGCTTCGCACATCGACTAAATTTGGTTGTATCAAAATCGTCCAACAGTATAAGCGAATATAGATTTCTTCCAAATCTGTTAGTAGTTTTTGAATATATAACCGAAAATGAGAGTGCTAATTTGGCAGATAAACCATTAATAGTGAAAGCGGACTTTTTGTTTTACTTAAAAATTTTCGGTTTATTTTTCTGTTTATTGGTTTAAAAAAAAAAATTATTTTTACAAAAATTTTTCAATTTGTCTATTTTTTCAAAATTTTCAATTCTTCTAAATTTTGCCATTTAGTTCTGGGGATGTTATTATTTTACTAATAAATATTGACATGCTTTCTTATTGTGTGACGGGCTATGAGCGTTTGTTTTCATAACAATACAGAATGTGTACTGTCACGTCCTCGTTAGTAATTACTGGATGCTTTTACATAGGGGTTCTATTACACGTAACAAATTTGCAGAAAGCATAATCAACCATGGATACAATTGCTTCCCTTCGGTAAATGATCACGCTACACCACTGCATCATGGTACGTGGTTTATTGTTCTGTGTAGCATATTTCAATACGCTGCAATGAACTGAGCGTTCTGGCTTACAATGGTACGAGATGCTTGAGGCTTTCAATCAACCGCAAGATATTCTATCGCGTTACTGTACTGTACGGCAGCGATTGTTATTGTATTCAATGTACTTACCCAAAGCTCTGTTATAAAGAGCTTAACTTACCTAAACTTACCCTGCCCAAGAGTTCAAAAAAACGCACCTAGAGATGAAAATGATCGGCAGGCATTATGTGCTACCATCACAAGTTGGATATTAGGTGCGTTTTTTTTGCACACTTGCACACATACAATAACAATCGCTGCCTCTGTAACTTCACTGCGCTCAAGAATGCATTGACACTCAAAGAGTGAAAAGATTTAACATTTATTGAAATAACAAAAACACCTCAAGTTGACAACTCTTTGCTAGCACTAAAGCCAAAAATATTTAAAATCTGCTTCACGGAGAAGCCAAACACTTCTTCGAATTTCGTTTCGATCTGATGACTGTATTGGAACTCCTGGGGCTGCAAAGAAATTTTCAAAATCCAAATATTTGTTGCTTATTGTCACTACAAGGTCATTCTCATTTCAAAATTTAATAAAAAAATCGCATAGTAAAGATATGACAAAAAATTCCAAAAATTACTATAGCCAAACTCCTAAGTATTTGGCCAACAATAAGGTCCATTAGACTTATGCATTTTGTTTTGATTTCATAAATGCACTGGAAGCTATAGGGCAAAAATTTTGATTTTGCTGACCGAATTTTCAATATTCAAGGCGCAAAAATTATCATAGCTAGTAGCTCCAACATAATTGTTCAACCAAATTGAACCAAATGTGGTATTAAGTAAGGTCCAATTACTTTGCGAATTTGATTAGAATCGGCTGACCGAATCGAAATTCAAAAGGCAAAAATAAGTTTTTTTCTTAATAATTTTTCAAGAGAGCACCACTGCCACAGGGTTGCCCACATTTCAAGATCACTTCTATGAAACCTAGTCCTACTCAAGGCCAATACAATCTATGAATTTCAACTGTTCTCGCCAACGAAACACCAAACGTGAACACAAATTTCGGGTGCTAAAAATATAAGTAACTTAGTGAACAATTACCGTTCTTGCGCATAAAGGAATTTGAAAAATTTGAATCTATAGATAAAGCATAAAGTTTATCAAAAGTTTGCATTGAACAGAATTAAAAAAAAATTGTTGGAGGGTCGTTGACTTGAAGGTATTCTGATTAGGTACTTACCATGACACAGGTTTGTTCGAACTTTCATCAAAATCATACAAGCATATTTCATGTATGTACATATTAATGCGTTCTGCGAATTTCGTGACAATCTATTATTTTCTCGGAAGCTATCGCAATTAAAAATTTGCCTTGCCTACTTTGAGGCACTTAGCGCTTAAATAGGGTTATAAATTTCCCACATAATATCATATTCAGGGTTCCCACTTTTGATACATTTGTATCATTTTGATACATTTTTATTTAAAACTTATATTTTTTGATACAATGATACAGCATCTCACTGAATTATAGCAAAATAATAAATTTTGTCATCCAGTAAATAAATTCAATTTTTTTAATTTTGCTGCCATGTGCCAACCAAATCTCCTCTCTCTAATAGTAATAACTGCCAACTTCAATCTACTTTACGCTCTGAACTACGAAAGATATATATTATGTGATGGACTCGAAAGATTTGAAATGTTCAAGCTATTTAAATAATAACGATATCTATAAGGTTCTTTTTTAAGCTGAAGAATTATCATTTTTTTTTTTGGAAATTTAAAACAGTGACTTTCACTAAAAAATAATCTGCGTTCCGTATTAATGTCGTGAAAATTTTGAGCGCATTCGCAAAGAACCTACATTTTGTCATAATTTTATTTTGTGTGACTTCAATATCAATGGCAATATACCGATGAAAACAAAGAGCGGAAGTAATTTGTAATATTTGTTTTAGGCTCCATATTATTCAATAAATATAGCAGCTGCAAACTAAGTATTTTTTATATTATTATTTATAGTTTCAGTCCCTCAAACCAACTTTTTGATACATTTTTGCCAATATTGATACACTTTTTGAAGAAATTTGATGCGGCGGAAAATTTGAGAGTGGGAACACTACTCATATCCAAGCTAGAAACATTGTTAAATTTAACTTTCAGTGCTTGGTTTCTTCAACTATTTTGTTTCCACGGAAATATAGTGATACCTAGAAATTTACTAAAGCACTCGCCGCCAAAGGATTAAAGAGAGTTCAAAATCAAAATTAAATCCAAACGTCTTGCAACTAATATACATCGACAGCACCTGAAAATTTGAGCATGATCGGATGAAGCGATGCGCTGTACGTTCTCTATGATATTGTAAAGAAGAAAAAAAAGCTGATAACAATTTAATACCTATTATCGTTGGATAAAACTCGTAGATGACAAAATTTGTCGCAACTAAAGTAAATAAAAAATCAATGAACTCCCACCTTGCTAATGGCCGCATAAGTCAGGTATGTACTATGAGTTGATGTTTGATGAGAAACGCTGCATACTTTCGAAACCACTTAAACGGCCCACAGACGAGAGATCTGGTCGACAACTAGATCTGCAATATGCGATATCTGCAACGAAAATCTCTGTCTGTGGGCTAGTCTCAGGTTGCATTTTTAGTCTCTGCAACGGTTGCAGTAAATATCAAAATTTTTTGATATTTGGTGGGCGGAGCTAGTGGTCGACACCACGTTGCTGTGTCTGTTGTGATTTTGAGACTAGAATGGAGATCTCATTTGAATTTAGTGTAATGTAGTGGTAAGATAATTCGAAATCATTGGTTTAACGAACTGAGTTGCGTATGAATATGCTCAACAAGAGTCAGTTAGCATACCTCATGGTCCCGTTAATGCTTTATATATTTCAGGAAATATTTATGAACGAAAAGAATAGATGTGAAACAAAAATATATGGTCCATTTCAGTATCCTTTGGAGCTAGTGATCTGCGATTGAATCTCTGCTAATATAATATTTTTAATGAAGTCGATAAAGCCTTTAAATTGGTATATAATGATAAATTTACTTCAGAAGATATTGCATGAATTAATGATGCAATTGAAGAAAATTTTAAATTAAGAAAAGAAGACAGATTCTTGAGAAACCTCGTACCATTTTAGGGTTTGCAGGATCTGATACTCTAGCTGGGGCAATATCTATGTAGCATAATAAGGGTTTTCATGCTGCAATATTTGATAATAAAGAAGAGCAAGATTATTTGGTTTTGCGATGGCTAGCTTGCTAAAAGATCCTGTTGCTCTTGGACCAGTATTGATTTATTTATTTCATAGGATTAGTATATCTCTTGATGGCACTCCATCTAGTATCGTTCTTGATGAGGCATGGCCAATAATAAATAATCCAGTTTTTGTGCTCCATTTCGATTTATCAAAGTAGCTTGACTAGCTTTGTTTATCTGTTTTAACGCTCCACTAAACGGATATCTTATTGTTCAACGATATCAATTTCAATTTGCAAAGCACCAAATCAGTAAATACATCTCTAATACGCACAAGTGCTGCCTGCGCATGATGACCGCAAATTAAAATTCAATTAAAAAATATTTAGATGGCTACATGTGCCTGAACCAGAATACCCGTACATACCTGTTCGAAATAACTTTACGTGAAACATAATTTTAAACCCTATAAAGGCACAAATGCTGCCAGCTCATGATACATACAATTTTATAATTTTCTTCGAAAATCAGTAAATACACCCCTAATACGAACAATCACTGCCTGGTTATGATGACCGCCAATTAAAAATTATTGAGAGGGATCTATGACTAGGCTACAGATGCCTGAAGCAGAAAGTACAAATACCTCATATACCCGTGTATACCTGTTCGAAATTACATTATGTAGAACATCATTTGCTAACAATGCTTACAATTTATGTCCTCCATTTTCTTACAACGAAAATGACCTGAAAACACCCATTCCAAAGCGTGTGTTGCCTCAACGAAAACAACGTTCGATCGAATGAGATTGCAATTCAAGTTTCTGTGTCTGTGGCAAATCAATTGAGATCCAGTCGACGACCAGATCTCCGTGTCTGTGGGCCGTTTTAGTTAGAATTCAAATTTCAATCGTCTTGTAATCAAAACAGTTCTATTTAATGTAGCAAATACATATTGGCCGAGTTCAGGCCAAAGCAGGTGAGCCCGAGAGTGTGGACGGTCCAGACAAGCGACTTTGACAGGTCTCGCCGGCGCTTGTGCGATTTCAAATCGGGGTGGGTTCTGGGCACGAGCCAAAGCGATTTCATGACGACCCGGCAAATGTCGTCCACATGTTGGCTCGCAAGCTCACAAGCAGTTTGACCTGGCCTTGGCCAATATGTATTTGCTACATCATAAGCACTTACACATCGAATACGTAATTACATAATTATACATAATTACTTCCACATGCATAAACATTTCCGATTCTAATGTGCATGCGAATGAATTTCAATCTGAAATAATTATGAAAATCATCTCAAACAACAAAATCTACACCTCCCGCGGCACTCACAATCCGATCCACTATTTTAACGGAAACACTTGTGCTATCAGATTGAGTCTCATTCTACCAGTTCCGAGTTTTCTCGGTTAAGGTCGTCGGATACCACTACCCCGGATAATTCTTTTTCCTCAACTTCTGTTCATTAAGGTCATCTCAGCACCGAGTGACGTGCTAGCTAATTAGAAATAACATTGAAAATGTGAAGTTGATCTCGAATCTCAGGTATATGCAGGCATGTAGGCATGGTACTTAAAGTGGCCTTCCTTTCTAACAACAACTAGCAAAGCACAGTTTTCGAGACCGGCGGCGCTACAATATTCGATATTTATACGATATCGATTGAGATTGAATGAAGTTTGCGGGGGGTGATAGATAGACAAATAATAATTAGCAAAAGAAATGTTTGAATTTCCGAAAAACATGCTTAAAGTGTTAGTTCATCTTAGCGTAGCGTTCGCCAGAGTTGATGGCTATTAACCTCATCCACTCTCACAGAGTTGCAGCCAAGTTAGCCCAGAATCAAAGAAACTGTTCTTCTTTTTGACAATTTTAAGAAATAAATATGATGATGCTTTCTCATAATTCAACCCGAATCAACTCATAAAATTTTAAAATCTAATATACATAACAAATAAAATCCAAATTTCATCATCTCTCTGTATGGTGCCTATAAGTTCCAACGAAGTACCAAAGAAACGAAATGATATGTTTTTGCCTCGAGTTCAAATTGGAATCGGTCAAGTTCAACCAAATACAATCATAACAGGTTGACTGCGCACCGCTGCGAAAAGTGCAAGTGGTCGTTGAAAAGAAAGGTGTCTTGATTTGTTCGATCATGGCATTGGAGCAGTGACCATGGTTGTATTGTCGATCTGATGCTGCATTACCAGTTCAATACTTATAGTAGAGGAAGTCAACTAATCCCAAAGACTGGGCCAACTCGTTTTGGTTGAAATAAATTTCGCTTTAACACAAATCGGTGTTTGATTGACCTTGAAGATGTATAATTCATAAGTTCATTTTGATGCTTCAGCCAACTAAACTAGCGGATACACACATTTATGAACTCGTATATTCGAGAAAATAGAAAAAAAATGCGAAATTTTTGCAAAATGGTGAATGGAAACAGCATGCATCTTTCTAGCGTTTGACTACAAATACGCGTACTTCATGTCGAGGATAGTTAAGTAGAACAGCAAAAATTTTGCGCACCTTGAACGCGTTTCTGCACATGATTGTATATGTGCTAGAGTTTCGAGAATTTCGGAGCCAGTTAATTGAGGTATCAGTTTCGTCAGATGAAAAACTTAAGAAAAACAGAATATTGGCCAAGGTTCTAGAGATTGGTGCAGTTGCATGCATATAAGTATTCGAAATATTAATAATGTTGATTCATTTTATGTACATTCGAATATATGAATACATTTGAAATAATTCTGAAGGATTCTATAATGAAATTTTAGGAAAATTTTCATCTTTTGAATTAGAGCATATAAATAGTAAATGCACAAGTAGATGCTGCTGTAAATGATGCAGCTACATGTGTTTGGTAGACGATTACTTAGTTTTAACCACAAGTCACTCTATCTGTATGGTATTCAAAAAAATATCTTTTACTCTACTGGTAATTTTTCTATATTTGGCAGCGCCAAAAATTACTTCAACGGATGTTTGCAGCTGAAGTATCTTTTCATATCTTCGTGGAGTATTCGTGCCAAAACTATGGAGTAATACGGTAACTAGCTTGATTTTAAAAATAAAGATCTAGTGTTTTAAGAATTGACCAAAGTTCAATTTGTAGGCCGTTATTGTAATATGATCAATTATATCGAAGTGCAAGAAACTAAAGCGTAAAATGCAAGAGTGCAAATAAAATATGTACTAAAATAAAATACAATTATTTCAGTCCGGATGTAATGATAGTATCAAAAAGTATACTTTCATAAATTGTTACCTTGTAGAATTAAATATTTAGAAAAATCAGGGCACATTAGGTATCTCTTGACGCAGTTCAACTTCAGCATCATGTATTCTTGATTTTTTTTGTGGGTAAACTCACTTTGTAAGTTTTGCGCGGCTCAATAATTTATTTGAGAAATCGTAGAAAAAAACGTTCCTAAAAAATATTAAGTTTTGAAACGAAATTCACAGATTAAGTTGCCCTCAACGAGGAGCGGAGTTGATATACAATAGTTTTGTTATCGGTGCTAGGAAAGGAATGCCAGATTCGGTAATTTTATCATCATTATTATGCCAAGAATATGCTATATATATGCTATAAACTAATTGAAAACAGGCAGCAGCTTTTTGAATATTTAAATTCTTGGGATCTGATCGAGGGGTAACTCTTCGCTGAAATCATTGTCAAATTAAAATTCTCGCAAAACAAAATGAATTGAATTTTTAACAAATTAAACCATATGAGGATTTTAAAACGGTCACAAGGTGTAACATGATGTGGTTGAAATCGAAAGAGGGGAGATCTTCCGGCCACTCGGAGTCAGCCGAAGATTTGTGCATAAATGTGTTAAATTGTTTGAGAATACTGACCGCCAGATCTGGCCACCTGCGCAACAGTGCTGCCATTTTTAGGGATTTTAAACCTAGATTTAGGGATATTCTTCAGAGGACTTCAGGGGACAAACAGGGGGAAAAAATATTCAGGGTTTTGTTTGCATTTTTCTGGAACGGATGTTTCGATAAATACTAATTTCGAAATAGGTCATGCCCACCTTTTTCTGATATAAAAAAATATAAAACATCAATCTTCAATCATACCAATAAGCAGATATTGGTGGTGCTGTTTCAAAATTGATATTTCTACCTTATCGATTGACGACAGAGGCCGCAATTGCCGTACCCTATATCTCTATCTATTCAGCTGAGTGACCGATTCACTTTTTCGTAGGTACTATTTACAATACGCTGTCGTTAAATCCATGATGAGGTCATTTAACCGCCCTCGCTCTATCATTGTTTGATGTGTATTGCATTTAACACGGAGATATCCCAAAGTATCGGAATAAGTCATATTCGTTTCTCCGAGCTCGCTTATTAATTAATCAACCGATGAAATCTGCCCATGTTACTGTCTAACTGTCTCTCGCGACTCTTTAGATAATAAACCTTTCGGGACTAATTTTTTCTGAGTGAAAACTTAACGCATCCAAAAGATTAGGATTAGTGGGGAAATGTACTATTCTTCCACGCCATCCACTATAGTCTTCCACGCCATGCACTACTATAGTACATGGCGTGGAGGGCTATAAGCATAGCGTCTGCTCCTATGTACTTTTCGCCATGTACTATGGCGTGTGGCGCTATATTTTATCACAATCCCCAAATCGACTATGTACATGGCGCCAGAAGTCCATAAATTCTGGCGTCTGGTGCCATGTGTTTTTTATTTTGTATGGCGCCATGTGTTTTTACTAATGTTCGAAGAACAATAGTATTAAACTCGTTTCGCCAAAAATTCATATTTCTTTATATATATCTAAATATATATATATATATATATATATATATATATATATATATATATATATATATATATAAGCAAAATGATTAAGGGAGATAATCTCTGGAGTGGCCGATCCGATTGAGCTGAAATTTTCGGAGAACGTAGATGTATATAGTAGGTAGGTCCACAATTTTCTCAAATTCAGATATCTCAAATTTTTTGGCGGCGGCGAGCGTTTTAGTGAATTTTGAGGAACTCCTATATTTCCAAGCAGTGTAAATTTTTGTTAAAGAAAAGTATTGGAAATGAAAACTAATTATGTTCTTAGCTTGTTTATGATAAAGAATTGGAAATTTTGAGCCGTGTGTGGGTGCATGGTGCCTTAAAGTAGGCAAGGATTTTTTTTCAAATTTTGATTTGTCATGACTTGTAAGAAAAACAATGGATCATCGTGAAAATTACAGAGCGTATTGATGTTGACTAAAATTTGGCACATATAGATTTTCAGCATAAAGCGGGTAACCCTGTAGCTGTGGCAGGCTGCTGAAAAAAATCCTTCAAATGATTGACCTTCCAGAAAAATTTTTGATTTTTGTCAAAAATTTCAAATCTTTGATAAATCTTATTCTTTGTCCTTCATCTCAAGATAAAATTTTCATAATTTCGATTTGCACAAGAACGGCAACCCATCACCAATTTACCTCTATTTTCAGCACTCGAAAGTTCTGTTCACGAGAACTGACGACCGGATAATCTGATCATAATGAAATTTACAGGACATGTTGGTATTAGCTAGGACCAGGACTGAAAGAAGTGATTTTGAAATGGAAGCAAGCCTGTGGCAGTGGTACCATCTTGAAAAATCACTAAGAAAAAAAACATCTTTTTGGCCTATAACTTCCGATTCAGCCATCAGATTTTAACGAAATTTACACAGTACTTGGATGTTACTCTATGTTACTCTATTTGGTTGAAAAATTAGTATAGAACTGGCAGCTGTGGTGATTTTTGTCTCATAAATCTTGCAAATTTGCTCTGCAAAATAAAGCTTTTTTCTCTATAACTTCCGATCCAGTGTAGAAATCGAAAGGAAGTTCATGCAGTAAATGGACCTTAATGTGAAGTAAATGTCGTAGGAATTTCGTACAAAAATCATGAAAGGGCTGCCAGCTATGATCATTTTCGTAATTTTGTGGAATTTCTTTACTGAGCGATTATGTCATTAGATTTGCAATTGAGAATGATCCTGCAATGAAAATTAACAACAAATATTACCGTTTTAAAAATTTGAAAAGTTTTGAGGGTGGTAACCCTAAAATCCTTTTCATCCGTATACCTTCCAGCGCAGTGATTCAATCGAAACGAAATTTACTGGTTGGGTTTAACTTAACGTGAAGCAGATTTGGTATATTTTTTGTCTTGCTGCTGAAACAGGCTAACCAACATTAGCCATTGTCGTAAATATTGCACCAACAGATGCTTCAAATTACGTACTCATATGCAAGGCATTTGCGATAAAAATAAGAAGCAAATTTTTATTTTTTCTGAGTTTTGAACATTTTTCGCCTCAAACAACGTTTAACCGTTGAAACTTTCGATGAAATCCTGCGATGAGAACGAAATTCAAAGGATAAGTTGATTTAAGTATGAGCTTTTTATGGTAAACTTATTGCTGCTTCATTGAGAAAGTGTTGCCAGCACTGAACATTTTCATCATTTGTGTTATAGTTGAGTTTTGTTGCTTTTGATAAGGAATGGTTGTACAAAAAAGTGTATTACGTCTTTCCACATTTTTTTGTCACTCAAAGACAATTTCTTCGAAAATTAGTTTTCTAGCGGTTCAGGTGCGCTAGAGTTTTTATGTGTATTTTGGAAACAAGTGGCAATAATTGAATTATGAGAACGCAGGTTAGCTTTTCCAATTTTGAGTACTTTTGTTTTTCACTTATTATCCTTACCCAATTCTTCATTGTGTGTAGAAAGAAATTTCTCTCAAATTAATTCTAATAAATGAAAAAACAAACAATCGATTACAAACAAATACTCTATGTAAGTGGCGTACTTTTGTCTAAAGAATATTTAAAATCAAGAAATGAAACTTACGCAGTTATAGAATTAAATGAAGCCGTTAAATCAAAATTATGTTCGGAAAATATATAGAAAAACATAATCATAGTACGCTAATAATAAGTGTTCTGAATAATTTTTTTGTCATGGATTGTTTTTTTATGCTGAAATAAATGATTTTTATTAAAATGATCTCGTTTTACTGAAACTAAGTGAGGTTTTTTATTGAGACTAAAATCCCAAGATTTGCCCTGTTTTTCTGAAAAAAACTCTTCAAGACACTTTGTATTTTTTCCTCGCAACGCTGCTCTCCATTGATGAGCGAGCCGAGCCAGGTCAGAAATCTGTAAGGACTGAAAGCAGATCGTTTCTAAGAGTACCGATTTGAAGGACGAGGTCATTGAACCGCTGTATTAAGAAGGCCAAGGCTCGGCGCGGACTGTAATACTACAATGATGATAATGAACACAATCTTCGACACTCTGGAGATCACAATGAGCCTCTACGCATGACTATTGAAACCCGCT
The DNA here is from genome assembly GCA_963978885.1 of Nemotelus pantherinus. Lineage (NCBI taxonomy): Eukaryota > Metazoa > Arthropoda > Insecta > Diptera > Stratiomyidae > Nemotelus > Nemotelus pantherinus. The sequence goes on along the minus strand of OZ022264.1, from coordinate 235,478,213 downwards.
GTGTTTTTTGAGCGGTTGATTTGGTTTTGCTACTGAAGTTTTGTCATATTTACTTTCTTATCAAATCAGTTTCCATTTTCAACTAGCTCAGCATCCTAAGTTTGTGAATTCAATATTAAAATATCTTTGAAATAACTTTCTGCGGCCAAAATGCATAATTTCAAACTCAGCTTCGACTTTTGGATACCCGCTGTGGTATTAAAAATCGCAGTTGAAGCTACTGAGCTTAAAGAGCTGCGACGCAAAAAAAACTTGAATTATTTGATATAAATCTTGTGCCCGAAAATATGAGCTCAATTATAGTTTTTTGGTTTTTGTTTAACCTTGAAGTGATTTGTTTGTTTGTTTTTAACTAAATTGTGATTAAAAAAAAATTGCTAATATAATGCAAAATTATGTTGAGTTCATTATCTAATGAATGTAGCATTTGCCATTTCGAATTTTTTTCTAAATTCACGGCAAATGACTTCTGATACGTAATGTATCAGAAGTCCTCTACAAAACGACCTTACGGCATCTTGTTTTCGAAAAATCGAAACACAAGCAATGTCGTGTTAAAATTTCATTTTTCACAAACGAATTTACCGTATTAACGGTAAATTGTTTGTGCAAAATTTCGAGACCGGCACTGGGCTGAGTGCTGGCAGCGATAAGCTCGTGAGAGTCTTGGTTACATCGTGGCAGAGGCCAGACGTCGTGGCGACGGGCGATCTTGCGTGCTCGGTCGCTGTGAAAAAATGCCGGTTTGTAAATCGGTAGTAACTATTCCAAATTAATTCGAAATACGCGAGTGTAATCAGTTAACCACTCTATAAAACGTGTTGCTAATAGAAATAAATCTGAGTGCCGGAAAGTGTAGTTGGAAAACTCGCTTAAAAGAATGGTGAAGTGAAGCCTGTCGTTGTCCTCGCCAATGAAACGTTTAAGAACGCGAGTTTTCTTTTATTTTGATTTTTGTTCAAACAATTGTTGAAAAGTGCTCACGATAAGTGGAAACCGTTTTTTGTGATACACCGATTAGTGTGTTTCCCCTGATTTTGCACGATCCTGAACAGTTCCAATAAGTTGAAAGACGGATTGGTAAAATTCGAGACGCCTGGGCTGACTTGGCGTTATTCCGGCTCCCTTACATTGCTGTTACATCGTTGATAATTTCATTCCGATGGTTTTTCTCATCTGCTGCGCGGAGGGGAAGTGAAATTAATTGTGTGCGGTGGATAGTTGGAAATATTCACGTGTGCGCTCCCGACATAATAGTCTATGGTCAAATAGGTACAAATGGGTCGGCGTCTAAGAACGTCGAGTATAAATAAGTTCATTTCATGACTGGATATTGCTGCTGGACGTCCGCCTTTTGCGCAAAATCTTTTTGATCGCGAATGCACAATATTCTTATTGTCGGAGCTTCCAATTGGACTTGCGAAACAGTTCGTATCGCTCCCGTTTTCTTGTTGCTACCCGAAAATTTGTTTCCGAATCATTGTTGAGTGCCTGGTGTTGCCTGTGTAAACCTATTGGAAATGTGATCTAGACATACGAAGTGAAAAGAATAGTTGACCTAATGAGGTGAAAAGACGTGAATTCCTAGCGTTTCGCGGGAAACACCCTCGTCAATTCATACGTGCCAAGTGTGACGTGAGAAAAAGATTGAGATTTAAAGTGCGCGATCTGTGTTGGCGGCAGAAGCGGATTTCATCACGCTCTGCCTGCGTTGGCGTGATTTCCTCGGTAGTTCGATAGAGATTCTTTTCCATCAACGAGCGGGTTTAACTCGGGTGACGGTATCCTGTGCCTCCTAATTTCTGCCTATGGTATCCTGTTTATTGACAAAGAAACAGTGAAATTATGTGCTATCAAACCCGTGTCTCGAGCATTGAGTGGCGTGTGAAGTAATCTTCGCCGAAGTTTATCGCTGCGCAGTGCAGTGTAAAAGTCTTTTCCGCATATTTACAGTTGAATTTGCAAGTTGGTTCGCAGCAACTTTGATAATTGTTACAAACACAAGTTACGAAGGCGTGAGATATGCTTCGCAGAAACAGTGTTCGGACAATGCGAACAACGACTGTGGGATAAAGTGTGTCGTGTGTGCTGTCACCCTTGCTTGCACAGCCCCGCAGAGTATTGTGCACGGCCATTCCGAAAGCGAATATTGCGCGACACCTACAACTGCAGAACAAGTCGTGAGTATTGGGTCAATGTCAAGATAACGAACCGCACGTGTGTGCTTCTGGATCATCTGGCAGATTTCTTCACGTTCCGTTTCGGTGCTGAAGTTCGGCGCCACGCGGGCTCCCTGTGAATAGCAATCACTAAGGGCAACGAGCGTATGCCCCCCCCCTAATTTGTTGCTTTCACCTCAAGGAACCAGATCCCGTGGGAATTGTATCAGCAGTTCGAGCTGGTCTCGTAATGCGACGGCCAGAATCTTACGACCGACTTATTTCCGGAGAAGAGTACGATTCAAATGTATGCAGAGACCGTAAGAATTTGAAGCGATTCTGTTCAATGTAATAGGATATACGAAAAGAAAAATAATAATGATACTGATTATTTGCTGTGAAAGCCCCTTCGGGGAACTAGAAAATTTTGTCGGGTAGTGGCAATATTAAATTCTTTTGGCTGCGCTACCTGACGGAACATTTCAATTATGAGTGACACTACGGTAGAAGTTAGATGGTAAATTTCATTTCTTGCTACTCATTACATTGAATTATATAATTATTTATTAGTATTTATTTAATCGAAACTGCTATGGCCTTTTGGTTTACAAAAATCTTGGCGCTGATTCTTAGCGTAATGGTTAAGGCCTAAAGAAAAGATATTTGCATGTTTATATATGATATAGGCATTAGAAGGCAGTAAAAGAGCTGTCCTACACTACCAAAGATAATTAGGCGGAGAAATATGAAAGAAACAAGAGGAAAAATAATTTTTTTTGTATGTTTGTATTCTAAATTCATAAGCTAAAGAAATGATTAGTAAAGGCAAGTTAAGTTCTGTAAAAGACGACGGTAAGATAGTGGCCACTCTCTTCGTTAAGTCTTCTTCTCCTTGCTGTTGGCACTCTAGAAATCTATATTAGCGATAACACGAATTTTGGAGAAAAAAAAAAAAAAAAACAAGAAAACAAAAGGAAAATAGAAGTTGTAAGATCAGAACTTTTGTCATTTCTTAATATTGCCAATAAAATGAAGTTGTATTAAACTTAACCGCTGGCCTTCTTATTGGGCGAAGGCCTGGGAAGTTCCTTTCTTGTTTCAGGGTCCACGCATGGCCTGGCTGGCCTATAATGAAATAGTTTTATTGTGAATTTTTCAGTATTTTCAGCATTCTTAAAAGGGAGGGATGCTGGCCATCTATATAGTTAGTTTCTGGTTGTTGATTAGTTTTTTTTGATTTTTGATAAAAATGGCCAGTATCAGTGGGTGGAGGACCCCAGACCATCGGGGTCAGGGCTCCACTAACATCGGGGGCCCGGGGCTGTCTGCCTCACCCGGGTTCCTTGTAAAGAGAGGTAGCACTTTTTCCTTTTTCCCTTTTGTAGATTTTTAATTTTCTGGCTCCGTGCGTTGTCACGAGCACTGGGTCTGCTTGGTCAGCCCATGTTGCAGAGCCTGGGTGGTTTCCTTTACGGAACTATGCCCCCTTTTGGTCCTTGGGTATTTTTATATACCAGTTTGCGGCTACAGTATTATGACGGATGAAATAATACGTAGCATCCCGTTTTCTTTGAGAGCAAACCATCCCCATTTTGTCAAGAACCCACCCCAGCCGCAGCGAGCTAGCAAAGCGGCACCCCAGCATCCGTCGGGGTTGGTTAAAGGGTGCTCCGCTAATGCGGACGAGGGGCCTTCACGGCCATTTCTAGGGCACCCTGCTCTCGGGGCAATTTTTTTTTTTTGTTTTGCCTCTTGAATGGCAGCAGCCATTCCACTTTTTGGACCTTAGCACTCTTGGTTCTGGACTTCGGTCTGGTTCTAAGTTGTGCTAAGGCCACAATCTCTCCTTCATATTCGCTACATGAAACTTCACATTTTTCATGATAAATACAAAAATTTCAGTCTTTGAGACGAGTATAGACCGTGCGACGTGATGTGACATAGCGCGAGCTTTCGTTACTTCAATAATTAAATAGGAAATTGTGTCACCTCACGACACGCCAGTAATTTGCGTTGTTTTATTTAATCGGTTAAGTTACAAAAACTCGCTCTGTGTCATATCCCGTTGCACGCACTTTATAGTGCTCAATATTCACCTAGTAAAATTTGTAACCAATCCATGAAATGGTGTACCGTTGGACGCAGAGAAAGACCCTTGCTAAAGATTCCTTACACAAAGAAAAATAATTTTACAATATATATTAAAATTCAAAACAAATTAGCTGATTTTAAAAAAAACTCCTGCCTATCCACCTACGAAACGGCCAAGAAATCTTTGGGTGTTAAGGTGAGTACGCTGCTGTGAAGGAATTCCGTCAACCATATAAAATGCATGGGAAAAAGAGTGACGGACTTCCATCACGTCAAATTTTTCCTGTCGCTTGAAGAAAGTAGTACGTAGCTCTTGCCAGAACACTTCCAGAATCTTAGTGTTCGGCTTTATTTGTAGATGGCTCTGCAGCATAAGTGGATAACTTTTTTATAAAATTTTTTTATTGAATGGTCTGCTATTTATTCAGGTACGATATGCAGCCATTTAACAATAGTTGTCATTTTTGAATTCAAATCGAGTCAGATGAAAGTTTGAAGCTCAAAATATTTAGAACTTTGAAATTATTTTAATGTACATTCAAATCAGTCTACACTTATCTACACATATTTTTTTTGTTGTTGTGTAGAAATAAATGGCAAAATTGTGTGACGGACTAGCCTTTAACGCAAAAATATTTTCAACGTTTTCTTTTCAGTTTCTGTTTCTCTACATGCTTTACGCCATTTGTTCACTGGATTGCTTTCTACGCCAAAGATTAGGATGTTATTTCTATATTTGATTACTATAATAGATTTGTTGCTTAGCAGAGGATGTTATTTGTATCTTTAATTTATGTAGTAGATTTGTTATTTAACTCTGGACTTTACTGTTTATTTTAGATTCAAATTCTTGTGATTTGATTTTTGTTTTGTATTATAAGTAAGCTTAATTCGATTCATTAAAGAAAGGTAAATAGTGGTTTTCAAAGTAAAGTAAAGTACAGGAATATTGAGTTGATTGTGTCTTAAAATTTTTGTGTGATTTTGACATAGAAAATCTACGGTGGCCATAGTTTTCACATAGATCTTCTGAATACAAAAAATTACCTTAAAGAAATTAAAATCTTTAAAAAAAATCAAAGTTAATTGAAATTCTTCTTACTTTGAAATATTAGGCACAGTTTAAACATTTACAAGATTGATGGTGATCATAAAATGTCTGTTCCCGTACTACGATTAATTACGATTAATGGCGATTAATTGCAATGAAGCTGTTCCTGTACTCCGTTTTACTGAAAACTGAAAATTTCCCCTCTTTCAGTAAATTTCAGTAGGGTCTGAGCTACTGAAAAATACTGAAAAGTGTCAAACGGAGTAAATATTTTCAAATGTGCGCGGCAACCAACATATTTTTTGCGTAATGTTGCTATGAAGGTCGAATATTTTTGTGGCGATAATTTATTACCGCTTAGGATGACTTTATAATCACTATTGTTCTCCCAAAAACCGAAAACTGACACTTTCGGTTATCAATTTTCAGGAAATACAATGAGAGCGTTCCCGTACTTTTCATGAAATTCCCCACCACATGATTCAGGAAAATTCAGTAAAATTCAGTTACTGAAAGTACGGGAACAGACCTAAAAAGTAGGAAAATCACTGAATGGAGCTTTTGGAAATCAAATAGTAATGTCAACTTTTAACAGACTTATTTGCTGTGCTGAAATATCTATTATTTACACGATACTTCAACACATATTTTCGTCTGAACATGCATGTATAGTTAAGTTCGCGTTTGATATTTAGTTAGTGTTTCATATGAATATGAAACTACTTCTGTTCAGCATCAAACGGGTAATATCATACTTCAGCTAATACGATCACCGGCATTTCCGCGTCATAAATGGCAGAGTTATATTGATCTTGGAGAGGAAGACTATAGTTTATTACAAATACAATAAACTAGTTGACCGGTTTCATTTCAAAGATGTAGTTGACTTGTTTCACGGATACAGGAATTACATTTAAAGAATCAAATCAAACCGAAAGCACTATAATATATGCACTGAAACCACACAGCCTTCGTTTTATTTCAAGTTGATTCGATAAATAGATACAATTTTACAGCTTAGGTGGAAAACAATATACTTGGTATAAATCAGCTTCAGTTCAAGGCTTGCAGATTGTTAAACTTTTTGGATCATTTGAAAAATTAATGCGACAAAACGAAATGTGTTGTTACATAATTCACATTCTTATTTTATATAGAATCTACATTGTTGTTCTAGGGACCTTAAAATAATATTTATAGATTCATTCACATTATACGTAGGTACATATCATTGATCCGATTATCACCATAAATGCATTTATTCAACAATTGATAATGGGGCGATCGGCTCAATAACGAATATGAAGATGATATATTGGCGTTACCAGTCTCACTACTTGTTTTAAGATTGCAAGATAAATTCTACCGAAGTCCAAAAAGCCCTTGTAAAACAATAAAAAAAAAAGTCGTTTGAAAGTTCCAAAGTAACCAGCCGATGATACCAGTAACTTGATCTGGTAGTCTTCAATCTTGTCATCGCAAGAATATTTACGGTAAGATCCGTGCATTCCCTTCAAAACTGAAATAAATGCATAGAATCGAATAAATCGAATCGCGATTAAATCGAAAAACACAGCATTCGGTTGCGTATTGTGACTTGAAGATAATCGTCATTGTCACATTGATGATGTTCAAGCATTGAAACGGATCCTTTCGATTCTGACTGTCTGTTTTGCGAATATGGGCATTTTATGGTTACACTAGCTTCACTAGAACTTCACTGAAATACTTATATGCCGGCTGTCATTCTAAGATACGACATAATGTTGCCAAGAGTTATGATTCCGATCTTAATCTGACAGGCTGGTTGCAGACTTATGCGAAAAGCTTCTGCTTTTAATAAGACAATTTTATTTATAAGATTTCTGGTTTGGTAACAGGTTGTCCGCGTGGATTTGCCCTTTTAAGGTTTCCGAAGTAAGTTCTTACATGATTCGAATGAACGTGTGATTCTTTCAATTGATGTTTTTTGTTAAAGTGCACTTTATAGAATATGTAAGACACATATTATAAGCTTTAATAATTTATATCGTTGTACTACTCTACGTGTTAAGATATAGATACCTTGAGTTAGAGGTGAGGTGTCAGTAAAACAATAGTAAAGAAAACAAAAATATAAATACATTGAATGATAAAGGCATATTTAAGTTCACATTTATATCAATTAGTATTTATATTAGTAATTCACAATTAAATCAATTATATTATTTATGATAATTAAAATTCACGGAAGAAGATGTCATGAACAAACAGAATGATACAATATTTGTACTTTGATTCATATAAAAAGAGAAGAAAATAGCTACAAGAATTACAAAGTAAAATATAAAACCAACAACTTAAAAGAACATCCAGAAAGTTTAAAATTGGCCTTAACTATACGAAAAGGTATGTGTAGTACAATTACTTCACATACTTTCTCGAAATATTTTTACATTTGGAGATCTTTTTAGATCAAGGTGGTGGACTATTGAAAAACTATAAACCTACTTAATTGGCCTGTCCAGGCTGGCGAATTTGATTTGGTATCAGGAGGATTTCATTGGTGGCACTTCTGGTGAGTTTTGATTGACTTGTATTTTATTTGATTCAAGTTCATCATAAATTTGGATTGAAGTACACAATTTAAAAATTTGGTTGATTGTTTGGATGTTTAAGCACTAAAACAGTTGTTCAGGGTACAAGCGTCTTGTTTTTTTTCAGCACAACTTTAATTAAAGCTTGCCATAAAAAATATTATAAAATATTGTAAGAAAGAATGGATCATAGCAAATCTGAAAATACTCTTAAATTTCGAATTTACGAAGGTGTATACTTTAAAAGACATGGGAAATTAATCTACGTTATTTACCCATAGTGCTTTCGACTTGATAAAATTTTAAAAGTTGGTCAAAGAATATTCAGCACGCAAAACTCTATTTAATGTAATACACTGACACGTAGAATCACAAACATCTGAACGGATTTTATATTAATTTAAATTTTGAAATTTACTCTGAATGCTATGATGTAGGCGAGCTTAATTTTTAGTTTAACCCTCCGAGAACACACCTATTTTTTCGATCATCGAGAACAATTGGGGTCAAATTGACCCCAACCACTTTTGAACGTCTATAGAATCGCCGCCACTGAAGATTTTCATTTGAAAAAATGTGTAAGGATTCTTTGAGACAGTTAATAGTGCCCTAAATGTCCTAAACATACCTAAAAAACATTCGGGAAAAAACAATTTTGTCGAAAATCATCTTTTTTACAAAAAAAAAATCGTAATTTTTTTAATTTTCAACATTTTGGGCTAAAAATTTGGGTGGATAGTCTCAAGATATTACTAAATCATAAAAAAATTAGCCTTATAGTGGCCCTTGAAAAAAAGGTATTTATTTTGCATATTTACGGTGGCGATTGTGAAGATTTTAAAATTTGCATATTTAAAAAAAATCATAACTTTGTCAATTTTTAATTTTTTGAGCTAAAAATGTATATGGATACTCCCAAGACATAGTAGAATAATAAAAAGCCATAAATAAAGGGTTATAATAGCCATAAATAAAGGGTTGCAAAAAAAGGTATAAGCTTCTGAATAATCAGGTTCTGATTGCTCCGAGACATGGTCGTCTTGGGATGAACCACTGTCGCCAAAATTGTTATCATTGTCTTCGGCTAACAAATAATTACGTACACTAGAACACAGATTATACGCCATATTGCTAAAAACAAAAAAATAAAAACACTTGCAAACTTATTTTTTGGCTTTTTTAAATTAATCTGTCGATTTATTAAGTAAAAAAAATTGAATTTTTACCTCAAAATTGACGTTGAGTACAGATGGGGTCTATTTGACCCCTTGATCTGCTTCAAAGGCTTCTAAACGACGACTTACGGTGTAAACTTATAGTCAAGACACAGAAATATACTTAAGAGCCTATAGTACTCCCCTTTTCCCGCAGGCCTAAGCGCTGCGATCGGTCAAAAAGGTCTCTGGGGTCAATTTGACCCCCTGTGTTTGTTTTTATTTTCGAAAATAAATTCTTTTGATTGCTAAAGAGTACCAGCTCTCGAGTTGCTTTTCGTGTCAATTGGTGTCAGAAAAGGGATTCTTTGGCGTTTGATAAGAGAGTTCAATGGAATTTTAAACTGTGAATTCGTCTAGGACGTTAATACTCGTGAAAAGTGCGATTTCGGGCACAGTGACATTGACATTGTGAGAACGAGCAAATTTCATGTGATAAAGTGCAGAGATTGCAGCAAACAAAAGCAAATTTGAAGTTAGTAAGCGGTTAAATATTAGCCGAGTTGATAGTGGAGTGACGGAAACGTGATATCTTGACAACCGGAAATAAACCAGCTTATGGCAGGCTTGAGTACGCAAAACATTTATTTGATAAAATTAGAATTCCTAGATAGTGAAACGGGTGAAAACTTGATTGAAAAGCGCAGAAAATATCCAGCAAGTCAAACGATCGAACCAGAAACTTGATTATAAACTCCACAAACAAAAATAATACAACAGAATATGGATCAACAAGCTATTGAAATCAAACAACGATTGAGAAAAAAACTAGATTATTAAGCTTCAAAGCTCAAGGATCAGTTGGAGCACCAGGCTAGAAAAACTAAGCTGTTGTAGGTGGAGACCAAGAGATATTTCGAGCAGCATCTCGAAAAATGAAGCTCGATGAAAACTCGAAAAATGAAGCAGTAGTTTGTAAAAATCCATCTGTCAAAATTAAACCTGGAGGTTTGGTTGCTATCAACTAGGCACCAACAAGAAGGCGATAAGGAAACAAAGTGCGAACAAAGAAGTCTCTTCTTCAGAGGAGGTGGGAAACCAGTAAGAGCGATTGTCATGGGTCAGATGTTGTTTTGTGGAATCGTTGATATCAGGGTCATCGTCATAGTCCACAGACTTTACCGACACGAGAATGACTTGAACCTGCAGTCAAACCTATTTTTTGGACGAATTTGACTAATACCTCAAGACTTGGTAACGTTAAGCGATATGTACTTCAGATGCTTTTGGCGAATTTACATCAGTTAATATATAAATCGCTGGTCAGATATAGTTTGGCGATTTAGTATTCTAGCATCGGTTCTTGGTAGCGGAGATAACCAACCAATGCGTACTTGGGATGAACTTGCTGGGCCTTTATGGTTTCATCTTTCATCTAAGAAGAAAAGTGATAAAACGGAGTGGAATAACGTGGAAATATCGTTAATATGCTACAAGAACGATCAGCTGCAAACCGTAGTACGTGAATACATGAAAGTTCCAAATCCATTGGCAAACGTTACCTGGGGCAGATAGGACAGTATTACTTATTTTCCACTATCGATGCTGGCAAGCAACTCAAACTGATGAGAGATTATGGCTGCGTAAAAAAGCTGAGCTTAGCGGTGGTAAAGCCGGAAAACACTTCTTTGTGGAACACTATATTCAAAATGGAGTTCTACACTACGTTTTCTAGTAATCTTGACTTTTTGCTTATGGTCAGACAGCTAATTTTTAATCCATCTAATCCAGTTTGGTTAGAAATTTGAGTCTCGTAGTTTTTCAACAACACATCTTTTTGTTTGAAATTGAATCAAATGCCTTTTGCTAAGTCAAAGAAGATAGTCCATTGCTTTTGGAAATCTTCCAAAAGCATATTCGGTACAAAATATTAAGGCTCATATTAATATCTCCCAATATTATAAAATTGTCTTGTATGAATTAGCAAAGCCAAATCTCCAGTCCCGAATATAATAATTCTGCGCAATTATTAGAAAATCTGTAAATTGCTAAAACCTTATAAGAAATAATCTTTTTCAGCCTTATATCCACTGATAATGCAGTTGTATCTGAGAAAATCGATTATGACATTATTTTTAACTTCGACATCCCACCATCCCACTGCTTTGATTCACCACGTTTTTAGTTTTATAGCCGTTATAACCGCCAATGTTGTGACTTTCAAGGCTTTCAATATTCCAACATTTACTTACGATAACATATACGATAACATCAGATTTATAGTCCACTGATGCTTCCGTTAAAATTAGACTGCCAAAATTTTTAGCGATACTCCGTATGTTTAAGTGAAACAGATTAAAACCGTGTGATATGAGGCTAGCTTTCTTTCAAAGTTTAGTTTTGTAGGTTTTGGTAAGCTTATGAAACAACATATATTCAAACTTTCCTCTTAGGCATACTTTTTACATCCCCACAAACATTAACTATTCGTAGCTATTTAACCTTATACACCCAAACATTGCACTATCATAAATCACTTGCACCAACTATGTCAGATGAACAAATATCCCAACTGTTCTGAAAATCAAACAACAATCATTCGGTTAGTGACTATTATAAATCTGAAGCATATTTTGGCCTATTGCACAACCCCCCGATCATAATGCGAGCTCGGCATTTATTACCGTAGGATTAGTATTGTTTTCACTTTGGCATACATTCCCGACGCCTCGTATTATGAGGCTCGGTCGCCTGATCTGGTACAGTAGAAGTACTATCTCGCATCGATATCATGAAATCAAGCGCACCGGCGAAACTAAGGGTAGTTTCCTTGTTCTGAAGACATCATCGGGAGGACTACAAGAAGCAAACACATCCCGTTGTCAATCGACAAAGCCAAGGGTGTTGCTCGCTGGGTATCACAATGTCCCGTTGCCGTCATAGTCATCAGTAGTAGCAACTCTAACCGCCGCCCGCCACCAGTAAGCATGTATTAAGGACTTCCTCACCGCACCGCATCGCCGCACCGCAATGGAACAATTACAATTCCGGGGATGGAAAACAGATAATGTCGCTGGCATTTTAGCATAAATTGACACTATTTCAGATCTGAAATATATGCACGTAACGCCCCATGCCAGATGGTGTCGCCGAGATAAATTTGGTGAATTGATGTGAAAAATTGGTACAGAAAATTTCGTATTTGCGCGAAGTAGACCCAGTCGTGGTGAAGGCCGACGGAAGCAAATGGAATTGCAGTGCAAGTTCATTGAGGAGTTTAAAAGTGTGAAATTGGAGTAGGTATTCTGAGTAGTTTTACAATGGGTAGTGATTAAGTATTTTAATTAACTGGTAGTTACTATAGATTGAAGGCATAAGACAAATCGGAGCGTTTATCTGTATCTGAGGGATGACAATTCGCTTCATAGTATCTGTCTACGAAAGCGAAAAAATTGCAGTCTTTCTGAGCTCTTTATTTGAAAATATGCATTTCATAATAATTTTATTGCAATTTGCTAAATAACATAGGGCTGATAAATTGAAAAACGGATGCTTCGTTTTGATATTGTTATAAAATATAATATTATCTGTGTAAGTTTTTCGCAAAATACTTTAACAATCATACCTATACATATATTTTTTAGGTTCAAATATGTAATAAAATTGAATAACAGCTCTGATTTTGTTCCTTTGCAGCATCTGCTCCTGGCAAAAGTTTCGTCAGCCACCAACTGGGAAAAACGTTTGAAAAATCAACTCCGAAATTGGATTTGACATTGACGTGTGTTAACGGGCGCCGTCACACCGTCATCATTCCCTCTCTTCGTGCTACGTTTCTTCCATTCTAGCTCGGTGACGTTGATTTTATCTCTTGAAATAATAATTTTCTTAATTATATTACGAACGCCTTGAACTAGAATTGAATAGAAGACAATTTGAAAGAATGTGGCACGTAAAACATATGATGTGCATAAAACTTTGAATAAGATGAATATTTTTACAAGAAACGTACTACTAAAACTACCAAATTGAAATGGAATAAGTTGAATTCGTTGGTGTTTTGATGAATTAAAGCGCAAGACTGTTTTTGAGATGAATTGCTTTTGGTTGTAAGTTAGATAATGAAGAGGAAAAATAAATGCTTACTATAGATTTCTTCACATGCAATTTTCGTGTTAAATATGCATATATTCTGGAAGATAAAATTAGGTTTCGAAAGACGTTTGGGCAAAGCCACTACAGTACTAGCAATGCACTACAAGTTATATGTATCAGCATTGCACTACAAAATTGTTGACTTCGCTGAATTCCCTCATTATTCTCATGATTTCTTTATAACCTTGCTAGATAAAAGGGTAACCAAATTACAATAACAGCTTGTAAAGACACTTTGCGAAATTTCATAGATACGATTTATAATTTTCTTAACACACGAAAGTCAAAGAGTATTAGTTTATTTTTGCATTATACATATTATCCATTCATATTCTTCAAGTGTCAACTACCTCGACTGAAAGGGACTCTGGTCAATATATGAGGGTTGATCCAAAAGTAATGTTAATCAATATAAACCAAGGTGATTAAACGTAAAAAAAAATATTTATTTTTCAACATAGTCTCCTAGCAAGCTAATACATTTAGTCCATCTTTTTTCCAAACCCAGGATACCCTGAGAAATATTTTTTTTTGTCTAAACTTTCCCAAAATGCCCCAGCTGCGGCCATCATTTCGCTATTATCTTAAAATTTCTTGCCCCGAAGGTGTTATTTGAGCCGAGGAAAGAGGTAGAAGTCACTGGGAGCTAGATCTCGCAAATAGGGAGGATGTTCAAGCAGCTCGAACTCTGTTTCTTGGATTGCAGCCTTCACAACTACATTTTGGTGAACCGGTGCGTTGTCTTGATGAAATAGAGCCCCGGCTCACCGTTTGCCGCGTCTTTTTTCCTCAATAGCCTCCCACAGTCTTCTTATTTGGTCTGCGCAGTAAGAGCCTGGTATTCCACCATAATAAATCCTTCAGCGTCCCAAAAAAAAATCCCTGCCGAGCTCGATACCTGTAATTTCTTCGGCATCGATTAAAAGGGTCGCTTCCAGGTCATCGATTGCTGTCTGGTTTCTGGATCAAAATGGTTGATCCAGGTCTCGTCCATGATTACGAAACGAAACAAAAACTTCTCCAGATCTTCCTGGAACTTTTCGAGACTTACCCTCGAAATGTCGACTCGTTTCTCTTTTTTTCTTTTCTCAGCACCCAAGGTCTCAGCACCCAACGCGAAGAGACCTTCTTCGCAAATAATTTATTGTCAACGATTCTTTGAGCACTGCTATACGAGATACTTGTAACCTCAGCTATATGCCTGATGGTCACTCTTTGATCTGCCAACTCGACATCTTCGACTCTTTTTACGTTATCTTCAGCGAGGGACGTGCATGGACGTCCTTCGCAGTCTCAGTCGTCCTTTTCAGTAGGTTTCTTCCCAGCATAGACTGTTTGGCCCAACGTGCAATGGTGGAATATGAAGGACAGAATCTCCTAACATTTCCACCGATTCGCTGTCTAAGTCTTTGGTTAACATTTTTTTTCAAGCACAGGTGCTTAATGACAGCTCTAATTTCGTTTTTCTCCAGTTAATGTTCTCTTTTCGACTGCATGAATTCAAATGAATGTACCTCCCTGGAATCATGGTCTACACTGAAAAAAATCCACATAGCGCCCAGAGCCATGTAACATAGCGCATTATTTATGGTCCCATACGCCATGTACATAGTACTCTGAGCCATGCAATATGGCTCCCAGCGCCATAATTACATGGTGCATAAATTATGGCCCCACACGCCATATTACATAGTGCCATGAGCCATGTAATATGGCTCATGGCACTCCAATTATAACTCCCAGCCATACTGTGTGAGGGAATCTATAAATGTCAGCAAGTGTTACTTGAGTATCGTCCATAGATCGAGAACATTCTCAATCGGCTAAGGGCGCATATTATTGAATGGCTCCTTCGGCGACTCTAAATACAGCCAGCGCCTGTTTGTTGCAAGCAAGTGTGCTCATTTATGGTAAGTAGCACTGTTTTGACTGATTTGCATCTTCAATGTACTATAGTCTTCCCCGCCATGTACTATAGTCTTCCACGCCATGTACTATAGTCCTTCACGCCATGTACTATAGTCCTTCACGCCATGTACTATAGTCCTTCACGCCATGTACTATAGTCCTCCACGCCATGTACTATAGTCCTCCACGCCATGTACTATAGTCCTCTAAGCCATACAGTATAGTCCTCCACGCCATACAGTATAGTCCTCCACGCCATGTGCTATAGCTCTCCACGCCATGCACTATAGTTCTCCATGCCATGTAATATAGTCCGCCACGCCATGTACATGGCGAGGAAGACTATAGTACATTTCGTGTAGGCCTAAGTACTTTTCGCAATGTATTATGGCGTGTGGCGCTATATTTTATCACAATCCCTAAATCGACTATGTACATGGCGCCAGAAGTCTATAAATTATTAACCATGTGTTTTCTCAGTGTATTTACATGTTTTTTATGCTGACTTAGTGGGTATAATTTTGTGCGAACTAGAAATAGCCGATTATCACTACTTTTGGATCAGCCCTCCTAAATTAGCAATGACTAAATCAAAGGTTCAAAATCAACTTCTAATGCGATTCCGAAATTTCCAGCCTTATTTAATGATCCTTAGAAAACTAACTCAAAAGCAGCATCGATTTAAATGTTTTTAATCTAATGTTTCTAATATTCTCAACTGCACAATCAGAGGTGTCGCCCGAACCAGAGCTATATTTGTATCCAGGCTTGCTCCTGATGCCACCGCAGCTGGCATATGAAAAAAATGTCGAGGGAATCCTTGAGCATACAAAATCCTTCATCACTAAGTACTGTATATCAGTTATTAAGATAGGGAACCGGCATCGTGTATAGTCATTTAAGACTACATAACCAGATTGTTGCTTTTGTTCCATCGCAAATAGCAATTTCTGACCACCCAACTCTGTTGTGCATGAATTCGTCAACAAAAAGATAAGTAAATCAAGCGCTGCAACAAAAAAACGGCACGAACTCATCTCAGTACTCTGCGCCAAAGTAAGTGGGATGCGATCTAAACTAATAAGTTCTACGAACTCTGAACTTTTTGATGTCATTGTGATCACCGATACGTGGTTTTGTGCAAATATTCACAATGCTGAAATTTTTCATTTGGAGTATACTATTTTCCAACGGGATAGACGCTCTTGTCGAAGGTGGTGTTCTTCTGGCCTTTCACAATAAAAATTCAAAGTATTTCTAATAGAGATACTCCAAACAGATAATGAATTTATTAGCGCTCAAGTCGAACTTGCGATAAAGAAGATATTGTTTAGTGTCAACTACACGCCACCAAACTCCGCGCATGACGTTCACTCTTCGCTAATACATATTATGCAGCTCATATGCGACCTTGCGGACAATAACGACGAAATCGTCTTAATGGGTGATTTCAATCTACCGAGAATCAACTGGTGCCCTTCAGTGGATGGCACTTTCGAAGATTCGAGCTCTACTTCTATTGGCGGACAACACGACATCAACATTGCTAACGAATTAATATCCCTTGTATTGTTTCAAGACAATTGCATCCGGAACTCAAATGATTTTTGCGACTGACGCCTCTTCTACTGTAGTGAAACTCTTCACATCATCTCTTATCGACGAAACCGACTGTACCGACATCTGGACTGAAATTTAATTTTAGACGAGCTGATGTTGATGAGCTGCGTGACTTGCTTGCTAACTATGATTGATCTTCCGTGCTGCAGGAACCTAATCCTACTAAAGCTACGTTTCTTCAGCTGTGTTTTAGGGTGTGTGCCAACTATTTTTAGTAACTGCAAAGTTCGTTTTTCTTGGATGTCTCCACAGCATTGTCATTTGAAAAATTCCAAAATTAAAGCCTGGAAACAGTTTCGCTTGATTTGCTCAGAGCCTGACTACCTTTTGACTGACGAACTTTTTTCTACACTAAGAGATCTGCATAATAAAGAAATTTCTTTTGCATACCAATGCAACAGCAACAGCTAAAATTTAATTTCCGAGCTCAACCGAAGAGATTTTGGAATTTTGCTAACTCTTAGACTTATAACGATGTATTGATGATGCCTTTGATATTAGTAATTTATTTGCTTCTGTTTTCCGTAAAGCTTATCGTACCGACTTGCCAAACTACATACACTTTTCACCCTACTTGACAAACTCAGTAGTCTCCTCTTTGGAGATAAATTGAGGAGGACACCATTATCGCATTTGCTAATAAACTTCACAATAATATAACACCTAGCCCAAATGGCATACTATAGCACCACGACTTTATACCACCACAAATTCCAACCCCTCATGATCAACACCGTGGATTCAAACCACATACTCACCACCACGAACTCACCAAACCGCCCATCTTCACCACACTGCATGGGGCAGATGATATAAAAGGAGTAACGCGACCATAAGGAGATCAGATTCAGAGCTGACATTGAGGCGAGCACTTTAGGGTCTCCCTCAAATACATTGTTCTATATCTAAAAATACTAAATAAAGCATTTGTAACTAAACTGTGTTATAATACCTAATTTAGTCTTAAAATATTGTTTGTCATCACTTCTACCTATTGTCTTATATTTTCAATGCATCCTTAAAAGTAGGCATCTTTCCTCATTTGTTTAAATACTCCATCGTCACTCCTATATTCAAGAAAGGAAGTCGTAATGATGCATGCAACTATCGACCTATTGCTAAACTTCGCTGCGTCGGTAAATTTTTCGAAGCTTTAGTCACGGATATTGATAAGCTTGATCACTTTATACTTTTAGCTAAGCTGCATTCCTTTCAATTACTTAACTTGTTTTTAAATTGGTTGACTCTTACTTGACGAATCGAACCCACCTTTCTCGGTGCTTTGTCATCTGAAATCAAAACCACTTCTGGTATTCCACAAGGTACTAATCTAGGCTCTTTACTGTTCGCCTTATTTATTAATGATGCAGGTTCCATTCTGCAGTCATCTTCTGTTCTGCTTTGTGCCGATGACGCTACAATTTTTTAATTTGTGAGAAATCTTGACGATTGCAATGATTTGCAGCAGGATCTAAACAGATTTGCCGGCTGGTGTTCCGATAACAATCTCTTTATTCACCCTGACAAGTGTACCATTATATCTTACACACGCAAAAGTATTTGTGTAATCTATGAGTACTCACTTTTGTGGGCGCTTTTAAATAGATCAGCGAAAGTACTCGATTTAACAATACTGATGAATCAATCATAAAAATTTGACGATTACATCAACTCAATCATTGTGAAAGCTAGTAATGCCTTAAGTTTTGTCAGAATATGTTCGAAGGAATTCAAAGATAGTTTGTTTAAAGAGAGTTTAGTCAGACCTTTTGTCGAATACGCAAGTATGGTATGGGCGCCGTATCAAAAAGTGACATTGACCAAATTGAGTCCATCCAAAAGAAGTTCTTACGTTTCTACCTTCACGGTCTTCTGTGGTATGATCCTTTACATCTACCTCCTTATGAAGACCGCTTAAATCTTTTACGAATGGATATTTTGAACTCTCGACGTCGAAATTCCAAAATCTTATTTGCCGTGAAAATTTTGGCAATCACTATTGACTCAAACTACTTATAAAGCCAACTTAATTTTAACATTAATAACAAACGTGTCAGGTGGGTGAACTTTTTGTCAATCCCTCACCATCGGACCAATTATGGTTGCAACACTGCAATAAGTATATGCATTAACGAAGCTTACTATATGCTTGATTTTCATTTGTATAAAAACATCATTTAAACGAATTCTGCATAAGAATGATTAATTACTATTAGTCTGGATTAGACGAATTTAATAATAAAATGATATGAAAAAAATAGAGATATCACCCCACGACATCAATTGCACATATAACTTTCCACAATTGAGTGTGCAATCAGAGCGAGAGAATAGCATTGCCCAATAAGATTATCACATAATCCGGGCTCCAGATTTAAATCAGGATAAAACTGGTGAATATCAAATGTATGAACCACGCTACATAAAGCTGTGGTAATTCAAACTTGTAAATCTCTCTAAAATGTGTTAAACTTGAAATAATTGACTCAAGCATTTTAGGCAATTTTGAATATCACGTTCATTTTATCCCTCCTATTCAAGGATAACGTGACTTTAAATAACTTGATCTAAATTTACGTAATGCCAAATATAATATTTCGGTACTTTGTTTATAAATGTCTTATCGCGTATGGTTTTTAAAACGCAAGTCGTGAATGAAATATTTGCAAGTGAGCTCCGTCAGTCAGCTGCACAACTCCCAGCTGTCTCCCGAGAAAAAAGAGCTCTCCAGTTATACTTACAAATATTTTTGATTTCCATAATTTTGTTCAAAACCTTCTTGTTTTCGACTATACACCCATTTGCTTTGTTCAAACGAACATTTTTTTTCGCCCTAGTTGACAAGCAACGAGACCATGAAAACGCGCTTGTGAATGAATGCAAGATGAATATGACGAGCTGTGAGAAAAAATAATCTTTTTAAAAGGTTCATAATCCCACCAAGTGAAAGTAGAGCAGAGATTTCATTTTAGTGCATAAAATCGCTGGAATAAATTAGCTGGTATTGAGACGAGAAGATGACAGTAAGTGGAGTTCATGCGGAGGACTAAAATAATTTAGTATAGTGTTGAAGGATTTTTGTAAAATTTATATTACATGATTATTTTTCATCGCTACAATGGGTTGATCGGTTGAAAATAGTACCATTTTAGCTAATTTTTAAAGCGTTGCAGCTTCGTGGTGGAATTAATCAATCTTTTATTTGATTAAGCGATACATAGTTGTGACACATACTGTGATCATGGAAATTTAATTTGATTTGCGCCTAAGACCATGCAATATTGAAAGTCAGATATTTTCAAGAGGGTCGATGAACATTAGAAAATTGTGTTTAATAAGAATGAATTGGAGCTGAATGAAATGAATAGAACAAAAAATGACATTTTTACTATCGAAGATCTTCTGCAGACACGGGTTTATTACTTGATTTACTAAAAGTAAAAACAGGATGGCAGCACATACATTCATATTAGAGTTGGGTGTACTAGGATTTTCACATACTAAGTATAATTAGTACGAGTACAAAAAATACCTGTCCCAAATACCTGTTCCAAAAATACCACCCAATATTTTTTGAAGTATGTACATATATACATAGGTACAATACATACGATTTGCAGTGATGTAATGAAACGGTATGATATGCCCTCCCCACCCTCCAGACACAAAGCTCACAAGCTAGAATGGTGATGGTGCAAGATGACTTTCAAAGGATACGGAGTTATTAGTCCGTTCAGCTTGTCCGTAACTTTCCAACAGTGCTGCCAGATTAGGGAATTTATCCCTAGATTAAGGGGTTAGTCCACTGTTAAACTGCTCCAAATGAACTTTTTTTTTAAACAGCTACCAACAAAAAACTATTCAAGATATCGATTTGAAATTTTACATGCATCTTTATTGAAGCTAAGAGTTAACATTTTCATTGGAAAAAATTATTAGAAAACAAAATGGCGGCCGCCCCAATGGATTGCCGCAGCACCGCCGAAAAAAAAAGCAAATTGCGCCTCGTAAATTCCTTGACAAAATAAGCATCTGTGAACAAATTATCAAAAATATTTCATTAGTTTTGAGTATAAAAGACTGCACTGTCTGAAATGACTGAAATGTCTGAAGGTAAGCCGCAGCGCCTATCTGGCAGCACTGCTATCCAATGGTCAGTCATTTATTTGGCAAGTCTTTATTTATTTATTTATTTATTTTTCTAGGACCTATCTAAGTGAAAACAGTCAAATTCAATCAATTTCATTTGATTTTTGTTTTATTATATGCACATAACACCTCCTGTATTCGTTCAAATGACCAAAGTCGAAAAATTTACCAAGATCTATTTCTGATAACAAACTTTTCTTGGCTAATCTAAAACAGTCGGTAATGGCATCACAACCCAAAATAAAAAATTATACAAATTTTCAATTTTTTCTACCACACTGAAAGAAAATCTCATGGCTCGTTTAACTATTTTTAAAAATATTGTCACCTTTCTTATGTGGAAGTATGTTAAAATCAATAATTAATAATACCCTATCTACAAAAAACGTAGCCATTGCGTAGCATAAGCACCCTATCTACCGTAGATTTACCGCAAGGCCATAAGAGAATACCAGGCTGATTTCAGACGAATCTGATTTTTTTGAGCTTAGAAATTATGAAGGTATTTTGATTTTTTTAAGCGATTTTCTTAACGTAAAGTTTCGTGATTTTTAGAGCAATCAGCCGATTGTAGATGGTTAACATTCTTCAAAAAGCCATACAAAATAATATATAAAACACTAAATTGCAAAACTCAATCAGCTAAAATTTGTGCATGTATGTTCATATGTGATTTTAGAAGAATAACCATATGTTTTGTCCACGTTTATTAGAATTGCGCACTTAAATGTGCTTTCCTTTCTTTTTAAAAATATGAAAGCATGACATTTTACGAAAGCATGACAATATGAAAGCATGACAAATGAAAGCATGACATTTTTATTTTTATGAAGTTTTTTAATTCCACAGCATTGTTTTACAATGTAACTACTAAAATAAATAGAATTTTTTGTGAGATGAATAAAAATTGAAATTTAACTAAGCGGTTTATTCCTACATCAAATATTCTCTGCTTGAAAAAGCGTTAAAGCCGATATATGTTAACTGGGCAATAATAGACAAAAAGGGCAAAACCGATCGCAAATTAATAACTTCTATGAGAACACATTATTGTTGCATATAAGTCGTAGATGTTAAAATTCACACAAATAACCTAAATAAAAAAATTAACAATCTCTCACTGCATGTGGTATCCACTATGAGCTATGCACTATAAGCTAATGTCTGATGAGACACTGCATAGTTTTAATCATTTCATAAAAACAAGTCCATTTGATTCTGCTAGCGGAGTCTTGATCCGCAAAATTATCCATATTCCCGCATTAAACATTGGTTGGAAAAGCTTTAGAGGAGATATACGTTGTCTATAGTAATATAAACAAGAACGATAAAAGCAATCTCAAATTAATAAATAGTTTGTCAACTGCAACTAGATTACAAACACTAATATTTTATTGCCGAAAAATCATCCCAATAGTTCTTATATGGTCATTCATTGTTGAGTGAACACATCCCTGTTGTGCATACAATTTATTTGCTTGGCAATCATTTTTGTCTGCTGAAAATTGTTGCTGAATCACTCATTATTGATGGGACACCACAGGCTATAGTCATTTACTATTTCGTACTATGCGCATTTTTGGAATACCATAGTTTGTGGTTACTTACTTTTTTGGACCACGGACGTTGTTCATCACCCATGCGTCATGATACATAAAAAGTTATCAACAATATTTTTGTGGTTATTTTAACTATAGCACGTAGTTGACGCAAAAACAACTAAGGAACATTGTTGATTTTACCAAGATTTTTCTCTCAATGCATTCCCAAAACACCCGAAACAAATACCAAATCAGTCCCAAAGCAAATCAGTCTAAGTACGAGTACTCAATTATAACCTTTTTTCAAGTACAATATCATATCAGGAAGTGTTACTTACCTCAAGTATCAAATACTCACAAGTACGCTAGTATTAAATGCTCACACCGTACGAAATACTAGCAAGTACGAAAATAATCGATACGAAAATACATGTAAGTACGAAAATACTAGGTACGAAAATATTAGCAAGTACGAAATACTCGTCAGCATGAAAGTATGAAATATGAGTATGAAAGCACTTGCAAGTATGAAATACAAGTACATATTAATATTAGGATGTTATTACGTCGCTGTTTGATTGAAATGAATCAAATGGAGGAAATTTGTTGGGAAAATTCTTGATTACATGTATAGTTCACAAAAATACTCGTACCTAGTATTTTTGAATCCCGTATTAGGTACTGAATGTTCCCGAAAAATACCTGTTTCATATACATGTTCCAGTATATACGCTTTATCTCTAATTCATACGTTCATATTTCAAATTAATGACGTCATATAACGAATCAAGACTAAATAGCTATTGGATGAATTCAATAAATTTTCATTCGAAATTTCATCCGAGACCACAGAAATCAACTCTAGTCAGAAATGTTAATCTTGGCCGCTTAGTGATTAGAATCCAATTGAGTCATACTTTCCGAATTATAGAAACATTTCCCATGTCAACCGTATCCTTGCCTAGCATAAGTGAGCATCACATCTGAAACGAGATGTGTAATTTCACTTCAATTTTCCGCATTACGCTTTATTTACTTTGAACTTAAATATGAAATCGGCAACATTTAAATTAAGCCACGTGCCATTCACTTCGAATCCAAATGCTAACCGTGTTTAGATCACACCCCAGATCCGCACGTGTCATTGTCCATCCAATCGCAAATATTTTCATTTTGTTTCACGACGTATGTATGTATGTACACCAGCAAAGATTGTCGCTCAAAACTATTTTCCATTTTTCCATGACTCGTTCCTTTGACGTGTCTCTCATGACAACGGCTACACACCGAACGCTATCAGAAACAAATCAAGGAGCTCACGACGAGTCCCTTCGCACTCCTTCGCGGCATTGTGCATTTGTTTAAGTCACGTGCACGTTACACTAAATGCCTTCCGTCAGACAAGACTGCTGCAGCCCGGAAAAGTTTCCGATCGTAGGTACAAAAAGGAAAAGTGATTTCACGTAACGTCGCTCTCATGGAAAATCGACAAATACGAGTATCGACGTCAACGACGGAGCTGAGGTTTTTCTTGCGTTTGTCTATTCGAATTCGATTTGCCCCTGCTTGGTTTCCGGAATTGGATGATATGCGCTGGATTAGGTTAAATGGGACGTTGGACGGAGTCGGGGCAAAGGGCAGAGGACGGAAACGGTGCTTTTGTTGGTGTGCATTGATTTTATAGTTTAACACGTCCTGTGTTTTGTTTGAGCATCATTGCTATTTTCAATTGCATCGGAGCTAATTTTAATAAGGGTCATCCAACCGCAAATCCGATTATCCTCTTAAAACTCTGTTTACACTTTCGCAGCGAGTCCACTTTGGATGGTTATTTAGTGTAAATAGTAGACGAATAAGTGAATTTAGTGAATCAAAATGGGCAAAGTTAAAACTAGTTTATTGGGTATAGGTACAGTTGATTGGACTGAGTACTTTGATTTGGATAATCAACTTGATAGCATAGACCAAAAAGTTTAATTTTAATGATTAATTATATAAATTACTTGCCTCTAATTTTCCCTCACTGGAAGTAAGAGGCTGAGACAAATCAGGACCAAAATGAATTGTAGTTAATTTTTGTTTGTGATATTTACACATATTTTCACGGGTAATGATAAAGTTGAGTGTTAGCTGATTTTTCGGTATCGAAACTGGCAATATGTACTATTTTTGCTCTTTTATTAAGTCATTCGTACATTGTAATAATTTTCAGGCTCTTTTTTAAAAAAGTTACTAATATATAATGGAAAGATATTTATATCTTTGATATTTATATCAATGTATAGCTCTATTTATAGAAATTAAAACTTCTGATGTTCATTATACTTTTATTTCAAAGAATTTTTCATTGAAAATAGTCTATTAAAATGCTTGAAATTCTCTCAAGTATGTATTTCAATTCACAAAGTTTTCGAAATAGCTGTGTTTAATGAGCTGCTCTAGGTTGAGCTAGGTTGAGATATCTCAACAAAATGTGTTTAATGAGCAATTCGGCTGCTCTAACTTGCCCGAAGTTGCTCTGATTTGTGTTTCATGAGTCTGCTCTAAGTTGAACTAGAGCACTTTAGAGCACGATTTTTATTCTACTTTTTTTGGTAGAGCAAGTTCGGGCAAGCAACCAGCTGTTTTCCAACTGTCAGAGAACCGACTTCCAACAAAAAATTGTCACTGAAGTGCAGTTTTTTGTTAGTGAAGTGACAGGTTGACCTTCTGACAAGTAATGAATTTTGAGAAATGCCTCTCAGCTGCTCTCACTTGCTCGACTTTTTTTTGCCTCTCAATTGCTCTAGTTTGCTCGACTTTTTTTGACAGCCGCGCTACTATAACTGGCCTTGAGATGCTCTGCTTTTTTTTCGTGCTCATTAAACACAGCTAATATGAACAATGAGAAATCAACGGATTTCTCATTTTTTACACTCGACAGCAAAACACCAGGTCAACTATGTCGTGCTCCTATAAAGAGTTTGTATAAATGAATGGAAAAGGGTTTGATTTTAAAATAAATCCACCCTTTTAGTATCGGACACGCGTTAAAAATTAAGGAACAATATGGTTTTCATTTGAAGTGTTGTCCTATGCAAAGTGCTGACATACTTTACTCGTTGAATGTTCAAGATAGTTTTCATTTTATAAAGAATTGTTATTTTATTTCAGTTTCAAATAATACAATAGAAAAGAATTGATTGGCTCTTGACTGGATTCTTTGGCGTATTTTTCCCATGGCCGTCGTAAGTTCACGCCTGATAGGATTTTGATATTATCATTTATTGTTTTTCTTTAAACCTGTGACATGCTTAGAGGTGACCCTACACTCAAAAAAAAAATATATCGCTGACAGATATAAAACGACGGAAATATAATATATCTCACATGAGTATATGGGTGTATTTTGAAAGACATAATATATTCACGGCAGATATAATATAAATATTTATCGTATGTAAGCAGAAAAAAGCTCAGGGGATTGCCCTTTGAAGCGAGTGCTTAGCCATGGCGGTAAGGAGACACATATGGGAGAAGCCGATAACAACTATTCCATTATTCTTCTAAGTACCACATTTATTTCTCATTTTCTAAAGCGCTAATGTTATTCTTAGTCGCTACTAAAGCTTTAATATGGCACTTAATCAATGGAGCGCTGGTATTATGCCCAGTCGCTGACTGTTAAGACAACATAAGACGAACAAATACAGCCATGGGCACGGCGGGATTCGAACCCACGGGCAGTAGATCGCTGCTTCGGACTGACGCGTTAGCGAGCTAAGCTACCGACCCTTTGCAAGCTCAATCTCAAACTATAAACAAAAGATGCCCCATAATTAGAAACGAAAATAAACCATATATCTACGAAAAGCATATTACATTGTTCAGTGGTCATTTTATACCTGTCGCGTATATAATATACCAACTGTATGGATTTCATATCTTTCGCTACCAGAAAACAGAGAAACCCATATAGAACTTATACCTGTAGCGTGCATAATTATGATTGCTGTATGCATATTTTGTGTACCCGAGTTATATTTTTTACCTGAAAGCCAAATTTTACTTAAAATGAGTATAACTCTGGATTTCCATATACTCATAATACCTTTTAAACCAATAGTTATACCTGTTGCTTGTATATGTTATGTATCACACATAAATAGAGCAAAAATATATTTGTAGGGGCAATTTTGTGCCCACTACAGTTAATTATGGCTATTACGGATATTATTATTTTTGCTACACATATAGCAGAGCGAATTTTTTTTTGTGTGTACCTACATAAAAATGAACTAATCGATTACTGGGTTTTTGCACTTTTCAGGAGCTCCGCGCGGTCATGAGCAATAGATTAAAAAATATACAACGCCAGTTTAGCAGTCACGGCTAGGAAAACACGTAGAAAAAATGCGTCAGTGCGTCCATGAGTTTAAACTATAACACAGCTCTCTCATTAATCGCAACCACAATCTGTAGAATTAATTTACAAAACATGAAACTCAAGTATGCCGTTGTACTAACATAACGTTGTCATTGATGAAATTATGAGAATGGATATAAGAAGTATCAGTGTGTAATATAAGGACGCATAAAGACCAATTGCACTGTATTTTATGCTTTCCAATTTTTATGAGAATTAATTTGGTAAACGGTTTTGGTTAACTTGAATAACTTTACTTGGA
The DNA here is from genome assembly GCA_963978885.1 of Nemotelus pantherinus. Taxonomy (NCBI): domain Eukaryota; kingdom Metazoa; phylum Arthropoda; class Insecta; order Diptera; family Stratiomyidae; genus Nemotelus; species Nemotelus pantherinus. The sequence goes on along the minus strand of OZ022264.1, from coordinate 235,451,142 downwards.
CAATTTTGGGTTTCTTTCAATAGCACAACGGCAAAGTAATTGTCGTTCTTTTTACACAGAAAATTTTGCAATAAAATCTATATCAGAAATAATTTTTTGTTTTCATTTCGAAGAGTAGCCCACAAAAACAGTCTACAAACCATCTATTTCATAAACTATCTATTTCACATATTATTTTAAATATTTCATTAAAAACCTCATCATCATATAAAATCTGACTTAATTCATGAAGTTTATGCATCCTTTTTAATGTTTAACATTTCATCTGGCTTTTAAATTATCATTGATATTATATATTACGCCATCACCTTCATCCTCGAAAAATAATCAGCTTATTTTACTATTTTAATATAAATAAAAATCCTTGAAAAATTGAAATACATACTTTAAGTGTGGTAAAAGTTTCAACTTTTTTTTATTAATTTGATTTCATTACATTGATTTCATCTCCTCTTTTAGTTCGTTCGAAAGTCGGTCGTAATTAATCACAGGAACATTTGCGACCACGCCAACGAAATGAAGCTATAACAGTGAAATCAAATTATGAACAATGTTTTCCCCAAATGATTCTAAAGTGTCCTATTCACAAACTCAACTTGGCCCTAAGCGCATTAAATTTCTGGTGGGTAAGGACCCACACTGGGCGCTTATTTCCAGAGTTCATTTTCAGTTGATAAAACCGAGACTACTAACTTCACCAAATATCGCGGGGCAAGGCAATATTCAATTTTCGCGGGGAGAGCCAATATTCATTTTTTGTGGGGTAAGAGATTATTCACTTTTCGCCGGGCAGGAGATTATTCATTTTTCGCCGGGCAAGGCAGTATTCATTTTTCGCCGGGTAAGAGATTATTCATTTTTCGCCGGGCAAGAGATTATTAATTTTCCGCCGGGCAAGAGATTATTCATATTTCGCCGGGCAAGAGATTATTCATTTTTCGCCGGGCAAGAGATTATTCATTTCTCGCCGGGCAAGTGATTATTCATTTTTCGCCGGGCAAGGCATTATCCATTTTTCGCCGGGCAAGAGATTATTCATTTTTCGCCGGGCAAGAGATTATTCATTTTTCGCCGGGTAAGAGATTATTCATTTTTCGCCGGGCAAGAGATTATTCATTTTTCGCCGGGCAAGAGATTATTCATTTTTCGCCGGGCAAGAGATTATTCATTTTTCGCCGGGCAAGAAACTATTCATTTCTCGCCGGGCAAGGCCTTATTCATTTTCCGCCGGGCAAGAGATTATTCATTTTTCGCCGGGCAAGAGATTATTCATTTTTCGCCGGGCAAGAGATTATTCATTTTTCGCCGGGTAAGAGATTATTCATTTTTCGCCGGGTAAGAGATAATTCATTTTTCGCCGGGCAAGAGATTATTCATTTTTCGCCGGGCAAGAGATTATTAATTTTACGCCGGGCAAGAGAATATTCATTTTTCGCCGGGCAAGGCATTATTTATTTTTCGCCGGGCAAGAGATTATTCATTTTTCGCCGGGCAAGGCATTATTCATTTTTCGCCGGGCAAGGCATTATTCATTTTTCGCCGGGCAAGAGATTATTCATTTTTCGCCGGGCAAGGCATTATTCATTTTTCGCCGGGCAAGAGATTATTCATTTTTCGCCGGGCAAGGCATTATTTATTTTTCGCCAGGCAAGAGATTATTCATTTTTCGCCGGGCAAGGCATTATTCATTTTTCGCCGGGCAAGAGATTATTCATTTTTTGCCAGGCAAGAGATTATTCATTTTTCGCCGGGCAAGAGATTATTCATTTTTCGCCGGGCAAGGCATTATTCATTTTTCGCCGGGCAAGAGATTATTCATTTTTCGCCAGGCAAGAGATTATTCATTTTTCGCCGGGCAAGAGATTATTCATTTTTCGCCGGGCAAGAGATTATTCATTTTTCGCCGGGCAAGAAACTATTCATTTCTCGCCGGGCAAGGCCTTATTCATTTTCCGCCGGGCAAGAGATTATTCATTTTTCGCCGGGCAAGAGATTATTCATTTTTCGCCGGGCAAGAGATTATTCATTTTTCGCCGGGTAAGAGATTATTCATTTTTCGCCGGGTAAGAGATAATTCATTTTTCGCCGGGCAAGAGATTATTCATTTTTCGCCGGGCAAGAGATTATTAATTTTACGCCGGGCAAGAGAATATTCATTTTTCGCCGGGCAAGGCATTATTTATTTTTCGCCGGGATTATTTATTTTACGCCGGGCAAGAGATTATTCATTTTTCGCCGGGCAAGAGATAATTCATTTTTCGCCGGGCAAGGCATTATTCATTTTTCGCCGGGCAAGAGATTATTCATTTTTCGCCGGGCAAGGCATTATTCATTTTTCGCCGGGCAAGAGATTATTCATTTTTCGCCAGGCAAGAGATTATTCATTTTTCGCCGGGCAAGGCATTATTCATTTTTCGCCGGGCAAGAGATTATTCATTTTTTGCCAGGCAAGAGATTATTCATTTTTCGCCGGGCAAGAGATTATTCATTTTTCGCCGGGCAAGGCATTATTCATTTTTCGCCGGGCAAGAGATTATTCATTTTTCGCCAGGCAAGAGATTATTCATTTTTCGCCGGGCAAGAGATTATTCATTTTTCGCCCAACACTGCTTAACTTCGGTGATCTGACGAGATCTGTTCCAGTGTGGTATGGCCCTATATTCAAATATACTTCAAATAACGAACAATATCGAAATTCGCTCACCTATAAATGAAGCCATATTACATGGCTCATGGTACTATGTAATATGGCGAGTCGGGCCATAATTTCTGCGCCATGTAATTATGGCGCTGGGAGCCATACTGCATAGCTCAGGGTACTATTATATGTACATAGCGTGTGGAACCATAAATGCTGCGCCATGTTACATGGGACCACGAGCTATGTAGATTCTGACATTATGGCGCTGGGAGCAAAACCGTCTTAGATCAATATGAGGCCCTGGGCACTTTAAGATAAGGCAGAGGTCTGTTAACAACAGGGAATAGAGAAGAACAAGAGCAGGTTTGCAAAATTCTAGATATATTTATCTGTTATTTTTATATATTCAAAGTCACATTAAATTAATAGGTAACTATTCAACCATTATACGCAGGTTAGTAATTAAAAAGTCTATGTTGATTGACATTAGTGACAAACTGGTCAATCTTTCTTAAAGCATTGTACTTATTTTTGGTACATTTTTTTTCAATTTTGAGAAGGAGCGTTTCTCACTGTAGTTAGTTACCATCATGCATAAAAAGATTCTTTATGCAATTTGTACATTTGAAAACGTGTCTTTAATTTTGTCTTCTTTCAAAAGATGATATATTTCTGAAATATTATTAGTTTCTTTATTTTCACTCGTTTGAACACTTTTCAAGTATTCTGTTAAAGGCAGTCGTTATAGTAGATTTTAGTGAATTCTTTGCGACTTTGTCTCAACTCTTTGGGACTCAAAATTTTCAAGCGAGATAAAAAAACGAACCGATGGCTTATTTCCTTGTGTTTTAGATGAACGCTCAGGGTATCAATTACTTTGAATCTAAAATTTCTCCTTCCCATTTAGTTAGACTGATGGCGCAGAATCATCAAATTATGTCTGACGTGAACTTCTACCTCTTATTCTTTGAGATATGTTCTTTTAGTCGCACTCTGGATTTTTCTCTTTGGCACACGATTCAAAGTCATCAAATTTATCCCTTGCATTAATAATAAAATCACCAAGTGAAGCTAATAAATTAGTTGCAACATCCATTGTTATAGTTTTTTCTGAAGATGAGTATTTGTTTTGTCTATTCTTTCAATATGGTGTTCCGAATTTCTGTCAGTAAGATAAGTTTCAAGTTTTCCATTTGTTTGAACAAACTAAGAGCTTCGCCTAGTTTCTTTTCTTGTCTGCTCTGCATCCTCCGCGATAGACGTCAAGGCTTCTATAATTTTTTTGTGATCTTGATGTAAGGCGCTTACTGCATCAGCTCGCACAGATCATCTGATTTGAGAAAAACTTTTAAGAACTTTTTTTGAACCTAAATATTTAATCAATGTATTTTATCGGTGAGTAGAATCAAAAAAAAAAAAATTGTACAGTTTCTGAACCATTTGAAAAAAACTTATTGCCTTTCGTACACACCCAGCGGGATGAAGAACTACCAAGTTTAGAGAATGTCCCCCACATGATACAAAGGTAGCAAATTCACATTTCTCCTTGATTTTCGCTTGCAAACCAGCATACTTTCCTGACATATTTGATACATTATCGTAGCTTTGCCCTCTGCAATCCTTGATTTGTATATCATGCAGGATGAAGGCAATGCAGGATGGTTTCCGCTAATTATTCTGATTTGTTCTCTTTGATAGGTATATATTCCAAAAATCTTTCGATTGGACCACGGTCTTTTACATATTGAATCATAAAAGTTAACTGGTCAGTATGAGACAGATCGGGAGTGTTGTCAACGCTAATCAAAAAATATTTAGCTAATTTATTTTATTATAGTTTTTTAGGACCTGCTTTCCCATTACGTCAATAAACTCATTACAAACATTCGTTGATAAATCAAAAATGTGCCCCTTGTCAGGATTTTCAATTTTTTTTTAGATGATTTGCAAGAAATTCATCAGGCTCCCTTAATAACTTCACACATCCTAAATAACTTTCATTTTTAGGAGATCCAAGGCTTTCATTGTCTCCTCGAAACAGAAGCGCTCTCAATGCCAAAAATTTTGCAACTGCCACAACCCGTTCAAGTACACTTTTCCAGTAATCTATTTCTTTTTTAATATTGACAAAGTAAGTCTGTATCTACTTTACCAATTTATTTACTTGATGTAGAACTATGTGATTACTGTGTTTGCAATCATTTCATCCAGCCAGAGAGCATAGGTTTACATAAGAAAGGTTAAATAAACAACGAGAAAGACATAATACAAATTTCTTCGAAAGCGAATACAGCAACCAATTTCTTTCAACACTTCCATTGCTCTTTAATTTACGATTAAATAGTGCTTTATTGAATTACCTAATTACTGATTTGCCATCTACTTTGTCTTTGTAGGTTCTGGACGCTCCGGAGAAGTCACAATATTTATTTTGAAAATATACGAATCAGAATTTCGGGGTTTTTTTTCGGTAAAATTTTCGTTCAAATAATCGACAGGGTCGTGTGAAATATTTTCTGGGTCGGATGTTGCGCAATTAAAACAGTTGTTGGTGAAATTATAGTTTTTTTCCTGTAGGGATGGACGCCTTCTGTACAATATGGTTTAGTCTCTTTTTCTGAAGTGATAGGACTTAGCGAAGAACAAGTAGATTGTGAGGTTCCCTGAGTACCTGCAATCTTTTATTGGTATAATTCATTACGTGGATGGTTTATTATTTGGCTACTGCTTGCATAAGCTCTTGACGTAAAATATGAACTTGATTTTGGTAATTTAGCAGTTATTTCTTTCTGATGAATAGCTTTTTTTCTTTTTTCTGAGCCATTAGGATAGTCTCGAGCAGAAATGCCATCCCGGCCGTGCGTTTCAATAGGAACAGAAAGAATTAAAATGCCCTCCTCACACATTGAAGATCGATTTGTTAATGTTTATTCCAGTGATGCCCAAACTCACACAATCCAAAATGTGCATTCGTGTTAAAGCTGAATAAGCTCCACTCAACAACAACTATTTTTACAATAATAACACATAAGTTTGATAAGATACTCTTTAAAAGTGGGATCATAGACAAATATGAATGCTTAAAAGCCCATTTACCCGCGAGTTTAGGCTTGAGCATCACTGGTTTATTCATTCACAAAAAATTTAGGGATATCAGCTAGTAGTAAGCAGATACAGCTGCCAGTGTTGGGCCCCTGGCTCATAAGATTACTATAAAAGCAGAGGGATAATTATTAAGTATAGTCAGATAGTTATATTTTAATTTTCGCAAAATAAATATATTTATCGGTTGGTGATCTGGAAATAAGGGTCCCTATAGATCGCGGGGCCCTGGGCACTTGCCCAGTGTGCCCATGCACAAAGATGGCCCTGGCTGGGAGCCATATTGCATGGCTCAGAGTGCTATGTACATGGCGTATGGGACCATAAATAATGCGCTATGTTCCATGGCTCTGGGCGCCATGTGGATTTTTTTCAGTGTTGTCCACTAACTCATTTTCAAATCAATTGATAGAGCTCTATTTCCGCCACCTATATTTGAATTATATTTTTGCACAAAATTGTTACGTGTGCTTCACGATTCACACTTGCGAAATTTTTTTGAGTCTGCTACTGCTTTTTGCGCATTTTTTCTGCTATAATTCTATTTATTCATTTTAATTACCAAATATACCAACGATGAAATTTGAATTCATTACATACATATATCAGTGAATAAAAATTAATCTGAAGAAAAATATTTTAAAGAGGCCTCGAATAGCGCCAGTATCTGACATTTCTTGTTTTCATTTTCTTTTTCTCAAACACTCCAGCAACACTGCCTTTCTGAGAGATATTAGTTGATAAAAAAAACCAGAAATTTCAACGAATTGGCCAACCTATAAAATGAATTTCTCAACAGGTGGTTTATGTTCACTAATTGTCGAAGCAATAACATAATCATGTCAATGAAAATACATAAAGCTATGAGTAAATATATAAGAGAAAAATAATATATGAGAAAAATGCCCTCTTCATTAAATCAACCGTTTCACCTCAACGTCTGTCGCGTATAAATCACCATGCACCTTGAAACTTCCTTAAATTTGCCAATTCATTTCCGCTCGCTTCACATATAACTTGATTTTGATAGTCCGCGTGAATATCCTTTTCCCACTTTTTCGTCCATAATATCGTCCATTAATGTTCTTACTCCAGCGGCGTTTATTGATTTTAAAGTCCGACATAATATAAAACACAGAAGCCTCCCATATCCATTAATCATGCGAAATTTATCGTTCGTGTTTTTATGAAAATTCGCCTTCGATTCTCCCTTCGAATCGTTGGCGATGCACGGCGAACCATATACTCTTCCCTTGTTGAGTGGAAGTTAGATTTTTTTCGTCATTTCTTCTTATGGACTGGTGAATTCGCGCCAAGGGCAAACGATTTCTCGCCTCCGGGCGATTCGACGTGTTTTGCGCAATGATGCTGCACGCCATCGTCTCAAATAGTCAGTCACTCATCATCAGTTTTTAGTCAGTCGCGTTAGATTTATGATGGGCCGAGCGCCTAGCAGTCAGCTTACAAAACGGCCGACAATACGCGAAAATAAAAAATGAATGATACGCATGGAGTCGAATTATTGCGTCGAAGGTATTGCCCAAAATGAAAATTACACTGGAGTATTGTGTTGCTTCCGTGATAATATTGAAATATTGTAATTTGAAGGTACGAAGGTTTTGGCAGTTCAGGATGAAGGGACGAATATCTTCTTCGGTGCGAGGCCTCCCGTGGCTACAGATCCATCATTACGTCAATTTCGAAATTTAATACAAACAAAATACGCTAGCTTGAATGATGGGGTGAAAATTCATTATTCATTATCATTTTCGCGTATGTGTAGTGATAGATTTAAGCCCAAGTTAAATTGACACCATTAGATCTAACCAAAATGAATTTACGATGCAAATCCGCATTACAGAAGAGCAATTTTGGAAAGTGTTGTTACTTTCACCCTTTCGATTGCATTTCCAGTTTGCATTATAATTTTTAAAGTTAATAGCTCGAGCTCGTAATAAATTAATTGTCTGATATAATAATCCTCCAATTGAATTCCCACATTGGGCGCATTAGTCCAGTTCTGAAATCTTACCTTTTCTCTTGAAAACTAAGCAATCGAACTTCAAGCGATGCAAATTTGATTTAAAAATTTGTATACAGAAATTAATTTCCAGTTAAGAGTATGAATCGAATTGCTCGCGACTTATGTAAGGCCAGCATATAGTTCTTAGTTTTTCAGTGCTCTTATGATAAAATAGAGTAAAAGTAATATATATGTGTGAACGCACTAGCTAACTGAAAAGTAAGAAGATAAATCCTGAGCAATATTAAATATTACCTTGTATGTCTTTGCATTGAAATCAGAGTTTCTTCAAATAATCAAAATATCCTTACCAACATTAGCGGATTTAACTCAAGATTCAATTGATCCTCCTAAATCCCCAACGGATTATTGCAAATCCCAACAATAAACCCATTAAAAATAATTTCGCCTGACATATTGGGACGATTAATCCACGGTAATATCAGTGCTGCGATTTTAATATCGCTCGTACGCCACTGGCTCGCATTATTTGAGAATATGGTAATAAAATTTATGGTAAACAGTGCCCGTGATCGACACAAAACTGCTTGACTGGATACCGTCGATATTAACATGCATATCATTGATGGTCGACGGTTTTATCTGTTTGCTCGCATCTGCTGCGGTGTAAATCATTTCGTTATCAGGTGCTAGACTGGATTTATGATTTTGCATCGTCACACGGTCATCGGTCCGGGCTATATGTCGGTATTCAAATTGAGTAAATAGACAAGCAGGCAAAATAGACATAGTGGGAATGATGATCGTTTTCGTAATATGAGAAAATGTTGATATTGGATAACAAATAAATTTGATTTTTCGTTTTATAGCCATGCTGTGATATGTGCAAGACCCAAAGTCTTACATGTTACAATGACCTAGTTTGGTAATTGGTTTGAATTAAATAATAAAAATTATAAATTTAATTAAATTATGGACAAATCGAGATGCCGGTACAAACTACCCGCTTTGTCAAGTAGTCATTTTCAGCTGCTCGGTTATGTAAAGAAAGAACAAAAGTGTTATGTTGTTTAGACGAGTTAGTGGATAAATTTCATTCTAAGAGAATTATTAGCGAAACAATTCACATGTTCAAATGTCGACCAAGCACTTTTCCTGATTGGGTTTCTTTAGAGGTAAAAAAGCTAATTTAGAAGAAAAAAGTTGCTCACTGAAATATGAAAAAAACTAATTCTTTAAATGATTATATTAATTTCACGAATTTACGAGCTCCAAAAGTTATTTTCGCAAATTGGAGTCACCAATACCTCAAAATATTAAATGCTTTTGGAATCTCGCGACTCTATCAGGAAAAAAATCACTCCCAACGACGTTGTTTTTTGGATAGTATATTCAGTTCAGCTAAAAAAAGAATTGCAGACATGTTTGCATCCACTTTCTCTAAGGTCTTAAGTGATTCCTCATGTAACTTACTACTGATACAATTGTAACTATTTCACATTTTTTAGTCGATTTAAATAGTCTTATCGATAAACTATTGTCTTTGGGTGTTAGTAAGAATACCGGACCTGATGGAATTCCGCCTGTATTTTAAAAAAACTGTGCTCTTAATTTGGCCCCAGCACTTCTATATATCTTCAATAGGTCATCAAATTGTGGCGTTTTCCGATTATGTGGAAATCAAGCTTTGTAATATCCGTGTTTAAGGGGGCAGGTACACTTAGAATTTCGAGAAAATCGATTTTATTTTCTTTGCATTTTCTAAAAGTAGCATATTTCAAAAGCATTCTCTGCAAGTTTCAGACGAATCGGACAATTATTTATGGAGATAAATAACTTTGAATGAAGTCGTCTCTATTGCATAAAGCGTTTTTCGCATGCTTTAAAAGCATTTTTCTCGACACTATGTTTTCGAAGTCGGTGATCACTGTAACTTGAAAACGGCTTTATCGATCAGCATGAAATTTTCCTCACTTATTTGATATTTAATTATCCTCCGGATGAACGAAGGATTTTTTGATTGGATGATATGCTTTTTTTCAATAGCCGAAAATGTGAGTGAAATTTTGGTCGAAAATACAATTTTGAGTTTCAACAAACGCCATTTTTCGAAAAATGAAAATCTGCCAAAGTCCTTCATTCATCCGGAGCACTATGTCATTAGCTAATAATCCCCGATTTTTTTTTATTTCGGGTGATCCAGTAACAAGCTACAGTGAGCACAGCAAAACAACTTTTTTTTGACCCCGAAAATTTACTCTATTTCGACTAATTTTCAACCGTTTGTCTTAAATCAAACTACAATAACTTCTACAAATACATGTCTTTCAAGTAAAAAACATTTGTTATTAATTACTTTAATGTGTGTCTAAAAAAAAAATCCTGAAAAAGAGCTTTTTTGGACGTCCCAAATGTACCTAGCCCCTTAACCGATTACATAACTCCAATTTTAAGGCTTCTACTTCATCAATTCTTCACAATTAAGTGGTAAATCAACCTCGACTAATTTGCGTACTTATCATAATTATCTTTACAAATCACTTGAATCTTATCACCAAGCTCACTCTATTTGCACAGATTTTAATAAAGTCTCTGATAAAATTAGCTTAAATTTGCTATCGGAAAAGTTGAAAAACTTGGGAATTTATGGTAAATTTTATGATTGGTTCTGCGACTACCTAAGAGGACGGTCTCTATTAGTTAACTTTAATAATCACTATTCCCGTCCATTTTTCCCATCCTCAGGTGTCCCGCAAGGATCACATCTTAGCCCTTTACTCTTCTTTATTTTTATAAATGATATCAGCTTATTTTTGCACGATGTTCAATTTTTGCTATTTGCTGGCGATTGTAAGGTTTTTAAAACTATTACATCATTAGCTGGCATTGAAATGTTGCAATTCAACTTGAACAACTTTTATAATTATTGCGCAAACAACTGTCTAAAACTAAATATAAACAAATGTCAATTTATCGTCTTTAATAGGAGTAAGACTTAGTACAATTATACATATGCAATTAATAATCTTCTACTTAAGTATGTTGACAATGTGAAAGATCTTGGTGTAAATTTCAATACCTCTCTTAGTTTTATACCTCAAAAAGTATTGTTAACCAAGCAAATAGACTGTTGGGCTTCATTATCTGAAACACTAAATACTTTTACAACTTATATACAATTAAAATACTTTATTTTTCTCTTGTACGGAGCAAATTGGATTATGCGTGGCTGCTATGGAATCCTTATTATAGTATTAACTCTGATTCAATCGAAAAAACTTAGCACAAATTGTTGCAATATGTTGGATTCAAGCTCCATGCTTTTCCGGCTAATATTAATTACGCTGAGGTTATGTCCCTTCTTAATATAACCTCCCTAAAAACTAGAAGAAAAACCGCTGAAGGAATATTCCTCTTTAAAATATTATATGGGGAAATTGACTCTTCTGAGCTGCTTGCTGATGTTGACCTAAAAACTCCTACTAGGTCAACAAGAAGCAACGATATTTTTGATCTTCATAATTTTAAAACAAATTTTAGCCTCCACTCCCCTTTCGAACGCATGGTAGAAATGTTTGCCTATATTTCAAAATCACTTCTATCAGATTTGGTGCTAGTTAATACCTGTAAATTTCATATTGATCGGATTATCTGGTCGTCAGTTCTCGTGAATAGAACTTTCGGGAGCTGAAATAGAGGTAATGTGGTAATGGGTTGCCGTTCTTGTGCAAGGCGGAATTTTGAAAATTTCAAATTGGCATGGTGGACAAAGGCTAATATTTTATCAATAATTTGAATTTATTTCCAAAAAGCAAAAAAAAAACTCAGAAGTTTTGAGGATATGAAGAATTTTTTTCACGTGCCTGCCATAGCTACAGGGTTTCCCGTACAGTCTTGTATAGTTGTAGTCAACAGCAATACGCTGTGCGAGTTTCACGATGATTGAATGTTTGTATCAAAAACTATGAAAATCGAAATTTGAAAAAAAATGTTGCCTACTTTTAGGCACTCAGCGCCCACATGGGGTTCATAATTGCCAATTCTTTTATCATGGGTAAGCATAAAACATAATTAATTATCTTTTCCAGTACTTACTTTTAACAAAAATGTGCTCTACATAGGAGTACCTGGAAATTAACTAAAATGTCCGTCGCGGCCAAAGGGTTAATTAAAGATATCTTAATTTTGATTAGTCACTGCATTGTTTATTCTCTTCAGTCGGTCCCGAGACAGTGAATAGTTAGATTGTGTTCTGTGCAGTCGGCGATATTTTTATTTTTTGCTATGATAGAAAGAAAAAAACTAGCGTGTCTGGCCATTCTTCAGCGGTAACTGTTGCCGTTGGTATGATTCAATTAACATGCAATGAAGAGACCATGGGTGAAACTCTAATGAAAATGTTTGAAGATGATCTCGGAATACCAAAAGCTATTGTTACTGAATTTTTAACGGGAGACCTTGGAATGAAACGAGTGGCAGCAAAGTTCATCCCTTGAATTCTGACACAACGACGTAAGGATTTTCGTATTCAGATTGAACTTTCTTGAAACGTGTGACACTGATACAAGGCTCCTTGAAAATATAATAACTGGTGATGAGTCATGGGTTTATGGCTACGACCCTGAAACCAAAGCTCAACCGCGCCATTGGAAGAACCCTGCATCCGCGCGAGCAAAAAAAGCACGCCAAAGTCAAAGCAACGTTAAAACAATGTTGACAAATTTTCTCGATCATCAAGGTGTCGTTTACCATGAATACATTCCTACAGGACATACAGTAAACAATGAGTACAACCGTGATTTGCTTCAGCGGCTTAGAGAAGCAGTGAGAAGGACACAGCCGCAGCTGTTCGAGAGTGGCAACTGGCTGATCTACCACGACAATGCCCCAGCCCATGCTTCGCGGCTTGTGCAAGGTTTCTTGATATGGCCCCCTGCGACTTTTGGCTCTTCCCAAAGTTAGAATCGTACTTAACGAGAAAAAATTCCAATCTAATGGCGAGATTGAAGAAAATTCGACGAAGGAATTGATGGTGACCCCAAAAGAAAAGTTTGCTCTATGCTATGAGAAGTGGAAACATCGCTGGAATAAGTAGGTGTGCTCTCAAGGAGAGCATTTTGCTTAGATATTTGTAATTTTTTAAATAAATGCTGGTCGGATACTTTCCGGACTGACCTCGTATATATATATATATATATATATATATATATATATATATATATATATATATATATATATATATATATATATATATATATATATATATATATGTGCGTATATATATGTGTATCAGTGGCGTGGCGTTCATGGAAGCAAAGGAAGCATTGCTTCCCTTACATTTTACTGATATATATTTTAAATTAATTTATTTAAAAATCGCGAGAAAAATCATGGACAGGAATTTTCTAAATAAATTTTCCCAAAAACTCATAGTGAACATCTTGCACGGCTAAGGTGGTAACACCACCGAATGAAAATATTGAGAGAACAAGACGGGTGGAAGCAACTAAAAAATTGCTTCTACGAGCATTAATTTCACTTCATGTAGACTGCATTGTGACGTCATTCAAAAAAATATGCTTGTACTGGCTGTTTGGAAGCAATGCAGAAATTGCTTCTTAGGGGAAATTGTCGTCTCAAGCGAGAAACTGAGAGAGAAGCCGCGTACGTATGGTTGCTGTGGAACTTATTGTGACGTTCCCCATATAATTTGCTTGTGCGTATTTTTTTTTTTTTTTTGAATGAGAATGTTTGCTGTAGTACCACTATGTGAATTTTTGAATGAATTTGAACTACGAGATGTTTTAAGGGTTGCCAGAGACCGCTTGAATGTAGTTCGGTAGTGAAATTTGTGCTATATTTTATATATAAATTTGGTGAAGGTATTTTTAATTGGTGAAGGTAATTATTTCACCAACAGTTTAGAGTATTGTTCTAATTAAATTGATTTGAATTGTTTCAAATTGAGTGCGTAGAATTACTTTCTGGAATCGCATGATTTTTTAATTTTATACTTAAAATAGTGAGAGTGCAATCAAAAGGTTAATGTATTTATTTGTTCCGTAAATAGCATGGATTATAATTGCATAATTAGTGACCTTTTTAAATTTCCTTTTGGATCTCGATCTTTTGCGGATAAAAAGGAACTCATTGTTTTTTACTCTAATGCAAATTCACAGAAAAAATATTTTTGAATATTCTAACAGCAATAAATCAGAAAACAGTTTAAAACAATTTTATAAATCAGTTTTTTTAGTTCTAACATTGCAAGTAATGAATGCAAAAGAGAATGTTACAAGAGCGCCCGTAGAGCACAGTTTTTCTTGCTTAAAAAGGATTAAAACTTATCTCAGGAATAGGACAGATGAACAGTTACTAAGTGACTTGGCAATACTTTCCATAGAATAGGTTTTCTTAAAATAATGTTTGAGCGAGTAAAGTTTTTATCAAGACGTCATAGATGAGTTTGCAAAAAAAAAACCAAAGGCAAATTGCATTAAATTTAAAATAGAAGTATGCATGAATTTTCTCATCAAATTTGATTTATAATATATTTTTTTTCAGCTGTCACTTCATTTATTTTAAATTTACTAGATTTTTTTAAAAATATAAATATATATGTTATTCGTTATGGGAATGTTGTTACTTTACTGTTATTTTTTATAAGTACTAGAATATTGAAATTTTCTTTATGCGTATAAACATTTAAGTTGCATAATCACTGTGGTTGTTATTGTTGCCGTAGCTATATTTGCAAATGCTTTATTTACATAGCTTGCTGTTGCAACATCGCTAATTTATATGTTTGCCAATATTTAGTTTTTGCAAATATATATTTAATGAAAAAATAATTATATATTGGTAGCATGCGAATTAGTACTGATAACAATACAGTATAAGTACTCTCACGTCCATGCTCGTAATTCATGGAAGCTTTTGTATTTGCAATGTTAAAAGTAGCTAACAAGAGGGTTTCCATTAATACGTAACAAATTTGAAGAAAACATAGCCAAAGTCAGTCATCGAAATGAACTAATTGCTTCCCTAAGGTAAACTATCACGCCACGCCACTGATGTGTATATATATATATGTATACATATATGTATGTATGTTTACATATATAAAGAAATATGAATTTTCGGCGAAACGAGTTTAATACTAATCTTCTTAGAAAATCAGTAAAAACCATTAGGTGTTTGGTATAAAGAAATATTCATAATACTCTAAAGAAATTTGTTGGTTTTCAGCTCAGCCTAAATTCAATTCGTTGTTTCCCCGTAAATTATAAATAGTCAATTATCTGTAGTCAGCTATCTTCTCGTTACTCAATTCTTCCACTGATTTCAGAAATTCCGTCAAATAAAAATAGATAAATCTCCAGTCACTTAAATATACTTTTCGGAACAAATTATCTCTGTTAAATTTTCTAATTCAGTTGTTGGCAGTCCTAGAAACATTTGACCCTTTTTCAACTAAAACAAATTGGTAGGATCAACTAATAAAGATTTACCTTTTAAAAAATGTGTTTTCAAGACATTTGCAAATTTTTAGAGTTTTCTACCAATGATAAATCATTTTTTGCACTTACACTGAAAAAAATCCACATAGCGCCCAGAGCCATGTAACATAGCGCATTATTTATGGCCCCATACGCCATGTAAATAGTACTCTGAGCCATGCAATATGGCTCCCAGCGCCATAATGTCAGAATCTACATAGCGCGTGGTGCCATGTTACATGGCGCAGCATTTATGGTGCCACACGCCATGTACATAGTACCCTGAGCCATGCAGTATAGCTCCCAGCGCCATAATCACATGGCGCAGAAATTATGGCCCCACACGCCATATTACATGGTGCCATGAACCATGTAATATGGCTCATGACACTACAATTATAACTCGCAGCCATGCTGTGTGAGGAGATGTATAAATGTCAGCAAGCTTCTCGAAGTTATTTATCCCTCGGGAATTTTCAGTTCGGAGCATCGAACTGAGAAGACTCGTGGCGTTTTGTTGGATGTGAACTGGATCATCTTCAGATGCACTGAAAAAACACACAGCGCCAGAAGTCATAATTTAGAGACTTCTGGCGCCATGTACATAATCGATTTCACATAGTTCCACACACCATAGTGCATAGGAGCAGACGCTATGCTTATAGCCCTCCACGCCATGTACTATAGTCCTCCACGCCATACAGTATAGTCCTCCACGCCATACAGTATAGTCCTCCACGCCATACAGTATAGTCCTTCACGCCATACAGTATAGTCCTCCACGCCATACAGTATAGTCCTCCACGCCATACAGTATAGTCCTGCACGCCATACAGTATAGTCCTCCACGCCATACAGTATAGTCCTCCACGCCATACAGTATAGTCCTGCACGCCATACAGTATAGTCCTCCACGCCATACAGTATAGTTCTCCACGCCATACAGTATAGTTCTCCACGCCATACACTATATTCCTCCACCCCATACAGTATAGTCCTGCACGCCATACAGTATAGTCCTGCACGCCATACAGTATAGTCCTCCACGCCATACAGTATAGTCCTCCACGCCATACAGTATAGTCCTCCACGCCATACAGTATAGTCCTCCACGCCATACAGTATAGTCCTCCACGCCATACAGTATAGTCCTGCACGCCATACAGTATAGTCCTGCACGCCATACAGTATAGTCCTCCACACCATGTAATATAGTCTGCCACGCCATGTACATGGCGTGGAGGCCTATGTACTTTTCGCCATGTATTATGGCGTGTGGCGCCATATTTTATCACAATCCCTAAATCGACTATGTACATGGCGCCAGAACTCTATAAATTATGGCGTCTGGCGCCATGTGTTTTCTCAGTGTAGTTCAAATTTCGAATTCTTTTCTTTCAGTGTAGTCAACATCTTTACCGCTAATATAATAAATGCGACATAGCAATTTTTTCCTGGTGGCATGTTCATACATATATCTAGAAAAATGCTATTGAACCAAGCGCAATAGTTACTACTCTTGAAGACAACATGCTAAACTCCATTAGTAGTATTGGATAGAAAATATAAATAAAATTAACTTGAAAAAGAAATAGAAATAGAATAGCCTAATGGTAGAAATAAATTTTCTTGCTAGGAAAAAGTAGTTTTATATAGTAGCTTTAGTCTGATATTTAGACATCGTTTTCGATAAAAAAAAAATCATCTATTGAGACAACACATATGAAGTCTCTATGAAACTGTTTAAAGTCATCTATGCTATATAGCGATTGAAAAATCGAAATGCAAGAAGAAAAATTCAGCACGAAGTCTATTTGTCGTGTTTGCAGTCATTCTGCTTCTAAATTGATACCTCTAGTTCCCACTCGAATCCTACGAATTATGAATCTATGCTCCTAAATTGACATCTTCTCAGCTGTCGTTCCAAGTAGTAATAAGGAGTACGAGTACCTAATTGTAAGTATCTTTAATTAAAGAAAAGAAAATAATTAATATGTTAATTGCTCAAAACAGCAACAACAGATTGATTGTGATTGCTCTGATTCAGAATGCTTTGAATATAGGTACAACATTGTTTTGGCTGTGCTGTAGCATGACAGGGCATCCCCTGAGCGTTGGCATCATCATAGAAAAAAAACATATTGTTAAAGCGTGTTACTGACTTTCCTGCTCTAAGTTCAAATAATGGCTAGTTCTAACGGATGAAATGTATAAAAATAATGCAAAAGAAATAAATTGGTATCTCCAACGATATAGATATGACGACTTCTTGTTTTAGCGCAGCATCTCTCACAAAAGCTTTGGTAGTGATATCGTTTTGCAGTATAAAATATATAATTTGTTTTCCAATATTTTACTCTTAATAGTACCTGGATTCGAAAACAATTATCAACCAATAGTTTAGGAAAATGAATAAAGTTTCCAAAAGCCTGTTACGGCAATGCACAAAGCATTCATCACTTTTATCATGCGTGAATAACGTAGTTATACATGAGTTCACTCTATCCAATTGTCCTTGAATAACCCATTTAAAATTCCAACCACATCCAAATTGATTTAAGTACTTTATCTTTCATAGCTACCACTAGAAATGTAAAACTTTACAGACCATTAGGCTAGAAACTTCTGACTTTGCAGTCATATTGATTATGAAGAGAACATGCAGTACCTAACTGTCCTCGAAACCAGAAAATCGCATCACTTGATATTATTGTCAAACTACTTTCCGAGCATCACATAATGAAACACAATAGTGTTGAGATAATTGAAAAATCTACTCCTTTTGATATCAATATCCTGCAATCAGAATTCCACAAACAAAACTAGTTTCTTTAGTTCACACTTGCAGCTGTATCCGACCAAAATTTCTTATCAGTTTGTTTCGAAAATTCTTTGACTAGCAATGCAACATCCTGCTGATTTCCATTCTTGTTTCACGTCCAACAGAACGCATGACTCTATTCCAATCACCTTAGTTACTCACCACTACAGATACGGATCCCTACTTCTTACTTACTACCAACCGTCGAATACTCCTTCTCTCCATTTTCCTTTATCCCCTCCATTCGATTTTGTAGCTATAGCAACCGGTTCCGTATGTACTACGGCTCGATGACGAGATGGAGTACACTCAGACCACATCCCACCGCATCTCGACGGCGACCATTTCTGCTGGCTTCGACGAAGGCGTGGCCAAATGCTCGCTTGCAAAATCGAAAGCTACTGCTGGTCGCCGAACATCTCTATACAGCCCGGGCCGCGAGACCCGGTCTGATCCGATGTTGATGCTGAACCCGATAAGGTGCCGGGGCTCCGCTCCATCCCGTCTGAATTTTGCGATCCGTCTCCTATAATTAATTTAAATCGATCAATTTTTTGCAGTTATTAATTAATGTGTCATATGGGCAGATTATTAAGTTCTTATGCTCATCCCGTCTGTTTGAATTTTTCGCTTCAGATACTTCCGGTCCTGGTAGCGGACTGTCGATGATTTTGTCGATGGGACAGATGATGTGGGGTCGGAGGAGGCGAACTGGGTCGCTGATTTAGCACTCGTTCTGACAGCCAAACCGCTCGGAGCGGAAAAGAATGAATGAAAGATGCGTTGCGTATCGGAGGCTAGGGGTGAAAATGGGTGCGATAACAAAGAAGCTCCACTTCTACAAATGAACAGAAACAGGACGCATCGGAACGGGACTATCGACGTGACGGGAGGAAAATGCTCAACGGGAACTAGCTGAGCACTGAGCGCCGTCAAGAACTGGCTCGACACAAGCACCGAGAAACATGCCGGGATAAATTTATGGAGGCGTGCGATACGAGTCGAAAGGAAAAGTTTGGTGAGTTGTCAGTTTTAAATGTAATTTATGTTGATACGATTATGCTCGGCACGGCACCGACAGAATGAGAAGCAATTATTATGAACTTCTGTTCGGTGTTTTGTTCCGTTCCTTTTGTTCTATGGACGTGTGCTTGCTCTTGCTAGCGCTGCGACCGCCGTAATTACGGATGAAGTAATAAGTATTTTCTTACTGGATAAATACTTTAAAGATAGATTTCTCTGGTAAAGATATAGATACTGAAGTCCCAGGAGGATTAAAGTAGTGTAGAGGAGAGGAATCACTGTACGGTCTAGGGTTGCTGTGGAGTTGGATCTTTAATGTCGAATAAATACATAGTTGCGTGTAATGGATAAGATAGTGCTATCGATAATCTACTTGAGACCTCCGCATGATTCAAATTTCTGCACGCAACATAATTTTTTATTGATTCATGCTCAGAAGACAAAATAATTTGCTTGCTATAATAATTATTCCAGGGAGTTATGGTTTGATTTAAGTAAAATTTAATAATTTTCAGTTGGTTTATGAATTTAAGCTGCTAATTGTTTATTTTTATAAATAAATAAAAAAAAATATGTTTGATAATATTTATATAATGATGATTGATAATATCGTTAACTTTTACCTCAAACATTGAGATATTAGCCCCCATACGCAGAGTTTTCACGGGATGAAATTAATTATAGATTCAGTAGGACTTTAAGCTCTAGTTTTGTATTATTTTTCGTTTCTGAATAAGACTCATGTGCAAAAACCACTAACTATAGCTCCTGTAAGTACATATGATGAATTGAATAATAGCATAGCTTTATAAATTTCTGTTACCTTTTAATAGCTGGGACTGTCTTGCCATAAGCATGTTAATAATTATAACTAGAATACCTCAGTAGTTTGCACCAATGAAAATTAAGAAAAGTATGAGCCGAATTCCGGAAGTTGATACCTTTGTCTCATAATCCTGTGCCTGCTGATGGAATACCTATAACATATTTTCAAAGTGAAATCTGGAATATATTAAAATAATTGCTGCTTAACACAAAAATTGATTCTCATTTTTCACATATTTTATGTATTATATAATAACGAATCGGTCTAACAAATCTATGTTAGCAGCAAAAGAAACCCAATTTAAACTAATATTATATATTAAAATAAAACTTTTATAAATATATTTATAAGTATACTTACCAATAAGACTGGCACAGTTTCTCCGATTATGGTTGGTAACACATTTATATTTGACTAGATTTTCTCAAAAAACAAAATAAAATCTTTTCAAAATTCCAATGATTGTAATTCGATTTTATTTTCACGTAAGATTAAAAATAGTTCAGTACTTTTTAAAGAGCAACAACGTTAACCGCTCTAATCAAGAATATCCAAATTAATATTGCTAAACATTAAATTCATACAATTTTAAAAATATAAGTAAATAAATTAAAAATATGTATTTATATTTAGCAATTGTATAAAAAAGAAACACGATTAAAAGTAAACCTTTTATTTGCACAGGTTTGTTGTGGAAGCAGCTCTGTATAGCCAAATAAATATGATAATGACATTTTTCATTTTGAAAAAGATAGATGGGTAAATATATTTTTATATCTAAAGACCAAGTTTAGACGAATGTAGTAGATGAGGCAATGTTTTATATATGTTCGGCCATTATCGTAGCGGGTCAAGAAATAAAAGTTAGTGGCTTTTAGTTTAAGTACGTGCTTAAGATATCTTTGGTTATTCCTTGGCTGGAGTAAAGGTTAAAAGTAAAGTAATCCCACGACAACCCTCTCAAGGGGTTAAGGCTGGTAGAGAGCTTTCTCAAAAGTTTACAATCAATGTGAATATGAGTGTCTGTGGAGTAATTAGTTTCACGACTCACTTTACCCCTGATTAACTCAGGCACCTATTCAGAGCTCGGTGTGCAAATCCTCGCCCGAACGTTAATTTGAACCAGCGACTCCACACAAAAGAATCAATTGCTATACCCACTAGGCTACCCAAGCTTCTAAAGGTTGAAAGTGGCTTATTCTTTTATATCCTACTGAACAGATAGCAACACATTGCGTGAATGAAGGTTATCTTTATCCACGATATAATATAAACTTTATAGTGACTGCATCTAACGTCGGCCTACTCCAAAAGTCAGCCACCCAATCTTTATGAGGTTGATTCGTGCTATGAGACATGAAATGGTTGACAAAGAAGAGTTGCATCAGGCTGGCTTTAGGACTTCTTAGACTTTAAGAGCAGGGTGACTGACTTTCGGAACGACCACAATACATTGCAATTTCCATTTTTCGGAAAACTCTAGAGGGATCTATTGACCCAACTTCCTGACTTCACCGATGGCACGCAGATGTTAATGAATAGTTGAATGACCAAATCCTAGCTTGCCGGTAAGATCCTCAACGAGTGCAATACGATTTTGTTAGATCAAATCGCTCGAGGCACCACCGTTAGCAGATAGTCTTGTTAGTGTTCTCTTAGAAGCTGTAATTTCAGAGAAGACATTTCTGGAGCAATCATTAACACCGAAAGAGATTTATTTCCTAAAAGGGATATTTTTCCTATTTATTTCTTGCACAATATTTTGACGCACTCGCAGTTGCAATAATATATTTTTATTGAACTAAAATAAAGTAAAATAAGCCGAATACGTTTCTATGCCGCTTCTATTGTATCCGTTGGAAATAAATTATTAAGTTTGTCCTCCACACTCGAAAAATAGCACTCGTAGAAAAAAGAAAATTTTGCGGTGCACAGCTGCTTAAATGTTAGCTTCGTGGTTATAGATGGTGATCAAATTTTCGAATTACAGTATCAAAACTAAGTGTTCTCTATGTATAAAATGGGCAAAGCTTAAAGCCTCTCTTGTCTGGTCATAATACGCTTTTAATTTTATAATTTTCTGTCAGCAATGAAGCTAAATATCCCCAGGCATAGTAGCTCTGTGTTCATGTGTGCTCTGACCACCTAGTTGGCGATATATTTCCCTAGACGGGGAGTCGAATGAACAGTTTCGATCAGATGAGTTTATCCCTAACATTTAAATTATTTTAGTTATTTAAAAATAAAACCAAAATACAGTTTTAAAGATAATGATTAGTTAGATTAGAAAATTTAAATACAGAGAACTTACATTATTTCATATCAGAATCGTTTCGAAAAACAATATTCATAAGGCAAACTTAAAAATATATATTTAGTTCTCTCATATATTATATATTTAGTTGTTTCATCTATTTATTTATGCCACGTTGGTCTCGTTGTCTAATGATTCCGAAAAACTCTTCAATATTTTATTTTCTTAAAACAAAAACTAAAAAAAAACCTAATTTTTCCAATAGCGTGATAGCGTCGATTTTCTTCTGCAAGCGAAAAATCGCAGGTAAGCAAAAAAATCTGCATTATTCCCTTGAATAACAAGCAATATTACCTCAGAAGTTCAGCTGCTAAACCAAGATATAAGTCAAAAGCAGATTATAGTTAAAATACAGACAAAGTTAAATACAGGTCGAAAAATCTTATTCCTGCTTAGTTAAAGAAGCGGCTGGTTGCATAAAATTTAAACAAATGTAGATATTCAGATTTGAACGGTTTATTATATATTGAAATGCTCTGTATATTTCAAGCCATTCCTCATAATTACCCTGTTAATGAAAGTGTAAAAACATAAATTGAAATACAACAGGTGCATAAAGTATGGTGTATCCTCTGTCTCGACTAGCTTCTCTTCCAATTTTCCTTTTCACTTACTTATTTTATTATTATTACAGTATCTTTTGAAGCATTTTTTTCGTAAATAAGTCGGTTTTTAAACTAAAATATTTAGTTTGAAATTGCAAACTCTAAAAAATGACATTAACACACATTTCCAACTTTAATTATGTTTTCTGAAAAATCATGTTTTTTGCATTTATGTACATTTTTCTTTGGAATAGTTAAAAAATGTTGATGGATCTTTTTTCTACATTTCGAAGTAAATGCACTATAATTCTACCATTTGGTTTTCATAAAAATTGGGCAGTAGCATAATTAGGTTTTTTCAGTAAAAAAAATGCAAAATTAAAAACTTTATTTAAATTCCAAAAGGTAGAATAACAGTTGTCTATGTTACAAACCAAATAAAAAAACACGGAGCCGAGAAAAATATATATATAATTTTGTATGTGATTTGAAGCGATCTGCCGCACAGTGGTTTATTTGTGGAAAAAGGTGAACTTTATTCACGAGAACCACTAGATGTATGAAATTGAGTGTTTCTTGGGTTTTCAAACATGGGAAAGCCATTTTTGGGGTTGTTTTGGCTCCAACTTTTAACAAAAAGTTTCCAAAGGGGGTCACAATTTAGAAAATTTCACTTTAAGGAAACATTTTTTTCTTGTTGATAAACGAGTGTGACTAATCATTTCCAAAGTATATTTGCTGGCTGAACACGAAACCGCTGTCCAAATCTGCCTATCGTGGCCTCAATGTTGAGAAAAATGTAATTTTTAGAATTTTTTGCTGCTGACGAAATTTTTATCAATATTGTGACGTGATAGTCAAATATCGGAGCTCATTCGTAACAGCAGGCAAAAATGCTGTGGAAATGATTATTCAAATTCGTTTGACACAAATGATCTCGGACAGTATTATTAATTTGATTTGCACCCCTACCCACAAAGTTTAATCGAAACAATTGTAATTATTTTGAATACATTTTTTATAACAATAAATCAACTGAACAAAAATAACATGCGGGATTCTATATACACATTTGTACAAAGTTTTGAACGTATTTTTATCTTAATTTTAGTAATCATCATCTTCTTCTCCTTCCTCCTCATCCTCGTCATCATTGGCATCTCCTTTTTCGTCTCGTTGAACCCGATCTGTAATATTATAATAAGTTTATAGTCAAATACAACTTAGATGTATAGTAACAACTACCTTCAGCTTGGTTTTCTTCTATTTGTAGTAGACTGTTTACCTCTGCATCCATTTGAGACTTTTTCGCTTTTGGCAAATTCCTGCAAGATATTGTACTCAAAAGTGGATCGGAACTCAAAAGGAGTCTATTAAATAGGTCCGCATTTGTATCGCTCGTCCTTGTAAAATACTCCCGAAAGAATTTAAATTCTTTGTTCTTCGACTCGGCCGCCTCTTCACTCACCTATGCAATAGGTACCAAAAAGTGTTGAATCACAACAGGTCCGTGAATAAGAATCTTGTGGACGGGTGAAGGCATGTAGTACCAATCGTACAACTTTACGTATTTTTCTGTAGTTTCCAAACAATATAATTCGAAATTATGAATGTTAATTGGCAATCCAGTACTCATGGCTTTAAAAATAACGCCATAACGTCTGATCAGGTTTTCATCGATATTTCATCGATATTTCACCGATTTTCATCGAATGTAGGGTTTACACTGAAAGAAAAAGTCGTGGTTGATTTAACTATTATTGATAGTATTTTCGAATGAACTACGGAAAATGGTTCTTTCTACTATGCTATAATAGTTCATTTGACCATACAAAAGTAGTTCACTTTGCTGATACAAAAAATATCGAAACCTTCGAGGATTCAACTGTGTTAATTGGTTCATAAGTACGATAAATAGTTGATCTATAGGAAAATGAACATCAATTCATTTAACACTCCAAAATATTGAATTATCAACAATTTTCATTTTAAGTGAACCACTCTAAAATTGTTAAATTCAACAAACATAAAACAGCAATCACTTAATATTGTTAGGGCGCCACAGACTATAATCATTCACTATTTAGTGCTGCCAGATAGGCGCTGCGGCTTACCCCCAGACAATTCCTATTTATCCCTGAAAATACCCTAAGTAGCCATAGTGACGTCATTTCCGGGAAATTTTTCGGGATTCTCAAAAACCAGGTTATTTAAATTTTAATTTTTATGTGTGTAAGACTTTCGTCACATGAAGCTAATTTTTTCCTGGGTGCGTTGTTTTCATTTGTTAAAATTATGTTTTAGGGACAATGCTGTTACTGTAACAATATTAAGATGTTAATATATTGAATTCGGTCATTTCTCAGCGTGTAACTTTAGCAAGCACGTAAACAAAATTCCTTTAAATCAACACGCTGAGAAATGACCGAAATCAATATATTAACATCTTAATATTGTTATAGTAACAGCATTGTCCCTAATACATAATTTTAACAGCTCAATATTTTATGTTAGGAAGTTACAATATTATATTTGCAGTTTAACATTATATATTAAGCTGTTAACTTTTTATGTTAAGAACTTCTGTAAACATAAATGTTTTAACATCTTAACATAAATATATTAGGTACTATGCCAATATAAATGTATTAACCATGGGTGGTGAAATTGTTGGTCATACAACAAAGTACATTGCTTGTATTGTTAGTTAGGATGTTAAAACTAAATACGGCAATGGCACACTGGAATAACCTAATCTTGTCCGATCATCGAAGGTAAGCAGTGTTGGGCGCGGTTAGTACTTAGATGGGGGACCTCTTGGGAGACTATGGAAAAATCGAATCAACGTATAATAATGTTATTGTTAAGTCAATATAATAATGTTAAGAAATGTTTTTAATGTAAATATATTACCTGCAAAATATATTAAGGGTAGAACAATGATTTTTCAGCGTGAAAGAAACCTCCTAAAAATATTTTGTTCTTTAAGTAAAATGCTAACAATTGATAAATTTTATGCTTTTCCAACATTGTCCAATGAAAATTTCCAAAATTGATCATCGGAAAAGAACAGCAAAATTACCTATATTAAAACTCACGTCTTGATAACCAGATCCAGTCGAACTTCGTAGGATGTATTTATCTTTATTAGAAGAACCAAATTTGATAAAAGTTTAATGCATATGCTGGTAACTCTGTAGCACTGTTGCCATCTTGAAAAATTGCCGATTAAAATAAAAACTTTCTGCCCTATATCTATAAACAAGATTTTGCAGAATTTTGGTTTAAAAACGAGGATAGGGTTGCCAGTTATGGTAATTTATGTTATTATTTTTTCTAAAAGTTGCTGCCATCAAATTTTCAAATGATAATGATCCTGATTTTGTTTTAAGTTCGAAAATATCGAAATCTTTGCGGGAAACCTTTCTTCCCCCTAAAATTTCTAACGCTGCCATCGTTTAAAAACGAAATTTATGGGGTGGCTGGTTTCAGATTTGGCATAATTTTGAATTTAGTACAAGCAAATAGCTACCACCACTGAGCGCTTTCATCATTTTTTGTATTAGACACTGCTGCATTCAAATTTTCATAAGATAAGAATCCTCCAATGAAAATAAGTAATAAGTGTTTTGCCATTCTCAATTTTGAAATACATACGAGTGGTAAACCACAGGTACCCTATTGCTTCCATTGCATTCATCAAATCAAAGCGTCATGTACCACTTTATAGGTACAGTTTGGTTGTAATAAGAAGAACGTTTGATAGAACATGCATACAAAACCGACACAATTCCTCATCCTTTTCTTCAAAAACCAGTGTTTCAAATGGTTTCTATGCGCTAGAGTTATTTTTCACAATTTTTAGATTTCTTGTTTTCTTTGCCGGTTTCCTTTCAGAATCTTTTCATATTAGATTTTGAATTTGGTTGTATATTATTATTTTTAGTTATCGAATTTGTCTGGTGGCTCGTAACTTGTGAATGTCCTAGAATTGTTGTTAGATACTACCGGTAACGTTAGGCAAACTAATTGCCAGAACAAAAAATGTCTATATGTTTGAGACTTTTGAATGTGGAATCACCGAGCGCATTTTTTTTCAGTATGAAATACGAAACACGATTTTGAATAAAAACAATTAATTTCAAAAAGTGAGAATTTGCAAAGGTCTAGTTTTATGAGCGGTATTGTACTCGTACTTGAAAAAGGAGCTTGGTGCCTTCAGTCGACCTAGGCTGTCATGTTTGATGTATAGTCAAGAGTTTCGATGATCAAATTTCAGTACTTGCGGTCGAACTACCCTAGTTACCATTCAATCAACTTTTTGGGTTTGCCTATTAAAGTAGAACTCTTAGAGTGATATTGAATAAAAATTCCTATAGAACGGGGTCAATGGAAGCTGGATTTCTAAAAGAATTAGTAGCCTCAGCATTGTTTTATAACATATATACCGGAGATTGTCTCACAATGCCAAATATAGGGGCAAACTTATGGAAGACGGGATTTTTGCGAATTGGGTCATGTTAAAGCACATAAATTAATATTAAATTTCGTAATAATGCTTCTTTTTGTAAGATTATATACATATAGGTAATGTGCTTTCGAATGCTCACCAAAACCGAATCAAAGGTCGGGCGACTGAGGTGGAAAATGTAGCTGTTTTGGGATATTAAAATCAACCACGCCTTCACAATGCAAGCCGTATGTTTAGGATCGTTATTTTGCTGGAAAGTCCAGCTAGTTTGAATGTCCAATTTTTGCGCGGATTGCTTTAAATTATTTTTCAACATATTAAGATAAACTATGCGATCCATAATTTCTTCAATTATGATCGAATTACTAGCAACCGAATTACCAATAACATTACCACCTCCATGTTTAATGGTTAGAATTAAGTTCTTCTTTTTAAGACTTTCATTATTTTTATTATAATTTCTATTATTTCTCTCCAAATTCTGTGTCTTCTCATCATGTCCGAACAAGTTAAACTTGAAAGAGTACAGTGCCCCAGAAAGTAGAATCATCATTTTCATGGAGTTTTTTCTCATTTACTTCGCTGATGTATGGCTTTTTTCGTGCTGATCTACTGAAGTATCCAGATCTGTGGTGACATCTACGTACCGTTATTGGATAAACCACCTTCCCAGTAGTATGTTTAATGTCTTCCACTAGGATAGTTGAAGATGTCCCCGGTTTATTTCTAATTTCGGCTAATATACTCCGTTCCATTATTTTATGAGTTTTGCCGCTCTCGAATTGTTTTCAACGAAATTTCTCACCCGGTAGTTTTTTTATGACGGTCTGAATACTGGGATGAGATTTATTTAGTATTTTCCCGATTTTGCGGTAAATCCTTCGTTTTTCATTTTCACAATAAGTTCTCGCATGCACTGAAAGAAAAACTCTTGGTTGGTTCAACTATTTTTAATAGTATTGCAACGATTCAGTCAAAATCGTTAAACGAACTACGGAAAATAGTTATTTTTACTATGTTAATATAGTTAATTTAACGATATAAAAGTAGTTGGCTCTGGTTATACAAAAAATATCGCAAGGTTCATGAAATCAACTGTTTTAATTGTTTCATAACCACGAAAAATAGTTCAAACTTCAACGTTTCGAATTATCAACAGTTTTTATGGTACTTAAACTACTTTGCAATAGTTGATTTCAACAAACGTAATTCAGTGAGCAACGTCTTTGGAATTATTCTACGCAAAGTAGAATGGTTTCAACATTTGGACGCTTTTCATGCTCCGAATGAAATTTTTTTTGTTTATCAACCACGCGTCATGGTGCATAAAAGTAATCAACAATTTTCTTATAGTTGTTTTAATTATAGCACTAGTTGATGCAAAAACAACTAAAGAAAACTGTTGATTTTTCATACTCCTCATACTCATGCTCCTATTCTATCATAGAAGTTTCATATGATACATGGCAAAATTGTGTTCGGTTTGCTGTTCGATATAATTAATATTCATGTTATGCTGTGAAGCCTTTATATTACGTTGTATGACGCTATTTTGTTCACAATACAGCGTTTTCCGCTGTGGCAAAGCAGTGGGCTGCGGCAAAGCGCAGTCAAATTAGAATGCACTGTTTTGTATGGTAACGCGCACAATGGCTGCGGCCGAATTTGCGGCAGCGGCAGAATTTGCCAAATTTCTTATTTTGCCGCACCGCTGGCGGTGATATCTACCATAGGTTGGCATCACCACTAGGTTGAATTAAATCTGTTTGAATTAGGTTGAATGGTTTGGTGGAATAGACAAGCGATGGCTGATGTGTATTGTGATAAGCCAACCTAATCCTCGTACAACAGGATTTAGCAATACAAAAGAAAAAAAAATGAATTTGGTTGGTGCCTTGGTTGCATTGACAGCGAAATTGTCGCTGCATTGTGATTCACCAAATTCAACTGCGGCATTCACGCCTCCCCTGCCTATATTTCGTACTATGTATATGGTTGGAATACCATTGTTTGTGGTTGCTTACTTTTTTTGCACCACGGACGTTGTTTGTCAACCACGCGTCATGGTGCATAAAAGTAATCAACTATTTTTTTATGGTTGTTTTAACTATAGCCCGTAGTTGACGCAAAAACAACTAAGGAAAATTGTTGATTTTACCAAGATATTTCTTTCAGTGTTCAAAAAAAAAAAAAAAAAAGGATTTTAGCTGCAATCTATATTTACCGACTGTAAAAACTAGCTGCTCGAATTATTTCATTATAGCATGTATGCTATAATGTAGCCCAAAACAAATTTACCGCTATTTCTGAGAATTGTAAGCAGACTTTTATTCTTTGTTAATATCTGTGGATATTTTAGTTTTTTGTTGATTTTTTTTTCATAGTGGATTTTTGTGCAATTTTGTGCACTTTCAATAATATATTTTTGTACAAATGGTTATGTTTATTTTGCAATATCACAATTTTTTACTTATGCTATACTTTTTCGCTATTTTAAATGGAGCACGTAGACTTTTTTTCGGCACTGTATAGATAGACTGCTTTCGAATTTCTCATCACAGCTAAATAAAACTTTTGTGTGGTGTGTATTATTTTGTATTTCTGTTTGAAGAAGCCTTTTGCGTTGCAATTTCTTTAGGGCTGTATTCATAATCGTGCTCAGTGCTTTAAAATAGAAGGGACAAACATCCAAATTATGATAGATACACATTTTCCTAAATTTTTGTTGAAGTACTGTCGACGTATAGAAATTGTCCAGTACGGAATGATATGTAACAAAAGAGATTTAAGTAATAGAGGGACAAATTGCGTCCTTTCACCTCCTCACTCTGCGCACGCCAATGGTTTCATTATATGTATTAAGTGTTTTTTCGTTGCAATTTTTATTCATTATTTATTTCAATAATTCCATACCAAAGTTTTTGAAGATGACAAATATTGACTTTTTTGGTTTAAAAAGATTTTAATATATTTGACTTTCTTCATTTTCGCATCTGACTATTACGATAATACTGCACCATCGATTAAATTTTTGTGAGAGGAGTATATATAAGAGCAGCATACCTGAATGTTCTCTCGGTGATGCAGTAAACAAGCAAACATTTAATTTTTATTTTGAGTTTTTTTTGTCAAAGTAGATGTGTTTTAGGCTTTAATCATAGACCAGAATAAGAAAGAGATAGAAATCTATGAAATCTTAGTTACAGCAACTAAAAATGCGTATTTTTATTTCTTTGTAAAATTTCCAGAAATTCCCATGATTTTTGAAATTTTAATGGGAAATATGTATTTAGCTTTCAATGAATCATTCACATATTTTCAGCAAAATATCAATCGAAATTTTCATCAGATTTGTCTCCACAAACCATTCTCGACTTTATCCGATTACACGCAACGACTCGTGATATAGTGTTTCCCATTTCGAAGTATCTACTTGATTGAAGTGTAGTTGCCGCTCAGGGAGCTACACAAATCGGAAACTTCACTGCGTTATCTCAGACTGGGCTTGTACTCGTATTGTTATCAGCAGTGACTTAACTGATAAGGAGACAGCCCACGACGATGGCAGTTCCTTATAACGTCATCAACGTACGCATGCATTCCCTCCACAAACACTCGAACAAAACCTGCCACCGATATCCACCCCATTTCATGGCCCCATTGTATGCCACACCAAAATGTCCCCACGCTACCTCCCCGAGTCACATGGAAAATAGGAAAAAAATTGACTCGCCCTCCCATCCCATCAGTTTACTACTCATTCGATCCCACCCTCCCAGGCAGGCAAGCTTGTATTCGGTTGTGGGGAAACCGAAGTCTATTATTTATCAGAGAGCTGTGCGCTCGCAGTCGATGTAGAAACCCCGGTGGGCCGGGCTTGACTATTACATAGCTGCGACCAGCAGCCCGAACTAGGGGAGAGGTTTTCCTCGGATTTTCCGTGCTGTGATTGCTCTGTTTTGAAAATGTCTGCTCGAAGTATGCTACGTCTCGGGAAAGCGGGGCGGATGGATGAAGGCTAATTGGGGTGCGCGTATGTGTGGGTGGGTGGACCGTGAAAAATCCGTGCGTTCCACAATACGAGCGTTCGACTCGCGATCGCATACAGTCCATTGTAGGTGACTGAAGTGGTGGCTTTGCGTCAAGTGGACCTGTTTCTGGCTTTCGCTCAATATCCTTGTACCATTATCCGGTTGGCACTGATACAAGTGGTTTCTTCCGCGGATTTACGCTCTGTCTGTTTGTCTGAAGAAAATCATTCCGGATTTTCAATACGAACCGGGATAGTCAGCTGTGCAGTGTTTAACGATTGGCTTTGAATAAAAGTGGAGCTATTTGTTGATGAATTTTCGAAATAGTTTACCGTTTTTAGTGTCTGAGTATGTATGTACTAAAGTGAATATCATTGTTGACATTTTAAAATATTATCAACAGAAGGAATAATCTGTAAAGTATTTAAGTAGAAATGTGTCAGCCGACCTGATCTACACTCGCCATAACAGTATACACGCGGCAAACCGCATTACAAGTGAACACAAGTTGGGACGCATGCGTGACTTCGAATTGACTTATTGTGAAACAGCGGTATCCAACGGGAAAGTGCGTGTGTCCGTTTTACAGGGATACTTTCTCCAACGCTTGGTCAAATCTCGGTCTAACCCCTTTGGAACAAGGGCTTACGATTGCCCCTTGAGATCCCTCCGACCCAAGAAATTGACTGTTGACTGTTTGTTCTACGCCCTGAAGAGGAGTGTTCGGCAGTGTCTCGTGCAGTGATATATTTACTGGGCGGCTGAGATTTAAAAAGAATTGATGTGCGGTACGGAAAAGTCGTCGTTTCCAGTGATCCTATTCTGACCTGTTCGGTGCTCGTCTGTTTTTTCACTGTCGTTTGTCCATCCTGAACATTTGCAGTGCACATCATTTGCGCTAGCGACCCGTTCTCGGTGTCCTTGTGTCCTATTGCCGAAATCCTTGAGTCGTCCGTTAACAAATGACTTGGACGGTATTAACTGAATTTGACTGACGACAACACAACGTCGACATCGAACGACAAGGACATCGTTTTGCTGATCCAGCGAGTGCGTGCTGTAGAGAGTATAGGTGCCGTGAGTCGCCCGCCATTCGCCACCATCCGCCATACAAGTGCAGACATTCGGAAGTGACTTAACAAGGATCACGTCTTAAGCTCAAGGTATTTGCAGGATTTATCCGGGCCATACCTTTTGCTACTGCTGCGGCTGCTGCCACTTTTGCTATCGCCGCTAGTCACTGGCTGGGCTGGCATATTACAATTTTATTTATACGATTTTTTTTGCGGCAGTGGATGAACGAAACGAATGAACTACTTCCCACGGTGATTTCCCGAGTCTTTGTGATGACGACTTTTGAATTGTGTCTGGATTGTTTTTTCGTTGTCGACTGAAAAAGTTTCCGACGAGTGAATCCGATTACGACTTTATTGAAAAAGAGTTTTGAAAATATCGAAACGATTGTTATTGATTGTTTGTAGAAAGTGCTGAAAGAAGAAACAAATTTTTAATGACCGCGATTCCGTGCGAATAATAAACAAGTGTTTGGTGAATATTTCCTAATATTCTAACTAGTGAGTGGGTCATCACATCTGTGGGATATCCAGACTCGCTGTTTGGTAAGTAGAACTGTTTGACTAAAGTGATAGTCTTTTATATCCTATGGTAAAGCAAAAAATTTCAGTACTTCATTTGTTAAAGTTCGCACAAACATCAATCTATATCATGGTTTTTAAAGCAAATAGTGCCGATCACAGTTTGGTCCCTTAGAAATATTCGAAATGATGGTGAATTCCTTGAATACTTTATTCTAGTGATTTAAATATCTGATTCGAATGTGTTCAGCACTCTGCCGTCGGCGATGCCAAATTTTAATCCAGTTGCTCCACTCAAGATTGGGTAATTTCACTCAGAAAAATTTCACCACTTAACACTTTTTTAGAATCACTTTAAATCAAAAGTTAAAATCACTTTGAAATAAAAAGCGAATCTTATTTGAATTTCACTTTATTATAAAAATTTTATTTAAAAAATCAAAATTTTTCATCCTTGAATTAAAAAGAAACGTATATGGCGCCAAATCATATTTGAACATTTTTGATTCAAAAATTTTCAAATATGATTTGGCGCCATATACGTTTCTTTTTAATTCAATGATGAAAAATTTTGATTTGAAAATAAATTTTTTATAATAAAGCGGAATTCAAATAAGATTCGCTTTTTATTTCAAAGTGATTTCAACTTTTGATTTAAATTTGATTCTATTAAATGACATTTTTCTGAGTGTTTATTAGTGGGTACGGACATGGTCACATTTCCAATAAACCAAACGCAGCTGGGTAGGTAGTTGCTTCCAAATGCATAAAGTAGGTTGAAGTTACGCAAAGATTTTTCTTATTAGGTCATTTCTGTTCTCATTCGGATTCGATCTTGATTATTCCACTATTCGTTTCTGGCAGGCTCCCTTGATTGTTTTCCTATTTTTTTCTATCAAGCACAGTTGTTTCCTGCCGGGAAGATTAAAAATAGTAATAATAAATCGGAAAATAAAGTTTCATTGAAAAAACCAAAGTGCGTTAGGTGTCAGCTTTTAAGTAAGTTGAAGAAGGTCTCATTTATCAGTAGTTTTCTTTCATAGGCTAACTTTTTCTAAAAGCAAATATTTCTGAAAAAAAAACTCGCTGTCTCAGTTCTGAACCTTCATGTTGTTTGTATTCATGTTGAAGTGGAAACATAAGGTATTCCGGAAACTGCAAAACAAATATTAAAAACAAATCATCAAAATTTCTAAGTTTTAAAGAAAAACCATATTTTTGAGAATATACCTAAAGCAAAATGTATTTTCCAATATATTTTACGCGATTTTTTTGACACTAATCATCTCATGCTTTGCCGTTTTTATTTTCTTTATAGCTAGGTATAAGTAATTTGAAATGGGTTAAGTGTAATTATGCGAAAGTTGTGCATTGTTTGCAGAAAATTTACAGTATATCTTTGTTTTTGCAAAATAGCTCGTGTATGTTGGTCTTCTTTCAGCTCGTGTATGTTGGTCTTTCTGTTCAGCGTAAGCAATGTATTCTATTATTCTTATTATTTTTTCCTTTTACATTTTTCAACCTCTTCATTATTGAACATAACAAAAAATTGTTTTCAACTTTTTCAACGAAATTTTCGCTGCTGCATGTTTTATAGACACGAAGAAAACATTTGAAATTTAAGCCCTTATGTAAACTATTGTGAAAATTTTTAATTTCACTTAAAATCATATATACATATATAAGCGCGTTTTTGCCATTTGCAGGCTTTTTCATATTCAGCACCATAAAAAGTATACAGACACCAGGCTCGTTTGGAATTTGTAAAGAATTGTATATTTTGAAAGACCGAATTTTCCTTTAAAAGCTAATAATAAAATTTCTTGACATACAATAGCTCACAGCTTATTTCAACCAGCACGTAAAAATTTTTTTAACTTCCTATAAAAACTAAACGAAATAAGTTATCAACATTATTTAAACGCAGATTATTAGACTAGTGTTCATAATTATCATTTATTCAGTTTATTATTATTTTTATTTTATTTCAATAGGTCATAGCAATTAATGACGGAAAAAGTAACTAAAAACAATGTCACAGCTTATTTCAACCAAGTAACAGAATCAATGTTTAAATTAAGTTGCAAGGCACAAACAAATATTTTAATATTTAGTTTGACCACCCTTCTTGTCAACAACCATTTTTAGCTTCTTAGGCATTGAATCAACCAGCTTTTGTGTCACTTGTGGGGTAATTTTGGCCCATTCCTCAACCAATGCAGTTTTGAGATCGCTTTTGTTGGATAGTTTTCGTTTTCGGATGTTTGTATCCATGTTAATACCGGGCGACTGTGCCGGTGGTTGCATAACATGCGGAAAATTCCAAACCAGCCATGTCTGTACAATACTTCGGGTCATTGTCTTGATAAAATCTGAAGTCATCGCGAATGCCCAGTTTCTCCGAACTTTTAATCAAATTGGACTTCAAAATTTCGAGATAATGAGACTTATCCATTATTGTCTCAATAAATTGCAAGTTTCCAACTCCCGCTGCGGACATACAGGCCCAAACTATAACGCTGCCACCTCCGTGTTTGACTGTAGCTTACAAATTTTTGTTTTGCAATTCTGTATTTGGCTTACGCCAAACATATGAGGCTCCATCAGAGCCAAAAATATTAAATATTGACTCATCAGCGAATATAACGGTATTACAAAATCCAGAATCCTTATGCAAATGTTCCTTGGCAAATTTTAAACGGCACTTCTGATTTTTGGCACTTATAATTGGTTTCTTACGCGCTATTCTACGATTGAATTTATGCTCTCGCAGCACACGACGAATAGTTTCCGGGTAGCAGGACTTGCCAAACTCAGTTTCCACTTCATTTACAATTTCGGAGCCGATAGCCTTGGGTTTTCCCGGATTTTTCGAACAATAAAGCGTTCGTCTGTTTGATTGAAAATTTGTTTGGGGGCATTTCTCACTTTACCGAGTGTTCTATTTTCGTGGACAAATCGGTATATGATGCTTTGCGCTGTAGAATCATTTAGTCCAGCCATCTCACTAATTTTCCTGCGCGAATGTCCACTTTTAAAATTACTGAGAACAAGTTCTCGCTGATCAATTGTCGTACGTGGTCCCATTTCGAAAAAATATTTTTTCTGCACGATCTTTTCAAAGAATTCAGAAAAACTGAATTTGAACACATTACAAATATAATGACTAAAGCATAGACAAAGAAATAATTGCTGCATTGCGAGATAACGGATCATTGCACACCTACAAAGTATTTGGTTGAAAAAAGCTGTGGCATTGTTTTTGGTTGTGTTTTTCGTTTTTCGTTGTTTTAGAATACTCAACAAATAAAAATAAACAAAAGAAGTTA
This sequence comes from Nemotelus pantherinus, assembly GCA_963978885.1. Taxonomy (NCBI): domain Eukaryota; kingdom Metazoa; phylum Arthropoda; class Insecta; order Diptera; family Stratiomyidae; genus Nemotelus; species Nemotelus pantherinus. The sequence continues at coordinate 235,414,961 of OZ022264.1, read as the reverse complement.
TATTTGATTAGTTTAAACGTTACACTAATAACCTGCTATTAAATAATGTTGATATCTTCTTTAGTTTAGTTTTTATAGGAAGTTAATCTTTTTTTTACGTGCTGGTTGAAATAAGCTGTGAGCCACTGTAGATCTATTGGTGGCTAAAAATTCAATTTTTGATCCTGCTGCTTACGTATAGCCTAAAGATATTGCTCAGTGAAAATTATATATATATATTGAAAGAAAAGTTTAACATATGTAATATAATGTCCAAACACAATGCAAATAGAGCCAAATTTCAACGATATAACTTTGAAATTGTAAAACAAATCGAATTTTAATAAAAACTTTTTGTGGTACTCCTTAAATTATTTCATAACCCAGCTTAGAATTCTTTGAACTAACCGCAGAAGACGAGAAAAATGGATGAGAAAAATCTGATTTCTATGAAATTAATCGGATAGTAATTTGGATTATGTTCCTATGTAACAGGAAAAAAAAACAATGTAACCAGGCAATTCCTTCAAATTTGCATGTCTTGGCAGCAAAATGAGCGACACTTAAGTAAATCGTGTATTGCGAGTTTTCTGAGGATTTACTTCGTTTGAATTTCTTTGAAATTCAAAAGGCAAATTTGCTCAAAATAAGTAAGGTAAAGCAATTGACAATCTAATCTAGAGCATAACGATGGTGGATGTGCAGAATATTGCAGACCTAAATGTCTTGGAAAACATTTTCGGAAAAATTGTTTAGTATTAAAACATGCATGATTACAACTTCAATATTTTACTGTTTTTCCAACAAGAATATAGTTCGTGTTTTACTTAACACTCCTCGCGATATTGGTATACCCTTTCATCAAACTTACCACGACACTATGCTAAAAACGTTTAGTATTAATAAGTAAAAAAATCAACTTTAATAAAAATTTTATTTTCTTCTCTTTAATATCTACTCACAATTGAAGCCCGCAAACAACTTTATATACCGAGAAAAGATATAATGCAACAGACCATTCTATATCTACATCTGGAGCTAGCGACATCATCGATTGTGATGAACTAAAGCGCCTGACACCGCAATGGATAGCGCGAAATCTACTATAAATAAGCGTGCTATGTATTATAGCTTGAAGAGTCAAGTATTATAGTTCTCAGTACCATGAAATAGAAGCCCCAATAAAAAGCAAACCTCCACGATGGCTCGCACCTGAACTCCAACCATCGATCCCTGACTCTAAGAATCCACATACCTCGAAGTCCTCTATAATAAACTGCAGCATTTATGGTCGCATACACTATATACATAGTACCCTGAACTATAAAATATAGCTTACAAGTATAATTATCATACATTACGCGCTTTTCAGCTTTGTAGCATAGCCTGAGGCAGCATATCCCCAAATGCTATGAGCATAATCGTGGTCACTATCATTGAAGTAAGCTGAAAACCCATGGATTTCCAATAATCTTGTGTAGTCTACTTAAGGAATATGCTCCGAGGGCTGAAACCAGACTTGAGTAGGATTGATTTATAATAAATCAAAAATTTAGAAATAAAATTTCAATAGTGCAAACACAAATTTACACTTCCTAAAATTGTCAAAATCCCGAAACAGTCCGAAACCTTGACAATTTCACGTTCACTTTTCTATTTATCAGGGCACTTGTATATAATGCATGGCTATAATGCATATCATTTGGGGCTATAATATATAGCTTTATAAGCTATAATACACAGTGCCGATTTCTATGAATTTTTAACCATGTTTTATATTGAATCACAATCCCGAAATCAGCTTTGTATAGTAGCTCAATAAAAAAGTCGGACACATACCCACTTACACAATCCAATAGATAGCAAATATTTGAAAAAATTTTTGTCACAGAAAATTTGCTTCAGAGAACATAAAAAAGCTGTTTTCTAACTCTATGTTATTTACTTTTGGAAAATAGAAAGATCAATAAGAAAACTATATTTCTTGACTATAAAAAATACAAAAGTGTAGCTAAGGTATATGACAAAGATTAAGAAAAGTAAAGCAATCCCACGACAACCCTCGTACGGGTCTAGGGGTTGAAGCTGGTAGAGCGCTTCATTACAATTTTTTAATCATTGTGGATACGAGTGTGGAATGATTAGTTCCACGACTTACTTTACCCCTGATTTAAATCAGGTACCTAATCAGAGCTAGGCGAACTCAAAGCTTGGTGCGCTGACCCTCTTCCGAACCTGGATTCGAACCAGGGACGCCACACGCAAGAAGCCAGTGCTCTACCAACTAGGCTACTAGAACTGGGACACTTAATTTTTAAGTAAAATTTTGACGGCATTCCATTATTTTTCATGATGGCTTTCAATTTGTTGAGCATGAACTTTGCAGGTTTTTTTTGCAAATTTTTCTCATCAAAAGATGAATTTTTACCCATTCAGTCTGAAGTGCTGATTCCAAGTCTTCCTCTATTCTAATAGCGTAATTTTTTTAACTAGCTCTCCAAATGGGCCCATAAGTCCTTAATAACGTTAACATCTGGAATTTTTGGAGGTGTTTGTTAAAGGCAATTATACAGCAGCCTCAAACACACATGGAGTGTTTTGCACTTTGAATCGGTATCCTGGAAGTATTGGAAGTTATTTTATTCCCAGTTTCCCAGCACTTTGGCCAAATTTATAAAAACGGTCCCATCATCGAGCCACTTCCTTGCCTCAAAGTGAATTGTAGATTACGCTCTCGGAATTTTTCGTTATGCCGCGTTTACACACATGGCAAATGTTGGCGAGCCGAGTGGGTAAATGGTCTCCTTGTTTATTCTCGGCTGTTTTTTTTATATACTAAGATATGGAGGGAAGTAGTTTCACAAGTTCCTCGACGAAACGTTCGCCATATGTGTAAACCAGGAATAGGTTTTTGCCTAACATAGCACTGACCATCTGAGCGGAACAAGTTAAATTTGCTTTTGTCCCAACAAGAAAAATTATTTTCATGAGCTGCTCTTCCGTGTAAATTGCTTTGTTTGTTCTGATACTTGTTTGGCTAGCTTAGGAGCACGTATCTTAACCTGTAGTACAAATGATTCAGCGTCCGACTTTAAAAACACGTTATGTCGACTCATAGGCGTGCACAGGACTTTGAAATAGAGGAGAAAACACCATAATTCGACACAAAGTTTTCCTAATTTTCATTAAAACACTGTAAAGGTACATAAGTGCAATTTTTTTTCAAAGGCATTGAATACGGCATTGAATCTACCACTTTTTGGTTTAATTCGCACAGAATTTCTTGATTTAAAAAGCCACATTATGCTATAAACTGTGGACTGTGACCTATTTACTATTTTCCCAATATCACGAACTGATTTTCCCTTGTTTATAATATTTCATAGCATGTTCTTTTACTTCGTAAAAAGTTTGGCCATGTTGCTTTCCTGTTTTTAATTTTAAATACACGATTTCAAAAAAAAATCATTGCCCCTGCACCATGGTAACCTAGAAATGACGTTAAAGGCCCCTCATCAGCAGTTGAAGGGCATCCTATAGCTCACACCGAGCAGATAGTAGTGGTCTGCTGTGCCAGCTTTAGGCGGCAGAGACAGATTTACCAGCTCAGACCTCTCTGCTTCTTTACGGACATAATTCTCTTCCCTTTGTATTGTTTATATTTCGGCTATTGTATGCTCACCTTGGATGAATAACACAAAGCATCTCCTTTCTTTTTTAGAGCAAGTCCACTCTATTTCCTAAATACTAAGCTCATCAGCGTATTAGTTAGCACAGTGGTCCACTGGCATCCGTCTGATGTGGACCAGAGGGTGCTTAGAAATATTCATCTCAAGTAATTGTAGATACATTACTGTGTAGACAAAGAGCTAAATGGCTAATACTGTAAGCATGCACAAAATATTCATGCGTTTATTCAGCTATCTGATTTGATACTAAATAAATTTGCAAATTTTTACGAAATTCCAATACATTGTTAGTTATTTTTATTTCTATAAACAGCTGTGCAATTCAATTTCTGCTCTCTATATCAATTACTGCTCCGATTAGATAACTCAAAGTATATTTGAATTGTTATAGCTATTGCATTTATGCAACTATTTACAATATTCTGTTTGCAGCGTACAATCTGCTCGTGCAGTATGACTAGCTAAAGGTAGCCGCCCGTCTTCTGTCCCCTGATCACGACGACTTCATAACAATTTGGCCTGATTGAGCATGCTACAATGCATTTATGTGATAATTTTCTATTTGCGCGTATTTATTGCTCGCTTATCTGTGATCTTGACTATTTGAAATTCAAACTCCTACATCTGCTGGATTTATGCTAGCACCTATTGACTTTGTACGAGTAAACTAATTATTGTAATTAGTCTCTGAATTTTATCATTTGTTTGTATCACCCGCCGACCTTGGGTTATCTCAATTTCTGCTATTTGCCTAGCGCTAGATTATCTACGTCGGGCGCAATATACAAAACAGAAAAAAACTGCTACTGTTTGCACGGAATTCGTACTGAATGGTGGGTAGAACAATCGAAATTCGGTAGTACCCATATGAAATGAAATTATTGTTTGTTTGCCTAAATTTTCATTCGGTATGAGATAAATCAAAGTGAAAGAACCGGTATCGGAGCAATTGCCCAAAATATTTGTTTGCAAGCGCAATGACGTGAACGTATCTAGGTTAGCCGAAATAGATTATTGGCTCTGAGTATTTATTTAATCACAATATAGGTTTAATTTTGTAGCCTGAATCTCTCAATTCAAAAACAGAGTCAATTCAAGATAGGTACAACTTTGCAGTTGAAACTTGATTTGATTTATGAGAGTTTTCAAGTTTTGAGCAGCTACACGCTGAAAAATCATTGTTCTACCCTTAATATATTTTGCAGCTAATATATTTATATTAAAAACATTTCTTAACATTATTATATTGACCTAGCAATAACATTATATTGCCCGCACATAGCATTCTTAGAATGTTATATATTGACATGCGTGTGGTGAATTTTTCTGTTACAATATTACATTAGTAGGCCAATATTAAATAGTAACATGGCAATAAGTTATATTAGCATCTTACAATGCTATATTGATACACCAATAATATATATTAACATGCCAATATATTATAGTAACATGGCAATAAGTTATATTAACGTCTCACTATAGTATATTGGTATACCAATTATTAATATTAACACGCCGTCGATACGATTTTTCCATAGTCCCAAGAGGTCCCCCATCTAACTACTAACCGCGCCTAACACTGCTTAACTTCGATGATCGCGGAACATTAGGTTATTCCAGTGTGCTATTGTCGCATAAAATATGAATATCCTAACTAACAATACAAGCAATGTACTTTGTTGTATGACCAACAATTTCACCACCCTTGCTTAATACATTTATATTAGCATAGTAATATATTTACGTTAAGATGTTAAAACATTTATATTTACAGATGTTCTGAATATAAAAAGTTAACAGCTTAATATGTAATGTTAAACTGCAAATATAATATTGTAACTTCCTAACATACAATATTGAGCTGTTAAAATTACGTATTAGGGACAATGCTGTTACTATAACAATATTAAGATGCTAATATATTGATTTTGGTCATTTCTCAGCGTGTACTTATTAAATCTTCATCTCGATGAATTATTGCCCAAACAGTCCGTTGCTTTATTTTATTATTCTCATAGATTACTTTAATTCTAAAAAAAAAACATTAAACTATCTAGTTAGACCTGAACCAGCCAAACATTGGCGCTTAGTAATTTTCTAGTGGTTGGATTTACCTTCCGCTTGTGTTTCATATGTTTGTCCAACACTAAATCTCCAACCACACATTAATATGATCTGAAAACGTATTCCGGAGAACGCGTGCATTCTACAATAGATGCTTACTAAACGAAATATTTGACTAAGATAACATTTCATTTTTCTATCTTGCTTGAGATAATCTTAATTCGTTTGACTAAGGTTAAAAGTGAGCAAATAGATTCGGGTTGTGTTTTTTTTCGAAAAGGAAAAACAGAAAGGTAAGAGATAGTACGGATGTTTGAGTGCACAAAGTTCATTGTGTATTACAGTAAATTAAAAGAAGAGGTCAATAAACAGAACACGTCACAATACAGTTTGGGAACGTTAATGTGAGTAAAGGGTTCAATTCATTAGATAGTTTTGCTATTTTGTGAAAAACTGTGAGAAATCAGATAATACAGTATGATGATGTATCTAATATTAATTATGAGCCAAATTTATTTCAATCTAAAACTGATATTTTACCGTTGTTAATTTCGAAAACACAATGCAAAAAATATCTGGTACACCTAATTTTTTTTTTTGAGTAACTAGTACTTGATAAGCTATTGCGAATTATTGTTGGTATACAAACGTAAGATATGTATATTATTCATAGTTAAAAATAGTATGAAACTCATTGCTGTCAAACTGACAAATCGATTCGAGGTCGATAACTTAATTGACTGAAATAATTCAATAAAAAAATATTTGTTGGATATCGGTTTGGGGACAGTATGTGCCCGACATCGTGAAGCTATTTGGCTTCATGACGACATGCTACGAATGATCGATGTAAAAATCAATGTAACATGAAACTGCACTGCACACAATAATCAGATATTGGTTGCATTTGACTGAATAGCGAATTTGTGCTCAGTTGCACCAGATTTTAGAGCTTTTGAAATAAACTAGAATTTGCCGATAATATTGTAGAAAATATGGCATCACCAGAGGGACCAGCAATCGAGGGAGCAACGATAGATTTTCTTTAATATAGAAGTATATTTTAGGTTGAAGTGGGATTATTCTATAGGACATAATATATATTATCACTGAAAAAAATCCACATAGCGCCCAGAGCCATGTAACATAGCGCATTATTTATGGGGCCATACGCCATGTACATAGTACTCTGAGCCATGTAATATGGCTCCCAGCGCCATAATCTCAGAATCTACATAGCGCGTGGTCCCATGTTACATGGCGCAGCATTTATGGTGCCACACGCTATGTACATAGTACCCTGAGCCATGCAGTATAGCTCTCAGCGCCATAATTACATGGCGCAGAAATTATGGCCCCACACGCCATATTACATAGTGCCATGAGCCATGTAATATGGCTCATGGCACTACAATTATAACTCGCAGCCATACTGTGTGAGGGGATCTATAAATGTCAGCAAGTGATACTTGAGTATCGTCGATAGATCGAGAACATTCTCAATCGGCTAAGGGCGCATATTATTGAATGGCTCCTTCGGTGACTCTAAAAGCAGCCAGCGCCTGTTTGTTGCAAGCAATTGACTTCTCCGTGTGCTCATTTATGGTAAGTAGCACTGTTTTGACTGATTTGCTTCTTCAATGTACTATAGTCCTCCACGCCATGTACTATAGTTCTCCACGCCATACAGTATAGTCCTCCACGCCATACAGTATAGTCCTCCACGCCATACAGTATAGTCCTCCACGCCATGTGTTATAGCTCTCCACGCCATGCACTATAGTTCTCCACGCCATACACTATAGTTCTCCACGCCATACACTATAGTTCTTCACGCCATGCACTATAGTTCCCCACGCCATGTGCTATAGTCCTCCACGCCATGTAATATAGTCCGCCACGCCATGTACATGGCGTGGAGGACTATAGTACATAGCGTGGAAGACTATAGTACATGGCGTGTAGGCCTATGTACTTTTCGCCATGTATTATAGTGTGTGGCGCTATATTTTATCACAATCCCTAAATCGACTATGTGCATGGCGCCAGAAGTCTATAAATTATGGCGTCTGGCGCCATGTGTTTTCTCAGTGATATCATAAAGTAATATTCAAAAAATCCTAATAATTGTATGAAAGCATGATTTTTTTTAATTAAAGAAAAAAAAAAGTCTGCGAATTGAACTTTCAAACAATAATATGATAACGTTTAACTTTTAACTTTATATCTGCGCTAGCTGCCTGAAAAGGGGGCTTTTTACAAAAAAGCAATTCATATATAAATGTTATGCTCGCGAAATTTCATGTCGCAGTAGAATGGCAGCCCTTCCCGAACCTGGCTCTACTTTTAGTATCAAAACTTTATGTTCACGAAATCTCTCTATAATAAGGTCTAATTTGAATACACAAAACGTATAGATCTTGAGAAGAAATAGATCTGATAGAAATTTGATGACTATGCTGGCAGCCCTTTAAGAGTGGTGCCACCTGGAAAAATTGCTCAAAAAATGTATGCTTTATGCCCTATAAATTCTAACACAGATTTAAACGAAATATTAAACAAAATCAAAATAAAATTCACACAGCTGTCATAGCTGGTGATTTTCGTCCTTCTTTATTATGAGAAGCTATCATTAAATTTTCAAATGATAATGATTTTTTAGTGAGATTACAAAATGAATGTTTAAATTTTCTAAATTATTAGTTTTTCGTGGATGGCAACCCTAAAACAATTTATACTCCCCTTATTTCCAGAGCAGTCATCAGATCGGAACGAACTTTTTAAGGTGAGTTGACCTTAATGTGATGCAAACTTGGCTATGGTGCTAGTAAAGGGTTGCCAATATCTGGAATTTATGTTATTTTCGCACTAGCATATGCTCCTATATATTTTTCATATGATAAACTTCCACTATGAAAATAAGTTATAAATGTTTAAATTTTCCAAGTTTTGGAAATTTAGGGGATGGTAACCACGAAAATCTTTCTAAACTTGTAACTTCCGATGCAGTCATGGGATGAAATCAAACTTCATAGAGTGTGTTAACGTTGACGTATAGCTTTTTAATAGACTTTTGGTTGCAGTGTTGGTATATGGTTGCCTGCACTGATCATCATGATTTTTGTGCTAGGAGATGCTGCCATCAAATGTTCATATGATAAAAATCCTATTGGGGTGGTAACAAAGTCATGGCGGTTTTTTCAGAATTTTCAAAGCGATTTGTCTAATACAATTAATAAATATTTGTCAATTTTTTTCAACTAATTTACTTAACATATCAGCGTAGTACCTTGTTGTAGTTTTGCTCTTTTGGGGAGGTAGTCAATCAAAATAATTCCCTTGTAATCCCAGAAAACTGACGCCACCACTTTTTAGGCCGACGAACGTGACTTCGCTTTTTTTGGTGGAGGAGAATCGCTATGTTACCATTGTTTTGATTGTTCTTATGTTTCATTGATATAGTCGTGAATACGTGTTTCGTCAGTGGTTCTAAACCTGCTCAAAAAATCTAGAATTGTTTTTCTCTATGATAATGCCGAAGCTCATGGAATTATTCTTTGAAACGAATGCTTAGCTATGGAGACAAATATGGGAGAAGCCGATATCAATTATTCCATTATTCTTTTAAGTGCCACATTTTTCTTATTTTCTGAAGTCCTGGTGTTCTGCTCCGTTGTGACTAAAACTATGATGAGGCACTTAATTAATTAATAGACGCTGGTATTATGCCCAGTCGCCGGCTGTTAAGACAACACAAGACGAACCATGAGCATACGGCGGGATTCGAATCTGCGCGCAGTAGATCGCTGCTTGGGAGAACTACCGACCTCTCCTTCGAAATAACGCCTGAATCTCTCTAAAAATTAATTTCAGTCCGGTTGAAGTTTTATCCTTCGGGTAGTAAACGCAGCACCCATCTAGCTCAAATTTCTTTCAATCCTAATTCTTCAGTTCAAATATGGTACACTCGTTCGGTCGAAATCTTTATAAAATTACTTATTTCCCACATTTTTAATCGCCGGTCTTTTAAAACCATTTCATGGATTTTATAGACAATTTCTAAAGTAGTGTCATGTCTCTGCCATGTTTGAACAAAGCTGCCCACTTTTTTGCCGTGGAATACGACAGCGCAGATTCTTTCAATGTGTTATCCAAGTCTCCCTTAATTTAACTTGGCGTCATGTTCTTTTTGGCAAAATATTTAATCACGGCTCTGATTTCAGCTCTCTCCGTTTCCCGCGAGAGAGAAAAAAAAAATCAAACAAAAATAATTATGCAACCAGTTGTATTGAAACGACGCACAACTAGCCCAAATATTAAGCTATCGAAAAAAACATAAATTAATTTACCCACTCCCTCAAATCTAGGTTGAGCCGAAAAATTTTCAACCAGGCTTCGAACAGACAGTGCACACACAAAACATGCATAAAACACTTGTACAGAGTGCAATAGTTCAGTAGTTATGTTTCAAGTTTTATTTGATGGCGCTATTTTCATAACGAAATCGACATTCCCAAATAAATCGACATTCCCGAATTTTCAGTTAGAATTTTTAATTTGCAGTATGAAGCACGGTGAATGCATAGGAAATGTGCTGTAGAGGGTAAAGTATAATCAACAATTTTTAAGCATAACTAAGCAATAGAACAATTGCATCCTTTTTGCAAATAATGTTTACTTTAAGTATTGTGGGCTTTCTATTGAAGACAAATTTATTAAAGACAATTGATCAACGTAAACAAAATTTTAAATAATATCATTTGCTTTCATTTGTTATTTAGTACTAACTTATATGATCTAAAACCATTAAAGCAATTCTATAAATAATTTTGCATGTTAAAGTCATTTGTTCCAAATTATTATTATTTCAAAATCAAAATTTTTAGATTAAACATTTGACAAACAAACACTTTAATTACCTATTGTTCTTATGAATATCATAAATCTGCCGACTACATCAAACGATACCGAAATTTGTTACCTCTAACATTTATTTAGCAATTTTCATTAGATAAGAAAAATTTATTTAAAAATTGTTTAAAATTCATTTAGAATGATTTATCACAATCATCTATCATGCATGTTTTGGTCTACTTGACACATTTTGTGACAGTATACATACATTACGACAATGGAAAAAATATACCAACAAACCGAGTTTATATGATATTAATTCAGCACCAAATTAGTCAACGTATTAATCTCATTAAAACTCAATTTACGTGTACCAAGGCAATCGTTTATATTATCTTCATATCAGTAGAAATTTGGAATTTCGGTTTTCCGATCACGAACAATGCCGCTCTTGTGTTCTTCAAATGCTCCGAAGCCGCCGGTGTTTCCAAAGTTTAGAAAACCTGTATGATGATCATCGATGAAAAAAAATATCTATAATTTCACATTTTCCTTATCAAAATGAAGTTTTACGATGAGCTACTGTAATTCAATAGAAAAAACCAGCGTTTCAAAGTGATTTAATTGAATTTTGGAGCTTAAAAACTTGAAATCACGTAACTGCTAGCTGTAAAACCATAAAATGTATAGTTAATCAGTAGAAGGTAATGTGGTTTATCAACGAAATTTTTATTATTGTTCTTTTTTTTTTTGTTCCATTCAAGGCATTATCTAAGAGTATGATTTTCGTTCTGGTGTGATAGCAATTAGCTTGATAAATATTTTAGATATGTGCATACTTGAGGACGTACAAATCGTTTGGGAAATATTAGATGACAATAAACCAAATACTGTGCATGCAAAACGTATGATTATAAAAATTACAGGCTTTATTCAAATTCAAAGGTTCATGGGGTAACTTTGTGCCGAGTTGAAAAATAGTTTTGACAGGCTTCGAAATAATGGAAAATTTATTGAAATCGCCTCATTTTAATTTTCGGAACGTTATTTAAATCACAAAAAGCAAAAAAGTCTTTGCCCACTGATTATTCAATTCATTTAAAGTTCTTCAGGATGAAGCCTTTCAGGAACAGTTCTTACGAATATGAAGTGAGCAAATGTATGTTTGCCCTCATTCAACTTAAGTATCTATACGCGCAATTGGTGTGTGCCATAGATTCAAACCAGCGAAAGAATCAAATATTCTGCCTTTTAGCAAATGATCGGTGACATTCGTTCTTAAGACCGGGCGCATGTGGAGACTGTGGCACGAGAAACTGTAGCTCGATCATAGAGCCACGCGTCACGCCATCAATTTGTGCCGATGACAATAGGAATATGATCATCATCAGTGCTGTCGTTGTACTCCGATCGGAGTATTTGTACTCCGTTTTTAGTTACCGTACTACTGTACTCCCTTCACTTGCAAAGTACTCCCTTTTCATGGGGAACACTTTTAATGCTCATATTGTTCTCAAATACCAAATTTCAAATATTGTTGGATAGTACATTAACATTTTCAACGTGAACTTTTACGGCGTCCATTCTCTATTTCTAAGAAGAAGACTAGAAGAATTTAGTTTTATTGCTAGTGTCCTCCCGCGTGAACTACTCTTAAGCCTGAATTACATCGGCTTGCAGTGCAGTGTAGTGCACTGAAATTTAGAACTCATGTAATTGCATGTGGCAAATCACATTAACTGCAGTGCAGTGCAGTGCAGCGGACTGCACTGCATGGTTTAGGCCAATTTCTAAAAACGCTGCAGACTGCATCAGCTGACATTCGTTTGAGAGTAGCTGACCGGGCAAAAACCATTTAAATTGAAAGGGAAACTCCGTTCCTGGCATTAAATTGTAAATGGACGAAAAACAGGTGCAGAAAATCTAAATATCAAACCTCCACAAATTAATTTGATTTTCATTGTCAGAACACTGCACTGCTTTCAATGTGCTTTGCAATGCGTGAACTGCTTCGGCACCGCGCTGGACTGCAGTTTACTGCACTGCTCTGCATGGCAATGTAATTCAGGCTTTAATTTACATTATAAGTTCTGTGGAAATTGACCGACGGTGCAATAGCGATTGATTGTTGGTGCCCTCTGCTAACGCCCGTCATGGCAGGATAAGGTAGAAGGTTTTGGCGTAGAAGCAGTGAAGTGATTTGAATCTTTCTTTAATTTTTGCGACACCATTGACTGTTTCTTCGTTTCATTGCGTAAACTGTTTTTCCTGAAATATTTCGGAAATTTCTGTGAAGAATATTTCAACTGCCTGTTTGAAGTGAATGATGAAATCAAAGGTAAGTTGAGAGGATTGTTGAACACAAACTTGCAATGAAATGCTCGAATTTTCAGCTTGACTTCTTCTTTTTGTTTCACAAGCAGCCATTTGTCTATATAGCTCACGTGTCCAATTTTAACTTCGATTTTTTTCAAGTATATTAGCGGGAATTTCAAAAGGTTATTATCACAGACTTGAGATAAAATGCTTTAATTTTCAGTTTTATGACACAAGTCATTTTTTCCATCACCAAACGCGCTGGTCATTTCTAGGACCAAATGCAATTTTAACAAAACCATGGAACAGTTGGTTTATCAAATAAATTTATTTAGTAAGAAGTTTAGTTTTACAGTTTTTTTTTTGATTAAATTGGATAAAAATAGAACTTAAGGGCTCACACCTGCGATAAATATGAAAGGCAGTGCGGCTAATGATACGAGGGTTAGCATAGAGTTGGATACTGGCGATTCTAGTTCAGGATCCAATTGTGATACCACACAAATTTGTATTGAAAATCAAAGACGATATCAAAAGTTTCGGAAAATTTAGCTAGCTTAGTTTGATTGGGTTCAAGCAAAGGCTATACCTGCTACTTCAAAAGGTAGAAATGAGAATAGATTTCTTTGTAAACACTGCCAAAAACCGATAAGCAAAAAAGTTTCACATTTATTGCGAAATTAAAAAGTAAATCGCACAAAATTGGAGTCAGCCGTAAAAATCAACCAGAAATTTACAGTCGAGCAGCTATTGAATCATTCACGAAAAAATCCAAAAATACTAAAGTGGCCGAGCTTTGAATAGCTATATTTTTTGGAACACAATTTACCATTTAGGTTAATCACACCATTGATTTTGTTGATTAAAACAATTGCCCAAGATTCTAAAATTGTAAAATTATTGAAGTGTGGGAAAGCGAAGTTTACTAATGTCATTAATTTCATTTTAAAGAATGAATCGTGAGAGCCAACATCCAAAGTTTTAAAAAAAAAATTATCTGATCATTGACGAAATGACAGATATAAGGATAATCTAATGTTTGGCTCTAGTTGTTCGATATTTGGACTTTAAATAGGCAGAAGTCCACTATAGATTTTTAGGTCTTTTGGAACTGCCTCTATTTTTGTATCGCTTTTTTTTAATTCTTATTAATTTATTAAACTCTATATGATTCTGTATCGCCTTTATTAATTCGTATTGATTCATTAAACTCTGAACATTAAAACTCTGCACAACTAAAAATGCTCGACTCTGGATATATTTACATTTCCAATAAACGCAATCGTTAGTTGGGTTGCCAGGTATGTTCAATAATAATTTTCCATGATGAGCGCCATCTATGGACTAACACATTAGAATTTTGAATACGTACGGGAAATCGCAAATTATTCTAATCCTATAATTATTACCAGGGCTGTGGAGTCGGAGTCGTGCCCCTGTATATTTAAAGCAGAGTCGGAGTCGAACGCGACTCCGACTCCGCTTTAAATGTACAGAGCCACGACTCCGACTCCACAGCCCTGATTATTACTATACATAACATAATTTTTACTGCTACTTGTTCTTTGTATTTTGCTTGACACATGCAGGATCGTCAGCACTCAAAATGTGATCTAAAGTCAATAAATTACAATTTGACGAAGTATTTAAACGATTTGGATATTCATTTGAAAAACTTAGTAAGATTCGCTTTAGACGAAGCTTCGCTTATGATGGGTAACAAGTAAGCTGTCGAATGCTTCCTTAAAAAAGATTTTCCAAATTTGTATGTTAAGACCTGCATTTGATATGCACCCGTAAAAACTGCCAAATGTGCATGCCACTTTTCTGGCAGTTCGGAAATTTGTGTTTGGGGGGCAACAACCCTGCAAACAATTTAATCATTATATAAGGCTTGATTAGGTGTAATATATTCCTTAGTGCAAAAGGCTTGTCTCTTGTAAGGGAAAAAAGTCTGCATACATTGTACCTTATTTTATCCCTTATTTTAACATGGGCCATGTCATTGGCTGTAAGGCATACTGTTTTTAGCATTATATGTGCCTTATGATCAGGCTTGAACAATGATTAGGTTAAGCCTTACTCTAAGGTTAACTATTGTTAGTAGATAATCCTTATGTTTACGCTTACTAGATATGGCTGTCTTCCCAAACTGGTTTATTTAATTTCAATGATTAAAAAATTCGTACATATTAAATCTCTATAATTAATTACACTCTTATACCGATTGAACACTCCGATCACTTTTCACACTTATCACTTTTAACTTTTATCACTTTTAACTATAGATTTTAAGGCGATCCTATCACTTCTGAAATTCGTAAGTATATTCAAAGAAATGCCAATGCAGACGGAATTATTCTGCAGAACTATTCATTATTTAAGCCTTAGCCTGATATGCCTGATCATATTTTTTGCTGGGAAATGTTTTGCATGGCATGGCACCTATACTTCGCCGCGTAACCAGACTCATGACTGGTTAGACTTTTGTTCATCCAACTTAGGTAAGACCTGCAAGTCTAAGCTCATAGTCTCTGTTTGACTAGCAATTCATATTCGGTAGAATAGTAACTAAATATGATAATAATACTATATATATATATGTATATATATATATATATATATATATATATATATATATATATATATGTATATATATATATATATATATATATATATATATATATATATATGTATATATATATATATATATATATATATATATATATATATATATATATATATATATATATATATATATATAATCAAAACCATTGTACTCCCTTTTAATGTAAAGTACTCTCTTTGGATTAGGAAATATACTCCCCTAAAAATTTTCAAAACGACAGCACTGATCATCATGTTGCGAAAACTCGCCCTTTGTTTTGTCACGCGCAAGCGTCACACGCGTTTCATCTTGCGGCGGACCTAATAGTGGATTCCAACAAATAATCAAACGCGGGGACTCAAACCCAAAGGCAATATCGTGTGCAGTGCTGTCAGGTTTCCGTGGCTGAAATTCCCTCCCAAAGGAATTTCCACGAATTTTCCAGGTATAATCTGTGAGCTATTCACCACAGTTTTATATTTATTTATCAAAATTGAAAAACTGGTAGCACTTCTAAGAAAAAAACAGCGTTTCAGATTTTTCCGTAATTAATTCATTTCAACGAAAAAAGAAAAACTTGCATTTCTTTAAGAAAAAAGGCAAATGTAAATTTTATTATTTTATATTGAATTCATTCTGGAACAAACCAAATAGATTTTGTGCATTGCGTAAACGGAAATGATTTTTTTCAAAATCTCGAAATCAATGCAGGTAAAAGTTTCACACTGAGAATTTAACCGGATGCAATAAATATTCAGTTAATTTTCACTTGTTCTATTTTGTTTTGAAGTTTCGATTACAACGGATAGAATTCTTTCCAACTCAGCATTTGAAAATGGCAAAACTAAAGCATACTTTAAAATCTTAGTTAAATGATACAACATTCATGCATATTCAAAATTTTTCATTTTTTCCATTTTTCCAAAACTCTTCTGCTGTTAGCTGCAATAATATCTGCTCTTTATCATTTGAAAATATTACTGCTAAATCTCTTCATTCGATGTTGGCGATAGATTCCCCACACCCATCTTTTTAACAAAATTTTTAACTGCAGCAATTTCGTTCGTTTTGAACTGTTAAGATTTATTTCTGGGTTTAAAAATTCAATTTATTTGAAGATATCATCAAATGGTAATCTTTCTTAATTCCTTTAAATATCGTAATGTAAAACTCTTTTCTGATTCTTTTTATATCAAATTTTGTATTTTCTTCAAAAGACGCTATGATTTCTTAAAATTTTAGTCCCAAATAATGCTCTTCATCCAATTCGACAGCATTTTCAAGTGAGTCAATAAAATTGAGTTTCACTAAATTTAATAAATTCTTCTTAAAATAATAAGTATGGTTTAGCGCATAATATTCTTTGTTTATTTAATTGAGCTGAAATTCTCGGAGGGCGTGGATGTTTATAAGGAGCAGTGAATTTTTTTTTTTTTTTAGATATTTTTAACCCTCTGGCGGCTGTCAGTTTGATGCACCCCTATATTTCTACAAAAAGAATTTTATTGTAAAAAAAATATTGGAAACGAGAGCTGACAATGTTTTGCGCATAAATGTTAGGCAATTTTGAGCCCTATGTGGGTGCTTTGCTTACTGCCTACAAATAAGCAAGAGTCTTTGAATCTTTTTCATTTCTTTAGTAAACGATTTTATCATGAAATTTTCAAATTGTAATGATCTTGTAGTGCCAATAAACAACAGAAATTAAGATTTCAAAAACCAAAATTTTTGCGGAGGATTCATTTTACCCCTTTAATATTCAACACAGTCATCGAATCGAAAACAAATTCACAGGGTGGATCGGTCTTAACATGATACCTTTTCTTTGGTCCAAGCTAAGGGCTGGCAGTACTAAGTATTTTTGTCATTTCCGTACCAACAAATGTTACCATTAAGTATTCATTCACCAATGTTAAAGTTTTCCTAATTCTTGAAATTTTTTGACTAGCCAGCCCTCAAGATCTTTCTATTCCTGTAACTTTCGATAAAGTCGTCATCGATGATGTTACCATCAGGAAAAAACCTTCGGTAGAATATACACTCAAAACCTGCACGATTTTTCTAATTTTCTTCGATTATTAGTATTTCTAGTGGTTTCTGTACGCTGGAGTTTTTTTTGCTTTACTACCATCGATTTTTTTGCAGTCATTTAAGACATACAAAATGACTAAACACATCCAACCAGAAAGAAATCATAAATTTTTTTTGGAAGATTAAGTTTGTTAGTCTTTGATTTTAAGCTCGCTGCAAAAGCATATTAGATCGAATGTTAACATTTGACCGTGAATTTCTGTTTCATCTTTTTTGAATCCACATTTTGCAATTTCATGAGTGTCAGGTGATTTTCATGAGCCAGGAAATTATCTGGTTGAATTACAATTCATTGGCTACATTACGCATTATTTTTACTAATGTTCGAAGAACATTAGTATTAAAATCGATTCGGCCAAAAATTCATATTTCCATATATATATATATATATATATATCATCAAAAAATTTCAGTGAGATAATCTCGGGAACGCGCCATCCGATTGAGCTGAAACTTTCAGGATACATTGGTGTATATGCAGAATAGGTTCACGTCTCTTTAAATGTCAGTTATTGTTAACATTTTGGCGCCGGCGGCCATTTAAGTGATATTTTTAATATACCTATTATTTCGTGCACAAATGATTTTCGCAAAAATAAAGTTAACGAAATAAATTTCTATCGTGTTTTACATATGAATCGGATAATGCTTTGGAATTTTTTAACCCTATGTGTTCGCTGGGTGCCTAAAAAGAGGACAGGAAAATTTGAAAATTTTTAAATTTCGATAACTTTTGACAGAGCTATTCAATCATTACGAAATTTTCAGAACATATTAGCATTATTTAGTTGTAGATTTGTGTAGCTTTTAATGAGCGTGCTGGCAACCCTGTGGCTAGGGCAGGCACTGAAAGTGAAAACCTCCAAATCATCGTCTCTCTTGAAAAAATGCCGTTTCTTCAAAAAAAAGCCATTCATATATAAATCTTGTGCTTTGTTTACATAGACAAAAAATAAAATTTGATATGGTATAACGGGCACGCCTGGTAACCCTTGCCCAATTTACCTATATTTTTAGCATCAAAAACTTCTGTTCACGGAAACTCACGATCCGATGAGCAGAATTATTTGAAATTCACAGAATGTATTGGTCTTAAATAGGACCAGGTCTGATAGAAGTAATTTTGAAATGCGGGCGATTCTGTGCCAGTGGTGCCATCTTGAAAAACAACTAAAAAAGATAACTGTTTTTAGCCCTATAAATTCTGATTGAATCGTTCGATTTTGACGAAACTCACACAATTGCTGGATCTTACTTTGAGCCACGTTTGGTAGAAATTTGGTCGAAAAATTCGGTTGGAGTTGCCAGCTATGATAATTTTGGTGTCTTCATTTTGAAAAAAAAAATTTGGAAGTGAAAACATTCAAACCATCGAATATTCAAAAAAATGTCCGTTTCTTACAATAAAACCAATCTGTATATAAATCTTATGTTTTATCTACACGATCAAAATAAAACTTTGGAAATTTCATGTCGGACAAGAACGGTAACCCTCTCCCAGTTAACCTATATTTTTAGCATCAAAAACTTCTGTTCACGGAAACTCACGAACCAATAATCAGATACAGCTAAAATTTACAGAATGCATTGAACTTAAGTAAGACCAGATTTGATAGAAGCGATTTTGAATTATGGGCAAGTCTGTGCCAGTGGTGCCATCTTGAAAAATTACAAAGAAAAAAAACTGCTTTTTGCCCTATGAAATGTGAATAAGTTACCAGATTTTCATGAAATTGACACAGTAGCTAAACCTAACTCTAATCTCTGTTTGGTGGAAATTTGGTTGAAAAATTTGATTGGTGCTGCCAGCTATGGTAATTTTTGTGTCTTTGGTTTTGAAAATTCGCTCAGGAAAATAAAACTTTTTGCACTATAACTTCCAGTGCAGTCATGAAATCAATACGAATTTCATACAATTAATGAAACCTGTCATAAACATTATTCAGGCCAAATTTGGTTGAAAAGCCACGATAGGGTTGCCAGCTATTGTTGATTTTGTGTTTAATTGCAATATCTTTATTAAGCGGTTTTATCGTAGAATTTTCACAGCAAATATTAAGCTTTCGATCATTTGAAAAAACTCGCTGCAGGTAACCCTAAATTTCTTTATACTCCTTAAACTTCGAATGTAATACAACAACGTGAAGCGGATGTAATATATTATTGGCTTTGATACTGGCGAAAGGTTGCCAGCACGAGTCGGTTGTGCTACTTTTGTATCAATAAATGCTTACAGTTAGTATACATACCGGAAACATTTACAATGAAAATAAATAACCGATGTTACAATTCGCAAAGTTCTGCAAATTTTTCGGATCGCAGCCCCAAACACCAACTTCAGTTACAGTGCTGCAGGCACTGAGCATTTTCTTCATTGATGTTATATGAGATGCTGCTTTCAAAATTATGTGAAATAAGCAACTGATAACGAATATAATTAACCCGTGTTTTGCTTTCATAAACGTTGAAATTCATGCCAGTGGTAATATCTGAAACCTTCCACCATATGAGTTATAATGCATTCTTAAGACGAAAGTAAAACGTGGCATTTGAAACAGTTTGGCCGTAATAAGCAGCTCATGTGGTGGAATATGCACTCAAAACCTGCACGATTCTTCTACTGTTCTTCGAACATTAGTGTTTCTAGCGGTTCAGGTGCGCTGGAGTTTTTTTCATTTATTATCCTAACTTGTAGAGCTTTTAAAAACATTTAAATCTTATGTTATTACTGTTTTGTTTCTTTTGTCAGTATCTTCTTGACTCTTGTTTAGCCAAAATAAGTCATTTAGTTTAAGAATAGCGAACTCATTTTTTTTAACTTTGACATTCGAGAGCTTGATATCATCAATAAGGTGTTTTGAAATTTTCCTATGCCTTCAGAATCAACGCATTTTCTCCACTCACCTCATTTAATCTACTTTCAGTTTTTAGTCAAGTCCCTCATTGTGTAAAGTCTCATTGCCCTCGCAGTGCTGATAGATAAACATATGGATATCAATTTCGAAATCTTATAGTTTTTTTTACCTTCGCCAAGCCGACGGAACATACCACAGGACTACGCATATCCAAAACCTATATTTTATGTCTGCCTCCAGGCGGTTAATTCTTTCTCTTAGCATGATCGGATGGATTCCATCCAGACCCGGTGACATGAAGAATTCAAAGGGCATGATTGCATTCCTGACCTTTTCGCTGGTGACAATAGGTCTAGCTGTGTAAATGCATTTGCTACAGCTGGGGGAAACATGAGGTTTGGTCAGATGCCTTGTGTCATCTTCAATCACCGAAATGCCCGGAAAGTGAGTCCTAAGTATAGTATATAAGACTCATACTTGCTAGAATCACCATTCGGGTATTTTAGACGGTCCAGCTTAGCTGTTTAGTGCTTCTCCAGGACCTTGCGCAGCCCCGACGTCTCTCATGCACCTTAAAGTCCCTCACAGAATGAACTGAATGAACCAGCCTCACCAACTTTTCATAATTTCCCTGCGAGGTTCTCTAGGTGATCCAGTCATCCAAAATGTTATTCTTACAATCTTGATTGAGGATTTTCCTGAAACTTTCCTTAAGTCTGGGCAGTTCCCGGTTTAGCCAGGGACCGTCTTGCTGCATTTACTCTTTCAGATTCAGAGTGCTCAGCCTGAATCTTATTGACTTTGGCAGCTTTATGCTATTACAAGAACACGCTCTGTTTGCAATAAGTCGATTAGCCCAATCTGTGTTTCTGAACTTAGTCCAATCTGTGTTTCTGTGATTTCTCCTCTCTCTCTCTCTCTCTCTCTCTCTCTCAGCCAAGTAGCTGTGATCAGTGAGAGAGATCTCATCCGATACGCACCATCCAATTATTGATCTAACTTTTCCAGATGAACATGGTGATACATCAATAACTGCCCTTTTGCCAGTGGTGACAAATGGAGAGGGAAACCCAATGTTGTCTTTAGCCCCGCAGAAATTCTAAAATCAAATAGTCTGTCTCTTCTGGCGTTACATATCTTGCTGCCCCAGCTGGTGTGTTGGGAGTAAGTGTTGCAGCCCACCAGAAATTCTAGTCTCTGAACTAGGTCCTTCAGCTCCTGTGTTGGCTATTAATTGTTGATTTTTTTAAAATGTAAATTGTTTTTCATAATCAACTTTTTTTCAACTTAATTCATTACCTGTTGTGATATTATGTTCAACCTTTGTTCCGAACTGTGATTAAATGCAGTTTATGAAAATAAGACGCAGCTATTGAACGCAAAATAAGTACTTTGTAAGCTAAGCTACTCGGTGTAGTAAAATTTGCGTCATCTTAAAGTACAGTAAACATAATGTATAATGAATGCAAAGCAAATATCACTTTCAGCATTTTATTGGCGTAAATATGAGCTACTCAGAAAGTACGTGTAGCGTGATTAGATAAAATATTGAGTAGGTTTCTGATGTCAATTGCCGACTGACTGGTTGGTATTTAGGTGCACAGTAATTGTAATTGAGTTGCGTTGTCAGTTACCTACTTTAATGCAATAACAAAGATAGAGATAATTAGAAAAGTAAATATAAATTCGTTTCGTTGAAGCAGCAGCTTGGGAAAAATATCTGAACAACTCAAAAATCTATGCATAGATGGTTTGACATCCTAATTAAATAGCTCTGAGAGTTTTGGTGTCAATCATTGACATTCACCAAACAATTTTCGAACGTTAGTATTAAAATCGATTTGGCCGAAAATTCATATTTTCATATATACTCGTATTTTTAAATTTTGACAGAGCTATTAAATCATTATGAATTTTACAGAACATACTGATATTATTAAGTTAAAAATTTATATTGTTTTTTATGAGCATGTTGGCAGCCCTAAAGCTATGACAGACACTGAAAGTGAAAATCTTTAAATCATCGACTCTCCTGAAAAACTGTCGCTTTGAAAAACAGCAATTCATATCTAAATCTTATGCTTTGTCTGCAAAGTCAAAGTAAAACATTTAGAGTTTTACATCGGGCAAGGATCATAAACTTCTGTTTACAAGAACTCACGAGCCGATAATCAGATATAACTGAAATTTACAGCATGTAATGTCTTTGAATAGAACCAGGTCTGATAGAAGCGATTTTGAAATTTGGGCTGATCTGTGCCAGTGGTGCCATTTTCAGGGTTAGGTTAGGTTAGGCTGAAGTGGTTGCCGATCTACAGAGGCCTGACGATCAACACACATATGCACAAGAGAGGCCCGTTGTGATGTCACAATAGTTTATGACTCTCTCCTACTCACTGAAATCAGGAAACCAGCTGCTTCCTTTGACAAACCGGACTATCCCCTTTAGATTGACCAGGGACATTTCCGTCAGGTTTAAGAGAGCGAGTGCACCAAGTACCACCAACCTTTTTCTTGCCAAAGCTGGACATTGGCACATGAGATGGAGGATGGATTCCTCCTCGTCCTCAGAGCCACAACTCCGAAAGAAATCGTTAAACTCTACGCCCAATCGTTGCACATGCCGCCTTATGAGACAGTGGCTCGTAAAAACGCCTACAGTGCAACGCAGAGCACTTCGAGTTAAGCCTAAAAGCTTCGTGGTGCGATTGTTATCCATGGATACCAAGGACTGCCTTGTTATCGCACACGATGATTTCTCTGCCCAGGACTTCCCAGCGTCCTCAAGATATTTTTGCCTTATGGCCAATTTGTATACCTAATGAGAAGGAGCAAGAGACCTACGGTAGAATGGTTCCAAGCCCTGCTAGCTCATCGGCCTCACACTTGCCATGAAAACCCCTATGTCCAGGTACTCAAATCAATTGAACAACCGAATATCTCGACATCTCCCTAAGACATCTCTCTGTGACACCATTCATCCCTACCAGGAATGCGAAGCACAAAAAGTGCCTTAGTAGAGGTGGAGCGGAGCGCTCCAGTTGCCAGTAGTGCAGCCATCATCCGCACTTTTTCAAACTGCCGTTTGCAGGTAGCCTTAAGAGCAGCCTGCCAGCAGACCGGCCCGAACGGCAGAATTGACTCAACTACAGCAGTATAAAGTCAAGTAACAGTACGATGCTACAACAGCAGTAAAGTGCGCTGAAAGCCTTCCGAGCTTTTTCTGCTACATTGTACGTCCATTGTTACTTCGAGTCAAGGATCAGCCCTAAGTGCTTGACCCATTTTCAAAAATGACTAAGAAAAGAAACTGCTTTTTGCGCTATGAATTCTGATTCAGTCACCAGATTTTAATGAAATTCATAAAGTAGCTAAACTTTACTACTGACCACGTTTGGTAACTATGATAATTTTGGTGTCTGGAATTTTGAAAATTCGCTTAGGCAAATAAAGCCCTATAACTTCCAGTGCTGTCATGAAATCGAAATGGAATTCATTTGGTAAAAGGACTTTACTGTAGGTATTATTCAGTAGGAAGATGGTTAAAAAGCCATGATAGGGGTGCCAGCTATGATTGTTTTTGTACTTTCTTACCTCTTCTTTAGTAAGCAATTTTACCATACAATTTTCAAATGGGATTTATCCTATGGTGACAATAAATAACAGATATTAGGATTTGGAAAATATGGAAACTTTTGCGACTCTAATTTTTTTCGTACCCCTATAACTTCCAAGTCAGTCATCGGATCAAAACGAAATTCACAGAGAAGGTTGACTTCAACATGAGGCAGATGTGGTATACTTTTGGCTTTAATACTGACGAAGAGTTACCAGCACAAGGTGGTTTCATTATTTTTGTATCAACAAATGCTTACATTAGGTATTCATATTGCGAAGATTTACAATGAAAATAAGTATCCAATTGGAATTGTTTTTTGAGGGATGATTAAAATTGAAAAATTTGTTATTTACATTGAACATTTTTTTATTTGACAAAGTAGTTTCGAAAGTATGCACTGATTCTCATCAGACACCAGCACACAGTGCATACTTGACTGATGTGACCACTTGCAGTTGGAAATCATTAACTTGTATTTACGCTAGTTGTGACAAATTTTAACATCTCCGACTTATATCCATCAATATAATTTACTTGTAAAGGTCATTTAATTGTGATTATGGTTCCCTTCTTATCTATAAATCAGCATAGACAACGTTTATCGTCTCTAAAGCTTATCAAAGCAGAGAATATTGCTATCCAATGCTAAAACTTTCTGTTCTTGAAATTTTTCGGATGGCAACCCCAAACTCTTTTCTATCTCTGTAACTGTTGTTAAAGTCAGTGAATGAAAACAAGATTCATAGGGTAGCTTGATTTTGACAAGAAACAGTTGTGGTAGACTTTTAGCTGCAGTGCTGGTAAAGTGTTGCAAGCACTGAGTATTTTCCCCTTTTTTGTGTTACAGAAGGTGCTGTTTTGCAAAGTTTTGTAAGATAAGCAACCTATAATAAATATAGGACACAAGTGTTTGACTTTTCAAAATTTTGATGTTCATAAAAGTGGCAAACCTGGAAATTTTCCGTCCAATTAGTAGTAAAGCGGTACATCATTGCCGTCGAAATATGTTGGAGCACATGTGGTAGAATATGCACTCAAAATCTGCACGATTCCTCCTCTACTGTTCATCGAACATTAGTGTTTCTAGCGGTTCTGTTGCGCTAGAGTTTTTTTCAATTTAATTTCTTTTTTTATGCGTAAAATGCGTATCTCAAAAGGAATGCATCAAAGTTTGTTGTTTATATATCATAGCAACTTTGCATTGGTAATCTGTGCATTTAAAATCGAACTCTGATAAATTTTCGATCGAAATTAACCGCACTAAGTCTGAGATTCTGCAACATCTCTCTAAAGAAAATAAAGAGTTTGATTGTTTTGAAAATGAATAATTCAATTTGAAATTTCAAAACATGTCCATAAATCCCTTTTCCTGTTTTCTTAATTACCGTATCTTTATGTCTTGAAATTAAGAGTTATCAATAATAAAAGTATTGACATCAATATCTATCAGTTCTGTCTGCACATTCAATGAACCACTCAATTGTGGAACGCATCTTTTAACATTAGACGTGGCAGGCTATGGAAATGTTAGACTTGGTTCTATGGCCTAATAGACACTATATAAATAGATTAACTGTGAACGAGTGATTACACATAAAATGATGGCATTTGAAACATTTTTTTTATCGAAAATTACATTCGAAATGCCGTTGGCCCGTCGGCTCATTCCATAATTGAAAAGAAGCTTTATGTCTGCATCGTAATGGAGAAATGAGTTTGGAATCAGTCTGGAGCGCCGTCGGCATTTCTTTGACTTTTAATGAGGGAAATATAAATACTAGTAATTGGTCGTTGCATGTGTTGAAAACTGTGATTGGAATATGATATGGTAGCACCTCCGTTGATTTAATTTAATGATATCGATCAAGTGCACAATAAATACCGCAACTATTTATCATTTTTGTATGAATTTTCGCACCAAGAAGGTAATGGAAGGGACGGTAATTAGTGCATTGAAAAACCACCAATACATACATATAAATTTCCAGGAAACTATAAAACTCATGTCAGAAAATAATGTCCATTGAAATGCTCCTATTTCTGACAGTCTTCTTGTAAACTAGGACCAATAATGTTTTCTTCTCTGAGCTCTGAAACTAATACATACCAAGCAACAGATCAATCGATTTATTAGCATCGCTCCTCTTTCCGTTCCAAGGACATTTTATTCTATTCGACTCCATGAGACATCCAGTGTATGTGTGAATTTTATAAAACTTTCCATCGTCCTCATTACATTATCGAAGCTTTTCTCTCCAGTTTCTGAACCGAGAAGCAAACCTACCGTTCGAACGATATCAGTAGTCAATTTATGTAGTGACCTAAGCAGAAAAAGAGCTCCATATATATGTGAGTAGACATTTACCGAAGCTCTGTGTTGACAACGACTAACACTGATAGAATCCAGTGTGCGCTACTGCCTGGTCCAGAAGCTATGGATGTTTACTTCGATATGTTGAGGATAGCCATTTACTTGGAACTGATAACCTTCGGTTAAGTCCATTTTGTAGTATTTGTACGCTGAGCTACTCGGGTTGCCCTTGAGGACCACCTCTAAGCTCACAGATGTACTGTAAAATGAAGTGAAAAAATAAAAATGATTTTCACTTAGGGAATTGCTGAATATATTGAAATGGGATGTGCTTTCAACAGAATGTGAATTGAAAATAATGTGAGTTTTTTTTTAAGAAAATGAAGTTGCTTCCTCAGAATCAGCTTGGATGATATCATTAGCGTCCTCCAAAAATGTATTATGCCAACCAAAACACAGTATAGTTGTCTCCAAAACGTAATGATTTGAATTTAAATAAGGTCAATCTTTGATACTCACATAATTTACAGATTTAAACACTAAAACAAACCAGCTCAAATATTTTCAATAGCTTTTTAATCCCCGTTCAAAATTTATGTGTTTCATTAAAAAAATATTTGACAATATCAAACACCTTATGACTCTCTTTGACGTCGCTCGCATATGACCAATATCATCACGGACATATTTCATCGATTCATGCGCAGACAAGTAACCACATAACTCTTCTTCTGTCGACATTGAAAATATTCCCCTGACTTCAAAAATAACCAGCACGAGTTTCCACTTAAGAATTTCCCGATACTAAAAATACCTCTAACAATTCTATACATTCCCATTAAACAAAAATTTCAGCGAAAACACAATATGAGCAGTAAAATTTGAAGAATGTGCCCTCCTTCGCCGGTAAATTTGGAAAAGCGATCAGAAGCGAGCGACGTTGATTCGAATGAAAGGAATTTGAAAGATTCCATCGTTTCAAAACAGAGGATTATTCGTACAACCAGCTTTCGATAGCCATGCAACGTCAAAGATATTCGCCATTCATTCGGTCGAGTTGAGTCAGATTCACTTCAGTTTCAATGCTGAGACGGTAGCGAATTTGCCTTCGGTAGATATCATCTTCCGTAAGCCGAAGCGATTAAAATATTACATCGAAGAGATCAAATGAGGATCAACAAGGATTTGAATTGTATTTGCGGAGTATATCCGCCACATAAGTTTCTCTGGGGCTTGCCGAAGAGTGTTGTGGACGGTGATACCGGCTAATACGAAGAGTGCATGTGCATATTGATGTGGTGGAATTGCGGAGTTTAGTAAAATTATTATGGATTTGCCCTTGTGGGGATGCCGCGGTTGATTTTTTCGTATGCTATAAAACATTTTTATAGGGGCTAATCATTAGAATTGCTTTATATAGATTTGTCATATATCGAATTAACCTTTCTGGCTTTTGAAAAATATTTATTCATAAATAAATGCACACGGAAAAAAAAATTAGTACATTTTACCCAATTTCATGTATCACTTATCGTATGTGCATAGGGTATATATGGACAGTGACCACTTATAGTATTTTTAGACATAGTTGCATAGTAGAACGGTATGAGATATTTTAATATAGTTTTATGGCTAAAGCTTCCATAAGCTATAGGACTTTCGTCTGAGAATCTTGGCGATCGTAGAGATACACGATATTATTTCTTACAATAACTTATTTGATACTATACAAAATTATTTAGATTCCAATAACAAAACATGTTAAACTTTCCCAAGTTTCCTTGAACAAAATGCCAGTGAGCATAGCCTCAATTGCCAGTAAGCATAGAAATGAATTGAGCAAGTGCAAGAAAAATCATTTTTGTATGATAAAAGAGAAAAAAAAACGTATGACTGCTTTCAATGTGGTTTACCATTCGTTCACTGCTTCGGCACTGCTCTGCATCGGAATGCGTTTCATTAGCAAACATACATTTATTTACATAGAACGTACATACAGCGTCATACAATGTAATATAAGGACTTCACAGCATAACATGAATATGAATTATATCGAACAGCGAACCGAACACAATTTTGCTATGTAGCATATGAAACTTCTGTGATAGAATAGGAGACACCACTTAGAACATAGATACAACATTAGATCGGAAACATTACTATTCTTTTTGCAATGGATACCATACGGTATGGTTTAAATTGTTTTAATAATATGAACAATGCTTATAAAAAAAAGTAAAGTTCATTGTTATTTATGAGGGAAGCAACCATACACTTTTCTGTAAACAGAACCTTTTAATATGTAGTTGGAAGCCATTACATATAATAAGATATTCTTAATGTTGTTTTAACGATGTTGCTATGAAAAATACATTTAAGTATAGTGCGGTTGAAAATTTTTTTACGGCGAAATAATGCATTTTTTCCCAATTTCAGTGTTACAAATTTCTAGGAATATTAAACAATAAAATTTTTCTCAGTGCAAATACCTACTGAACTCAAGAGCATGATAATACTTGATGTTGTTTTGAGCATTAGTAAAAAACGGTGGCTGCATCCAAGAAAAAAGGGAAACATAACCGCATTATAACTAAATTTAACAAAGTGATTATTTGATAAACTGACAAATGAACACACATTTTTTGTCTGCTTTGTGATATTTTTTTACGATTTGTGATACCATGATTCAATAGCATCCGTTCTCTGGCACTTAATGTGTGCAAATTTCAAGAAAGTTTTTAAGTCCTTTTTATCTGTTTTCTTAGGATTTTTATCTTCATTAACTCTTGGAGTACTGGAATTATAAAAAAAAAATATTTTATTGCATTTCAAACACTTCAATCAATAAGGTTTTGTTTTCAGCATCCCTTGCTATTTTAGCATTATAAAGACCAAAATATTTTTCTGAATAACTCTGTTGTAGCATAATCTCATTCAATTGGAAAGTTTCTAAGAAAAGCTAACATAAGTGTTTTTTTTATTCTGATTCTATACTCAATTCTTCTGATCTTGATCATAACAAATATCAAAAGCAGCAGTAACTCGTTTCAATTGATTTCAGACTGCTACACAACTCGCTTCGACTTCAGTGCTTTGGGGGTAATCCGAGATTTTGGAAACAAAATAAATTAGAAAGCTGGATGTTTAGCGTTTGTCTCCATTATCGGACAACTTGAGTGAATGCACACGTTGAAATACACGTACTTATCTGTGGAAACAGCTATGGCCAGTAGGAAATTAGATCAGGTATACTAGAGAGTAGAGTATGTCGCTTGCTTCCTCTGTGCTCAAGAAATAGCATTCGGGAAACCTCCATCTTCCTTTCTCCATTGAGTATTATGATATTTGCTGCTTGGGTATTAAAAAAAAAATCTTACTATCTTACTATCATTTGCCAGAAAAAATTTCATATATACTTGAAATGAGAAACTTAATGAGTGCTACAATTAAAGCTTTTAGTTATAAAAAACCGGTTATGCTAAAATATAATTATTCCGCTACTTTTAATTGTACATTTCAAAGTAGAGGTTTCTCATATGGAGTAAATTGGAAAAATCCCTCAAGCTAACTTAAAAGTTATTCGATTTTATCTCAGGATACATAGAAACTCAGCAAAGTCAATTCTTTGGTTGACTCTGAATAAACTGATTAAATCTCTAATATCTAACGTTTCAATTCAATGGTGTATTATATTTCGTCTCGGAAATTCTAAATAACATGCTGAATTGATTTCAAATGTTTGTTTTCAACGAAAACCAAAATATCACATAATTTTTGGAATAACTTCGGGAAAAGTATATATTTGACCAACAGGGGCTACCAATTTCAAATTAACCATACACAGAAAGAAAAAGTCGTGGTTGATTTAACTATTATTGATAGTAGTGCAACAATTCATTCAAAATTGTAAAATGAACTACGGAAAATGGTTCTTTCTACTCTGCTAAAATAGTTCATTTGACCATACAAAAGTAGTTGACTTTGCTGATACAAAAAATAGGGAAACCTTCGAGGATTAACACAGTTGAATCCTCAAATTCATAATTACGATAAATCGTTTATCTACAGGAAAATAAGCATCAATTCATTTCATTCATCAAATATTGAATTATCAACAATTTTCATAGTAAGCGAACCACTCTACAATTGTTAAATTCAACAAACATAATTCCACACCACAGACTATAGTCATTTACTATTTCGTACTATGTATATCGTTGGAATACCATTGTTTGTGGTTGCTTACTTTTTTTGCACTACGGACGTTGTTTATCAACCACGCGTCATGGTTCATAAAAGTAATCAACAATTTTCTTATAATTGTTTTAACTATAGCCCGTAGTTGACGCAAAAAAAAACTAAGGAAAATGGTTGATTTTACCAAGATTTTTCTTTCAGTGCAACACCTTTAAGTAACAGTGTCCATTGACTGTAACTAAAAGACAATTTTCTTCGAAAAATAAAACCGGACAATGCAGCTTGATAAAATTGCACACCACACTG
The DNA here is from genome assembly GCA_963978885.1 of Nemotelus pantherinus. Lineage (NCBI taxonomy): Eukaryota > Metazoa > Arthropoda > Insecta > Diptera > Stratiomyidae > Nemotelus > Nemotelus pantherinus. The sequence continues at coordinate 235,384,069 of OZ022264.1, read as the reverse complement.
TGCCTCGAAGTTCATGCGATTCCGTCTCATGGAGTATCTGTGGTTTAGAGTTACTCCAAATTCAACATATTAGGCGTGTTTTTTTTTGCTCCCTCTATCCATAACAGAACAATGATATCCAGTGCAGACGCATTGGGAACAACAACAGCTTCCCTTATCCATAACAGGAGTTGTTGTTGTTTCCAATGCGTCTGCACTAGTTAGCATTGTTCTGTTATAGACAGGGGGAGCAAAAAAACGCACCTATTGTTTGTTAACATTGTCGTTTAGATTGAAATGTGCCTCGTCAGACATAAAAAGGCAGTTCAAGATGTTTTCGTCCTCCTCCACCATTTAAATGAACTTCTGGCGAAATCCAAAGCGAATCGGCAAGTCTGCTGCCTTCAGTTTCCTTACAAATTGAATTTTATAAGCAAACACATAAGCGCACATTGTTATGGTTAGCTTTTTGTAGTGATTTTATGCTGATACCCATTGAAGCAGATAATGTTTTGGTGGAAGCTCTAGGCTTGTATGCCAGCAGCTACAGCAGCGATAGTTTCCTGCGTCTGAGCTGAGGAATCTCGATGATAAGACCTTCTGGTGACTACCTCACGCTCGGCAAAATTGTTTACGAGCCTCATTATAGTCTATCTGCTCGGAGAATTCCCCCCAGATATGCGCCTAAATACTCTTTGAAGAGAAATCGCAGACTCCAACGCGTTCTTGTGCCACAAAATACAAATGCTTGTTTCATTATCCTTTCGCCTATTTTTGTTAAATTTAAAGATGAATCTGTAAAATAAAAATTTGAACCGATTAGTTACACAGAAAAAAACATTCACATAATATTTGGTAATTTTTTTCATCAGCCACCCTGTACATAGCAATATGCTTGTCCCACCTAATACTGAGCACTATCACCAATTTATGGAATTTGCCAACGTTAAGAATAAGTTGAATAAGATTCGAATTGAATAGTGTGGTACGTTTTCAGAGCGTCCACATAAAAAGGTGCGGGATGATATTGAACAGAAATGACTAAAGGTTGCTGTCTAAAGCCACCTTTGGCCGTGGCTGCTCCAGAGGAGGGAGTATTTTTTTTCGAGAGAAAGCCTTGGCATTTTGCACGTTGTGCTCGATTTCTAAGTTAGCACTACAATTCCCTAAATGCCAAATTTCTGTAACTTTTGTAACTAGAGCATAGAGGTGAAACTTTAAAAAAAATGATTTAAGTGTATTTTACGGTGTGTATTAACATGTCACCGAATATTGATAGCATGGACAAAATCTCACGTTTCTATCATGCTTTGCGCAGTTTCATGTTACACCACAAAAACTATCAGTCAGGAGCATTTTCAATTGTAACAAAAATATCTGACAGTCACCTTTTGACGGAGTACTATACACCATGCTTTAGGGGCAAATTAGGAGCAAAGTGAGGCATGTTACTAATAATTTCCCACTCGTGAAAAATCCGATTACGAAAATGGCGCTCTGTCAACTCCCAACCCTACGGGCCGAAATGGGTAGTGGTGAGATACTTTATTGCTATCCGTCTTATTCACAAATTCATTCAGTAGATGGTATACGTTGTTAATAACACATTAGCCTCGAACTTACCACATCTTCGAGTTTTAGGCTAATAGGCGTAAAGCTTTAATCAATTACAAAAAAAAAAACAACTGGAAATACAAAAACTTCGGCTCTAATCCTGTCTAGAAAAATGAGACTCGTTTTCACAATTCGACATTCGATCTTATCATCTTATCACTCCACCCAAGAAAAAAAATTAATTTAATTCCAACTGCATTCACGACAAACATTTGTCTTTCTTTCCGTTATCTATTTTAATTAATTCCAGTTTTATTTAAATGCCACTTGCACATAATTGATGACTTCCATATTGTTCTGCACGCAACGACTTACGTCAGTTGGAAAAACCCACAAAATTACATTCGGTCGGTCAATTTGATTTTGAGAACGGGCGTCAACGTCTCTCATGTTCAACTGCTCTGTAGATAGAATAATCTAACTAATTAAACATTCGATGCTATAAACGTTCACGCACAAAGAGTTTTTCGAATTTATTGCATCCTTTTTTTTTGGTAAAGCCCCAAATAAATATTAGATACAAATCTGGTCTAATAAAAGAAGGCAGTTTCGTATTCTCTCGCTGTGCCCGCATTCATTTCAGGGATGTACTTCACGCACATAAACTGGCGCCATTAAATTCAAATGTTCCATAAATGTACACGCTCTAATTCCTCTTCATTGGTGCTTTGGTTATGATTGCGTCTTCATGTGTTCGTGTAAAACTGTCAATTAGTTTCTTCAAAAAAAATCTAAAAGCTTCAGTGTTTGAACAGAGCTTCAGATATATTTTTCAACTGACGAAAATATTCATTTGAAAATGCTTAGAGCATCTAACCGACTCGAAACGACGATGAGTAAAATATTTCAACAGACGCAATGATTGTTATGAAGAAATTATAATGCCATCCGGGGCTCGGTAAACTTGTCAACGGTTTGAGAAAACAAAAGGATTTGCAACGAACGTTGACGAGTAATTAAAATACAGTATAATTTAGATGATACGGTGCTGGTGCGGAGGGCTGCGTCTGTGCAAGCAATGAAAGGAACACAAATTAGATGATTTCAATTGTTATCACGACGGGACATTAAGCTTTAGACACATACGTACTGAGCTATTTATGTATTTTTCTGAAATAAAAATATTTTATCTAAATACAGGCAAAGCTCTGGACAAACTATGTTTCCAAACACAGATTTTCGGTTAGTCATATGTAGTTCAAATAATAACAATAGAGCAGATGTTCCAATGATGCATCTAAGCCTCGTTTTATAAGTGTACCTGCTCAAGGCGAATTAGATACACGTCCGTTTCGTTCATATTGTTTTAAAGTGAACATTTATTCTGGAATTAATGAGATTTTCGAATGGATGTCGAAATGACAGTATTCTTTACACAGCATATTTTTTTCTTCTGATATTTAGAATATTACTGAGATATTTTAGCAGAAATACGTTGTGGAATCATTTCGAATTAAATTTATGAGTAGTTTCATACACAAATATATTTTTCTTCAAAAATTTTCTGAGCAGTGAAGCTCAGATTTTTCTAGTAAGGTCACGCATTCGAGTCAGTTTGGTCTGGTCTATTCGTGAAAAGTGAACGAATGAGTTGGTTAAGTAAGATAAAAAGTGCTTAGGAGAATAGTTGCACTAAGGTACTGCTTAAACCTTTCCGAGTAAGGTAGACTTGAGTGAAATTAAAGTGAAAAGCAATTGGATTTTCTTTTGATCGGTGGATTTATAGTGCGTGCGCTAATGAAAACGTAGATTTTTTTGTGGCTTTAGAAGAGGAAAACTGAAAACTTATCGACTTCGCACTTGTGATTCCTGGCTTTCGTGGTAAGACTGTCTCGATTAATTTAATCTGTTGTAGGTGAGCTGTGAATTAAATGATTAAAAATAAATCGTTATGGGAAAATGTTACTTGACGATGGCGGAAAAATAAAAAAGTTATCTCTCAGTATGCAAACGCGATCACGAATAGTAGAAAACCACAAGTAAATTTTGGGGTTTCTTTCCTTTTGATTATACTGTTTTCCACTGAAAATTGTTCATTTTTGCCAGCGCGATCTCTGCAGTATTTTGCTGCAATATTACCTTAATTAATTATTAAATCTTTTGAGACAAGTTTATATATATCGTCGATAAAACTGGTTCGAAATTGGAAAAATAGAAAGACTGTTAATTGCATCAATATCTTTCTTTACGTTCGTTTATTATACACACTTATCGACAATAATTGGCTATAGTTTGATTGCGTGAAGAAGTTCATTTTCTTCCCAAGAAATTTAAAAATATAAGCGGGCAGCTCTTGAAGGTGTCACATTTTATAAGTGTATGCACATGATATACTTGGGCTGAGCGATTCGAATAGAACAGTTAACAGAAATCTAAAAACTACTGAATACTCTTTTTCGTTTTTGACTTTGAAAATGTATTTCATAAATGTTATGTGTTCTCGAAAATGCCCAAAATTTTTTTTTTAATTTAAGGATATGTCTTAGTGGTGATTTTTTTTTGTCGGCAGGGATAAATAATTGTTGAGCAAAGAATGGCGACATATATTTGCAGACTATAATAATGTGCATTAGTTAGACATTTCGGTTAGTCAGCTGTTTGAATTTTTGACATATAAAATTAATTAAAAAACTTTTGATTCATTATGAATCATTTGGAAAAAATTCTTGGAAGTTTATGCTTTTCCTCTTTTTAGGTTTTAAAACATAGGGCTCGTTAGGTTAGGTTGTACTGGCTGGCACATAGCTCCCCAGTACCGGGCAGTGACGCAGGAGATGTTGGATAGTTTCTGAGACCCCCGGCTCTTGACACAGCCTTCAGGTGTCGCTCGTTATGAGTCCCATTTTCATAGCATGTGCTGCTTCAAAAATTGGCCAGTGATGATACCAACGAGTTGTTTGCAGTCAATCCGCGTTAACTCGAGAAGATACTTGGTCGATGCGAGATTGTATGACCCCCACATGATTTTGGTTACCCTGCAGGTCTGAGTTGCACCCCATCTGCGCATCGCACCCTGCATCATTTGGGAGTCGAATTAGTGAAAAGAGATTAAGACTGTCTGAAGATTATCTAAAATTTCAATTCTATCATCACTTTCCAACATGCGAGAATACGTTCCCAAAGTTAATAGACTTCAATTTAAATTGGCAGTTGGAGTGATATCTGAATAGTTATGAGCATGTACCCCTAAGAGATCAGCCGAAAGCTATTTTCTTGAAATCTAACTTTACAAACTATCAATACTTTCTATAGCATATTTCGCAAAATTCGAGTTTCAAATTTTTTTAAATTTAAAGTCGGGCATATTTTGGTATTCAATTGTTTTTAAAAAAAGGTGTTTCCTTTGAAAACAAGTTCGTTTTGAAACTAAATATTTTTACTCAAATAGTTTGTCAATGAATTTCAATTTTTTTGTGATATTTGTTTATAAACTTTTGCGAATAGGTATATTACATTTAGCCTAAGAGCAGTATTTGCAGTAAAGAAAAAACCGGGTAAAACTTTTTAATTAACGGCTCTTACCACCATATTAGCTCGACCAAAAGCTAAAAGCACTTATCACAAGATACCCTGAGGAGCATATTCATGAAAGTAAACTAACCATTGCTAATGAAAGTAACCGAAGGAAAACTTCGCGATGTTTGTTGTTTCACTAGAAATACTTGATGTTTCACCACATCTGGCTTGCGAGACTTGTTTTTTCAAGGTGTAAGAGTATATTCCAATTTTCCGTTCTTGTAATCCATCCACAAAAGTAAAAAATTTCTCGTTAGTGTAGGAGGACTATTAAGCATTTTCCAGCATTTTTTTTTCAGGAGTACCATTAGACCGAAGTCCCGCAAAGACCAGATCTATTTGCTCTCTTAGCTCTTAGTTGCCCGTTGCCAAAAAAAGTATAAAAGTATAAAAAAAAGTATATTTCTTATATTTGATTTTATTTTTATTTTATTCCTAAAATCCTCCAACCCTATGACATTTTTTTAGATCGGCGCCTCTCTACAGAGGTCTCAAATATTTCAGATCAGATGAGAAAACTACAAAGTCTACAAACTAGCCATGAAGGATCTTCAGAGCTCCATAATTACATTCATTTAAATCTAAAGATAAAGATCGCATGTCGATAGGTACCCGTTCATATGGACGTTGTAAGGTTCCTAGCTATAGCTGAAAAAAGACTAGACTCTCTGGACTTTCTCTGTTTCCCTCACTTTGCTGGACTCTCAGCTGGACTCTCTGCGGAAATCTAAAAGCTAAAATCGAAAATAAAACCAATGAACGATCGAGCTCGGGCAAAACAGGTCAGAAGAGTGATACACTATAGTTCATTAACTTTAGTGAAAGTTTCATAGATACACTAGTGCAATACAAGATTATTCAAAGAAATATGATGCTTAACGTTGTGATCAGTGAATGGAACATTTCTTTCAATTTTTTCACAATGTTTCGGAACCATCAGCCTGCATATCTATTTTTCTTCCCGTACCTTATGTCAATGCATGCAACAATCGATCTTTATAGTAGACAAATTAACTCGAGTTTTTGGAAGATGGCGGTGAAGATGTTTGATGTTTTCCTTTTGCTCATCTTCATGTCTCAAAAGTCCTGGATGAATCAAATTTTTTAAAAAGTGTTTTGATTTTACTCATTTGTGCTGCTGGATGCTGACGAAATCCTGAAGTTTCATATAAATTTCAAAGTGCTCACAAAATTGATGACAAATACGACTGAAAACATGAATGCGAGTAGTGAATTGACCCATTCAAACGCTAGGATTTAAAAAAGAACTGAGAAGAATTTTTCGTAATCAGTTGAATTGTGTACAAGCCGACATAAAAGATTTTTCCCAATTGCTTTTTGTCACATTTCTAGCCTCCTTAATCATATTTGGCAGAAATCGAATTTAATTCTGATTTCACTTCGATCTTGAAGAGCCGAGTCACTGGGATCGTTGACTTGCATACCTGCTTTCCATCCAGTATTATTAAACACGGACACGAATGGAGGCAGCAAAAGTAGTCAAAAACTGTATATGAGTGAGCTGTTCGGACATGGAATTGTAATGTAGTTCGTTCATATCACCGAACAAAAACGTTTCTTTTCGTTCGTATATAAAACTACCAGTCATAAAAAACTCAAGCGTTGCGTAGTTAGTACGATTTCAGCAATGTGTTTGTAAAAAATCTTTCGATTTGGGTTGCATCAAGTTCACAATACCCGCAATAGGTACGCACAACATTTTTTTTATTTTAATTCAAAGGCCAATTTTTCTTTTCGAAGCTTTTTAAAGTCTCGTCGAGTGTTCCTTGATAATTGTCTGCTTTTCAGGCTCCTCCACTGGCTCGAAGCTTTTGTTCCGCGTGACTAATCGCTCCGACAGATCTTCATTGGTGTTCCTAATCCCGTTTGCGTGACCCGCCGTTCTTTTCCATTGGCCATTATTGCGTATCTCCAGGAAATACAATGAACTACAGCTTGGTCCTTTTCCACCAATCTTTTCTAGTTTTAGACGTCATATCAAAGTTTTAAATATTGAAAAACTTCTTATAATTTTTTCTTTTCTTTTATAACTTTATATTAAGCTTCTTTACATTATCGTCTTTCACTACTTCTTCTGTCATTATATAATTTTTTGTTATCTTCATTATATTATACTTTGTTTTGTATTGTAATGGTATCATAATTCACCTTTTTTGAGATTGAAATTTCTTAACGTATTTTTTATGAGTTATTTAATGAAATATCTCTTGTTGTTCTCATTATGTTTTTGTAGTTGGGCTCGTTCTTGTTAAAACGGAAACAAAGGTAAAATGCCATCTTCTTCAAAACCTATCAGTGATCTTTTTCATTTTTTTTTCACTGAAGAATAGGGTAAATTATCTTCGAAATATTCAAATTTGTCACGAAATTGAATTTTATATAGTTTATATAAAAAAGCTAATCTTCAAATTAAAATATTTGATCTTGAAGGCTAGAAAAAAATGAATGGGATTAATTTAAATATTTTTATACAATTTGTATACTTCAAAACTATTGATTTACTATGACAAATCATGGTTCGCTAAATTAACAACTCGTTAAGTACGTACATGAACAATCAATTATTAGTCATCTTTTCAAATAACTTTAACAAAACAATTATTATCATCAAATCTATTAAGAAATTTACAATAAAATATGTTATTTTCTCTTTTTTCTAGACATATACAAAACATTGAAATCATATTTCTTACTGGTGACAAGTTTTGGAAAACCGCCTCAAAACGACGTTCCTGCAGCATTTCAAAGACGTCGTTTCGACAAAATTCCAAACAAAACAACAAAATTTCTCAACCATATTTCCATCATACATAAACATGGAACGTGGTGGATTAGACAGTATGTCGGATTCGACCGGCCTGTGTCTACAGGATTTAGTTAATGGCACAGGTGGTGGAGGTGGCGGAGGAGGAGGTGGAGGCGGTGGGGGAGGAAATACTGGTGGTGGCAATGGAAATGCTAGTACAAATGGAAATGGTGAACATTTGCACAATCATCACAATTTACATGATTCGGTCGCGACGAGTGTTTCCCCGACGATAACGGGTCTGATGCCAGTTGTAACGGGCGGCAGTGGATTGAATCATTTGCATCATAGTTCTCATGACATTAGCAATCATCATCACCACCATCATCATCATCATGGTATTGTGCCGCCGCATGAGCCGCTCGAGAAACTAAAAAGTAAGTACGCTTTGAGTGAATTTGCTCAGAATTTTTAGGAGTAATATGAGTATCTATCTTTTAGGGCTCATTACTTTTATTTCAATGAAATATTTTCAAGTACTTTAGTGATAATAATATCAGAAAATCAACAAAATCTTCCAGCTTAACTGTTTTTTTTTCGTTCAATTTCAATCAAACATCGAAATCAGAAAATTTGCCCTAAATCTGATTTATCTTTTATCTTAAAACGAAACTATTTCATCATCGAAAACATCATTCGCATACGCATGTATCTAAATTAACTTGAATCGTGAAAATCAAACTGTAATGCGATTACGATGTCGATTTGTAATTCGATATCATTCATCAGTTACATAATAGAGCATAATTGTATACTAAGTGTTGCTCATTTTCCTTTGGCTGATCACGACACGTCGACGGTTCTCCCCTAAACAGTTTCGGGATATTTTCCTCGCCGACCGACACAAACAGGAAGAACGTGCATTTTTTCCATCTCGATCCAGAAGGGTGCTCAATTAGCCGTATCATTTTCCCTCTGGGTTTTAGTTTTCAGAGCGTTTTTCGCTGGTACAGTCTCGATGTAGAGATGACGGCGATGCCCTTCACCGAAATTGTGTCCTGACACTTTTTCCACGCTTTGACTAATTTGCTAGGCAAACGTTGGAAAGTGTGAAATTTTCACAGCGTCAAGTGCTGCAACGCTACATTTTCCCCTTGAATGAAAATTTGAAATTTATATGCATGTTTGCATAAAGGATATCATCTAGAACGCTTGCTTTGAAAACAGGAGGAAAATTGTCGTTGCTGCTATTGCATTTATTATGCGGACGTTGATGCGAGGTGCAATTATTCGTCGTCTGATCGTACGGTGGTTTCTCAGGGAAGTGCGTGAGCTTGAATTCATCAGGAGTAGATCGAATTACACTATCCTGTGGAAGGATGCTTGCATAAACGCCGCTAGTTGCATTCAAATTGATGAGGACACTCGGTAAATCGTTCTTACTCTTGGTGTAGAATTTTTGCATTCTGAGTTTTTACAGGGTTTTTGGCAGGCATATTTGTGTTTTCGGGGTGATTTTCTATGGGAGCAGTGTTTGCTGTGTTTTTTTCTTTTCCTGGAGGTGTGAGATATGAATTATGCGCAAAGGAAGGAAACTCCTGTCTGGGATTCTATGCACTTGTTGTTGCAAGGGAGAGAAAGATGAGTTCAAGGTTCGATGGATTTATGGTTGGCTGGTTCGCTTCAGTGCTCAAGAGTAGTGATAGTCCCTTGTGTTTCAAATAATTTGATATAATCCTAGATTATTAGCTATGGATAGAGCAGGTGTAAAGATAGCATTTTAATTAAGATTGGATTAAGGAAGCTGTATAAGTTTGTGGATTGTGGATAAGGTTGAAATAGTTTTCTTATTGAACTCCTTTTCGAATGTGGAATCATATTGAAATAAAGAAGTCAATAAGCAACAGTGTAAAGAGTGTTGGCATTTAAAGAGGTTGCGCTTGCTATCAATTAGTTTATGTCAGACTTAACTTACCAAGCATAGGGCACGAAATCAACAAACGTAAAAATAATTACCTAATTTGTTGGAATAGAATTAGAATACTATGAACGATTAGAACGATTAGAATACTATGAACGTCTATCTTAGCTGACCAGAGCTACCACAAGCTATTACCCAAAACCAAATCCAGAAATTTCATAAAAATTCTGGATGGGTGTAACTCATCTAACGAAAAACTAACAAAACGATTTTAGTTCAAAATATTCAATTATACATTAATTCAAATAAGAATCAACAGTCTTATCAATGAAAAAATTAACAGACAATAACAGAAACGTATAATAAATAATATTTAAGTGTTTCGTATTTTTAATAATTGAAGGTTTCGTTGAACAAACTATCGTCTTTTTAAACGTGCAAAGAAAATGCTTCACATGCTGAACTACATCGGAATTAGTCCTCTAAATTCTTTTAATGTAAACTGTAAACTTTTAAACTTGTTTCTTCTTTTCTTCTATGGGACACTCGTGAGAGAAAATACACTTTCCTTGCTTTATACTTGGCATTTGAGCTTAAATACAGGAGATTATGCTTAAAACAGGTTTAGGTTTCAAATTTTGGTAACAGCAAGTGTTCGATAATATTAATTTCGATCAAAATAAGCCAGGTTCTCTGGCTCAATAGCATCCACAGACATAAAGAGAATGGATTAGAAATCAACCGAGAGAAATGTGCTAATTTTCGACTTTTTGCTTACTGGTGTGAGAATGCGGTACTATGATGTGTGCCCTACACAGTTCATATAGTAACAAAAAGCACGAGAGATCGCCATTTTGAACGTCGTTTGAAATGGAGATTAAAATGCGGCGAGTGGAGATTAAAATGCTTTTTGTGAATGAAATTAATTATGATTTCACGCAAAAACCATTAGAAATTGATGCCAAAGGCTAATTTTACTCACCCGAAATACGATATCCCCCGCGAAGCACTTCGGTAGCTACTTTTGCAGCCTGGAACGCGGCACTTCATTATCGCACTATTTTATAATTTTTTACCGCTAATTTACTCGCGAAACCGACACAAATGATTGCACACAAACGTAGATGCACGTTTCCACCGAATTCGCCGAAAAATTTCCAAATTTTATTTGAAAAATTTTGACTGAAAGTCAGTGCTCTTAGTCCCCGGCACAAATCAAACTGACATTGACGTTTCTTTCCGTGTTGCCTGTTGCCATAGAGGTATAAGACATTAAGAGTGGTGGTAAAGAAGCATTCTGTCTCGAGGTCACCCATATCCACAAATTATTTCAATAAAACGAAATATCTTTCGGGGTGTAGATCAGTTGCTCGTTTTGGGGGCAGTAACTTGGCGCGCATATTTGAAAAAATAGGAAAATATTAAAATTCAAGGAACAATATGCGTATATTTAAAATTTGAAGGTAATCTGCACTCTACATTGTGGCCGGTCATTGTTCTTCAGTATTAATATTTTTCAATAAATTGAAATCTATGGCTTCTCAAGTAAAAATTAGTCATTAAATTAAAATATTTGCTTCTAAAAAGAAGAACGTAACGAATCTTATTGTTGAATTGTTGAAGAACTATATATTATTATCTTGCAACATTTTCATTAATTGCATTAACGCTATTTAACCACTGTGCGCAGGTTAATGAGAAAATTATTATTATTTCATTACGGTTGCTTACAATGATAAATCTGAACTTTTGTATGCAAATGAGGTGCCAAATTTTCTACTACCTCCCTCTTCCTTTATAACCGGGCTTGGGACCGGCTTCGGCGGAATTAAGGCAAAACGCAGATTTTTCTAGGCTCTTTTTATTTACATGAATTCATTCTTCTAAAATTAACCTGAATTTATGATAGTCGAAACCATACCATTTTAATAAGTTTCTTATTTTAGCATATGTAATAATAGTAAACAGCACAAATTTTTCCAAACATTATAATTTTTTCCTTGTAAATGTACGCTACTAATAATCGTAGATTTTTTTCTGTTCGAATTTTATTTAGGTCGACCGACATTTTTTTTGAATTCTTCAAACTAAAATCAGTTGCCCCTGTGAATGAGCTTCTAAGCCTACTTCATTGGCATTTCCGCCATTTTAGAATCCCAGAGAAACTGTCAGGTACCCAGGTGTCAGATACGTGGGCCCGCAGACGAGCACTTGAATCGGCATCAGACAATTGCACTAAAATTACTAGTTTTCAGCCACGCCAAGTACTCAAATCTACTTAATTTGGACTACAGACTTTACCATAAGGTAAATGGTAAGTACTTACCTGTAGAAAGTTCACCCAGGCAGGCAGGAGCCCGTATTTTTTGAACAACTCTTCACTTCACATTTCGTTGCCGGTGTTTTGATAGAAACTGAAGGTGTCACTGCCACTTTTAACCGTATCTTATACTTCTAATAACTTTCTACACTTCTCAGCACTCGCGTTACTAAATTTGTTTTGAAAACACAGCTTGTTCAAGCTAATTTCATCTCAAAATCAATAGTATACTTGAAAATTGTTTGGTTTGTTTGTGTGTGCGATTTGACATTGACTCCTGGACTCCTGGGACAGCACCCCGTAAAGCTTGAGGGGGAGAAGAATGCTCGAGACACACACCTACAGGCGTTTACACGGATACCGCCACTCTAAAGTCTTATACCTCTATTCCTGTTGCACGCTTTTACACCGATCTGGTGTTACCAGCATTAAGACACAGCATTAAGGCTTTTCGGTTGTGAGTGCGGTAGAAAGGGGTGCATTGAACGGAATTTTTGTGAGAGAGCAATGCTATGCGTGCGTTAAAAAAGGTACACTCACGTATGGGTACACGGATAGCCATTTCGTATCCATTCATATCTATGATAGCATCCAATAGCTTTGATTTTTTGATGTAGGAAGTGTATTTGTTGAATGGACCTCAGTCCCACAACAATGTTTACGATAGCTTGAGTTGGCTTAGTGGACAGAAAAATGTTAAACCATCCAAAGTGACGAAAAGCTAAACAGCTGACTAGAATGGCTTAGATGCGTGCAATATTCACTGGCCGTCTAAAAAAGAAAAATTAAAAAATCTCATTTAGCATTATTCGATCGATTGAATGCTAAAACTAAGAAATATTTTGACAAAAAAAGGCAAACCCCTGGCTCAAAAGTCAGTGGTCGTCATTGCAAAATCGCTTGGCTCTCAGTGATTATTATTTGCTCATAGAGCTCAAAAAGTGGCTTCAGGGAAAAATGTTTGGCTCAATTGCTTATCATAGCTGAAACAAATGCCCATTTTGACGGCAAGGATGTATTGTGCTCTAAGAAAGGTATAGCGATATTAGAGTAATGTTGGTATAATTACTTACTGCTTTTGAAGGAAACTAATGAATAAATTAGTTGAAGATTAAATTAGCTGATAAACAAATTAATTCCTCAGGTTCATCAGTGATTTCCAGTCAATATGCCGATGGTCAGATTTTTCTCATTTTCACTGGCCCAAGATTGTTAGCAAAACGTCAGACCCCTCGTTAGGCCGAATTGTGCTTTATATTTCTAAACTAAGCCCGCTGTTATTGGAAGCGATTGGGATAGTATTTGCTTTTTTTTGGCTCTCTTAAATGTTCTTTCTGCTTTCAATGTTTACTATATTTACTTGAATCTCATTAAGAGAGTTTGAACAAATTTTGGCAAGTTGCTCAAGGAAACTAAAATTTGAAGCAACTATGGCAAAAACCACATTATTTAATTTGCCAAAAAAAAAACTTCTCTATTACCTTCTCAGAACAACACCGGCTGCAAAACGAGCCATACTATCGGCCTTCATTTTCACGTTTACTACTTTTTGACCATTCAACTATCCCTGCAACTGCAAGATTTCATTTCTCGCATTCACTATAACACTTCGTTTTGTCTCGTCTCATTAAGTAATTTTCAATTTAAAGGGTTAGTTACATTCCAAAACTTCTTTTTTGCGGAACTATTCTCTCAAAATCGGAATGGTCTAATGAAATTTCCCACCGTCTACGTTATATTTTGATTTGAACCTTCCTATTCTCGACTGTGATGCTGCCTACTTGGCTATCAATTTAATTGGTAGTATTTCAGTCATAACGTAATTGTTTCTCTTACTTTGCTCGCAATTTAACAAGATTCTCAGCGCTAGTAACTAAGTCTTGAATCTTGTTTTTGCCTGGTTTTCCGTAAATTGTTGCTCTCTATCATCATACATATGTGCCTATTGATTCTCATAATCTTTTTCTTATTATTGAAATTTACTTCAATTATGTTTTGAATGACAAAATACCTCGCTCAGTGCCATTTAACTTTCTCGAAACTTATTTCACCGATAACAGGTTTTCTCTCTTTTGTGGCCTTGACATTGATTAGGTTTTTTTTTTCAAATTGTACATTTGAAGACGAAAATGCAGCACATAGTTTATATAAAAGATCTAGTTCATTTACTGACCTGCACCCACATTGCTAGCATTGAAGCATCAGTTAGAGCTTACCAAAAAAAAAAAAAAATCTTTTTGGTCCTTCTACGTTTTTTAATGGCTTTCCTCGAATATGAAATGGTATACGTTTGAATAATACGCTGCTTACAATCCACATGAAGTATGTCAATTCTTCGCTTCTTACTTTTCTCCTTTCTTCTCACAACAATGTCTCCTCTTTCCTAAGGTATCTCCATGTCTTTTCCTGTATTTCTTTCGCGTCAGACGAACCATTTAGACATCGAGCTTCTTATGAACGATAGCATTGCTAATACTAGTAATGGTTCGGACAATATTCGAACTATCCTTCTTAGATCTAGGCGTACTTTTTTCAATCTTGTTTAACATAAGTATATCTTCTGAGCCTCTCTTTTCTTTTTGGGAAATTGCCAATATTTTCCAAATACATAAAGCTACATGCATCTCAAACTACCATTTCATGTCCCTTCTTAATTGTATCGGCAATACCTTTGCCAGAGTGGTCCACAGAAGACTCCATTTATTGATCCAAACTATTTTTACTAACTACCTTTCTTTTACACATACAGTCGCATCCGCTCCCAGGGTCGGATTTGAGTATAGGTACTTATGGGCAACTACCCAGGGCGGCAAATATTTGGGAGGAGTGGAAGGGCGGCAAATATTCGAAAGGTTTCATATTATCTAAGACTTTCAAGTTTTTTTTTTTTGCAAAAAAAGGAATTCTAATCTTATAAAATCAGTAAAAGCCGAATCAATCATGCATTTCTTGAATCATAGACTCCTTATACTTAATAAATACCATTTCACAGCGTGATTTTTCCCCAAGAATTCCTCAAATTAACTCAGTAAATCTTACTTTCAAAATCAAACTTTCGCTTGGCGCCCTTGGCAGCTTACCGTGCTCCATTTTTACTAATTAGTACTTCCAAGTACTTGGGGGTAGATCACAAATAGAACGCCATCTTCGACCATATGAGCAGATTTTAATCTATCAAATTGAATGCCAATAAAGAGAAAAAATAACAAGTATTAACTACCACAATCGATAGAAAATAAAAAAGAAACTAGTAAAAAATCACCTTTTTTTTAACTTTTTACACATTATGAGGACCTTTTCTAATTTCGTAAATACCAAAACATTCAAAATAACCTTGAAAAAACCAAAGCCACCTATTGACAACTAAATAACCACCTCACGCCAAAAAGGCGTAACTACTCATGAACTACTCGGGAACAAGAGCGTGAGTAGCTGGAAGTAGCCAGAAGAGCCAGAAGTACTTGAAAATACTAAATAGTAATAATGGAACAAGGACATTGTTGTGAGTATATTCCTCCTTGTGCGCAGTAGGTTTCAAGAGAGATTATCGAGATCTCTACCGCACATCATGATGTAGAACACATCCGGCTCTCGCAAAATCGCTCCCATGTTAACCCACAAACAGTTGTCTGCAATGGTCTCGTTGTGTAATTAAGTGTAATTTCCAGAAAAAGTGTTTTTTAGCGTTCTAGAAGAATATGATTTATACCTCAATAACTATACCATAAATACGTCAATGAATAATAATCGAAAAACATTTCATAACTGCTCAGGGGCGGCAAGAAGGTCAAATCCGGCCTTGTCCCATCCTTATCATCGAAAGCAGGTTGGACTTTGTCCTTGATTCCGTCAACTAAAACCTTCTTCTTCAAAAGATAAAGAATGATAGCATAACCGTTCATTCCCTATCCTGGAATTCTTCTTATTGTCATAATTTTATTATTACTGCCAATTCCTATTCTTCGAAATTCGTTTTGTCCTTTATCAGCAGTTCTTTAATGGTAAGCTCTTTAACGGTAAGTCCACGATCGAACCCTGATTAGTTTTTCATACCAAATTTCAATCAAAACCGAATCCTTGACATTTTCAAAGAACATTCAACTATTAGCAGCCACTTTTCAAGTTATTATACTTTATAAACGGCGCCAAACCGTTTCTCTTCAAACACAAAGCCAACAATTTCCCATTCTCAACCACATCATCATATCATACTTCCAAATCCGATGTCCTAATGTTATCTCACATTGTTTAATGTATACTTAAACTCTACGAAAAAGTCACAGGTCGGTCGTTACTATCAAATTACACACTATCACTGAAGGTTTCCTCGAGACGCTGTGCAAGGTACCGCAAGGCTCTTGTCATGTCGAGTTTATCATCTACTACCACCACGTTTACACACTATCAGCGTGGAAGCACTTTAAAGGCGGCAAACATTCCCTACACTTAACAAATTTGAATGAGTTCAAAAGCTATTTGCTTACATGTGTTCCTATCTAGTATCATGTTTTCCGTAGATAAGTGCAGTGTAGGCACTCGACGGCAAATAAGGAGCGTGTCACAGCAGGAATGTGAGCTGTTGTCATGTTACCATAGCCGCAATACAAAGTTTCGTTATGGAGCACTAGATGGGTTAACACGTGGAGCTGTGATTGAAATAAATGCTGGAAATATTTAAATATTTCTGATGGGAGCTAAATTTCTGCATGTTGGCATTTGATGAAGACAGAAGGAGCCAACCTGAAAAAGATTTTAATATTTTTTTTCAAGGAAGGTTTTCTTCATATGGATAATAATTGTGGTTTTACTTACCTATAAGATTGTTCGTTTCTCCACTAATTAACGTGCTAGCATAAATGTCCGAACAATATTATGTAACGAACGGATTTGGTAAACCACATACATATATAAAATCAGATGATAACCAAATTTCTAGTATTATCTAATTATAGACTACTGTTATCTGTTTCTTCCTGAAATACGATCCGCTAATTCCGATTTCAAAATCAATCAGTCTATAAGCCATTTTCGAAGATTACCACGACCGGAAGGAACTACGAAGCATGCATAGAATTCAAATTTTTGACAGCAGGCACAAACTCTCTCTCATAGACATGGAAATGCATTCAAGCATAAATGCACTGAAAATTAAAGAAAAAAGTATCAAAAATAAAAAAAAATAATTTCATGCTTCTGCCATGTCTTGTGCATACTCGTATAGTAGAATTCATGCAACAACAGACTCTTGCTCGGTGGCTTTAAGTATCCTCTTCAGACGCGGGATAGACCAATTACTCATCTCCGTAATCCCTTACGCTTCTGTTCACATTACAACGACCTTTATACACGTAGTTCCTAGCCTTTGGGATTTGAGTTGACTAGATGGTTGGCACGCTCGTCTTAGCCCTGGATTTATTCCTGCGCTTGTACATAAGTATCTTGCTCGGAGTAGAGATGTGAATATTATAAATATCACGGTATGATACAACCGGGAATAGGTTCCAGGCTGTGCATCTCTAGACACAATTTTATTTTGGTTCGTTGTGCTTTCGCTCATATGTTTTGGTAATTTATGTTTGATAGTAAATTGGTAAATAAATGCAAGGACTGCTATGCATAAAAAACGTATGTGTTAGTCACGTTTAAGTTGGTGAAATAGTATTGCATTGCAGCACAGAAATGTGTCTTCAAGTTTGTATCGAAATGGATCGAAAAGCCATGTCTTTAAATAATGTGAATGAAAATTTAGTATGACATTGTTTCTCTCTTTTCTAGATCCATGTTTGCAATCAAAAATATTGAGCTTTGACCATTTACTTAGGTACAGAAACTGCCAGTGATTCGAAAATTTATTTAGGAATTCAATAATTCTAAAAAAATATTTCTTGTTACTTGAATTAAGAAAGGTATCAAAAGTCTGGTTCAAATCCAAGTTCGGACCAGAGACAGCGCACAGAGCTTTAGATTCACCTAGCTCTGAATATGTGCCTGAGCTAGATGAGAGGTAAAGTGGGTCGTGAAAATATTCACTCCAGATACCAGTCTCAGCTCCTAGACACGACAAGGGTTATTGTGGAATTACTTTACTTTATATTACTTTTATCAAAAGACTCTATTAAAACTCCTGAAAGATCTATACCACTTTAAGGCTGGTATTGACTTAATCGGGAAGCTAAATTTTGACACTTCTCTATTATCTGGTCATTCTTTCGAGCGGAAACTTTGGCAATAGAGAAAAGCGGAAACTCACTCTGATTTCTGATAAATCAAATGTGAAGCATTTCAATTTTCGATCGAGTTTTTAATTGAAAAGACGTCGTCACAATTCAATTTGCAAATTCCAACACTTCCTGACATCGAATGTCACTTTTTAACTCGAAAGAATGAACAGCTTATACTAAATTTGAAATGGGTAAAATGAATGGGGACATGCGTCAATGACATCTACATTTTGAAAGCGAAAGCATCTTCCAAGTAATTTTTCACGCTGAGAAATGAGTACCACTCTTGCTTAATATCGAGCTAAATTTTGGCCTAAACAAATTTCACGTGATATTTTGTATGAAAATGTCTCGTAAAATCGAAGACAATACTAACCTTTGGCTTTACGGTGAAGACTCGATAAAAATGTTTGCCTGACCATTGTTTAATTTCGCATTGACAGGTGCAAGGACGCGTGTCAAAAATTTCAACCTTATCAGCCGAAAAATGTTGCATTGATTTTGAAATCCAAATAATATTTCTTGAAATAAGTTGTTTTTAATCACGTTATTAACGTTTTCAAGAATTTCGGTCGGTAGTAATCGCATTTCACCATTTCGGCACTACTTTGGGTAATGAATAGGGATTATAATCCCGGACCATTTTTCCAATGCCGGGATTACGGGATTAAAAATCTCAAATCCCGGGATCCCGGAATTCGAGATTCAAAATATAACATAGCAAAATAAATCAAGTTTTTAGTAAACAGATTATATTATGGGCCATCATTTCAAAACTACAACAATAAGTAAGCTCAAAACTGTATAAAAAATATGTTACTGCATAATTACTAATTTATATAATTGATGCAAATAAAAACAATAATTTTAATTATCCAAGACGTTGACAGTACGAAGACAGATATTTAAAATTACAACTATTACAAATTACAGCAACAAATCACGACCAAAATCACAACAACAAATCACAACTCTTAAAATTGAGATCCATAGTAAAAAAAAAAAAATCCTGCCAAAGTTCATTGGTTTCTTCGGAAGTAACATTGAAGCAATAGCAAAGCATCCAAAGTATCGTCTCCAAGCCTGCTTCTAAATTTATTCCCGATGTTGATGATCATTGAAGTAATTTTTTTAAATATTTGCTTTACATGGTTTGAAAAATAGAGATTCTATTTCACTTGGTAAATTTTCGCTGGCACAATATGGATTCTGGAGATAGCTTAGCATACCAGATAGTTCAATACACCGACGCTCTTTTATTCGGTCCAAAATTGCAATTTTCATAGCATTCACAAGAATGGACCTTTTTTCTCCTAACAGCCTACATTCAAAAAAATTTTGGTTGAATTTTGTCTTTATAATAGTAGGAAACTGGTTTCCTACTATTAAAGATGTAAATTTACAACAGTGCGTAAAAAGAATATTTTTTTACGACCAAATGGTGTAATTTCACCCTAAATAATGATGCAATTTTATGGCTTTGGCGCAAAGGTGAATAGCAAACTAGTAAATTTACACTCTTTTCGCTTCAATTTATAAAAAGCTATGTATTATTCAGCTGATATGACGTAAAAGCAAAAAATTCACATCGAATGTGTAAAAAAATTTGTGATTCGTTATTTTAAACGAAAAAATGAATATATTTCCTATTGTCAAAGCATTAATTATAGACCCACTTTTTAGAGTGTAAATAAAAATTTTGATGAAGTATTAGCAGTGCATAAATTTGCATCTCTGCGATTTAAGGCCCCCACAGTCAATTTTACAGGGAGTAAAATTTCAATAATTTTCTGAATCGAATCAAACTCAGTTGCTTCTAACCGCTCTGGATATTGCAGGCCTATTAATGTATAGTGTTTTTCAAAATGGAACACCGTTCGAGCATTATCAAGAGACTATTTCATCTTGTTTTACAATCCATTAAATGAGACAGTTAAATGCCTTGCTCGGATTCGACATAGTTTTGAAGATCGTTATTATTTTTCGTTGAAGCTTTTTCAAAACATAAAACTACCTTACGAACTTTCTTTATTCATGCGCTGATGTCCTTCGTGAGATCTAGCGTGTCTTGCAGGCGACCGGGTTCAACGTAGCAAGCTGATTTAGGACCTTCCAAATCTTCATGGTCGTCGTCCAGACTATCAGCTGCTTCATCAACTCTTTAATCTGGAATGGACCTCCTATTATAGAGAACATCGCAAACTGCCAAGTGGATGCTATGCGCCAAACAAATATGTTGCTCTGTGTCAACTAGTCTGCCTACTTTTCGCATTTCGTTTGACCCATCAGTTACGATGGTATCAATGTCTTTTCGTAGAGAAACATCAAACTCAGCAAGACGCTTTTTTAATATATCTACACGCTGAGACATTTTCTAGAGTCTTTGATTCTATTGACCAATTTGAAAGACTATGCGACTTACTTCTTGTAACTGTTCATTTTTTTCCTTTTAACTCCCTTCCATTTGATGTTTACAATTCTCAAAGGATATTTTCTAGGGCTCTTCTTTTTCGTTAATGGCGCTTCTTCTTCGATCAATATTTTTGCACTAATGATCTCAAGATGGTTATTGTGAATATTTTCTTAGACATTGCAAACGGTGCGTCAGCAGTCATATCACTCTGACTGTCTCAAAAATGTTAACATATATCTCTTAGGTTAAAACATTCACATATCGTCGCTGTGAAATCAAACCGGCATATCTGCAAAATACACATTTTTCACTAGAGCGCTTTAAAGTTTTCGCATGTGGGCTATTTCCACGTGAATGCAAAGCGGCAAAACACCATTAGACGGGTTTTTATTCAACTTTACGATATGCCGGTGCGACATAAAAATAGAGGGGAAAATAAGGAATTTTTTGATACCAAAAACTCAAAAACTCAATTTTTGCAGATATGCCGGTTTGATTTCACAGCGACGATATGTATTCATTTAACTTCATTTTGACTCTTTTTTTGATAATTTTTCTTGAGCAGACAACAAGTTAAATTAGAATATCGGGAAGTCGATCATCAAAACCTTATGCTAATTTTTCAACACCTTTACATACCTGTATATCTTTTTTATTGTTCGATCGCAGCATCTTTTAAAATTTTTTTCAAATGAGCAACTTTCACTTTAAGTGTTATATTTCGTCATACATAGAGATTCACTCATTTAGCACAACGTCTAGCAGTTTTACACGTTCCGTTGCTTGAAATTCACGTATTATTCTCAACTTCACCAACGTTCTGACGAATCATTTTTCTCAAATTTCTGCTCGTGAAATAGATCCACGATTGTTTTCCATGCCTCTTTTACACAAAGAAATCTTTCTTCCATTAGCCATTATTGTGAATATTAAGAATATGATATAATCTTAATCTTGTCGTCCATCCCATATATCAATTTATAACTAAACACAAACATTTTCTTTTATATTGATTATTACTTGTAGCGTCTATGAAGCTTCCAGTTAAATAGCAACTTATTCACTGAATCGCTTAACTTATTTTTAATGCTTTGAATTTTCGCGCACTAAATTATAATAGTTATGTAGCTCTTGCTTACTAAATAAATAATTGAAATATCAAACGTCTGAAATTATTTGTAGCAAACCGCAGCGAGTGATACAATTTGATTAGTTTATGCATGTCCCTGAAAGCAATTGATTTTCTTTTGACTCATGTACAATTTTTTCCAGGCTATGCATATATTCTGATATAAGATTTAATTGCTTCCTAAAAATCTGTAGTGATACAGCCTTGCATTTTTCATCAAGCTTGATAAAACAATCAATGCTAAATGCATCCAAAACTTCTTTCATTATGCACTTAACCACCGAACTCAACATATGCAAACACTTTCAAATCAATTTCAAATTATGCTAATACCCCGATAAGTTAGTTCAGTGCCGAACTCCCAGTCGCGGTGAAAGACGAAAGTCGAACCCAAGCACAGCACGCTAATTAGAATAATTTTTCAATGAGCCTGAAATCCAGTTAATAGCCCTGCACGGGGTCATTATGAACTTCTGTTCTCTATTCGCACCGCATGTTCACCATTTGATGGTCGTAATATGGCTTATTTTGATGCCATCGTAAGTAGGTCCTAGCACTTGCTCCTTACAATCGAAATCGAAAAGACTTCATGGAACAGATAACAAGAACAGACAAAAAACACGAAGTGTTTTTAATTCAAACTAGATTCGATCGATGGCAGAGCAAACGAGGTGTGAAATTATCGGTTTACCACTTTATTGGCAAACTGGAATGGAAATCATTTTCAACCCTTTCATTCGAAAACTATCAAATCGACTGGACGTATGGAATATCTGAAGTGAAACCACAAACTCAGCTTTGTTTAGGGTTGTTTTGAGAATAACGATCGCAAACGTCAACGAAACTGGCGAATTTTATTGACAAATTGGCAATTCGGACATCTGCCGGGCGTTTTGTTTGTTTACCTATCGAAAAACGCATCATCCTTCTTCGCTAGTCGACGTCCTTGGGTGCTTTGTAACGAACGGAAAAAAGCCCTCTCATCCTGATTGTGTGGATTTTTTTTTTTGCCCGTTTGCTGTTGTCTGTTCTCAATGTGTACTTTGTCAGGCCTTCTTTTGTCCCCGAAAAGTCAAAATTGCAATGTAATGATTTATGATGTTGCGGCCCTATTCAACTGACTGACTAGCTGCCGGGCTGACTGGAGGATATCGATATGGTGATGAGACAAAGGACGATCGGATGGATGAATAAATGAATGAATGGGTAAATGAATGATACTTTTTCGACGACCCTCCCGGTCGGGTGTAGTAGTAATGCGATTGTAATGTTTTGCTCAGTTTGGAGTTCGATGAGTTATTTACGTTTTGTAGAGTTTATGAGGGTACAGTGTATTGTTCGATTGTTTGATGTGAGAGTTGTTTTGTTTGCAAAGAGAATAGAATGTGTGAGAAATTATAATGAAATTTGATAAATTACGGATTTGTCTAGCAAATTACGGTGACTTGAACTGTGGCATTTTTTTTATTGCGGTGATATTAAAGTAAATAAATAACTACGATGAGTTTTAGATTGTTGGCAGTAGCCGGTAGTTTGATTATGATTTAAATTTTTTTAAAGAGGTTTATTACGTTTCTTTAAAGAAGTTTATTACGTTTCTATACGTTTTTAGAAAACACTAGCTATTATGTTAGCTCAGCTCTTAATTAATATTAGATACATACGCTTGAGTATAGCACTACCTTCTGGTGTTTGTGGTTCCTGGTTTGAATCCAGGTTCGGACGAGGAATCGCGCACCGAGCTTTGAGCTCAGCTAGCTCTGAATAGGTACCTGAGTTAAATCAGGGGTAAAGTGAGTAGTGGAATTAATCACTCTTCACTCGTATGCATTGATTGTAAATTGTGTGATCGAAGCTCTCTAACACCTTCTAGACCTGAACAAAGTCTGTTGTGGGATTATTTTACTTGACATAAAGTTGGTGGATTGAAATTATGTCAACGCTAGTGTTTGGAATTTGGAAAATGACAAATTTAAAACACCAAATTTGATTTGGTCTTCGTCGAGAAGTATAAAACTAAAGATTATGTTAGCAAAGTAGAATACAGTATAATAATAGCATAATCAAAGGTTGCATTCCTGTTCATAAAAAACTGAGACAGTCTGTCTTTAATGACAAGAGTCTTTTGATACGTGCTGGCAGCTGGCAAGCTGTGAAAGTTTTGAAAAGCCAGATGCATATATGGTTTCCAGAAAATATAATTGCCGAGCTTGATTTTAGATTTCAATACTTCTTTAATCCATTCTCCGGCTTCATTTTTTAGTGGCTTAGTTTTTTTTCGGCCCATTTCAAGAAAAAACTAAGTTACTGCGGAAATTTTATACGGTGCTGAAAAATAAAATATCAGCTTCTTTGTGTATCTGTAAAAATGTGGTAGACATTTTTGGGCAATGACGGGACACAAAATCAAGGTGCAGGCAATGATAAAATGACACAATATAACTTAATTTTTTTCAACTAGGAGTGTTTACTCTACATGGTAGAATTTTATTGCTTTCATGGGTGGCTGGTATGATTCCAAACATTTCGAATGCAGGTGAATGTTACAACCGTTATAAGTTGTCATGGAGTGTTTATGAAAATCCTTACATCGACGGTGCTATCAATTCGATGCTGGTTGAATCACATGGTCTGACGCATGTATGCATAGCAACAAAAGATAATGATTGGTAAAGTTATACGTCGTTGACACGATTTTCCTCGTCCTTTGGTTCTCCTTCATCTACGTTGAGGACTAATTGAGACGTCCCCTTACTTTGAATGTTAAATTGTTATAGCTATGCGTTTCTTTCTTGCAACGCAGGAGTGACGCTTACATCCATTTATGAAAGCTGTTTACAAAAAACTGACCAGCACTTTTTTCTCATGAAAGTTAATGTATTATTGTTTAAGTTCGTTGACTGAGCATTTGGACAGTTACAAATAGCCCAAAGCCGACATTGCTGCGAATTGTGCTTCGAATCGTTGTCCTAATGCAGGCCAAAATTGTGTCAAATGCCTAATTTTTCAGCAATTTGTTTGATATTTCTCTTTGATATTTCTCTTAACACGTTTGATCCATCGTACCGTTCCCAAATTCTATATTTCCAGGACCAGATGCCCCCATACAGTTCCACAGCATAATGTACAAGCCCCCCGCTGTATTTTACAGTAACAGTAGTATGATTCCTCCTAAACTCTGTATCAGATCCTTCTTCAACAAAAATTATGGACTTCTAGAGTGATTCTGGCTTTTTTACGTACTCTTAAACAAAACGTAATTTGACATTTTCATTAATTTTTTTTTACTAATATAAGGTTTACTTCTGCACATTCTGCCCTTAAAATCAACTTTCTCTAGTACATTTCAAATAGATTGAGTAGATACTTTCTTTTTAACTTATTCTTTCACCTTAATTCGTAAAACTGGGGCATTTAGTTTATATTGGGTTTTTCTTAATTTCTCTGATAATCCATTTTTTTCACGCTCTGATAAGATTTTAGGCCGTTAGATTTGGGACCGATGCTTTGTCTCAAACGATTTGGTTGATATATATTTTGTTATTACATATCTCACTGTATATCTTGATTTTCCCATTAATATTCCAATCTCAGAATACGCCGTTCATGTTTTCCAAAGTCGCAAAATACATTCACAGATTTTTGCACTTACCGATTTCCTTTTCACTCTCATTTTCATTAGCACCCTTAATAAAATTACTTCTTCAAAACACTTTTCAAGCTAGACTGAACAAAAATATCATATTTTTATGATTTTAAGTACATTCAATGGTATTTTTCTAAAGAAATTACAAATAATTTCAGATAAAACTGCGCTGTGCCTTTACTTTTTTTGCGCTATTTTGGAACACCAGTGAAAAATTTTACATTAATTTTGTGAAATTTGTTTGATTTCAATTTTTTTTGATATTATTCTTAAAGTAAACAACCAAAACTTTTAATTAAATACAAAACCACCATCATTTATGATTAAAATAACATTAAAAATAAGTTTTTTGTTCTTATTGATAGTTTGTGCCTTAACTTTTTTTACCCACTGTATATTTTTTGAAAATTTGTCATTTTTGCTAGGTTGAAATTGATTAGTAACTGCGAAATAGTTAAGCTGCATGGATGCATTCAATATCCTATTCACATATTGACTATTATTGGCTAAAAATAAACCATATTTTCGGGTTTGCTTTTCACCAAATACTTTTATTTTGGGTTCTTTTCACCATCGATATAATTTTTCGCTTTCACCACTATAAAAAATCAACGGAAAAAAAATTTATTCACGTATCAACAACTATATTTTGATAAAAAAAAAATGGAAGAATTAGCCTCAAACCCCATAAGCATTCTCTATAGATCTCTTAAAGTCGACCTAATCACACGACTTAACGAAGCATCTATCAAAATAAAAATATTATGACTGAAAGACAAATATGCTAGCTGCCTACATGTTACTTTTCATCATAAATCAGGTTTCGTAATCGAAACGACACAATTCAAAGCAATAATTTAGAGTAAGAAATTCCTCTAATTGTAATAAACATAAGATGGCCTGTGACTAAGCTATTACACAACAAATTTAAATTTCACACATGTCCGTGAAAATTTCTCATAGGACTTTCAATAGATTCGTAGGCATAACTAATAACTAGGAAAATAGCCAGAAGATCTTTTTAAAGGTCTGGAACGAGTAGCTCATAAAACAGATACATTTAAAATCCAATAATCTGCTGAAAATTTACACAATTTCCATCATTTTCCCTAAGGATATTATCGAAATTTACAACAAAAAGCCACAAAGTGCGGTGTAAAGTAGTATTGGAATTAGACACCAAAACATGACCCAGCAAATTGAGAATGTATTGATACGGTGAATTTCACTAATCTCCAATAACATCCCCGAAAGCTAACGACCACATATATTTAGATGTGTCGGAAGGCGCTTTATTGCTGAACAATCTTCTTCGGTTTTAAGACAGCCGAATAGTCCGAAAATAGTTGAACGAAACCATAAATCTTGACAGACATTCAGGGCTGACTAATCTCATCATCATCTGTCTGCCATTAAAAAATGATTCCGAAACGATGTAAGGCACGTTTGCTATAATTTATTTTTTCGTTTTTTGGACGTACAAGTTGTTTGTCTTTTGAAATTTCGTTCTCATCTGATACGCGTTCATCGTTTGAAATTAACAAATAGTCATGTTCCATGTGAAAATGTGTGATGGTGAGTTTTTTTTACGTTATTTAGAAGGCGGAGGAAGAAGACATTGGAAATTGCTTAGTAAAGTGGAAATGCGTTTTTGAGTGAGTTAAGGAGTTGAGAATTTGATTTAGTTCTTGAAGTGTGCATTTGATATAATACTTTATGCATCATCGATTTTATATTTTTTGATTGGAACGGCTTAGCTTATTTCAATTTTCCTCTATCATGATTTTTTTCGGCATGGAAAATCGTTGGCCAATTTTAAGATTTCAATGCTCTTTTCCTTTCCTATTCATATATATTAAGTAGACATTGAAAACTGTTCAAAAGTTAAACCAGATAGCTCAGTCACATATACTTCATACTATCACATTATGTTTTTAATGTACAAAATCATAGGTTTACTCGTTTGCACGTTGCAAGAATAATTCTTATTTACTAGCTGCCTTTCAACCTTATCAAAACAACAGAATCAGATTGACCGCACAACCCTTATAAAATCAAATGAATATTATCGACCCCATCCTCAACAGATGAAACCGTACACACTATAAAAAATCACAACACATCACCATATGGACCCATATTAGCCATTTCATTCCTATTTCTATAAAAATCACAATGATGCCACCAACATTTCCTAACCGCACAGCTCTTTCAGCCTACAATCATACCACCCCAATTGACTCTATTACCACTACTACCACCCCCATCAGCCATGTCTCTTTCGGCATCGTTTCTTCATTTAAGCAGAAAATTGGTCCCATATGGATGACATTTTCTCCCAGCGCCTATACAATTCATTCGACATACGCTCCATGCATCCCATCATCATTTTCTAAGACAACAGGATATCTCCACCCAACTGTGATTCACTCGGTGCGACCATTTCATTCTCGTTACATCTATAAATGCGTAAACAGAACGATAAGGACAACACGACGCCAACAACGAGGGTCACCATCGTATCGAAATATCCATTTTTCGTAAGGACGACGATGATATAACCAAGTCTGTGATTGTTATTATACGCCACCCAGTTCATTTGTCTTCGTATTAGTGTTATTATGTATCTCGAGGCTGCATATCTGCTACGTGTGCGATGCTGTTATTTTTTTGGTGTTGTTGGTGATAGTGACCGGGGGTTATTTTGCTATAAGACACTCATGTCACCCTCAACATTATACTGGTGAATAGAGTATATCGTAAACTGTTATTGTGGTGAATGGGGGTCGACATCAGCAAGGGATGTCATTCTATCGGAGTAGACTAAACCAAACTGACTAGCAGAAGACCCAACTAGCATATGTACGAATTTATGCAGACATATATGTACGTGCATACAAGATGATGATAAAAGAATGAAAAAGCCCCCTCGTAAAATCATTCTACGACCGGACAAACAAATTAATGAATAACTTAATTTGATTCTTATTTTTCGGGAGAAAAAGGATTAATGTCTGAATTGAATGTGAAGGGAGATGAAATTTGTTCGTAGTATCTGGTTGTTAAATCTGGTTTTAATGCGATTAGTGCTAATGTGAAAATTGAAGTTAAGATTGGAATAAGATTGTTATCTATTTTGAGTTGATATTGAGAATAATTTGTGTTTAAGATTGAATTTTATTGGATGTTTTTGGGGCAAACATTCTAAATAAAACAAAAAAATCCTTCTTTAAGGAGTATAATCATTTTTAAATCTTTAAGTTTCTCAGCTTAAAATGTTGTCAATGCTCTGTAGGTTCTAAGAAAGTTGAAATTTATATGAAAGATTCATTGCAAGGGATTATACATGAAAAATATTCAATATTTATTTTGTTTTAGGTCAAAATGGTTGAAGTAGTATGTTTAAGGGAATTATTTCAGCTTTTGACTCAATTTAAAGTTCAAACATACTAGTATCATTTATTTATTTATTTATTTATTCATTTACTATTACTATTATTCAACAGATAAAATCCAATTACTGAATATAGAAAATATAAAATACAAATAAATCACTAACGAAAGAATGAAAAAATGAACAAAATAATAATGAAATGATAATGGTACGAAATAAAGAACAATAATAAACAAAATCTTAGTGAAAAAGTACAAATTCAAAATAAGAAAAATAGAGAAAAAAAAAGAAAAGGAAAAAAGACTACATTGAACTAGTAGTAAGCAAAACATTATGTTTCAGAAAAGTTTTAAATGCATATAATGTCGGCGGTAGAGGACCAAACTGTAGATCATTATGTTGCCTCAGTAATCGCAACAGCGGAGAATAAAAAAAGATATCAGTGCGCGCAAATGGCACACTAAACTCAAACGAAGAGTGGGTGCCATGCACTGCAACACGGACAGAAACGTGGCTGCTGATATCTGAATCTACCAACTTATGAAATAATTTGAAGAGTAGGCACTCATCCAGGAACAGTCTCCGTCGTAAGTAGTGCGCCCAGCGTGGGCTTGATTCAATATTACATGATTTGCTAAATAGTATTCTACGTCGGACAATTTCAATTTAAGTAAATATAAAGAAAGCCTTGCTGGAGTGTTTTATTTGAAATAGTGACTAATTTTACGTGTTTCTAAGGTGCTCCTACGATTTTCTATTCTACTTTGATCAATCTTTCACGCAGTCAAAGCAGAAGAGAAATGTTAGAAAAATTACCACTATGAAAAGAAGTTGCTGTTTGTGAAACTTGTGCCCTAACCATTTTAAACAAAATGAAAGCATACTTCCATGAGAGACCATATTCAAATGTCCAATATCATAAAGTAAAAGTTAATATAAATCTTTAAACGAAAATATTAGAATTAACGAAAATTTCGCGACGAGATGCGAATAGATTATGAATTTAATAACATGCATCACTGATTGAAGCACATATTTCTGATATGAAGCAAAGTAGAAAAAAATGGGAGGTGTCTGAGTTTCAATCAAAAACTTTAGAAAATAATAGCAGAAAAAAACGGAAAAAAGCCACTAAAGGATTGAAATGGATAGCTAGTAGCCAGAGAAACGATGATTTCTTCGGTAAGCATGCTATGTTTCATCGTTTACATCGAAAGCTACTCCCGAAGGCAAAGAGCTCTCGCGCACTGACGCCAGACACACCGATTTATTGGTACACTAAAAGCTTTTCGACTTGCCGCAAAACACTAAAACTCAAAAATGAACTGAAACTGGCTATAAAGCCAAAAAAAAAAAAAGAAAATGTTGCGCAATCTATCTAAAGAGACGGACTAAGGCCCATACGGTCAAAGCCACAAAATAGTATCCGATAAGATAAAAGAAATGCATCCGCCTTCAGCCGTAGAGGTGGACGTATAGATTCATTGCTTCCAGTGCATTGTTTGACAGTGAGAAACCATCATACAATCTACCAGGAAGATGTTCCGCTGCTCCAGCGGAAGAGCTGTACTGTGCGTCCATCAGAATGAAGAAGCGAAAGACCCCAGGACCGGAAAACATTCCAAAAGATATGCTGAAAGTTATGATGGGGAGACATTCCTCAACATTACTACGCAATTATAATGCATTTTGGTTGGCGAGTGTTCTTCCGTCACGCTGGAGTGTGGTGTGACTTTCTCTGATTGCAAAAGAGAAGGCTGATGCTAGCACTAACAGCACATGCATGCGGAGAACTTCAACAGACGGCAATTCGAATGTAGCAAATAGATATTGGCCGAGGCCAGGCGAGCCGAAGTCAGACGAGGCCGCCAACATGTGGACGGCATTTGACAGCTCGTCACGAATCGCCTTGGCTCGTGCTCAACATCCATTCCGATCGGATGTGGCACGAGCGCCTGTGACACCTGTCAAAGTCGCTCGTCTGGACCGCCCACACACTCGGCTCGCCTGGGCTCGGCCAATATCTATTTTCCACAGAAGGGTTATCGAATTTTCCAACAATAAAAAATTTGATCTGTCGTGTTATCAGGCCAGCCCTATGTGTTGTTAGTAATGTTGGCTGTCCGTAACGCTTTTAACTCGACTGATGGATAGATATGTTGGATAGATATGTTGTTCGAGCAAAGAACTGTTTTTGTAGCCATGATACGAGGCAGCTTAAAAAATTGTCGTTTGATATACGAGGGCGATTCAGAATCTGTGCCCAAAAATATTACAGCTGGAGCAACACAGTGGTCCATTGTTGGGCCAGACCTGTAGTATTTTGCTTGTGATGTTTTCTTCTGCCTCGAGATGCCGGAAGATGGACTCATGGTAGGTTATACCGATAACGTAACAGCTGTCATCACATCTAGAATTCTTCTTTTCGCCCAAATCAAAGCCAATCAAGAAATGAAAAAAGATTTGGACTGGCTGAAAAGCTAGGGTCTCCAACTGATGATCACAAAAAATTGAGATTATCATGCTGACCAAGAAGAGGATAGCAACTGTTATGTCCATGACGGCTGGCTCCAAAATACTAAAGACCATAAAATCGGATAGGTACCAAAAAATTTAAGTCAAAATTAGCTTATACACTGAAAAAAATCCACATAGTGCCCAGAGCCATGTAACATAGCGCATTATTTATGGCCCCATACGCCATGTACATAGTACTCTCAGCCATGCAATATGGCTCCCAGCGCCATAATGTCAGAATCTACATAGCGCGTGGTCCCATGTGACATGGCGCAGCATTTATGGTGCCACACGCTATGTACATAGTACCCTGAGCCATGCAGTATAGCTCCCAGCGCCATAATTACATGGCGCAGAAATTATGGCCCCACACGCCATATTACATAGTGCCATGAGCCATGTAATATGGCTCATGGTACTACAATTATAACTCGCAGCCATGCTGTGTGAGGAGATGCATAAATATCAGCAAGCTTCTTGAATATAAGAGAGGATATGATCTTTGATGTCATTAATCCCTCGGGAATTTCTTTGATAGAATTCCATCACCTAACATCAAGTGCTCTACCTCCAAGAGCTCCGAACTGAGAAGGCTCGTGGCCTTTTGTTGGATGCAAACTGGATCATCTTCAGATGCACTGAAAAAACACATAGCGCCAGATGCCATAATTTATAGACATCTGGCGCCATGTACATAGTCGATTTCGGTCGATTTGTGATAAAATATAGCGCCACACGCCATAGTACATAGGAGCAGACGCTATGCTTATAGCCCTCCACGCCATGTACTATAGTCCTCGACGCCATGCACTATAGTTCTCCACGCTATGTGCTATAGTCCTCCACGCCACGTAATATAGTCCGCCACGCCATGTACATGGCGTGGAGGACTAAAGTACATGGCGTGTAGGCCTATGTACTATTCGCCATGTATTATGGCGTGTGGCGCTATATTTTATCACAATCCCTAAATCGACTATGTACATGGCGCCAGAAGTCTATAAATTATGGCGTCTGGTGCCATGTGTTTTCTCAGTGTAGAGAGCACACCCGAAAAGCGTAGGACAGGGCAAAAGTGACTGCAATTTCGTTTGGAAAGCTCAGAGTAAACATCCGCGGTACTACGAGTAAGCCTAAAGTCCATATAAGAGACAACCTGAACTTCTTATGACGATGACTCATTCCATGCTACTGTATAGCGTGGAGGTATAGGCCTTAAGGTTTGAAAAGTATCGAACTGCGATGATGAGCGGTCAGTGGAAGAGCGCTGAAAATTGCATGCAGCTACAGATGAGGGTCAGGAAACACCCTGTCAGTCACATTGGGGACAATCTTAGTTAGTTAAGTTATTTATTCAACCAATGATTACAACTTATAATGAAAGCTTAATCTAAAACTAAATAATACAGTGATACGAGCCTGGGCTCTTGCACAATAAGCGACGAATTAGTTTATTTTATTAGTTTATTTAAATTGTTTTTGAATAAAATATGATGGCAAGTGAGAGGGAAATGGGAAAAACCCTAACACAAAAAAAAACTTAATTTAACCTTAAGGGACAATCTTAGTTAATTTATTGGTTAACCAACGCAAGGAAGGATTCTTGAACAGATCAGAAGTGGAAAGAAAAAGCAAGCAGTAGTTACTCAAGCACAAATATAAACGCTTGAGCTTTGGATGGATGGTAAAACTCGACTACAAGCTCCTCATAGCCATTCGACAATTTTACGGATTGATGTCTGGCTGGTAGTTTTGTGGCTGTGTGTTGGTTTTTAGGCCAATTTTTTTTTTGCTTCTTTGTTTGTCTTTAGTGTAATGTCTTTTCGGGCTTTTTGTACATTGTTTTTTAGTTATTCTTCAGTTTTTGATCGTTGCTTATCGTTGGTGGTAGCAGGGGCAAAAAATTGAAGAAGAATAATCAAAAAACATAATTAAACTAGACAGGAAGATAGCATGGTGATGACAAACAAGCTAACAAACAATAATCACCCCCAAAATACCAGCCTGGCCTGGCTGGTATAGACATCAATCGGTAAAATTGTCTAACGGCTATACATACCTTTTCACGTACATTTTCCCATTGTGTTCGCTTCAGAAGTGAGTGGCAGATGCTTTCCTCTTCATATGACAACTGGTGGGTCAGCATATGAGGAGCTTGTATTGTGATCGAAAAAAAGAAAGCGTGTCTTACAGATTTTGGAACCTGGGAGACCTGGGAGCCTGGGAGACCGAAAGTTTGTTGGTGGAACACCTGGTAGGTTCTATTAGTTATTTAATGAATAAAAATCTGACATAATCGTGTCCCGATCGTTCAAACTCTTTTGAATATTTTTTCTAATAAAATAAGTGTGAAGTCAGTTAGTTAAAAGACTTAACCCTGATGGCAGGTAAGTTATAAATCAATGAAGCCTTTCCGAGATCAAGTCAACAGACGTTATGAATTTTCATTCTTACTCCGGTTTTTTTCCAACAAATCAGAGGAAAATACTTTGCTCAAGATCCTGTGCCCTTAACAGTGAATAAAAGCAGAAATACATCATAAAATCTTACTAACCACATAAATAATATGTGAAAACCAAAACTACTTCAATTTATGGGAGCCAAAATTCGCCGGAAAAACATAATTTATGTTTTTCAAAGTGGATAGGTGGATCAAGTTCACACCTTCTTGAATGCACCGATTCACTTACCAATAAACAATTTCCCTACCCTAATTATTCAATCTTTATTTCACTACTTTCTTACTCCCATCGAAATTCGAAACCTATGTTCCATCCTCCCGATAAAATTATTAATTTTTCCATGGAAAATTCTAATACGTTAGCAATTAATTACCATCCCAAACATTCAAATGCTTCAGATCATATCCGAACAGCTGGACACTATTTTATTGCTGGTCATCATAAAACCCAAATCATTCATTCATACATCCATACACCACACAACACAACATCCAGCTCTAGGCTGGGACAACTTTGACATTTGTCACATTTGTCTGATGACAAATGAGAAATAGAAAAAAAACTGGTCACACACGGCAACAGTTAACATTTGCATTGACATCGTCCTCGGTTTACAAACTCCGATACCCTAGTTCAGGGTGCATTTTCCGTTTTATGAACCTATCTATATATGGATCGCTGCCTGGTTGGCTAAATGTCCAGTAGCAGAGTAAGGTCATAAATTATGGGAAACTCGACACAGATACTCAGAACAACATCCATACAGGGGCTATCTCCTGTGGTCATGTTTCACGATAACTAACCGCACACGGGGAATAATTCGTATTTAGTGGAAAAATATTGACACTGGGAATATTTTCAATTTAAAACTTTTGAATGGGATCCGAACTTTCTCTAGAATTCATGTTGATAATAGTACAAGTTTTTGTAGAAATGGCTTTTTAGAGTTAAACAATGAAACTTAGTCGTTCGGAATTATAAGACTGGATGCAAGGACCAATTTTTTTATTTTTGAAAAACTTACAATCTATTTTATGAGTGAGTATTCAGATTCTGAATGTTTGGATTAAGATGTTTTCGGATAAGCTGACAATAAGGACTTTAAGCCATTCGAGCATCTTATCGATCCAAATTATGAACATTATTTTCTTAATATTTTGTTTTTTTTTTTGGTCTTAAATTTAATCTCTTTTGAATTTTTTTTAGGTATAGAAACTTAGCCTAAAAACTAAGGCAATTTAATTTTTTTAATATGTCCTTTTAAAATCAGCAATAGTCATGGAATTGAAGCGGCACGAACTAATTCGTGCAATTCATTTTCTGCAATACCACTCAATCAATTATCAAACCAACTACTAAGACCAATCATCACAGCATACTTTTTATTTTGTTAATTAGTATGTGTTTGTGTTTATTACACTGTTGCAATTTTTTAGTAAATAAAAACAAACTGTTATTTCCGATAAAGCATTGTGAAAAAAATCAATTAACCTAAAACTATCCAATGAAATAAAATCACCGTAACAATGTTTTTCAAATATTTATTTTTCAAAACTTTTCCATTTCCTGTTACAACTTCCTACTTCGAGTACCTTTCTATTACTTTCTTCCTTACAAACTACAACGTACGTTTATACTTATGAAACGAAACGTGCTACCAGCTTTATGTGGAGCATTTTCGAAAAGTCAGGTGCACTTTTCAGCTTCCCTATTGTTTTCATTGTCTGTTTCAACTTCTTACCGAACCGAAGCTACTTCGATTTCAAATAGATAGCAGATTAAAAGGATCAATAGACACTACCCGTGGTGCACGTAAGGATACACATTGTAATTCTTTTCATGTCGGTTCGACGAGGACTTTCAAAGTCCACTTTAAAGTTTTCGTATTGGAAAGTAATGTTGTTCTGTTGGTTTGAGTACGAGTTTGCCGGTTTTGAAATTAAAGGATGGTAAAAAAAAGTGGAAAATGAAATTAGTTGGAAGTTGCGAGTGGGGGGTTGACAACGTGTATAATGAGAATAATGTAATAAAATATAATAGAAGTTTTTATTTGAGAAAAAGCGATACGCTATTAATGCATTTCAGATGCAACATATGCTATCTGAAACATAGTTCTTTAACGATTTCATGTACTTTTTCCGTGAGATTTGTCTACTATTTTATATTTTCTGACCTTTTCTTGTTTTGGTGTCGTACCCAATTTGTTCAACTTTAATTTGTTGGCTTGATACAAGCAATATACACAAAGTTTAGTCAATTTAGTTTTTAAATAATATTTATAATATTTAAATACCTTAACACCATCCGCAAAAAAGTGGGAGACCCAAATTTGTTTAAATGGATTTCTTAAAGTTTTCTTGATGTAGGTGAACACATGATTGGTTATCCTGCAGGTATGAGTTGCATGCCATCTGCACATAGCAACGGGCATCATTTATTGGAGTTGATTAGTGCTTAGCTAATGCATCTGCATTCTCATTCCATG
Source organism: Nemotelus pantherinus (assembly GCA_963978885.1). NCBI lineage: Eukaryota > Metazoa > Arthropoda > Insecta > Diptera > Stratiomyidae > Nemotelus > Nemotelus pantherinus. The sequence goes on along the minus strand of OZ022264.1, from coordinate 235,347,685 downwards.
AAAGCTCTTACAACGAGTAACCTAGAAGATTCTGACATTTCTGTTGTTGTCTAGCCTATTGATGTCGTGTTTCCATTTGATGAAAATAGAGTCATAAGTAAAATAATAAGTAGACCCAAAATACAACTGGCACTCAGTTTAGATTAATTTTCATATTTTGAAAACAAAAGGTATATGGATCTTAAATCTTCCATTCTCTTCTGTTAGATGAAGCTGTTAAAAAGAAAATAAAAATACTGAGACCTCATGTTTAATCAAAAGCTCACGTGGCAGGAATCGTATTAAAGAATAATTAAGAGAAATTCTTGTTTGATTTAACATTAGTTCACTTCTGAATCATCACTTATTAATCATCTCAGTTGAAATTGTTTTTTTTTTCATTAAACCGAATGCAAAGTATCAATTTTATTTCACAATTCTGGTTAGTTACTCATGTAATTGTAGTAAATACTGAAACGAGTCAAAACGCGAATGAAATAAGAGAAACTTATTAGAAATGATATAGTGGAGCAAAGAAAATATAGCAGATCAAAAAACTACCGAATAATTTCTGAGTGATTTTGAGTATCACTAGTTCCTTCTGCTACTCTGCGAATCGACACAACAAAATATACAAACCGTGTCAAATTCTTTGAAGATCAATACCATAAAGGTTTAACCACTACTGATAACGCGGCTCAGTTTAAGAGGTGAGTGAAAACACGCAAAACTTATGCTGCAGCCAAACAACAACTGTGCAACTTTTGCTCAATAGTTTCCGTCAAATTTTACGTACTCAAAGTGCCTGTGAAATGCCATAAATAAATAATTTAAATAAATTTTTCTTAGAACCGTTTTGACTTAAAAAGTTTTAACTCAAAAGTATCAGAGAAGCTAATAGTCTATCTCACTGCCGCTTATACTATCAATGCTAGCAAAACCATGATTTGTAGTTCAAGGGATACCTGTTTGATTGCTTCTTGTTAAGGCGCGTACACATACAACCAACGAACGGCCAAAAACATTTTGATCGAATGTTGGTCCTTGGCCGTCTACACAGGAACAGATTCGGACCAATGACTTGGAGCCAAGGCACTGGATGCAGTTCGCGTTGAGTGTTATTGTACACCTAGTGATTGACAGCGATTAAAATGGGGTTGTAAAGTATAACGCATTTATGGTAGTAGAACGCATTTCGACACCACACACTATATTTGACAATACACAAAAAAACACAGCCTAGCTCAACATACTACTCGGTATTAATGACAGCCAACTCGATCAACCGTCCACACTACAACGGAGTCCTAAGGCCAATATATCGCCAACGCTTTTAAGTTACCGCCAGCAAAGCAAACAGCAACAAAGGCGAAGGCCAAGGTTGACCCTTCGTATACACTAAGCGAATCCGAGCCAACGAATGGCTTGGCTGTTGGTCTTGGTCCTATGCGTACGCGGCTTTAGGCATATTTAAGGCAAGGGATTTTAAAAACGATATCTTCTTCGCAACTTTAATACGACACATTATTGTAATACAAAAATAGTAAGACTTTTGAAGTAAAATGCAAATGCCTCCCAAATAATGCCATCCCCCAAATTGTCCTCCTTTCATTTGGTATGGTCCCCCCTTAAGAGATAATATACTATATAGTTTGACTATAAGTTTTACTAATATTCAACATAACTGTTAAAATCGATTTTTAAAATCGTTTTCAAAGTCCTCTGCGATTCTCGTTGAACCTTTTTAATGGTGTTTTCGGAGCTGTAAGCCAAAAGAATGGAGAAGAGCCGTAAAAAGCCAATTCAGGCAAATAAGCTGGTTTTGGGCTGATGTGAGTGAATTTTTTGGCCAAGCGATTGGAAAAAACCAGTATTTCGGCAGCGTATTGCTGTGACGTATAAACCAAGAGCGTTCGATTCGTAGTATTGGTATTTTTCGTAGACAGCTGTAAGCAAACCGCTTTACACAATCAATGCATAGCTCTCAAAAGTCCTACTCATTAAGATCTTATAATGCGGAGCCTCACGATCGTCGAATGAAACCGGCTCAATTGGTTGATTTCAAAGTCATATTACCTCAAGTCGTGTAACATCTTATTATGCGTATCCTGACAAATTTCTTACTCGAAAATCTTACCATTTTAGATGTTAGCACACTCTTGTTTTTTGAACATATTAAGTATTTTTGAGTTCAACCAAGTACTAACTCGTTTAAGGCCAAATTTATCTTTCAAAATCTATTAGATCCAAATAATTTTTGGATCATGTCAGCAATATCTCTACTATTAATAGAGTGCCAATATCAGTCCTTGGGTTTCTATTGCTTGGTTTTCATCGATAGACATTGAAGAGTACCCAAGATGTTCACCATCTTCAATGTGAACGATTTGTATCAATCGAAAGCATTTGATCTAAATAATGTACTGTCACCAAAACTCGTTTTCAGCATCTAAAGCCAATTTTAAGCCGAAATTCCGTTTGTGCAACAAAGGTTGTTGAAATTTTTAAATTTTTTGAACGGAAAAAAACAAACTAGCGTACCTCAATTACGACTAAAGATATTGTCATAGAATGACACAAGTGTTAATTAGAGTGCAAATAGCCTGAGAAAAAAATAACTGGTTTCGATAAGCCTGCACGAATTAAATAAAATAGTGTCTATAAAATTATCCACTCAGCATTGATGAAACATCAGCAACTGATATTAGTGGCTTAAAAAAAGACATTTTGTTACTTTTTCCCATTTTTTCCCTAACTTCGCTGGACCATGACCAGGTCTAATTGCTAGTGTTGGATTATCCATGTTAGTGAATTATTATTTTGATTCTGTTAAACCAGGCTTTGGGGAAATTTTGCTGTTGTAATATTTGACAATGCTATAAGATAATTTAACGCATTAAAATGTCGAATATTTTTAAATGACCGTGATTCAGTCACTAAGCGATTTTTTTAAGCTAAATGCGCTTAATAGCGCTTTTTTGATAGCTATATATGGCCTCGGGTTCCAATGGAGAACGCTAAGACTTGGAATTTACCGGGAATTTGAAAATAGATCGTAAAGTTAAGTTCATCAAACAAAAATATATTACTGTTTCTGATTTTTTTTCAAAAGCTGTCCAGTACGAAATTTTGCTTCTCAGACGTGACACTGGAATTAACTGGAAACAATTTAATTAGTAATGAGTGGCCAATATTCTCGAGCTAAAAATAGAATTCTCAGAATAAAAATAAACCTATATTATATTATTTATTATTATACTATATTATATTATTTCTTTTAAAATCGGAAGCCACAGCAAAACCAATCGATCCGCATATTTTCCACAAACTAAAGTTTGGAATTCATTTTTCCACCTATGGTATTTTCCTTCTTTGACACAAATCTTAATACCATGTACCATTTTACTACCCATATTACCACCATATTGAGGGTGATGATGTAAAACCAGTCCAAGCGGCGCGTTGTCATCTTTGCTTTGGTGCAATTATGATTGAAGTTTCAAAAATCCTAAGCTTTTTCATTGCTTAAACCTAAGTATTGGCATATTAAAAGTTGGAGAAGGTATAGTAAGAGTCTAAAGCGACAACTGAAAAAGAAATTATCTGGATAAGCAAGGTGTAACATTATCTTTTGATAATGGAAAAATCAGTATACATCTAAATCCTAAGAAAATTAGCAATTAAATAGAAGTAAAGATTGATAAGGAGAGCGAAACAAGGCTTAACAAGTTAGAAGATAAGGGGAAAAATTTAGGAGAAAGCTACCTTTTAGGAGAAAAAAGCGTTCTGGAAGCTTTACGAGATGGATATTTTGAAAGAAAGAGTATACTTAAAGAACCAACTAATGTAATTGAACAGCCAAATGCTGCAACGAATGCTCCACAACCTCGCCTAGAGGACATATGATTTCCCTGGACGGAAACAACCACAAAACTAAAGAATACGGTATCTGTTCAGCAGAGTGGCAAAATAAAGTAACGAGACAAGACAACTATAGGAACAAATATGTAGGTGTCATGCAAGTAGCTGACACTGGTTTCCATCCAAGAGGGTTTCATTCCAGTGCGATACTTGTTACATGCACATATATTTAAACGATATTACATTTTTCACTAGTTACCTTTTGTGGAGTAATGGCAAATAATGCATTGTAAATGTATTGAGACCGGTTAGTCCATTTCGTTTTAATAGCATTATGTTGAAAACAAATATGCTCAGCTTATAATGAGTCAGAATGTATATTGAAAATAACATCTTCAGGATAGATAAAAATGGTAAGCCTCTTAAATCTTTTGTTGAAACATCTTTCTTCATAGATACATGAATTAGCTTCAATCGTTTTTCAAAGAATATCGCGACTCGGATTGTCTCTTCATAAAATCAAGAAAATTGTTTAGGACGATCTAAAGTTGCGTTGGGATTTCCTACATACCAATTAAACTAAATCCTTTCCCACGAAAGTAGCATGCCGAACACAGGTTCTTTCTAGCTGTGAAACTCTCTTTATCTTTTGATTGTGCAAAGCAGCTCTTTATTTTATTTGAAACTAACAAAATAAAACACTATATTGAAATGTTTTGAAAATCTAGAGTGTTTTAAAACCTTCAATTGTAGCAGAAAAATGAGTTAAGAGTTTACACTGTGAACCGAACATTGCGTCTAACCTCATCCAATGCAATATTAAGAACTATGAGCTGAAACACCTGGTAATTACAACTCTCTGTTCATTGGATTAATGAATAAAATTAGTTCAAAGATGTCAATTCCGACGGTAAAAGCATTGCTCTATTTTAATCATATAACAAATACGTTTCAAAGATGTGTTGGCAATTTCACCAGCAGCTTTAGTTTTCTGCAAAACCTTTTTCTAAAGTTAAATGTTTATTTTTTAAATTCACAAAGCGTGGGGTTTAAGTAGCTTATGTTCAATCAAAATAATTTGCTATCTTTTGTGCAGAAACATTTCAAGAAACTGCTTGTAAATATTATAATAATCTTTTTGACTTTACATTTTTCTCCTACACATACTTTGAGTGAGTTTGCTCTATATCTGTGGTATTGTGCATTTTGCTAAAATACATTTATTGGACAAAGATACTAGAGAAGCATAGTTTTCTATCAATTTCCTTTTCATATAAAAACTTAGGTACCTACTTCCGATTTTTCTTCCATATTTAGTAAAATTGCGCGAAATAAAAGCTTAGCTGAACAGTTCATTAATGGTTATCAAATTAATCGAAATGTTGTGTGTGCAGGTGCAGTTTTGTCTTATCAAAACTTTGATTAAATTTCGTGGAAATCTAGCAAACAGGAAATCGGTTATTATACCTAAATATATAAACATGTAGGGCCAAAACAATAACCAATACAATTATTTAAAGGCGCTTATATACAGGTAGTCAATAAACTTGCATTTTCCGAAATCTGTAGAATTTTACGTAGAAGTGATTCTTTCATAATTTTTCTTGTATCATATAATCTAATATTAATGTCTTAAAGCTGGCAAACGAAATAATTTAATGATAATGACAATGAAAATATTTTAATTTAAATACATAATTTTCCTTTAGAAGCTACATATAAATTTGATTTCTTGATAATCTGCTCTCTATTTTAATGTCTATCCTTTGAAATATTGAAATATGTCAGAAATTAAAATATATCTAGCTTGAAAAAAAAAATATTTGTTTTGAAAGCTGGGAAAATATATGAATTTTTATTTCATACCTAAATCGCAGAATTCAATCCATGACCATGTAAAAACTTTCTGATTTAATATTCCTTCTCTTTATTCAATCAACTTTAGTTATTCTTGCCCATGATTGTCTAGCTCTCCCACACTTTTTCGGTTGCAGAAAGTGTAGTAGCAGTTGAAATTTCAAACCAATCATCTGACCAAAATGGCATATTCATATACTTTTTTTTATCAAATTCATCTTGTCAATTTCTCTCTTTCCTTTATACACGTATCTCTACCGAATAAAATTCATCCGATGAAGCTTAGATTTAATCCACACGAAAGACACTAATGAACTTTTAAGTAGTCCGCTAAGCAGAATTAATTCACTGTTTGTTTGTAGCAATGCGTTTGCATAAGTCTTAATCCTTGCGGATTTAAAACTGTAAATATCGCCTGAGTCGTGGTTACATTGTGCTAAATCGCGAATATTTCAAATAATCTAAATGAATTCATAACGTTCACTCTGCAGATTGCGATGAATTATGTGCTGGTATTTTTATGAAAACTTTGGTGTGACGTGTCATTTCAATGTCCAACAGGGACGTGGATTAATGAGCAGTATTAACTGGTCAATGGTGTTTTATTCTGAGGAACTAAGAAGCAGATACATACAAATAACTGTAATGTCAGCTTGACTGAAAATCTGGAGACGAGTGATGATGCGGTAGCAATCAGAGGCCAACAAAGACTTCGAAAGTGCCAGGAAAACGCTTTCCAACATATGTATACCCTCTGACCAATTTCCCAATAAAAATTCATAAAATGTTTACACTCTTCTGAAAATACTCTTGTCTCACATAGAAAATTTCTTTTGACGTTTTTGCCTATAAATCGGTGTTAACAAATTCATTGCGATGTAGCGATGCGTCGCACTGTTCGATGGTAGCGGCAGGCCGCTCTGTGACAGCAACACATGGAATGATGCACGGTGTCAGTGACAAATTTCACACATTCGCCTGTCTGAAACCTACAACGGAGCTACAAATTGGTGTTAAACATCAACAAATCTAAAAACATCATCGTTGCCATCATTTCAACTTTTTCATCATCATCATCAGCGGCATCATCGCGATCGCCCGTTCGCATCGTTGTCATGATTTGATGGTCTTGTTTGAGCATAGTTTAGTGCCCATTTAACACACGCTTACCACTTGTCAACCTAGTGGAATTTCTTCAAGATTTATGATGTTCGGGGAACGTATTGAAATCATTTCGATAGGAAATATGTGTGGAAAAAGAAAATGGTAGTGGAAAGGTGGGTGAAAGAGGGGATCTAGAAGTAAAGTTCAAGATAACTCAAACTGAAATTTTCTACATAAGAGCAACTATTCTATTTACACACCATTTTTTAGTAAAAAAAAAGCAAAAAAGATACACTCAATTTGTTAACAGAGAGCCCTTAAATATCAACACACGTTCATAAATCGTTAAAATCACTTCAAACGAAGTAAAAAAAAATCATGAAGCTGTGTGTAAGTACTCTACGCTTGTCGTCAACATAAAACAAGTTCGCGCCCAACGATGATTCTGAGCATTTTTTTTTTTTGATAATTTGTCTGTCATCAACGCTTTTAATACGGATTTTTTTTTGTATATATAAATCTAAATGTAAAGTTTTTTAATTCTTGCGAAAACCAAAAAAAAATACTCACCAACACCTAAAAGGTTTTCAGCAATTATGGCAAAATATGTCTGAATAGTTCATCAAACAAATCATTTGTCTTTCAAGTTTAGACTTTGTATGAATACCATGCATAATACTCAAATACACACATTCAAGCATTCTTAATATTTTATTTGTTAATTAATTGCTTAGAAATATAAATACTGCACTTAAAAATTTGATGAGTAAATATTTTAAGATTTAAAAAATAAAACAGCTAACGATTGGAATATTAAAACATTTATTTTCACTTCTCATTTGAAAACCATTGACTGGTTCAACGAATAAAGGTAAAACTGGTCTATACACGTTTTTGCGAGCATCTCTTCCCAAAAAATCCCACAAAGCACCGAATCTCCTATCCTTCCATACGCCTCCACCAATTTGTTCGAGATTAATTCGTTGCATCTCAGCAGTTCGCTTACATGGGTAATTAACCGGGCGATTTATTGCCCGACGCCCGAACCAGCGTTCCGTGAGAGACGAGCGTTCAAAATTAATTAGGAAAATTATGCGGAACGCTGGCTTGCAACCTTTCAGATCTGCATCTTACTCGGGGTCATTAAATCGGAGTCTCTTCACGGTGCAAATTCTATAAACATTTAAGAGTCAATCCAGCAGCAGTGCTCGCAATAAACGGTCCGGATATGGAATTGTAGCCTAAGATTTTTTTATAAAGAAATGAGACGCTTAATACACCCTAATAGGGCTCAGAAGTGGTTTTTAAAACTCTCGAGGAGAAAATACCGACCGGAATACACCTAGCATAGTCAACTAGATAGCTTCCGTTCCGGGTTTATACTCCAGGATTAATGAATATTAAAGTTAGTCTGGTGCAATAAATCTTTTTATGATCCTTTTAATAGTGTAGTAAAAATTGCAATTCTCTAGCCTCCTGAAGAGTAGTGCTTCAGCCTCTTCGTAGCTTACCATACAAACCAGAAGTCGCATGAAAAAATTTCCAACCACAATATGTATCCTATTCCGACAAGCTATTATCCCTTTTTAAGATCGACTTCTCAGAGGCTCGCGGCCGGAATGGTCTAGTAATATCCGTTTATCATGAGTAGATTGTATGCACTTAGTTAGGCGTTAGCAATTAATTATTTTGATTTTTATATTCTGCTTATGTGAAATTGGAGCTTTTAAATTTTTTTCTTCTGTTGGTTTTCTATTTTCAGTGTGGGCTGAAACTGGTGATTTTCGTGATACAACGCATAGTTCGATGACAGCCGTAGCAAATAGTTTGGATCATACACAGTTGGGATTTCAATCATCATCGATACGAAGTCGAAGTAGAGATCGAAAGAATGATGGTGAGTTTGAAGTGATTTAGGTATTTTTTGCATATCAAATTATAATTGATTTTATGAGACTTTAAAAAAACAAATAATAGGAGAAAAAGTAATGAGTGAAACTGGTTAGTAAAATGTCCCCTTATTCTAAAGATGGTACGCTAAATACAATAATATCAATTTTGAAATTATTATTTGCAATGCAAGCTAAGATATAATTAGAATTATAAATAATTATAGTTGTTATGCAAGTTTAAAAGTGCCTTTAGCTTTCCAGCATTGGCTGTCTCACTTTCTTGTCAGTGAACGGACTGGCTTTTCGGTGCCTACATATTTATTTTGTTCAGGTGCCCGTGATTAACATCGCTCGTTTGTATTCAGATTTCACCAAAAATCTTCATTATTCTCATGCAGCTGGATACAGAAATAAAAACTAGTGTAATTTAGAGACAACAGCTTTTTGAACAAATTAATCAACACAAGGCTATGGGCAGACTACTCAATTCAGACGGCCTGTTAGGTTCTTTGTGTTTGATTTTTATGTGATGAGCCAACTAATAGTTTCTGGTAATATTGCAAACGGACCCCAAATCGTATTGGCCGCTCTAATAAAATCTAGACGAAAAACCACCTTGCAAATTTTTTAAAAGGCTATTTAATGCTGACTTTCAAAAATATTGTTGTTAATGGGTTATTGAAGTAAAATCGGAAAAACAAATATTTTGAAGTCGAGGCATGTCGATTTTCAAATACCAATGAAAAACTGCTATTAAATTATGTATCGTGCTGTAAGGTTCGATGATTGCAGGAAAGATAAAAGTATTTTGATTTTTCATACCAAACTAATGCAACTTTTGCTTTGATGAAATTGTACAAAATACAAGTTTCCAATAAAGGTGTTTTTTTTTTTGTTTTTTCTATCAACATTAATACCAAAGGATGTCTAACCGTTTTTTTTTCTTGGTTGACCGGCTTCTGCTCAGTAATTTTTTATCATCCTTTTTGGTAACTCTCTCTCCAAGGTGTGTGGAAGCCATAAAATATTGTTTTTTTTTCTTTAAAGTAGAATTCCTTGTAAGAATTTCAGGATTCTACCGCATAATATGATACATGAGTAATTAATTTATACATCCGGTGTCCCACCGTAAATTTTCGAATTTTTCGAAAAAGTTTCGATTTTAGACTTTTCCTAATGCACTGCAGTAGGTATTCGGAAAATTTATGAAATTAATTACCTTTACCTTTCTTTCACCCTTTTTTTTTAGGATAGCGTACGCAAAATCAATGGCTTCATATGTTCTTGCTGTATCACTAAGAATATGTCCTGCAAATTTCATCTTGGGCATAAGATTGTATTGGAAATTTTTGTGTTCGCAAACATTTTTCGGTAGTTTTTGTGACCTTCCCCCAACGAGCGAATGAAAACAAAAATAAGTAAAAGTATTTCCAATTATATATGATATGGAAATCTGAAAACATTAAAATAAGCTCATCATAAATCATGTTTTACAATATTGCTTATTGTACGTGACAATTGATTTTCTTTAATTCTAATATTTTGAATACTTATGAGGAAGTTCAGAAAGATACTTTTTAATTATCTATCCTTCTTACCAATAAAATGAAACGAAGTAGTCTGGCCAAATCAGTTTTTTTCCTATTTAGGCAAAAAGTCGCTACTTTATGTAGCACTGCTCATAATGTAAGTGTAACGTACATGTGGTCTGACAATGATCATTCTCCAAAATTCTCTACATATCAGTCATCAAGCATCACATATCAGTGCTAAATGAAGAATCAAACTTTTTTGGGGATCTTGAAGGTAGATTCATTGCCAATATTTGCAATGGCATTGTTGTTAGGCAAAATAAACTCATATAATAATGCCTTTTTAATGGCGTCCATAGCACCCCCTAAGTCATTATGGGCAGCCACACCCGTACCTTTTATTAGCGGGATTTGCCGTGAAGGTTTTACCTAAAGATTCAAGTGAGACTGGTCTGTATCAGTGCTGCCACTTCAGAACTTTCATATCGTATCCAAATTCATCAAAATTGGTAATAAAAACGTATCCATCGTATCCAAAATTTTAGCAATGTGTATCTAATTGATACCTAGGTATAATAGCTCTGCATGGCTCTATAAAGCCGTTTTTGTCGAAAATATATCATTTCATTTTCAACATTTAACATAAATCAGCGATTCATGTCACAGCATATAGTAAAATCGAACATATAACAAATATCAAAATTTTAATCAAATATCACATTCAGCTTTTAACAAATCAAATGCATAAAATTCGGCAGAAGCTAAAAATATTTTTGTTTCTGCTAATAGTAGATAATCGACGGGAGGCCCTTTTCATTATAAATGAAGAAGCACTGCCGGTTTTGGATGCCCGAAAGGGTGTTATCGGGTACGGGGTCGAAAAATTGGCTCTACGGATCTAAAATTGGCTCTACGGAAACGACAGGCCAAAGAGCTCTGTTTCAGAAGATCCGATAAATGCGAAACCTGACTCAAAACGGCAGGGAACCACTTAAAGAAGGGACTGTCGCCTGTCTGAGGGCGACGTCTGAGGAAGAATCGGATGTGGAATTTTATATGCCGATGGGGTCAGCGTCGGGACTACCTTCAAGCTGGGTGGCTGCCTGGACGTCATGACTGTAGATGCAGAGGAATGGGTTTGGGCAGCTTCTATGTCCGAGGAGGAGGACCTCGACCTAACTCTTATGAACAATGAATGATAGTGAAAGTACTGCAGATCTCCACACCATTCCAAAGCAGCATCAGCTGCCCTGCTGCTTCGCTTGTCTGGGACAGAGGAGGAGCTAACCCTAATTCAAGAACCATGGGTTGCCAACAACCGGTTTGCGGGCTACGTACCAATGGATGCAGATTGATTGTACCCGGCGGCTTACACAAGCCACGTGTCTGTATTCTTGTCAAGAAAACCATTAACGTCCTTTTACTACACAATTTCTGTGACAAGCGCTTTGCGATGCACTGTGGGCATTCTTTGTATGACATGCGATTGTGCACAGAGTTAAACAACTTTTGTTGGAGCTGTGGCTTCGAGGACGAGGAGGAATCCGTCCTCCATCTTATGTGCCAGTGCCCGGCTGAATTTCAGTGAACTGCCCTTGGTCAATTTAAATGGGATAGTGCGTTAAATGAAGTAGATGGTTTCCTAATTTCAGTGAGTGGGAGAGAGTAACAAATTATTGTGACGAGACAGCGGGCCTCTCTTGTGCCTAGGTGTGTCGGTCGGCAGGCCTCTATTGACCGACAGCTACTTCAACCTACCTACCTTCCTTCTGCTAATAATAAGGACTCAACTGGTTCTATCAGAAAACTGTTTTTTTTATCAAATTCAGATTCAAAAAAACTCTTTCAGAGGTCTCTGGACTATGAGGTAAGCTCTTAACATTAAAGAATAAAGTACATTCGTTGCCAACCATAGAAAGGTCATACGCTTTTTTTGACTTAGTATAAATTTTCCCAGAATTACTCCGCTTCTTCGTTAAGATGGGAAATGCATTCAGTATTGGAATAAAATATATTTCATCAGCGGCCTATATGTTTTGAGGGTTGGGAGAATTCAGCTACTTAGCTCTATATAAATTATTTTATATTAAAAATTATAAATTATTGTACATTTTTTATCGTTTCTGAACTACTTCTTCAGATACATTTGCTTTCTTGCCCGTTTCTTGAGTCACATCATGCTAATGCCCATTTTGAATAGCACGCCAAACTTTTTCAAAGGAAAATGCTGCTACTTCCATTCGAAGTGGATAAATATAACAGTAGGTCTGTTCGCGTACCTGAATCTATTATAATATATTAAAATATATTCGCAGAAAGTCGTTTTTGTACTCTTGCTGCAAGCCAAATTTTGCAGCGAAAAAAGCCAGCTGCCAAATTCTGTTACTGCTGCAGTTTGCTGAAGTACGCGAACAGACCAAGTTTGGTCAAATTGTACAATCAAACTTTTCTATTTGAAATAGAATGTAATGGAAATTGGAAAAAAAGTAATTGCTATGAGCACACGCTTTCGTGCAGGTAAATAAAAATTTATGAGAAAGGTATCAATTTTGGGCACAACGTATCATCGTATCATTTAGATTTTTCAAATTCGATTCGTATCCAAAATGATACGAAGGTATCCAAAGTGGCAGCACTGATCGAAGCTCGTCTTCTTCTCGACTAGTCGCCACAGTTTGTTTGTTTGTTTTTCTTAATTTTGCTGTCTTCTCGCGTAATTTTGTGTGTTTTTCTTCAATTTTGGACTCCTGCTACCACCTGGTGGTAGAATTTTCCGACTGTGATACATCAAGTCGAAATTACCCCCTCTTATTTATACCTACTCTTCCTCTAGGTTTCATTAGATTTAAGACTGATCGACAACGAAGAAGGCAGACTATCCTTGAAATATTACCATTTGTTAAGAAATTGATATATATATATATATATGTATCTAGCCTCTTGAAGAAAATTTGGTCTTTAAAAAAATTACATCTTGACTTTATTCGACATAAAGTACTTTCTTCAAACAAACTAATTGTCTAAGATGTGAAATTAGTTTTACACAATTACCTTTAAGTCCACGTGTTTAACATCAGCAATGATTATCTTTCACTAATAATTTGTCAAAATCATGATCGTAGCATGCCCATGTGAACGTACTAACATTACACTACGTCAACAATTAATTCACCGTATCAGATGAAAAACAGTCAAACCGTGCAGCTTATCAGAGAAAACTTCAAAAATTGAGTGATTTAAGGATTAACGGGTAATGATGTCACAACAAGCGGGGCCTTTCAAGATTGCATCTGCGTACGCAACCTTCACCCATTCCACAGTCTCACCATTCTATTGAGGATGTACACTTGGTTTTGATTAGCAATAAAAAGCCATAAACCGTTTCATCGACATAATCATTAATATTTACGTTACAGTTTATCGGCTACCGTATATCAGACTGGGGAAAAAATTATATAATAAGCATAGATTGCTGATAGTAGATACGTTCATCGTTATCTAATAAACTAAGGACACAACGCCGCCAAGTAGGGTTTGATGTGTGAGATGCGAAATGTGAGATTGACATCAAAATGCCAAGCATTTGTAGGAATACAAGAAGCTAAGTTCCTTAGCAAGACGTTAAGGAAATTTCGTAAAATCGATGATTCAGGATGACAGGGACTGGAGATTATTTTACGAACAGTTATAATGATTGATTACAATCGAAGCGGATTGAAAAAGATATTGAGACTATTTTCAGATAATCAGTTTGTTTGCGATAACTAGAGGTGGGTATTTCCCAGTCGGGTTTTGAATACAATCTTTGAAGTGTTTTCTTGACCAGGTCGAGTTAATTAGATGTGACGATGATTAGCTGAAAACAACGTTAATTAGCTGAAAACATACAACTGATAAATGTTTTGTGATTGATTAGAAGGCTGAAATATGATAGAATATGTTATTGTCTTTTTAAGCCACAACATTTTCATTTTGTAAGGATTTAGATAACGAGATGTTTTGGAACAAAAAACTCGTTGAGAGATATCAAGGAGATGGTTCGCAGCTGTATATGAATAAATAATGAAGTATATTATATGGAAATTAAATGAATGAAAATACTTTAGCCTGAATGAGTGTGATACAATTAAATTTGCGATTGATGTTCATATTTCAGTTGCGATTCTTCAAATTGTTTCATTTCTGCTTGCCTGCAATGGACTTTTTTAAAGCTGCAGGGACATCATACACATACTATTTATGATACTTAGTTTTCATTCACTGAAATATTCAGCAAATTAACAGACTGACGACTTTCTAATTTAACTAGGCATTTATGAGTTTTCGCCACAGCAGATTTTCCAAATGAAGAACCTACCAAACAACTCAGCCATATTTTTCACATGATGACTGCCATGCGAAACTCAATCGGCCTTATTCGTTATCTTTCTGGTTAGTTTTCTCGCTGTCAAAATCGCCACATTCAGCAGCCAATGCGAAGTAATGGCGGCAACAATGAAACAGCCCATCGCCTCTTAGATCCGCATAAATCTTATCTATCACTGATAATCGATTCGCTTCCAGTTTCATGCAGTTCGCTTACGTTTTGAAGGCACAAGGAAGATACGCTGTATTTCGCTAAATATATTCAATGAACAGCTATTATGTAAAGTTGGAATACTAAAATAATGTGATGTAACAAACTCCTGGAGATAAAAGCACAAATCAATTCCTGTAATCGAAGAATCCAGGCAGTAATTATGTGCAAAACAATCAAAATGGTTGGTCGGCAACCATCTTAATTACACCAATAAAATCATCAAAGCTTTGTTTGCAATTACAAGCTATCAGGTCGCAGACAATCGAAACGTGATAGCTCCAACACCGTGTTGGATAGTATACATATCGCTTGTCGGGGCATTTCAAAGACTGCCGAACCGATTAATCACGATAAATTGCGAGACAGTCGGGCTGATCGATCATAATTTTTGGTGATTTCTTTTTCGGTTGACTGCATTCATTCATACACACTTCTGCACGTCGGCAAAAAGTCGAACGGGAACACAAACACGCATTGGTTTAATTTGAAAAATGATCAAATAAACAAACAAAATAACATGGAAATTGGGCGGTAGCTCGTTTTGAACCCAGCCACCACAGAGCCAAATCGTGCCGCCTGATTCAATTATCATCAAATTTTCGGGGGTTCGATTCGAAAATGTGAACAAAAAACGAAAGCAAGGTCTGCCGTTAGAAATAATTTTGTCAGTCTCATTTGTTGGTCGGCTCATTTGTCGCCCAAAATAGTCGCGTCAATTGTAAACAAATTGGACTTACGGTGGATTTACTTGCAATCACCTGGGATAAGTGAATGTCGTACATGTGATCAATTTGAATGAAGAGGTGCGATAAGAAATACGGGTATTGTCTCGATGCGGCACAATTGAAAGGAATGGATATCTAAAGCCATGAATGTCATTGATAGATTGTGTATCTGCATCTTTGAAATTTATTGATTTGAATGGCGGGAAATTGAAAGGTTGGGGTGAAAAATTGTGTGGGTGACATGTTGCAAGATCGGGTCTTTGGGGAAGTAGTTTTCTCATTCTTGAATTGTGAATGGTTAATTTAACGAACAGAAATGTTGCTTTCTAGCTTGAAATGAGATTCAATACTATGGGTTTGTTAAGTAAATTAACACAGGTTATATATTTAAAAGGTATTTATTGATAGAAATTTAAACAAAAATAATAGAATGAATTGCGTTAATCTTCGTAATGATAATCGTCTTCACATGCCGGTCGTTTTCTCTCGACTGCTTCTGTCGTATCGTTGCTACCACCACCTATCCACGTATGAGTTGCACAGTAAGGATAATACAGCAGCTGTATTAGTATAATACGGTATATTAGTATAATGCAGTGCAGATGCGGTAGCTGTAGTAGTATGAGTATACCCTACAATACAATGCAATTTAATTTCTGACTTAATTTCATATATCGAAATGGGCTCTGATTTCTGCAACTTTTCAACAGTAACAACAAGTTACCAGCGTGCACTTTTTCGAATCAAAGAGTCATTGCAATGATATTTACATTATTGGCAAGCGACAAGTAATCCTTAAAGCTCTAACGGCACAAGCAGGCGGCCAAAGACTAAGCTATGACACACAATTCTCGTAGATAATCATGAATCTTTTTTGAGTTATCATAATTAACAGAAACTACTGTGATAAAAATTTAAAGATATAGTCTACTGCAAGCTAGGTACCATGTTTTTAGATCATGCAATATAAAAACCATACCAAACTATCTGAGATAAAGATATGAGTTTGAGTAAATCTTGTTTGCTTAAAAAAACTAGAACTACTTGGGCAAGGAGAAACATATCCTATCTTCAAGTGCTGAGCCTTTTGCTGATTATTTCTGCACAAAAACATGTCTGCGTAGAAAAGTGTTGGTTGAAAATATGTCCTGTGACATATTTTCAAAATTCAAAATATTTTGAATTTGACATTTTCATTCAAAATCTTTAGAGTCTTCAAATGTTGACTATTGTCGAAATTTTTATAAACTGGGGTGTATTTATATACCAGAGTATTTAATTTCGTCACCTGTGATGGCAAAATCTCTCCACATATATTATAAATGACGAAGTTCCGGCATAATTCTATCACGAGCTGCGGACTTCTTTTTCAAAGTGACTGTAAAAAATGACGGTGGCGGATATCTGTCACTTTTCTTCCATACATGTTAACCCTTTCACAGCAGAGTATTAGGCTTTAGCAGGCTCTTGTGAGACTGGAAATTTTACGAGTGAGTGAGACTCAAACACAGAACCTAGTTCGTTTATATTTTGCCTTTGCATACGTGGGGCTGACTGGTATGTTTTAGAGTTGGGTCGTACTCGGATTTTTACATACTAGGTATTCCGAACACGAGTACAAAAAAATACCTGTTCCAAATACCTGTTCCAAAAATACTAGCTAGTATTTTTTGAAGTATGTACATATATACACACAAGTACATGCGATTTGCAGTGATTTAATGAAACGGTATGATATGCCCTCCCCCATCCACCAGAGACAAAGTTCCCAGGCTAGAATGGTGATGGTGCAGTTGACCGTGAAAGGATACGAGCCATTAGTCCGTGCAGCTTGTCCGTAACTATCCAATGGTTGGTCACTTATTTGGCAAGTGTTTCTCCAATCTAGGAGCCATCTAAGGGAAAACAAGCAAATTCAATCAATTTAATTTGATTTTCATTTTAATATATGCACAAAACACCTCCTGTATTCGTTCAAACTACCAGTGTCGAAAAATGTACTATGATAGTACCAACTAATCCTGTTGCCATCTATATGACTGATACCAAACTTTTCCTGGCTAATCTAAAACAGTCGGTTTTCCACTTCGCCTCACTGAAGCATGAATTTGTCGAAAATTTTATTAAGAAATGATAAAATGTCTATTAAA
This sequence comes from Nemotelus pantherinus, assembly GCA_963978885.1. Taxonomy (NCBI): domain Eukaryota; kingdom Metazoa; phylum Arthropoda; class Insecta; order Diptera; family Stratiomyidae; genus Nemotelus; species Nemotelus pantherinus. The sequence continues at coordinate 235,330,006 of OZ022264.1, read as the reverse complement.
CATGAACCCACTAGGGGGTCAACCTTTTCTGTAAAGCTGGACATGAGTCACAACCCCGGTAGGGTTGGAGTGCAGTCACGAGGAGAGCTTCAGCACAGCCGGAGAAGCCAACTGGCTAACCAAAAAGGATTTAAACATTTTTAGTGTTATTTTCAGTTTTCCCGGCTGATTTCATTTTACCATATCTTAGAAACTAGGCCGCTTTTTCCCATATTTGGATGGGAACAACTCAGAAAGATCCTCAAATTCATGCTAGACCAAAAAAATTTTTTTTTGGAAAAAATTGACGGTTTTGCCTAATTTCCCCTATAAAAAAATTTGTTCTTCCTTAAAATATCAATATTGAACTACCCGATCACTTTCAATCATCGAAAGCGCTGTAAAGGCAGTTTTTGCCAAACTATGGCCAAAAAACCCCTTACTCCCCTACAAAACCGAAATTTTTGTATCACAGCAATATGTGTTGGCTCGTTATGCCCCAAACCACTCTAACCCAAAATTGGCCGATTTTGCCCGATTTCAGCTACTTTTGCCCTAAAACCTTTTTTGATAATTGAATAAAATACTTTCCCAATTTCTCCTATCAACAATTTTCTCGTCCTTAAAATATCACTAACATACTTCCCGACCACTTTCAAAAAAAACCCTTACTCCCCTACAAAACGTAAATTTTTGTAACACAGCAATAGGTCTTCGCCCGTTATGTCCCAAACAACTCTAACTCAAACTTGGCCGATTTTGTCCGATTTCAGCTACTTTTGCCCTAAAAACCTAAACCTAAAGTCCCAAAATACTCGCAAGCACGAAAATACTCTATACAAAAATATGCGATACGAAAATACTTGCAAGTTCCAAAATACTCGATACGAGTATATACTCGTATAGTTCCAAAATACTTGCAAGTATTTAAAAATACCTGTTCCAAAAATACCTGTTCCAAAAATACTTGCAAGTATTTTGGAACGATACGTTATTTTCGTATTCGAATATTTTGGAACGATACGTTATTTTCGTATTCGAATATTTTGGAACGATACGTTATTTTCGTATTCGAGTATTTTGGAACGATACGTTATTTTCGTATTCGAATATTTTGGAATGATACGTTATTTTCGTATTCGAATATTTTGGAACGATATGAGTATATACTCGTATCGAGTATTTTCGTACTTGCAAGTATTTTCGTCTCGCGTACGAGATACTCGTGAGTATCAAAGCACTTGCAAGTATGAAATACGAGTTTATATTAATATTAAGATACTATTACGTCTGTTTGATTGAAATGAATTAAATGGACGAAATTCATTGTGTAAATTCTTGATTACATGTATAATCCACAAAAATACTCGTACCTAGTATTTTTGAATTTCGTACTAGGTACTAGCTGTTCCAAAAAAATACCTGTTCCATATACCTGTTCCAGTATATACGCCTCATCTCTAGTATGTTTATGGCTTTTACACACGCACAAATTTTGTCCGAGGGAAAGTGCTTCCATCTGCTAAAAGACCATGTTTTCAAAGTATTCTTTGGGAATGAAAAAAAAAAATAATTCATTATCATTGGCACTACAACCAACTTCAACAAAAGAAGGCTCCTGACTTCATTCAACAAATTTCTCCACAGCTCTCGATAGCGAATCAATATCATCCAATTAGGCACAGACTACGAACCAAATGAGTTTTTTCAGTGCATCATTGAATTCTATTAGATTGTCATTCTGACGATTTGCTACGTTTTTCCCTACACAAACATCCAGATTTTGTAGCGCAACATGTTGCACTGAATTTTGCCCCAATCAATATTTTTAAAAGACCTGGTTGCCTTTGAAGATGCTTCATTGAAACTGAAAAAGGAGCGGAACTGGAGTAAAAAGCTAGATGGCAAAGCGAAAGGTCAGACATACCAGCATACATCCAGTAGTGTGGGTTATCAATGCTGCTGTGTAGATCGTTTGATAAGAGAAATAAGTATACCTACCGTTGAGCTACATTTTAGTATATTTAGGAATCCGGCGCAAAGACTAACAAACGAATGGAACTGCAACCATTTGAATAACATCCTACCGTTTTCATTCGTCATGGAATCTCTCCACGTAGGATGACTTAAGCTCCGATTGCCACCGAAAAGCGAATATTTATGTTGAGATGTAGTTTTACCAATGAAACCATGAAACCATGCAGCTGACTTGATTTTGACGAACTACATATATCGAGCGTACGAAGAAGCAATAAGGATTCGCCTAATCCATTGCTTTAACCACAGTCATTTAAGCTGGCGGACCGGTATGAGCTCCGTGACCAGAAAATACCTAACCAAAAGTCCAAAGCCACCATTTTGATTGCCAAAAACTGTGATTTGCCTATAAAATTACGAAAGCAGCTTGCAACTTGCTTTCTGCCTTTGGTGGCTAAAATTTTTTGTGGCTTTTGAACTGTTGTGCGCCCTGTTTTATCTAATATGCGCTGGGGTCCAAAGTTATCAGCTTTTTAAAGGTCTTGGAGCGAAAATTTGTGACATATGATCTAAGGAAGGTATGAGCTTTAGCACCAGAATTACGTTGAGGAGTACGAAGAGAAATATCTTTATTTCTTTTCAGATAGTACACTAGCCATTCTTGACGAGCGCTCATTTTACCTCTGTTAAAATTATCGACAAAGACATTCTTTTCTGCTAAAGCAAAAGCAAGTTCTCGGAATGATGGTCGAGTCAAACCAAAAAGTCGAGTTTCTAAGAATTTCAAATGCTCCACTAGTTGCCTCTCGATCTTTAGGAAGGAAAAAAAAATATTTTAAAACAATTTATAAGAAAATATCTTAGCTCAACGTTTTTAAAAAATATTACAATCAGTTAGAAACTTATTAAAATAGCAACATAATACTAGAATGCAACGACTTTAGTGGAAGTAAGACAAATATATAAAGCTAAACTCACCAAAAACCACGAAGAAAACCGAAAACTTCTGATGTGAACAGACACTTTTTGACCTGCTGCGTCAGTGAAACTAAGTTATGGCGCTGAAGAGTTGACAGGTCTGTTAACATAGCTAACTGCAAATTTTCCATAGTGAATCACCGCGCTAACATTCGCCAAATTCAAAAAAGCCCGATGTGTCATTTCGTCCATGTATGTAATTTTGTCCGTACTTCCCCTTTATAGGTACGTTTATTTGATCCTGTGCATAGATAGTAGACTGCATTTGTCTGTAGCAGCTAACCTCAAAGTAAACAGATCAAGCCTTGATTGCTTTAGAATTATGCGTTTGCATTAAATTTTAACTTCCTACACCTTTCCAACCATTGTCATTTATAAAATGGTGGATGAAATGCACTGAAATTCAACCAAAAGAATGTATTCGTGAGCTTAAAGCTTCCAACTACAACGTTAAATGCCACCTAATCGCACTTCCATGCTACAGCATCAATTTTCTGTCATCCTTTATTGATTTTCTTTTGATTCAATCAAAATGAAATCACTGCAATAACGCCGCCTCAATTTCTCATATTTGCCAGTCAATTAAGTCAACAAATCTCATTAATCCCGTACTTAATGCTCTGCGTATATAGGATTTAATTCAATCCTCCAGATTAGATTTCGGATTAAAACAGCTTCAAACAATTGTTATCGATAGCAATTTACCTAGATACAGCCAGTCACGAGTGTTTTATCTCTGGAAAATATCTCCGACCCAGAGCTAACTTTAACTTTAATTTGATATACGATCGTTGTATCGTAAATTTTAGATTTGTTACAAATTATTCTATGACCGTTTTTGTCACCTGTTCGATTTTTGTATGACACATTTCGATGCATAGAAATGAAATCAGGTGGCGTAGATCGATTTGTGTTTGTTCCAATTACATTTTGGACTCGAGTGCATTCGATTTGATTCGATTAATCTAACTTTTAGTAAAAGTGTTTTTATTTTATTCCCGATAAAATCTTTTGCAATATTCCAGGTAATCGCTCGATAAACGAAACAACGATTAAAACAGAGAATGCAACTAGTTTGGGCGGTCACGACGAGACAATTGTATCGACAGATGATTCGAAAAATGATAAGAAAACTAAACGGCAACGACGTCAACGAACGCATTTCACGTCACAACAGTTACAGGAATTAGAGCATACGTTTAGTCGAAATAGGTATCCGGATATGTCGACCCGGGAAGAGATTGCAATGTGGACGAATTTAACGGAAGCGCGTGTTAGGGTAAGTAATTGGATTTTTTTATCATATTAAAACTTTACATTATGATGAATATCAAAGTACTAGAAGCTTAGTAATATTTTTGAATTTGTTATACGATTAACATCTGCAGGTAACTCTTTTGTGCTCAAATCATGAATAAGTTTGAGAAAAGCACACAAGACCTTGATTCTGCATCTCTCTTCTGCGTTCCTATCAATATCCCACTTGCCTTCATCTACACTCAGAAAAATATGTTTCCGAAAATCAAAGAAAATATTTACTTGTTTACGAGATGTGAAATCTTCCACAAATCAAATAAACTTTTATTTGATATCAGTATTTTGTATACATATCATTGAAAAACTTCTTATATTCAACGAAATACAATTTTTGCTTTACCTTATTTCAATTAAGTAATTTTCCTCAAATCTTGTAAATTACGTCTATGAATTTAGTAAATTATATCTACACCGCGAATATTTTTTTCTATGTTTCAACAACAACCACGCTTCAATATTCGACGAAAAAATTGATAGTTTTTCTGTCTTCTATCAACTTTTCCTCTACACAAATAAAGGGTCGATAGCTTAGTTCGCTAACGTGTCAATCCAAAGCAGCGATCTACCGCTCGAGGGTTCGAATACCGCCGGGTTCATGTCATGGTTGACTTTGTTCATCTTCAATGTTCCTAACTCCATTGATTAAGTGTAACATTATAGCTTGAATTGGCGATTGGGCATAAATAATACTAGCGCTTCAGAAAATGAGAAAAAAATATCGCACCTTAAAAAAAGGAAAAAATGGTAATTTTTTTTCAAAGTTTTTGCGTCCCCCATCTAAGTAGTAACCGCGCCCAGCACTGCTTAACTTCGGTGACCGTACGTGAACCGATTTATGCCAGATGCCAGATGTTCTTGAAATTATATTAAATTTTACTCAGGGCAAGTGCAATATCAGTGCTTGAAATGAATAAATTCCTTTCTTTCGATTGAATAAATATTTCTTTGAAACTATACCAAGTTTTACTCAGGGCAAGTACAATATTTGTTCTTTGAAATGAAGAAATGTCTTTCTTTGGATTGAGTAAATATTTCTTTGGCGCAGAATCATTACCAATTTTCTTTGATAATGTGTTCATTTTTCTTCAAAAAATACAAGTATTTTTCTCAGTGTATATAATCGACGCATAATAGTAACACATGTTACACTTTCTGAAATGACCCGATGACAAATATTGCGATATGCTTCATTATGTTCACAAAACACGATTAAAATATGGTTTCTGGGCTTCATTTGTCACTTGCGACTTTTATTCCTTTTGTCCCGAAGTTTCAATTCAGTAAATGGACACAAAACACCAACGAAACAAAAAGACACCAATTTCAACCCTCTCCAATCCGTTTCAGGGTCGACATTGAAAGATGTGGGTTTTCGCAATTACATATCTTAGTTAGGGCGATACTGTATCGCATCTCAAAGGGTGACATTAACTCTGAATTACGTATGCAACGCTGGATATAATCGACTTTAAGTTTCTCCCGAACGCAAATGACGCAATGATTACAATATTAGCATCGAAAGTTTCGAGGGGTTCCATGCGAATAAATTGCGCTCAGTCGATGCGATTGAAAAGGGTGTTAGCCGGATAGCGGTGGTGTACCAAAAGAATTTATGTGAAATGTCATTAAATTTACCCCCTGGTAATGTAATTCGCTTTTTATGAGTTCAGATCGCTGCTCGCGTTTTGAAAAGTTCTAGGGCGATTTCATTGCAAGTATTTACCACAGAAGCATAATGGAGACTGAATCTATTTTGGATACTAAATTTCAGACAATTATAGCTTTTGTCATCATGTTTTACTTTCAACTAAATTGTCTTTTCTAAAACGGTCTCAGCCATTGCTTAAGTACATCAAAATATTTGGTGGAATGTGATTTACTATGTTCGGACATTTTCTTCTATTCAGTCAATTAACACGCTGTTTGAGTTTTAAATTTGAATTCTATAAATAAGTCATAGCTTCGAAATACCAAAACAGAAAACGCAATACAATCTCAGGCTTTAACAAATTCTCATAAACATAAACCACCATTACTTCCATCAACCACCATCACGCTCCTTCAATCACTTTAAACGTAAGCCCAAGATTAAGCCCGGACTCTATTCATTAAAACCAAATACGATTGGCCATTATTTTCAATTATGCTCTCTTCACAAAACGTTTACGTGTCATAGCACCTTGCTATCCTGGATTCGTGAAACTAGAACTTCCCGTATCTTCTCGTAGCAAAAAAAAATTCTCAATCTAGAGGATTTCAATAAATCACTCGTTACTCAACAGTATTTCGCATATTGCCTCAGCATCCATAGTCCATTAGAACATTCTCGGTCGAGCCGCAGCCAGCCATCTTCTTGCAAATGTTCTGGACTGAGTAGTTCTAGTAAGCGTCAAGCATGGTATGGTCTTCCATTGCGAAACATGTATCAAACACGTTGTCCAGAAAAAAGTGCAAACAATGTAAATGTCAATAAGATTATAGGTGGCATAACACGATAATGGTCAAACAGTTTTCAATTTTCCACTTTTTCCTTGTCGATGGTGAAAAGTAGTCAGTATGGCTATCTATGGTATGTGTATTAGACATGTGAATTGATTTCTATGTGAATATGTTTGAAAATTCGACACGCCTGACGAGTATGCACAACCAGGCATATGTGGTCATCGAAGATTGTTCAAATGTTAGTTTGGACCATGCTACTAGCATCTATGCCATAACGTGGTTACAATAACTAAAACGGGCTGGTCGATATGCAGATTCGATAGCATCGGTGCAGCTACTTTTTTGTAGGAATCGCTGGACATGTATGCATGACAGAATAAGGAATTTCAGGGCGAATACCATCAGTGGGATAGAATTGCATTTTTTGGTCTAGTCGAATAGTTTCGGTGGTGCTAATCTCTAAACGGTCATCAGATGGTCAATTTTCAATTAAAATGATCCTTTACTCAGTTAACAGTGTCGTTTGATTTTAATCGCTGCTTTAGTGTCGAACTGCATTCGTCGAAAGTTGTGTTGGTTTTACTGATGTTATGTGTTTCGAAAATGCTGGGGCGATGCTTTATATGAAAAGAACGCTAGTTTATCGATATAGTTCAGTGTCAACTTGATGTTTGCTTTTAGCTCCACAAAACAGTCTAAATCTATAATTAGGATAACAGATTAAAAAATAATTTTGAGTTTCAAATTTAAAATTTGCGTACCCTCATGTTAATATGAACAAGCTCAACTCATGTATGAGGATATTTATTAAGCTTATTAGGAATTTCTGGAAAATTTTAGTATAATGATGAAGCCAACAAAATTGATATACTAGCTTAAATTTTCGATTATGTTTAACCTGATTTGATTCTCGCCCAGATCACAGTTTACTTTGTTTTAACTGATTTGTTTTAACTTAACTTGTGATTAGGTTACATAGGTAAGGTTTTACTGGTTGACACAAGGGAACACATATACCTATTGGTCCATAGTTATACCAGATAAGTAGACCAGGAGATAAGAAGGTTCAGACGAAGCGACCATCGAAGGGCTCGGACCTTTTTGCGAACTGAAGGATGTCCTTCAGCCTCTGCTCCGCCACGAGAGTTCCACCAGCCAGAGCTCGCCGAAGCAGCGCTGTCTGGTTATCCCCAGTGCCGGGCAGTGACAAAGAAGATACTGGATTGTTTCTGAGGCTCCCGGCTCTTAACACTTCCTAAAGGTATCGCTTATTAGGAGCTCCCTTTTCATGGCATGTGCTGCTACAAGACAGTAGCCAGTAATGATGCCGACCAGTTGTATGCAGTCAGTGTAGCTGGGAGATTGTATGACCTCCACATGATTTTGGTTACTGTACAGGTCTGAGTCGCTCGCCATCTACATATCGCATCTTGCACCATTTTGGAGTCAATCGAGTACTAGCCGTCAGTGTAGATTCTAAAAGATGCTGCTCGAAGCACAGAGTAGGGACCAAGTATTCCTTGCTTCCTGCGTACTCCCGCTTTGACCGAAAGCTCTTGATTCGTAGTGCCCCGATTCCTTAAGACGGACAGTAGCTTTAGCGGCAGTGTCTCTAACAAAGAGGTCAAGCGAAGGGAGATGAAGGAACCTGTAGTGCAGGGAGCCGCCAACCGCCGAACTCTGTTACGAGACCAAGCAGCCGTAAGCAAGGATCGGACTAGCTATCGCCGTGTAGATACAGTGCGTTAAAGCAGGACTTAGAACCCACGTTTTACTTAATTCCCTCTTGCTGGCATAAATTGCATTGCCTGTCCACTTAACTCTTTCCTCTAAATTCACCTTCCATGTGAACTTGAGACAGCCTTATTGGGTCTAATGCAGCAGCTTTCTTGTGGAGATTTTGTGAAGTGAGTTTTGTACTTTCTTTATGCCAAGATCCACGGTATTCGCTGACTTCTCAACCAGCCCCAGAGCATACTCGATGAGCTGGCCAAGAATATGCGAAGACCTACCCAAGACTATGATCGCAATGTCATCGCAATGTGATACGGCAATGCTGTCATCAGCATAAGCCACAACCGTGAGTCCCTTACTTTCCAACCTTTTCAAAATTTAATTAGTTACCAAGTTCCACAAGATGGGATAGACTCTTTCCTTGGGGTGTACCTACGTGGACCTTCCTTATGATTTGCGCTCCCGCCCACTTCACTGATATGAGCCTTTTCTTAAGTATGTTGATTATGCAGCTGCAAATAGCGGGATGGGTGTCGGTTGCGTGGAGACTCTCCATAATGGCTGTTGTATGCACATTATTGAAGGCACTGTGAATATCTAGAAAAGCCCCCAAAAGGCATTCTTTGTAATGGAGTGCCTTTTTTATTTCGAGGGCTACTCTATGAAGAGCCGTTTCGACAAACTTTCTTTGCATGTACGCGTTTTGGATCCAAATTATACAAATATTATATTGCCAGCAATAGATCCGGCAATGAAATATTTGTATAGTTTTTATGATTTAATTTAGCGTTCTATAATTTTTGTAACTAGCTTGAGCAGAGTATCGATTGCATCGATTCCTTTCCACTTTTTTGGGTCAGTTCCACCTTTCCATGTAACTCACCCTCAATATACTGAGTGAGCAATGTTCTTGGACTTGCGTGGACCCAATTTTCGAGCCGAAACCAATAGGCGACTGAAGCAAGGAGCAGTGCCTAAGGGTCACCGACCCGTAACTCGGTCCCACAAAACCAGACCTCTGGACGGAGAACCTAACGTTTCAGAGCCACCCCTGTTGAATTTGCTCGGGAAAGCCAAAGACGCTGCATCAGCTCTTCCGACAGATCCCATTAGCATAAACAGTACAGAATTGTTATCCTGGTCAATAGAGTTTAACAAATGCTGATATTCAAATCCATAGATATAAATTATTATCTTATTCTTTTTTTAGCTAATGCTGTTTTGAACGGTAAAGAAAACGTCAACATAGCTAAAAGAATCAGATGCTATAGCTTTTATAAGACTAGTATTTAATTTTCATTGAATGCTATGAGAGGGCAACATAAATTTTTGGCGTGATATTAGAAAATTTGCACCATATTAATTTTTCTCGATTTTGAGTATAGTCACTACGAATGCAAGCTGTGCGCCTGTGTTTTTTTTTGTTTCGATTTAACTTTCAATTCACCGTTATTTGGCACAAGCTTAAATAAAGTGTGCAGTGTGCAAACTGTAATTTAGATTTTTTGCATTTCTGTCTCTTATATAATTACTACATGCTAGTCATAGTTAGATCTAGCACATGCTGAAATAAATAAATTTACTAAAGTTCAGCTCGCAGGCGCAACTTGTATCTCCCAATAATGCTGCGAAGAGATCAATATCTCTATGACTATTCAATTCACCAACGATAAAAAGGCCACATTTTTATTATCTCCTCACAATAGATTTGAGCGTACCGTCAAAAAGAATTTGACGTACCAATGATTCTGGCGCTTAGCTAAATCGAGCAAAGTTTGTTTCTAGTATTGGTATTAAATAGTATCCAGACTCTGGTTATCACGCTTCTTTCAAAATAGCCATCATAACTTATGTACGCAGTGACGGGGTTCGGTTTAACCAGTCCCTAGTTCAATTATCAGTGAATAGCCAAAATTTAATATTTTTTATTTACTTTTACAACACGGCCTCGAACAATCAATACTGCTACAGTTGTCCATTTCTTCGATGCGCAATTTTCTTAACTTTTATGTGGAAAGGGAAAAAGAAAATAGAAAAAATTTAGAATCAATTGGGTGGTTACTTTGTGTAAATTAAAATTTTTACCAAAGAGAAACATTGTTTTCTCAAATCTGACGTTTCGAATTATTCTCAGAACCAATATTTCATGAGCAATAATTAACATTCAATTTTGCTCTGTATTGCTCTGTTTCACGTTATTGTTTCATGCTCTGTTTATGCTAGCTTTGCGAACTAAGTGGATTCGAAAAAATAGTTTTATTAAAATAATCAATATTTTTCACTTTGATCAAATTTATTTTTTAAATTTAATTTGATAAAAAACTACTCAAATCACCAATCAATTGGACAATTCAAAAACAATGTAAATACATTCTGTAAAAAAAGTATCCGGAATTTCTAAAAAACACATAAATTTATAAACAATCATCCACATTTATTTCGTCCCCTTCAAAATAGTCTCCATTGCTTACAATACAACTATGACATCGGCAAACCCATTCTTCCATACACTTCAGGTAGGCCGAAGATGGTATCGCCTTCAGTTCGCGCAGCGAATTTTTTTTTATGTCTTCAATGGAGTCAAAACGTGTTCCACGGAGCGGCAATTTGAGTTTAGGGAAGAGAAAAAAATCACAAGGAGCCAAATCAGGCGAATACGGTGGTTGTTCGATGGTATTTATAGAGTTTTAGGCTTTGAATTCGTTCACAATCAATGCTCTGTCCAAAGGTGCATTATCGTCATGCAAAATCCATGACTTGTCCTTCCACAAATCTGGCCGTTTACGACGAATATTCTCACGTAAACGTCTCAAAACGCCTAAATAATATTCTTTATTGACGCTCTGTCCTGTCGGAACGAACTCTGAACGCACAACACCATGATAATCGAAAAAAAACAATCAGCATCACTTTAACTTTTGAGCGACTTTGGCGTGGTTTTTTTGGTTTCGGCTCGTTTTCCATGCGCCATTCGGTCGACTGTTGGCTCGTTAATGAATTGTACTCATACACCCATGTCTCATCGCCAGTAATGATGCGCTTCATGAAGTTTTGGTTATTATCGGCGTGAGAAACCATGTCCAAAGAGACCTGCTTTCGATGCTCTTTTTGCAAAAAATTAAGGTTTTTCGGAACCAACCTTGCACCGATGCTTTTCATGCCCAAAACATTAGTCAAAATTGAATTAACGCTCATATGACTGATGTTTAACTCACGAGCAATCTCTCTAACACTCAAACGACGATTTTCAAGCACTAAGTTTTTGATTTGACCGATGTTATCGTCGGATGTTAACGTTGAAGGCCGACCTGATCGAGGCAAATTTTCCACCACTTCACGACCGCCTTTGAAACATTTATACCACTCATATGCCTGTGTTTTAGACATGGAAGTATCACCATATTCTTTATTTAACATTTTCACTGATTCGGCACAAGAAATTCCGTTCGCAACACAAAATTTCAAACAAACTCCTTGTTCAATTATTTTTTCCATGATAAAATTCACAGAGCTTTTCTGAGGTCGACTGATTCTAACAGCTGTTGTCAATTAACTAATTGACAGATGGCGCTAAAATTTGGCTTGATGTCAGAGGAATAATGTACCAACATAAGAAAACCGATTCTTTTCACGCGATTTTTTTAAATTACTAATTCCGGGTACTTTTTTTACAGAAGGTATTTATGTTTTCTCTTGGGAAGCGTCAGCAAGATTTTGCTGAGATCTTTTCAGTACCTATATTCTTACCATCAGTCTGCATGTCTTCAATATCCAAGCGAAATATTTCTTCATCTGGAGAAAGGAGCAAGTAACCCAACAATTTGTGTATTGATCATGAAATGATTACCTTTTGAGTTCTTCCTTTCTCTAATGAACCCAATAAATAAAAATATAAATAATTTATATTTAATAAAGAAATATAAATTTTTCAAAAACTAAAAGATATATTTTATTAATTATCAAGCAAAAATATATTAAAATGCTTCGACAGTCAGAAATCTTTGAAATCAGCATTCCGCAACATACCTGGTACTTGCCAAACAATTCAATTTCACCTAATCATCATTTTGTAGGTGCCGAAATTCTAAACTCTGCCAGAAGCGGTGCAAATCAATAAATCCTATTTGCAGGTTGTTAGTTATCCCGCAGCATATCGTAAACATTTCCAATGGTCTAGGTTTGCATGAAATAGTCAACCATGAACACATATACATAAAACGCACTGACAATACAAAATCCAACATGTCCTTATGCGTCGTATCCCAACATTCGATTTGTTTGGCTCGCGGGTGCCTCACCATAAATATAGTAAATTCGAAAACCTCAAATCGAGCGCACGGACATATGAGTCCTTGCTCCAGTTGAACACAATCTGTGTAAAACGGTACCCGGATAGGTACAACCTATACATAGTGTCAGATAAGTGCATCCTCAAGCAGCCACAGTCCGCGGCGTATTTAGTGTAAAATTGCTGGTGAAATTACGGCTAGCCAATAATTTTCCATCTAGCACCGGGGAGATTCGTGGTAACGTTGCTCACGTGCATCCTTATAGCTTTGTGTCTGCCGTGGAAATTTATACGAGTGCAAACAATTCGTGCAGCTACAAAACGTCGCTCGGTCGGTTGGATTGGCAAAACTGCACACACATATTAAGCGGTTGCAGAAAACATCAACAGCATCCATGGTCGAGGGGCTGGTTGAATAGTTTGTGACCTATGGCCACGTACTTGAACATCCTGAAAACATTTATTGCTTTTTGGGGGTCGCGAAAGGATTCACGTGTACAATATTCGGTTGTGAGTGAGAGAAGAGTGTAGTTTCAGCGGTAGCCATTGCCAATGCCCCGAAATGCACATATCATTCGGTTTTGCTTTTGTTTACAATCTGTAAAATTTCAACCGTAAATATGTCGAAATGGGATTAAGTTGAATGAAAAATTGCTTGGCAGTGGCTATAATTCATTTCTGTTAGCTATTCTTTAATAAGAAAAGAAGGGGGTTCAAATAAATTCACAGAATTCATTTCGAGTGGTCTGTGCAGACTTGAATCTTTAAAATTGTTGTCATGCATACTAAGGAAGTTATGTAGCGAGTATATTGAGAGCTAGAAAAAGCACGAACTTTTAAATAGTTTGCACTTAAAGTTGCTTTAATTTTAATTCTGTAGATCAAACATACTTCATAAATTTTGAAAGCATTTTTCCGAAATCAAATAATCATCTCATGACACTTAAAAGGCTCTCCATTCATTATAAAAGTACAATGATGCAAATTCACAGTTACGGCTCATTGTCTAACTAAAGAAGCATAGCAAACTTTAGCAGTCAAGCCATCTATTAAATGCTTCTTCAAGCTGTCATTGTGGAACGAACTTGAAATGAATTAGCCCGTGCCATAAATTTCTTTCTCCAGGACACCTTCCATATTCTGCATTCTCTTTTCATACTTCCTCCAGCCAATCAACTGTTTCCATCACATTCGATTCGATTCACCCACTAGTCTGCCATCCGCTACCGTTCACTGGATATATGAGCCTCGCAACGATGGCAGAAGCGAATGTCATGGCTATCGAAAGGACAATTTCCATTCGATGATTTCCGTCTGTGTCCTTGTGTTCCGGGCTATCAGCACTTTTTATCACTTCGGCTACGTAATGAAACGGAAAAATGACAGGCGAAAGATCGATGACTCTTCTGTTGCGGAAAATTGGAAAAGTATTGTGTGTGTACAGTGCCGGTAACAATGACGACGGTAGATAGCGCTATCGGTGACGCTGACTCAGGTGAAAGGTTCGTTGAAAAGCATTTTCATTTCGAAAGGAAAAATCCGAAATGATACCTGATAGCGAAGCATTGTCAGGCTGGTCTCGCAAGAGTATGTGAAATTGTCACTTCGATCTGACCCTTGGCATGATGTCGTACTTGAATACCTATGGTCGGACTTTCTTCACGTATTACGGATTCTTGGAGACGGGCGAACGTAAATGTGACGGGCTGAACTGATAATTTACTCTGATCATGTGGAAAATTGAAGAGCAATCGAATGTATGTTGTAATCATTGAATGATTGAAGGAAAACGAAAATTGGATGGGTAGCGAGTGATGGGGAAAAAATGAGTCGTGGTTTTGAATTTATCTAGATCTTTAGGAGAATAAAACTTTGAGGTAAAATATGAACGGATAGTTAAATAAAAAGAGCTATTTATTTTTTTACGAATTATTATTGGAGAAAATACTAGAGTAGTGATTAAAGGGGTCGGATACCAAAAATATCCTAAAATTAAACTTAATTCACTAATTAGTTGGCTAAAATTAGGTCTCCTGGGACTAATCCATGCTTTTGTCCCTTCTTTCTCAACCATAAGATGCTAATTTAACATTTATATATGTTATGCATATACGTTAATCATAGTTCCTTAGAACTCTCTGAACAGGGGTTGTTGGTGGGGGTGGTGCAAATAGGCAGTCAGATTTTGAGCGCAAGGTTTCATGAGAACGGTTGCAGATACAGAAATGAATTTTTTGCATGAAATAAGTCCCATTGATATGCAAATATTGTCATAAGAATTTCATAAAATTCCGCTCCCAACTTGAGGCACATTAAAATTTAGTCATGCCAAATAACACACCATGTGTCACTGCACAAAAATTAAAATTATTAAAATTAAAAAGAATATGACAAAAACTCTATAATAATATGAAGGCAACTGGTAGCCAAGAACTAAAAAAGTATGAAGAATCCAGCTCATACCGTTTTGGAGAAACATTGTGCGCAAACTGTAAAAAAAAGTTTTTAGAAAAACATGTTTGTAGTTTTACAAAAGCGTTTCACAGCCATTTATTTTCTACTTTTCTGGATTAAAATGCCACAACGACTATTGCGTTCTTGCTATTTTCCAAGTTATTTTTCTTCTGTTTCCTGTCCAAGACCTCTCGTGGCAGCTCTAGCTTCCTTGGCTGAAGGAAGGGAGTACTTCTGCACCGGCTACTCACGTCGCACTCTTCCTTTATCTATATCGTTCGCCCAGACTATCACGTACTTTGCTCCAGTGACATTAAATGAATCATCAGTCCCAGTTTCAACAATAGGTCCTGTACAAAAAATAGTTTTCCAAACAAGTGAGTTAAATTACTCGTTTGAATTTTAGGTGAATGAACCCACACATGACACAAAAAGACTCATCACTCAATTCAGTGAAAGCTTTCTTAATCATATCCACGAATTGTGCTTGGAAGTCTGCACTGTTTTATCACTTACAGCTGGATTGTATTAGCAGGTCCAATCGGAGATATCTTTGGGACACAGATAGTGTTGTGGGCTACCATCAGTTGATCTACAGAGAAAAACTGTATTTAAGATTTTCAAACAAAGAAAAGAAGAATGTTACATGTTCCATCATCACTTCCTCTTATCGCCCTTTTCATCAGCAGATCAGTTTCTGGGGAAACAGCTTAGTGGATGCTAGCAATGTCAGAAGTGCGATGGGAGACTAGAAGAGGAAAATCCGTGATAGCACAGAGTTTTTTAATTCCAGCATAGTCCAAGCCAATGCTGCTTGTGACATAAATTATTCTTCTATTGAATTCTGCCGTAGTGTTCCGTTCAGCTTGTATCAAAGCACTGTTATAAATTCTTTCGCGGGCCCACATTTTTCACAAGGCTTGGTGAAGGTAGAACTCAACCGGGCTTGTTGAGTCTTTGCAATACGTATCGGCTTTTGGCACTTCTGTTGATAACGTGGAAGCTGAAAAATCTGTAAACAACACGGAAACCGCTCCACTCGTTCCTCTCCTCTGCAATACAGCAAAATATTTATCCAGGGCATCCCGCGTTTTCGAAGGTCTGAGCTGGCAAAAGCCCTGAAATTTAAAACGAATCCTTTTTATTGACAACCAATACCTATCCAAAAAAGCTCTCTGTAACTCAGAAAACTAAATTGTATTTCCTGCGCCGGTGGTGAGACGTAGATATATATTGTGGTCTTTAATTGGACCGCCTCATTATTTTTTGTCGATGTCGTTGACGTGTGCATAGGTTTGAAAATAACACAGCAGTTCAAACATGGATGAACAAACACTCTAGCTGTTGAATTAACATGATTAGATTTTTTCTAGCTCTCAAAACAACAATTTTACTAAAATACAAATGTTTTCTCTCTTACGAATTTAGATGTATTTCAATTTCTTGACAGATATCGATATTTCATGAGTGATTTGCCCTCTTCTCCAGTGTCGATTGATCTTGATCCTAAACTAAACTTCATATTGTATTTATATTCTATCCCTTAAATGAAACTTTTAACGCTATTTATTGAAAATTAATTTCGAAAAAAATTCGCAGGTTTGCGGGGACTACAAACATATTTTTTTTAGGGTACTTACAATTTTTTCCGGGGCAAAAGAGGTTCAGTTCTTTCCATAGGAGGGATCTGTGATGCATAAAAACCAAAATTGATTCTTCAAAATATTCGACCTCCTTTAATAAATACATGCCAGTGATAATACAAGCTTAAATTAGAAACAAGGTCATTAGAATATAATATTGGCCAAATTCATCTTATAGGGCAAAGTAAACCGCGAATGAGACTAGGACATTGTGTTGCCATAGTCCACGGCACTTTTAAATTCAATGCTACTTTTTACTATGCCATACACACAAGCACAGGTAGCTATAAAAACATTTGCATGCAGAAACAATAGAAAAACGTTGCTAAATATTATTATGCTAACGTATTTATATTCAATGGAAGATTCGAGTCACAATCGTTTTACCACCTGAATTGATGAATTAAGTACGCATCAGTGGAAATAAACGCAACAAACTAATATAATTTTAAACTGTATTCACCCGAATCATTTCTTTTAACAATTTTCCACTGAATTTGTACGCATCGGAAAAATATAATATCAGATTCAACACCTAAGTTGTAATTGCAGGCACTATTGCCCACGTTGGGCGCTTTTTATTTGAATGAAAATCTGTGGTGAAATTCACTTCTTCTTCATAGTAATGACAACTTTAGAATCGTTCTTCATATTTTAGGTATGCTTTTGATTATTTTAATGATTCTCAATGAACAAAATAATATATCTAAAACAGCTGTGATGATTGGTTCTGATACCAGTCATACCCGTACAGAGATAAATAAAACTATCCAGTAAATGTACCGTAAAAATGTGCGTAGCAAGCATGAAAGTGCGTAACAAATCACTTTCGAAAATAAACACTCTTACCCTTGCTTGCAGCTGTCATTCAAGGCCAACAATAATGGCAAATAATACTAAGCTCCACTTTCGTTTGGATAAGAAATCGAACAGCGCAATATGACACTATATTAATTAAGGCAAGTTTCCATTGGTAAGGCGTTGAATAGTCGGTAAATACTAACATAATATTACAAAAGAGATGAAATAGTCTAATCAGAATGGTTTAGAGAAGCAATCAGCATGCACATCTACATTGCCATCAAGTAACATGGCGGCAATCTCGTGTCAAGTGAAAATTTAGGGTGGCTTGCTTGGCTCCTTCACGATTTCAACGGCAGCTCAGTACTGGATTGCGCAACTTGCAAGAACGGAACACGCCTTCTCCGCCGCTTATTTCTCTAGTCCCTATTTAATTCCTTCAAAGCACGTCAACATGCACACTTCCATTTTAAGGTTGCATAGAAATTCATACCAACAGAATGTGCATTGCGCCCTATCCATCTCGCTGGGACCTGATCTACCCTCTTCTATTACCGCTATTTTGTCAACAGATATTCCGCGAACTGAAGACAATGATGATGTTACGTTGGTTTGTACGTTCGATTCTACACACGCACAAAGTACAGAGCATACGCTCCTCTGGATTACCGCATCCCATCATCCATATTACGAACGGGGATATTGTTGTCAGCGTTGAGTTCTTTGCAGCACGCATGTGCTCTAATTCCCGAAATCCACACTCAATGCCACCCTGTCTGTAATATATGGCTCCCACGTGTACACAGAACTGGTACCGGGTGATCTCGTCGCATTGGAAATTTCTCGCCGGCCTGACTCTTTCCACTTTCAGCTGAAACTCATCCCTGGGCCAACACCATTGTATCCACTCAGCTCGAGAAAAATGGCGGAGGGATGGAGTACGTCAGGAACAGGGCTATAGGCTGAAGAGTAAGTGCTCCAGTGAGGACGCCATAATGGTATATTTATTATGTAATATGTAGAATAGATCACGTTTTTATGCGTGTTTTTCAAGATTTATTGAAATTGTAAGTGTATATTTCACAATATGAAAAACCATTAAAAAGTAAAGGAGTCGCACTATGCGTTGGGTGGAAGTATATGATTCTGAGCGTCAACGATGTTATTATCGCAAGAAATACGTTGAACGCATTTATTCACAGTTCGGTGTAAATTGAGTGGATTCGCGTTTGTCAAAATATCAACCCAACAAAGACATTGTGTCGTATTTCAGCGAAAATGTTGATTTAATGCCGACAGTGTCTCTGTTATGTGTAATCTTTGTTTCGTTGTTTCATTTGAATGTGGTGTCTTATTTTCTCCATTTTATGTCATCGTTGGAATAAAATAAATATGTTTATAGTCTTTTTATGGGACTTGAAATAAATTTTTTTGAGTGCTATTGAAGTGATTTCATCAACATGAATCAAATAACATTTTCAACGTTGAGTTTCAAATGACATTTAAAGCTCGAAGAGTTGGACTAATTTAGATAAATGTGCGATAAATGATAAGGACTAGAACTACCATTTTTTTCCTCATGTGATTTCAGATTGTTGATATTTTGAAATTGAGGTGGTTGATATTGTTTGCATGTTACCTGCTGCAGAGATATATTATTGTAGCTCCATAAATTTAATTTGCATAGGGTTATGTGCAACGCACTTTGCAGTAAAAAATTCAAATAGCTGAGGAAGATTAAAGCTTTTTATCGATTCAATGAGTATATTCATAATTAAAAGTTGCAAATATAAATACTCGAATATTAACAACGACAAACTTGAAGAAGGACTTAAACTCTAATTTTTTCTTTCTTATTTAAACAATCATAATTTTTAAATCTTTATGCCGCAGCTTTCGAGCAAAAATTTTAGCCTAAAACTCTAATAATTACTGTAAGAAGAAACGAACCCAAACCAAGAATATTTTTTTGATTGGTATATTGATGTCTTATTCTAGAAAAAGGATGTGAGCTTTTTGCACTGCGTAACCTTTGATTTTCCCCATGATTAAGTTTATCGACTGAGCTTTTTGAGTCAAAAAGCTATAAATATGAGCAGTGCAACTATTAAATCGTTTGCGTGAGCCTAACAAGATCCTACAATTTGCTTGTGGTCAATCTCGATAGCTTAGACTACATTTAGATCATATTTTCAGAGTTAATTCAAATAATCCTGATTGTTACGAAAATTCCGGGCACCGTATAAGAGATACCAGTTGATACATTTGCAAAAAACAGACACCATCGGCATTCATCTAAATCAGAGGTGTCCAAACTACGGCCCGCGGGCCAAACCCGGCCCGGCAGGCGATTTTATCCGGCCCGCCAAGGATTTTGAAAAATTTCGTAAAATATAAATGTAGCGTGGTGCGTCGGTATTAGATCTCGCGCAGATGAAGAGCGCGTTCGGTTAGAATGAGCACGGTATCACGCTCGAAAAAGTACAGTCTGGTATTCAAGTTTTTTCTGTATTCAAGTTTTTTCTGCGATACGACTCGGCCGCTCGACTACATGAATGATTTTGTACTCTGACTGTACATTGACGGCGCGGAGCGGCAGACTGCACTCAACTGCAGTGCCTGCAAAGCTACGAGATTGTCCACGACAAACCAAAAATTCGTCGGCCGCGGAGCTTATTTACATTCTTTACAGATGATATATTGTAAATTGGTATGTTTAGATTTATATTTAATATATTATAACTTAATTATTATGTTAATATTATTTTTTAAAGTTGAACATGGAAACAGAAAGAAGAAAAGTAGATGATGAGTGCAGCGTTTTTAAAGAAGAATGGGGATTCAAATATTTCTTTGTGCAATCGCAGTCAAAGAATGGCAAAGCTATTTGTGTAATTTGCAATGACACTGTTACTGTAATGAAGGAATACAATTTACGTCGACATTATGAAACAAAACATGCTTCAGCTTACTCACAATTTAAGGACAAGAAGCGTACTGAAAAATTTGAAAAAATAAGTCGTTGTTTGTCTTCTCAGCAAAATTTATTTACGAAGGCAAACTCGGAAAATGAATCATTGACTTAAATTAGCATGAAAGTTGCTTATTTGTTGGCGAAAAAAGGGAAACCCTTTATGGATGGAAACATCGTTAAAGAGTGTATGATGGAAGCTGTTGGGGTATTATGTCCGGAAAAGGTGAAACTTTTCAAAACGATATGTCTTTCCCGCAATACTGTTGCTCGTCGAATTGACGGTATTGGCAATAATATACTCCACCAGATTTCTGGGAAAGCACAGCGTTTCACTCACTATTCTATCGCGATGGATGAATCGACCGACGCTAGTGACACCTCACAACTTTTAGTATTTGTTCGTGGAGTTGACGACGATCTTAATGTCACCCAAGAATTAGCATCGGTTAACAGCATGTATGGCACTACAACTGGAGCAGATATTTTTAAGGAACTACAACAGAGCTTGACCAAATATAACTTGGACTGGAATCGACTCCAAGGTGTGACAATTGACGGAGGAAGAAACATGTCTGGTGCAAATGATGGGGTAGTTGGGCTAATAAGAAAAGCTTGTGAAAGCGCAGGAGCAACAGTACCAATTTTTCTGCACTGTATCATGCACCCACAAGCCCTATGTGTAAAACATGTCGACATGAGCTGCGTTTTGAAACCAGTTGTTTCTGTCGTAAACTTTATTCGATCACGTGCACTCAATCATCGCCAATTTCGATCTTTCCTCGAAGAAATTGAATCTGAGTCTGTTGACTTGTCGTATTATACAGCAGTTCGATGGCTTAGCTGTGGAAAAGTGTTATTGCAGTTCTTCAAGCTCAGAAAGGAAATTAAAATTTTTCTTGCTGAAAGGAATCACCCTGAACCGCTTTTATCGGATGCAGAGTGGTTCTGGAAGTTAGCAATTTTTGCAGATATCGTGACACACGTAAATAACTTGAATTTAAAGCTCTAAGGTAAAAACAACTTAATTTGTGATTTATTCGAGCAAATCAAAGCATTCAGAGCCAAGCTGATATTGCTCGAAAGTCATATGAATGAATGTAATTTATCCCATTTCACGTGCTGCGAAAAATTTAGTACAGAAACTGACGAAAGATTTCCCACCATATTTGCAGTAAAAGTAATCGCGGATTTAAAACTAGAATTTCAAAAGCGTTTTTCTGATCTTGACAAAAATTCAAAGGAAACTCGGCTGTTTCAAAATCCATATGACTGCAACGTTGGCGACGTTTCAAGTCAGTTTCAAATGGAAATAATTGATCTTCAAGCTAGCGATCAAATCAAGAACAAATACAAGGAAGGAAACTTGATCGATTTTTACAAATTTTTGGACGCAAAAGAGTTTCCAAATTTAAAGTAATTGGCTGATAAATTTATTTCTATGTATGGCACTACCTATATGTGCGAACAAACTTTTTCCAGGATGAAGTATCTGAAATCTAAATATAGGGAAAATTTATCGGATGATCATTTGCAATCATTGCTAATAATTGGTGTTTCCGATTTGAATCCCAACTTTGAAGAAACTCTCCAGGAAAAAACCCAGTTCCACCATTCCCATTAAAAATTGCATGAAATAATTTTATAATAATATAATTTAGACATGTTTGTTTAGTATTGTTATATCTGTAATTTACTATAAAAAATAAAATTCACTGCTGCTTTACTTGTAATAAGGTTTTTTAATTCACATATTTACGATGCTTGGCCCCCGATAATGAATTTAAATACCAAACTGGCCCTCGCAGCAAAAAGTTTGGACGCCTCTGATCTAAATCATTCGTCAGCTCAAAACTATAATTTTCAGATTGTTAGAGGATATTCTAGAATATGGGGATTTTGACTTGCAAAGCCGTCATTTTCAAAAGAAGTAGAGTTGTCACAGATAAACCAGCTTGAAACATAGTTATGATTTCAACTGTTCTAGTGTAGAATTCTTACGAAAGTATTCACATAGTATTCCGTTACATATGTCTTGTCGACATCTCGTAAAAAAATAATAAATTCAACATCCCAGGCTACATCTGCTACGGCACCAAAAACCCAAATGGCAAGACTAGAGGCGGGTCAGCAATACTTATTAAGTAACATCTGCTCCATAATCTTTTGCAAGAACTCGGCGAAGATTACATCCAAGCGACATCCATTTGTCTACGTTAACAGACGAGTATGATTATATTTTTGTCCATCTACTGTCCACCGAGACACAACATTTAAAAGGCAATATTCGAAAGCTTCTTCTCATCGCTGGGAGCTAGCACCTAGAAGCAACTCTTCAGTCAGCGTATTTGCCGTCAGACACAAACGAAATGTGGGGCCTCATAGACTTCGCAATCTTATCAAACTCCGAAAAACCAGGAGTAGTTTTTTATCTATCCTCAGGTCAATCTCCTGTTATCCTTAATCTGGACATGCCACAAACTTCGCTTGCTGGAAGCGTACAAACTCGAACAAAACCATCTGGAATTCATTCAAACAAAATTGCATCAACTCAATATTTCTTAGATCATCACTCAAATCACCGTCAAAATCAATCAAAATCATTATCAAAATCAATTTTTTGGCTAATTTTTCAATTATCATGTTTTGGAGGCATTCGACACCACAACACCTTACATCGAATTACACCCCTCAACTCGAAAAACAACAAACTCTTCATCAATTAACATCCTAGTACAGAAAAAAGACTGACACGAAGAATTAGCAGCTGCACAGGTCTCCTCAAACTAAAGCAAGACTCAACAAAGCTTCTTGGTGAGCTCTAGCTGGCACTTGCAAAAGACAACGAGCTAAAGATCCACTCATTCTTGGAGAACTTCACTCCCACTGAGAATGCTGGTTGTTCGCTGTGGAAAGTGGTCAAAAAAAATGAACAAACATACCATCAGAAAAGCCCCACTAAGAATTGGAAACGGACAATGGGCCAGAAGTGACCCAGAGAAAGCCACTACTTTCGCAACTCACCTAGAACAGGTTTTCGCACCTTTTACTTCGACAACATGCGACTTTCTATCTAATATCAATGCTCAGGAGTCAGGACTCACAACCAATCAAGACTTCGGCTAAGGAAGTGCAAAATATTATTATCCAAGAAACATGCTAAAAAAAAATCTCCCGCAATCGATCTCATTACCATTTCTATGCTCAAACAGCTCCTACCGATCGTATTCTTTTGGCTTTCTTATTTGTTCAATGTTATGTTCGGAATCAAATATTTCCCTGAAGCTTGGAAAACAGGTGAGACCATAATGAGCCCCAAGCATGGTAAAGACTCTTCTCAAGTAAAGTCAAAATGACCTAATAGTCTTTTGTCCTGCGTCTCCAAAGTTTTCGAGAAAGTTCTGTTGAGGCAACTACTACCAATACTAGAAGATGCGAATAAAAATTCAGGACATCAATTTGGGTTTCGAAGATATCACAGTACCAATCATCAGGTCCATCAAATCGCGTCAGACATTCAAATAGCATTGGAAGACAAGAAGTACTGCTCAGCAGTCTTTTTATTAAATCAATGCTTCCGAAAAGCTTCCATGAAATACTCTTCTCCTATTTAAACAACCGCGCATTCTAGGTGGTATAAACATCGTGTGCACGCTCTTGTGCCTCAAGGAAGTGTTTTCGGAACGGTACTTTACACAGTCTTCACATTTCATCTTCCAATAAGTGACAAAAAAATACATCTACCTAGGCGGATGACGTTGCCATTCTATGTATTGGATTCAGATTCAGTTATGGCATTCCAAACACTGCAATCCCACGTCTCACTTCTTGAAGAATTTCTAGCAAAATGGAGGATCAGAATGAACGGAACCAAATACATACACGTTACGTTCACATTGCTAAAACTGACTTATCCTCAAGTATATTTAAACAATATACCTATACTTCGAAGTAAAGTATCTCAGAATGCACTGTTACAGGTGGATCACCTGGAAAGGGTACATTAAAGCTAAAAATAGACAACTGAAGCTCAAATTCTCAAGACTTTCTCTCGACTCTAAAGTGCTCGATTATAAGTCTGTCTTAAAGCCAATCTGGACCTATGGCTTACAAATCTGGTAAGTAGCCCAACCATCAAACGTAAACATCATCCAGAGGACCCAATCAAGAATACTTCGATCTGGCAAAAAATTACTAGTCCATCATAAATTTCAGCGATTGAAAAGAATTGAACCGTTAAACCTTCCATTTTTAACGTAGAAAAAAAAAACAACTTGCGTAGCCGCTTTCTGTACTTCGAAATCTTTTGCATTATGAACATTGTAATTCTAGAACACTAAGTTTACTCTTTGCTCTCTGACTTTAAGTCAATAACGTCAATAACGCGTCCTAAATGTACACGTCCTCAACTGTGAGTGGTGCACATCACTTACCCCAGCGTGTAAGATTTGAAAGCTCACTGAAGCTTCTTATACGTAGGTAGTGGTTTAGTAGAGTTATTTGAAAAAACTCGAGTGCATCAGAACTGCTAGAAAACGGATTTTCAAAGAAATTGTCCTTGAGTGACCAAAAAGTGTGGAAACACGTAATATGCTTTTTTGTAGTATCATTTCAACCATTTCTTACCCAAAGCAACAAAAACCATTTCCCGACAGAATCTCCTTTCACATATATGATGAACATTTTTCTTCACGTTAAGACAAACAGTGAGTTTTGTTTCGATTGAATGACTGCGCTGGAGGCTATAAGGGTGAAAAGAGTTTTAGCGCTACCACCCGAAATTTTTTTTTTCAAATTTTTGATTCCTTGATATTTGTTGTTGATTGTCATTGCAGGATCGTTCATAGTTACAAATTTAATGACAAAATAACTTAGTAAAGAAATGCCAGAAAACTACAAAAATAAGCATAGCTGGCAGGCATTTTATGATTTTCCGACGAAATTCCTAAGAAATTAGGCTTACAATGAGGTCCAATTTACTACATGAATCTCGTTTTGATTTGTTATAGGGAAAAAGTTATAGGGAAAAAAGCTTTATTTTGCTGAGCAAATTTACAAGATTTAAGTCACAAAAATTACCATAACTGGCAGCTGTATCCTAATTTTTCAACCAAAATTATACCGAATATGGCTTAAAGTAAAGTTCAAGTATTGTGTGAATTTCGACAAAAATTGGTGGCTGAATCGGAATCAATAGGTCAAAAAGTAGTTATGTTTGTAGTGATTTTTCAAGATAGCACCACTGCCAAAGGGTTGGTCGCAGAGATTTTCCTACACCCCCCTAATACCCCCTGGAAAGTGCATACACCCCCCCTAACACGAGCAATTTTCCTACACAACTGGGCCTTTGTGTCCTTTGTTCCAAAGGGACACCCCTCCTAAAATTCTGAGCACATCCCCCATGAAAAATTCCTAAGAAAACCCCTGGTTGATCGCATTTCAAAATCAATTCTATCAGACCTGGATCTAGTTAAAAACAACATTTTCTGTAAATTTCATAATGATCGTATAATCCGGTCGTCAGTTCTCGTGAACAGAAGTTTCGAGGGCCGAAAATAGAGGTAATTTGGTGATGGGATGCCGTTTTTGTGCAACTCGGAATTTTGAAATTTTTCAATTAACATGGTGGATAAAGGTCAAAATTTATCAATAATATAAATTTTTTGTCAAAAAGCAAAAAAATTTCAGGAGGGTCGATGATTTGAAGAATGTTTATTTTACGTACCTGCTGTAGCTAGATTGTTGCCATCATAGTTTTGAAAATCCATGTGTCTATAGATTTAGTCAACATCAATACGCACTGCAAATTTCAAGATGATCGAATGTTTCTGTCAGAAGTTATGACAAATTGAAATTTGAAAAAAAACTCCTTGTCTACCTTTAGGCACACCACGCCCACAAAGAGCTCATAATTTCCAATTTTTTATCGTAGGGAAGCATAAAACATAATAACTTTTCATTTTCAGTACTTATTTTTAATTAAAATGTACTCTGCGTAGAAATATAGGGGCATCTGAGAGTTCACTAAAATGCTCGCCGCCGCCAAAGGGTTAAAGATATTGTAATTTTAATTAGTCACTGCACTAGTCCTTATATACATCTATGTCCTTTGAATATTTCAGCTTAATCGGTTCGGGCACTCCAGAGATTATCTCCCTTAATATTTTTGCTGATATATACATATATATATATATAAATTAAGACATATGAATTTTCGGACAACGAATCTAATTCTAATTTTCTTCGAAAATCAGTAAAAACAAATAAAAAAATTCCGGACAGGTTGGGACTATCGATTTTCCATTTAGACGGCAGTTTGCGCTTCCAAGTTTAGTTTGTTATATACCACTTAGTCTGTATGTTTTCTATGTTGAATGATAGCAGAGAAGTAGGAAAAATATCTTTTTAAAGTATGTCTCAAAGAAAAAAAGTTGGAAATACCAATAAAATACAACTTAAATAATAAATTTAGTTCATGAATATTTTTAATAGTGTTTGATAATCCATGCATCTGGAATTTATGTCTGAAGTTAAATTAGTCTAACGAAATTTAAATTAACGTAATAGAAACAATTCACTGACTTATCTTAATATTTTATACATCTTCACGCTGATAGATTTTCCAAATGAACGCAGCACTATGAAAATAACTCCCCCGAAGATATTTTTTTGCAATTTTCTGCTTCATTTTGGCACTATAATGCCGGTTGATGATGTCTTTCTCTGTTCAATTTAAAAAAAAAAAATTTACATATTTTACATTCAATGAAGACACGAAAACTTTTCAATTAATTTAATTTTTATTCAAATTTCTTCAGAATTTTTTTAGATCTAACCATACACAATTGAAACTTATTTCAGTGGTGGGTGAAGCCTATCATTCCAAAAATATTTGTCTGCAAAAATTTCAGTCTAAGACAAGTAAACAGGCAAATGACATTGTTTTGCTGCAGACACTCCGTTTTAATATTTGCTATCACTCTCATATAGCATAATGTTCTACAGTATCTACTACCTACCATCAATGATTCAAACTGCAACTCATTACCGAGTAAAAATATATACTGCGGAAAATTTCTTATCAGCATCTACGAGAAAGGTGCAGAAAGTCCCATCTTTAAGTAACCAAATGGATAAGCTTTGTTTATTTGAAACTGAATTTACTTTACTGAGAAGCAAATAAGTATCTCTCAGAAAAGTAAGCTTTTTCCTGGTGCATCAAAGTCTATAATAATTTAAAATATTATTTTTCCTTAGACAAATAAATTATTTGATATATTTTTTCGCAAACATACATTCTTATTAGCAAAGGACTTGAAATGATCAGATGC
Source organism: Nemotelus pantherinus (assembly GCA_963978885.1). Taxonomy (NCBI): domain Eukaryota; kingdom Metazoa; phylum Arthropoda; class Insecta; order Diptera; family Stratiomyidae; genus Nemotelus; species Nemotelus pantherinus. The sequence continues at coordinate 235,302,091 of OZ022264.1, read as the reverse complement.
TTCTATGAAAATTTATTTGTTGATTAAGAAATGCTCAAGATTCTTCTTAACTGTAATTGAAAGCCAACTAGGTTTAAAAAGAAAACGAATAGCAGCATCATCAAGACGACTCGCGAAAAATCAAATTCAGCTGAAGAACGCTTCACACCCGTTTTCATTCACTTCACTAATAAATACTTTCCACTAATCAATTCGCTTCAAATGTGCATCGAATGTAAACACAAACGTAACGAAATTCAACACGTGTGCATTGTCGTTAGTTCACTTCCCCAATATTTAACAGCACACTCCAAAAGAGGTCCTGCCTGTGCAACATGCAACAAAAACACAAATCTAAAATCGTATTCGCATTTATTCACGTTCATGTGTAAATCTCTAACCCACAAGGATCCGACACCATGTTCTAGTCGTTTTCGGTGCAGCAAAACAGGCTCGTTACCGTTGCTTTTCGAATCCGTAAATTTTATTGAATTGCCTCGATATGCGTTGATTTAAGGACACGAGCATGTAATGTTTCACGGATTACGAAAATCTAATCTGCGATTTACACCATTCGAACGGTTGTAATTACCTGCACGCGCATATATCTACGAGCCGAGCGGACTCATTCGGGATGTTACGTGGGAGAAATGTGAACCGCACTGGTCAGATTGGTGTCGTTGAGTTATAATTGCTGACGCTGTTTGTTTAGTTTTGTTACGGCTCTTTCGTTGTACCGTGAAAAATTGAATTATCTAATGAGCTTCAAATGAATATGCATCAATAATCAGGTTCAAGTCACATAAGTCAGTTAAGATATTACATATAGATGCAACGTGATATTTAATTTGTTTAAATTTGAAGTTTTTGAAAAACTTTAAAATTGTCCAAAATAACTCTTTTTGTATATTTCACATAGTAAATTTAAATGTATTTCACTGATGAGTTTGGTCAGAGCATTTTCAAATGTAATATGTTAAAACAATCCATTACTCAAAATTTTCAAAGCCTCTTGCACCAAAATGCAATTGTTCATTTAAATTGCATAAGTTTCACAACCACCACAAATCTGCTTAATTTTTGCAATAATAGTTCCATTTGAGCATTTTGACCATGGCAGCAACTAAATCATACTCTCAAACCTTGTTCTAAAACTGCACACTATCTATCTGTCCAACGACGACTACTTACTCTACAATCAACCGCTCTAGCATACTCCCGTCCAACAAACAAGAATAGTATTCTACAATTTAATCCTCGTCGAGATTTATTGCCTTAATCATACAAGGGATTATGTTCGTGTCGTTGAAAGAATTACATTGTGAAATGAGCTCTGAAAATGATCACAAAAATGCACAAATAGAATATTTTCCATTTTCTTTCGCGTATCTTTTCTTTGGTTTTTTGAAAACGCTGCCATCAACATTAACGGAAACGAATGAACGAATCGTTCAAGACGAGGGTGAAATGATGGGGAAAACGAGAAGAAGTCTAATCTGATATATTGAAAATTATGGTTATTAGATAGTATTGTACACTTTTACGATTGGAAATTTCGCGGTCCGAAAAATTTACAGAGGTGCGATGATTAATTTTTAATTAAGTGAATTCGAAGTCTGGAAAAATTGATTTGGCCGGTTGAAGGTGTAATGGAGCGGTGGGCGATTAGAATTGATATTTTGCATGGTAATTGTGATTTATTATCGGGTTTTAGTTTGGGTGCTGACTTTTATTCGAAAATGATGATGATGATGATGATGATAGCCTGGAGTGGGTCCAGAGGGACCCTAGCACGGCGACCTCCTGGGTCTATTGTGCCTCCTCTGCGTTATGTCTTATAGGATGTCCAGGCTTCTAATGAACCTGGATATGTTCCTTGACGGGACATTTGGATGTCCCTGATGGAAGGAAGAGCAGAGCCAAGTAGCTCGAATCTTCTTCTCGCTAGTGCTGGACAGACCGTGAGCAGATGTTCTACACACTCTGTTGTTTCCCCACAGTATCTGCAGCGGTCGTCCTGATCCTCACCTATCCTGTGGAGGTACTTTTTGCGTGGAAGGTGTCCTGTCAACGCTCCGCATAGGACTCTTATGCCACTTTTGCAAAGAGCCACTGCTTCTTTTACTCTTTTATTATCGAAGCCAAGGTATTTTTTTGAGTGTTTTAAACCCTCAATATTCCAGTAGTGTTCGATCTTTTTCTTGCTCCATGTTTTTATTTCCTTTTCCGTATCTGCCTTTGTAAAACCACAGTACGGAGAAGGACCTATGAAAGGAATTTTTGCTCCTCTTTTGGCTCGGGTATCAGCTTCCTCGTTTCCTCGGTGCCCCTCATGGCCGGAGATCCATATCAACTCGACGCTGTTCTGTGCCCCTTTTTCATTTCTCCTCTAGAGAATAGCCGAATTTATTTGATTGCGATTTATAGCCATGAGAGCCGCTTTACTATGCAATAGAATCTTAATTCTGACTCTTTTAGTGTTCCTTATTTTTATTGTTTTTGAGGCTCTTAGTATGGCAGATAGTTCTGCTTGATAGATCGTGGCCTCTTTTGGGAGAGGGAAATGCATTTTACACTTGGGACCTTCGATCCCTGCTCCTACTCCACAATCCAACTTTGAACCATCCGTATACTACATTTGCGCTCCTTTGTACGAGGGAGGTGGTCCGTCCTTCCATTTGTCCCTTGATAGAATTGTGACCTTAAACCTCTTCTCGAATGCTGCCTCAGTTTTTATTTGGTCGCTGAGGTTTGATTTCCATTATGGGCCTGACGTCCTACAGAATGTTTAGGGGGCCTTTTAGGTCCCCTGATTTATACCTGTAGGTATGTTGTAGGCTAACGGCTTGCTTCGCTGTTTCCTCCTGAATTTTGAGGTGTAGCGGTTCAAGGTTTAGAAGGGCCTCCATTCCTGCTGTTGGGGCCGAGCTCATTGCTCTTGTAATCAGCAGGCAGGCCATCCTTTGAAGTTTGTTGAGCCTATTAATAGCAGTTTTTTGTATGGTTTTCTTCCACCACACTGCAGCTCTATATAGGAGGATAGGTCTCACAATTTGTTTGTATGCCCATAGGGTCTGCCTTGGAGATAGCATTTGTTTTGTCGCCCAGAGTGCCTTAGTGGCCTTCATTGTCGTTTTGTTTAGATGATTGTCGTTTTGTTTAGATAATTGATTTCTTATCTAGGTGTATTCCTAGATATTTTACCTCTTCCTGCAGACATACGACTGTGCCTCTAATATTTACGGCTCCTATTTCGATTTTCCTTTTTCTGGTGAATGGTATTATGCTAGTTTTCTGAGCATTAATGGATAGACCCTGTTTTTCGCACTATTGGGTTGTTTCATTTAAGGCTTTTTTGCATTTTGGACCTCACGGTATCCATGTGTGATGTACCACGGTATCGGTTGAATGAAACGATCAATGACGTCATTCTCGTAAAACCATAGCGCAAAACATGCACTGAGTGGTTGCACAGTGCATAGATACATGATGCACATACAAATAAATAGCATGAGATTGTTTACTTACCTTTTTTCTGACGATGTGCAGCAGAAAGCACTGTTCCCTCGTCTATGTGAGCAACTTTCAATCACCTGGGAACTTCTCGGCTACACCTGAAAGAGTACCAAAATTAATTATATTTCACCATAAATCACTACACAAACACTTGCACATACACGGAAAACACAATTTAGGAATGAAAAAGGTTTGTTTGTCTTTTAATTTGCTGCAAAACATAAAACGCGCGGATGACAGTTTGCGACTAACCTAGCAAAAGGTCAAACCATGTGTCAAACTTTATGTGCTGCCAGTATGCAATCAAGGTGCAATTTCCCAGAGAATTCATTGGTAATAAGTATGTTTACCAAAGATGAATTCTCAAGGAAATATTTAAGAAAAATAATATTCCCATAAGGCAAATGAGAGGGAAAGAGAAAGAGTAGGCCATGCAGCGGAAAAGATTTTTACGATGCAGACAATTTCAAACGAGAATCCAAAATTTTGACAAAATACCGGAAGTCCGCGATTTATATTATTAAAGAAAAGTGCTCAATTGTCAGAGTTTAACGAGTTTAACTGCGTGACAAATCATGTTTAATAAGAATCAAGAAACTGAAGTGAAGCCCAAAATTGGTTCACTGACTCGTGATGGTTGTTTCAGGATTGTTATTCAGATAAAAATTAAGGAAAACGATGATGGTAAGGGTGAAATGGGTTGGACAAAATGCAATATCATGCTACGAGGAAAAATATTTTACACTCGTATATTTAGCGGAATCGCTATTGGACGTGGAGAAAAATTAGAAGAGTTCGGTTTATTGATGGGGAAAATATTTTTAGAGGAGAAATTCTACAGACTGGACAATACAATAGATTAAAATAGAAATGATATATTACAGCTAGATATTTCAAAAAAATCAAATGTATTGCGCCGAATGTCTTACTCTGGAAAATGTAATGAATAATTAAATCATCGCTGAAAAATAGAACCTTCAACTTTATTTGGCTCAGATTGTCTCTTAAAAGACAAATGTGTAACCTAACAGACTCCGTTTGCGTACACATTCCACTGAGGTTGCCTTGAATACCAAGTTTGCATATAAATTCAATCAAATCAATTTTTGATGTTTCAATACTCAAGGTCCTTTCAACTGAACTGAGTCTTCCTGTACAATTTTTATAATTTGCTGGATTATACGTGGTGTTTAATGATAAATATATCTTATATAGGAGTTTTTTAAAGATATATATGTCCCCACTGAGATCAGGAAAAAGTCGCCAGTGATATATCATTAAGTGCAAATAATAAATGAGTGTCTGCCTAATCATACTTTCACCATGAAGTGGAACTATATAGCTGATGAACCCTAAAATAAACATTAGATATTTTTTCAAATGTTTTCAAAAATTTATGATCTCCAATTGCAAGTTGTCACATCAGTCAGGTATGGATTATGAGCTGATGCCCGAAGAGAATCAGTGCATACTTTTGAAACCACTTAGTTAAAAATTTTCAATTTTAATCATCCCACAAAAACAAATTCCATTAGGTATTGCCGTTTTGCTAAATTGTCCACAAAATATTCGACTTTAAATGCGAAAACTAAAAACAAACACAATGACAAAATTTCTTGATGACAAACTCACCTACGTCAATGTGATACTGCCACTCTTAATAAAATCATATCTGCCAACCAATATGGTTATATGATCATAAAACAAACCTTATTAACTCACACCAAATATTCGAATAAATAATGCATTAAGCTCTTCATAATTCCCACTGATTAGCGATGATCTTACCAGTATAATCATTTTTACCGAAATCATGAATATCTGTTGGCATTCCGATAGCACAATAAGTGAATTAGTATTGAAACTGTGCAATCTTTTGGCCTTCTGAACTATAAATAAAGGTAGACACAGTATGAATGACTGCTTTCAATACCAAGCCCTATAATAAACTTTATTAGCACACAGTATTACTTATTGAATATTAATGATATTTTTTAATAAATGTCATTTATTTTTTTATCATTGCGGGTTACAATTGGTCGACGAGTGATAAGAATACTGCAGAGTTAATAACCATTTATTGAATGGAATCGATAGGCGTTTAACCAAAGAAAATTATGATTACGGTGTGTCATAAGGGATTTCTGGTGGTGATAATAATATTTGGTATGATGATGATGATGATGATAGATAGGAAGTTTTATTTCATTTATTGGTTGTGTTTCGAATTAATGGGAATTAGCTTTGAAATCACATTTTCACATATTATCAGAGAATGATCAAAGTAGCATTCGAATAATTTAATTACATTTCCACGAACGGCATATGAATTAAAACGTTTCTTTGCTGTTATTTGCAAGCTGATTCCATAAATTTCATCTCCATGTAATAATAATAATAATAAGTTTGTTGCAAAATTAAAAATTACAATTCACGTATAAATTACAAAAAGGAAAAACAGTTGACCTTCCCCAATGAGTATAATTCGTGCTACGGAAACAATATTTGAAAAAATATTTTTACAAGTTATATTAATAAATTCATAGTGTAGAAAATGATTTAATAGGCTGTTCGCATCACACTCATAGTCATGTGACTATCATTCCTGCTATTGAAATTAGAAAAGTGCGTTAACATCGCTCTGAGTTGCTTTTGTTCGTCAGGTGCTGTTTGATGAGATAGTAGAAATGGAGTGGAAATGCCAACTAGATTTACATTGGAGGGGATGGTAGTAAAATTTCACCACTTCACTGTCAAATCCAAGCATGTCTCCTCCAAATTCTTTTGGGTTGACTCTTAATTCTCATCCTGACAGGTGTGTTTTAACGTGTTTTCTGGGTGAGAGAATGGGGGGGGGGGGGCTATTGGTGGAAAGTTATACTGTCGATGTCCACTCCATTTATACTATCTCAGTGGAAATTCATATCTGATGCGTTTGATAAATTTGACTTATCTGTGAATTCAAAAAAAAAAACGTACCTAATATTGAAAGGTTGCTACGACAACTATTGAAAATCTAGTGCAAAATTTTCAGAATTTACTCAGAGCGATGATAGCACAGACACAAACCGATTACTCACATGCTTTTGTACATACTTTTGTCAATAGCACCTTGCATACCTAATTTTGATTTATGTATATGAGAAAGCATTTAATTATGAACCTGACTATAGCCAAAAGCAGGAGTCGTCTCAAAAGCATGGAATAGGCTATATATAGCACGTTGTAGTAGAATTCATAGAGCAATTTTAATTACAAATGTAAAAGACTGTCATTTGTACATGCTGTTACTAATTCAAAATTCAATCTGCCATATTATTTTCCAGATAAATATTCAACTTTTGTTTCTGCACCTTTTGGTAGCTCGAACCACAACTTAATCTCGGCCTGGGTTAACATCTATTTTCTGATTATCACTAATCAATTTCTCGTCAATTGACTCTCGAGCATCACTTGCAAGCTAGAAAAGAATCAAATGTTGTTAAAAGAATCAAAAACAACTTGTCTGGTTCTTTCGTGTCACCCCGTCTTCATGGTTGTAACGTTATTACTAAGTCACTGGATAAACCAAATCTCTTTCATGTGATTATTGCTACTAACTCTCTCTTTCCACCTCCATTACTGAATCATCTTATGAAGAATCTCTTTTTCCTGCACAAGAGATGTACTGAAAATGCTCGCCAAGCTTGCCAATGCTTTCAAAATCAGCCGAGCCTAATGGTATTTCGCCCTTCGTACTAAAATGCTGCGCCTCCGCCTTAGCTGAACTTCTGCGCAAACTATTTTACCTGTCATATTTGATTAAAATATTTTTTCCGCACGGAAGCTTTCACACGTTCAGTCCATACCTAAAATAGGGTGGACATTGATTTCTAACTCTGACCAATTGTAATCGCTTTAGTTCTGTTTAAGGTGTTTGAATAACTCATGAGTTCAAAATTAAAGAAATATCTTGAACTAAACTATCTTATCAACGACTGCCAGTATGGTTTCGGCACTGAACACTCTACTGAGGACACACTTACATTTCTTACTGGGAGATGGAACCTCTTTCTCCATTACTTTGGTAAGGCAATGGTAGTTTCCCTTGATTTTTCGAAGGTCTTTGGCAGAGATTGACACCCAGCTCTATTTGACAAGCTTCCTGTATTTGGTCTTAAAGATCTTGGTATTATAGATCGTTCTTCCCAAAGCCGTTCTGGATGGAATCAACTCCTGTGTTCACACCACCAATGCCGAGTTACCACTAGGTACTGTTCTCGCCAATTATTTATAAGTAAACTAAATGATTGTCTATACTTTCAATCCAATTTATAGTTTTGCTGACGACAACACCCTTGACTTCGCATACTTTTTCGACAAAGCAAACAGGGACTTATTAAGGATTATCGCTTGGTGCTCAGCGAACCGTGTTGTGTTTAACGCGTCCAAAACCCAATGCTGTCGCCTATTGCTCTTACCCTCCTCCTGCTAGCCAATCTATTTTCCTTTTTAGTGTAGGTATTTCAGAATTACCTTCACTAAACTTAATAGAATTTAACATCTCCAGCAAGCATAGCTGAACCGGCCATATTTTTCAAGTTGCGAAAAATATAATGAAATGCCTAGGTTTCCTCCAGAGAGGCAAGAAATACTTTACTCCATCAGACAAAGCGCATATCTACAAGGCTCTCATAAGACCAAGAATTGAGTATAGCTCCCATATATGGGCTGGAGCAAGCCGTTCTGCTTTAGCGTTATGAGTCAAAGCTTTCAAGCTTTTTGATGATGAAACTGTTACTTCGCGTATTCAAACCCTTGAACATCGATGTAATGTTGGTTCTATTTCTCTTCCCAATGGAAAAAGTAATGCATCGGCCTATATTCAATAAGTTTTTCGCGTAATGCATGGAACCATTACCGATCCATAGTCTGTTAGTTTATTTTTAACATTGCACGTTCTAGCCTGGTAAGGCATAGACAAGGGGAAGTTTGAGCTTTCAGCTTTATAGCTTTATAAATTTTTTTTTTGGAAAGCCCGACATCGTATTATTGCATTCCCGTTATGTAGGAAGAATACGAATTGAAGCTTTGGCCGGAGGCCGATCGTACCTCTGCATGACCCGGAATCTGTGAATATTGCATGCTGAGTGATTGTGACGCTCATTGGACGCTCCAACAGCGTACTCTCGCAGCTACTAGGGAAAATTGGTGCTCTTGTATTAAACATTGTACTTACCTGTGATGATTTGAAACACTCCGAGATTTTCATCTTTCCGTTTTATATAGCACACTACCCATAGCCGATGTTTGATCGCAAGTTCTTTTATCCTTATTTCTGCGAGTGATGTTCATTAGCCAGTCATAGATTTTTGGAAAACCCCTTGCAAGCAGCTTACATGTGCACTGCTAAGAATGTCTGCTTCATGAATTCTGTTCGGAATGCATTACAGCAATTCCCGTTGGGTTCTTTATTGCTATTACTAAGGTCATTGTTCACACGAAATATCAAGTCTGATCTCTTGTAGAGCACGCCCTACGCGGAACACCCAAGTCTCCCAACATTCCAATTCTCAAACCCATTTTCTTAGCTAGGTCAATACGATTGTGAAACAGCCTACCATCTACTGTTTTCTCCTCCGACTATAAGCCACAGCTGTTTAAGCGAACGTGCACCGCTATCTCTTGTATACTCAACCCTTCCTCTATCTCAACCCTTCCTCTGTCTCTACCCTTCCTTCCCCAAAGCATTTTAGCGCTTTCAAGATATTCAATGATTTGTATTTTGATTTGAACTGGAGATTAAATTTTTTTCCAAATAAACTTAGCCCTAGAATTCCTAGAAAGATAGGTTTAAAAAGTTAAATAAAATTTTTCAATATTGATTTTAAATACTTCCACAAAAGATAAGTTTTTCATATTTTGCAGAATGATGTAATAGAGTATGTAGTTTTTGAGTCCAGTGTTAACTCAAAAATGACAAAAATGTAGATAGAACGTTTATGCGAATCAGGGCAGAACAGGGCCTCTCCTGAGCATTGGCATCATTATAGAAAAAAAATTGAATTGAAACACACTTTGAAACATCTATTGAAATTTTTTACTAATGTTTTCATTCTTCTTCTCTTTTCAGGTGTGGTTCAAAAACAGACGTGCCAAATGGCGGAAACGTGAACGCAACGCAATGAACGCAGCCGTAGCAGCAGCCGATTTCAAAACTGGCTTCGGCACACAATTCATGCAGCCATTCGCTGATGAATCCCTTTACACATCATACTCGCCGTACAACAACTGGACAAAAGTTCCTTCGCCGCTAGGTACAAAACCGTTTCCGTGGCCTGTAAATCCATTGGTTTCGACAAACCACCATCAGAACTCGGTGAACTGTTTCAACACTTCAGCGTCCAGTGTGGCTGTTAGCATGAATTCCGGATCAATGTTGCCGGGTGGTATGGGATCCACATTGTCAACAGGTGGATCAGGAGGTGTCGTATCGAATGCACCATGTCCTTATACGACTCCAACATATAACAGCGTGATGTATCATCCGCGGGCTACTGCCGAACCTTGTACAGCGATGTCATCCAGTATTGCAACGTTACGACTGAAAGCGAAACAACATACATCCGGATTCGCTAGTCCGTATTCTGCGTCGTCGCCAGTATCAAGATCGAATTCCGCCGGTCTGTCGGCCTGTCAGTATGCCGGCGTAACGGATGCGGTCTGAGAAAACGCCCTTGGGGCACTTCTTAGTCACCATCAACATCAGCTCCACAACAATCATATCAACCACAATAATAACAATAATGATTTGAAGGTGACGCCGGGTAGCGATGATGATTTAATGATGGGTCCTAGTACGGATACAGATGATATAGAAGATCTGAGAGATTGAGGGTTAGATGGTTTGATGCGTGGTGAAAACATTTATGTTTCGCATGTGTATTGAGTTTTTGTGCTTATTATGGACGAAACTTCCATTCAAATATTACTTTTTTTCATTGTTCTTTACTTGATGGAAAAAAGGGCAATCTTTGAATATAACGGTTTACTAACTGTATCGCATTGCCTTTAGATTCCTGACCTGAAGAAACTTATAGTATTGGCACCGTTCTTCAGATTTGTTGTCATATATACTAAATATCAATCAAAAGATTTGTTTTCGAAATCCAATTCAACAAATTACTTCAACACGGGCTGTTTCACTTTATTTCAATTCAGGAACAGCTTTATTACATAAGTCAATAAAAAGGCGCCTATCTTTCTATCCAATTCGTGGCCCTCCGTCTTTTGAGCACATTCATTACGTTAATGTAAATTATTTACATATTTTTATAGTCCGTTTGCTCTGTTATCCACATGTGTTGGTGCCTACAATTCGAATTTGACTCTAAAGATGACCGTCATTATCTACATATCCACACCTAGTGCTTGGCATGCGATGTGTAGATGCGTCAAACTTTATTATCTATGCTCAAGGGTTTCAAAGCTTAGACCGCTGTCAATATTTGTGTGGTTCATAGCGGCGCCACGATCATTCATCATAATTAAGACGCTAAAACTATGCCGGAATTGATGCTAGTCAAATAATTGTTGAATGACTATGTTGTGCTTTATTTCGAATTTACATTTGTTATTTGTTTTGTAATGATAAAGATAGAAAATTGTGTTTTTTGCCTACAAAGACGCAGCCATAATTTTTTTTTTAAATAAATTTTGATGATTTATTTTGAATCAGCCTTTTTGATGTTTTTTGGCTCAGTGATTTTAAATCTTACATAAAAATTTCGATTGTTAACATCTGCAGTTCGCGGCATAGTTTTGCGAACGAAAGCACTCGCAATTTTTTCTGCACAGTTTCCACCACGATTAACCAAAACCAACCGAACACTTTCATCTAGGATCCATCTCATCAAACTCACCAGTGTGCAATCTATTCATAATTCGTAATAGCATTTAGAAAGTAAACAAAATACTTAAGAAGTAAATTTACATTCGTGCTTTGGAAAAAAAACTACACTATAAATTTCCTTGCAAATCTGTAAATATCTGTTGAAACCAAACGTCTAGCTAATACCATTAGCATCAACTTTCCAGCGAAACACCATTTATGTTCTACTTACCTTTACCTTCCGAAAAAATCAATTAAATACCACCAATCCGATTGAAAATTTGCTGAACTCAGAAACTATATTTTGTAAATTTTGCTAATACACATAAGAATTTAATAAAAATATATAATGTACATTTTGAAAGTCTCTGCTATGCATTTCGAAGAAAAAATGCAAGAAAACTAAACAAAGTTTCGGAAACTAAACAGCACGAAACTGAAATTCGGTGAAAATAACTAATCAATTGCTTACAGTTATAATATAACTATGAGATACAAATCCCTTTAAATTTAGGAAATAGCTAATATGTATACACTACCAATAAGATCTGAAACGAAAAAAAATTCAAAAACAATAAGATTGAAATTGAACTTTACTAGTTTCGCATACTAAAAGTAGACGTGTTATGTAAAGTCGTATAATTATATAATTTGATTTAATTTTACAATGCCATAGGTCGACATGAATCAATCAAATCAATCAGAAAACTATGAAAATGAAATTCATGTGAAAATTCCTATTAGTCTTACCTCATCGATATAAGTATGTTGTAGTTAAGTGTTTGCGGAAGGAAAAAATCCATTCATTTTGAACTGTTTTCACAACACAATCCATTTTATAATTTGAACAAAAAAAATGCCACTTTTTTATTCTCTAAAGAAGTTTTTAATAAGGACTAATGCAAATCAGCTCTTAGGTCTATATTGATTTAATATTTAATAAACATTGAATAAATGAAATTTTAGTTTCATTTTCACCTCTAGGTTTTTTCTAATTCCCAAACTTTGTTTCATAATAATCTTGATGAGCTAGTTTTAGATATTCAATAAATGTAAAAAGATATGCTAAACATTAATATTACAAAAATTAAAACAAAAAAAAATCGCAAATATATCGAAATAAGTTTATAGTTTTTAATGATTACATTTAAGCAGACAAGAAAACAGTGAAACAGAAATAAGAATTAATGCTGACTGTAAGATGATAATGATTTTTATTTGTCTTTGAAAATTCAAGATGAAAATCTTATGTGTATCATATCAAAGCTGCATAGAAAAGCTTTGAAATCAATTTTTCATCAGTTTTTTTTATTTTTGTTTTATGGAATTCAATATGGAATGAAAGAGAACTTTAATTGTAATCAAATTAAAGAGTTGTCTAGTCTGATAATAATGATAATAAAATAATGAAAAATAATAATAAATTGCATATAAATTGTGTTTGATTTTCAAATGGTTCTTGAAGATGAAGCTCGTGGTTGGTTTTTGAAAGCCTCCAAAAAAGTTTGAGATATCAGCCTTTTCAGTTTTTTTCGAAAATGTGTTCTTACTGATGTGTGGAAGCTATGCTTTATATTTAGCTTCGAAGCGGACTCATGACATCCCCATACTCAGGCATCTCTCTCTAACAACCAGCTTTTCAAAGCTAGTGGCTGGTAGGCCAAGTTAATCCCACCATTTCTGCTTGAAAATGATTAGGCTTAAAGTCAACTAATTATAAATAATTTTAATACGACAACGACAATTTCTGATGACAAGGTAAGAATTTTTTTTGGTTATTTCCTGAAAAAAATGTGTGTTTGTCTTTTGAGATCCTAGAAGACACCAGCCTAGAGAAGGTAATAAAGGGATTTGTATTAAATAAAGTAGGTTGTATTCAATACAAATCCTGTTATTTCTTTCTCTAGGTAAGAGTCTTCCAATCATAGAAAACATCAAAACATCAAAAATTAAAAGTTTTCTTACGATTACAATGTCCTCAATTTTTCTATCAAACAAAAAAGTTAACTGTTGTTAAACGTAAGTGTGCAGTAGAAAAAAAGTACAGGAAGAATATTTGAATAAATCAAAGCGATAACTTTTGATGATTATTGGAAGTTTCAAATACAACTTTTAAAATCCGTCAACACATATGACAAAAAATTGCTTTCAAAGTGTCAAAAAGCTGAGAAAAAGAACAACAACCACAATTTAATTAAAACGTGCTTCTCGCAAAGACGTTATGTACAAATATTCCAAATCAATCTTAAAGATTGAGTTATCCTTTGAATATAACCTTCAAATATGATTAAAACCTAAACGCTTAATTTTGATTTCAGCCAAGAAATTTCTCCTTTAAATGCTATGCGCTGAGAACGGTTCATATGCAGTGGCATGCATAGACGGGGGCAAAGGGGAGCAATTGTCATCTATAGTCCTGAACAAATCATAAAATTTTTTGCTGCCTTTTTACTTTTTTTTTCACCCCATGTACTCACCTTTGCTCACAGTAATTTGCTGAAAATGAAGAAAAATGTGTGCCGAATTATGATGTTTCCCCTTCTATTTCAAAGCCCTGTGCACGCTTATGTGCATATGTACTCGTATGATGAATCAAATATGAGATTTCGGATTACTGCTTCAATTCCTAAGTTAGTGATTTTTCTAATCAATTTGTAACTTTCAATCTCTGATTGATGGAGAAGTTTTTGGTGAAACCTTACCACCAAGAGACCATTTGTGAACCGCTAAGAGACTGATTTGCGAACATTAAATTTGAGAAAACTGCTTTTTATAAGCTGCGCTATTGCAAAGCAAAGTCGCTAATTTTCATAAAGTAATTTCGGAGAAAATGAAATAGTTCGTTCCCGTAAAATTTATTTGTTTTCTTCGAATTATTTCAAAATCGTTTTCATTTTTATCATATTGAGAATTTAATCTTGAAAATGCTCTTCGCTCATTATGCAAAAAATGCCAATGCTGTCCAGTTTTTTAGTGTTTTTTAGCGTTCCGTCTTACCTCATTTCAAAATCTTCTGTTCAGCTCGTCGAATCTACCCACTATCTTCAATTAAAATCGAAATGTTTATAAATGTCATTTAGTAGTTAGTCTGCCGCCAAAATAATTTTCAATGGTGGATGATCCAAAAAGATGTAAAGAATGACAAGGGAAATCAAAGTTTAATATGTTCAGGTTTAAGTGTTTTAGATTCATTTTCACACCAAAATTTAATACTCATTTGACTGACGAGTTACCTGCTCCTAAATCAATTATATTTTCTAGTGGAGAGAAAATTTTTTTAAAAAATTATTACGATTGCATTGTAAACATATTATGTACATAAAAAAAGTCTAGCGCATCAGAATTGCTAGAAAACTGATTTTCGAAGAAATTGTCTTTGAGTGACTTAAAAATGTGGAAAGACGTAATACACTTCTATGTAGTATCATATCAACCATTTCTTACTCAAAGTAACAAAATCATTTATTGATAACGTCTCCTATATATAACACAAATGATGAAAATGTTCAGTGCTGGGAACATTTTTCCAACGCAGCAGTAATAAGTTTACCATAACAAGATCATGCTAAAATCAACCTAACCTTTTAATTTTTTTTTCATCCTAATATATAATCGAAAGTTTCAGCAATTAAACTATGTATGTGGTTGCCATACGAAAAATTTCCAAAACTCGGAAAATTTAAATAAATAATGGAAGCATATGTTGGTGTAATATTTACGAAAATTTCTGGTGCTGGCGACACTGTGTTAGCAGCGTAGCCAAAAATATAATATGTATTACCGAATCTGCTTCAAAAAAGTTGTTTTGCAGTGTTCATCATAGCTCGCAACAGAATCATCTGAAAAAAAATCTAAATGCATTTGCTAAAGGAGAAGTTTTTTGAGTTAGTCCTGCGAGGATATTTTTATATTAAGCCAAAAAAAACCGATTTTCACTAAAAAAAAAATCGGCAAATATGCTACTGTAAAATTACGAATTGTTTAAAAAACAAAAGCTTCCAGGGTTACCTGGAGAATTGTGCTATGAAGTATTGTGCAAAATTTTGAAACGATTGGTCCAGCAGATTTGGAGTTATGGTGAACATGGACTTCAAAAATACCAAGTTTCAGAGAAGAGCTGTCGAACAGGCTTATACGCCTGGCCTGGAGCAACTGAAGCTCAAATACTCATAACTTCGTCAAATTTGCTCCAATCAACTTGAAATTTTGACATTCATTCAAAATAAAAAACAAAAAAAAACCACACCCTGTAAATTTCGTTTCGATTGAATGACTGCGCTAGAAAATAAAGAGGTGAAAAGAATTTTAGGATTACCACCCACAATTTTTTTAAATATTCGAAACCTCAATATTTTTAGCTCATTTTAATTGCAGGATCATTCCTATTTGAAAATTTAATGACAACATTGCTTGGTAAAGAAATGCCAAAACATTACAAAAATTACCATAGCTGGCAGCCCTTTAATGATTTTTCTATGAAATTTCTACAAAATTCGACTTACAGCGAGGTCACGAATTTCGCTTTGATTTCATGTCTGGATCGGAGGTTACAGGAAAAAAAAATTATTTTGCCGAGCAAATTCACAAGATTTAGAGGACAAGAACTACGATAGCTGGGAGCTCTATCCAAGTTTTTCTACCAAATGTGGTTTAAGGTAAGGTTCAAGTACTGTGTGAATTTCGGTAAAGTTTGGTGGTTGCTTCGTAAGCTATATGCCAAAGAGCAGTTTTTTTTCTCAATGATTTTTCAAGATGGCACCACTGCCACAGGGTTGCCTGTGTTTCAAAATCACTTCTATCATACCTGGTCCTAGCTAGTACCAAAATGTCCTATGAAGGATTATTCGGTCGTTAGTTCGCGTGAGCAGAAGTTTCGAGTGCTGAAAATAGAGGCAATTTGGTGATGGGTTACCGTTCTTCTGCATCGCGAAATTTAAAAAATGTTATATTGACAGGGTGAACAAACGTTAAAATTTATTGATAATTTGAAAATTTTTGTAAAAACTAAAAAAATTTCAGGAGGGTCGATGATTTGAAGGATTGTTTTTCCACTTGGTTGCCGTAGCTACAGGTTTGCCCGCACAGTCATGAAAATCCATGTGGGTAAAATTAAAAATAGCTTGAAAATAACAGTTTTAGTAAAAATAAAAATAGCTTGAACAAAAGGTTTTGCGGGCCCGAGAACACAGCCAAATGATCGTGATGTCGGTCACCAGACTAACCTAATAGGAAAATTTTCTAGTGGCTAGATCATAAAAAAAAAGAAACAGAAGAAAGGAAGGTGGCTAAAATGTGAATTATACCATCATGACCACAGCCAATGCTTTTATTAAGACAGCAGGTTAATAAATCAATTTATAGCTGATTGTTTTAAGCATTAGCATAATATAGGATTTTTAACATAAAAACTTTACAATTTTGTATTTCAATATAACACTGAATAATTATATTGAGTTGAAATTTATTCTAAATTAATACACATGTTTCATTCAAGTAAATAATACCGCAAGCACGTTTACAGCGATGGATTGCTTAAAGCTAATTTTTAATTTTCCAAGCGCACATGTAAGGTTAAAAATTTCCAAAACGTTATTATTCACAGCTAATATCATTCGCTGATGACACGGTTCTGTTTGTGAAGGATAATGATTGGGAAGGAGTGAAGCTAAAAACAGAATATAGTCTTGAATTGCTCAAAGATTGGATGAGCTGCAACTGTCTCACTCTAAACATTCTGAAAACTAATTACATAACTATCGCTATGATGCGGCGAGGCATACCTCAAAATCTTGACATAAGCATTTACTCAACTAGTTGTGGGTCATTCTGTCATTGTATGCCAATAAAAAATATTTCCCATACTAAATATTTAGGAGTCACAATTGACCAACACTTGAAATGGGACCACCAAGTACAAACCTCGATAAATAAGTTAAGAAAGCTGATACCGCTTTGCTTCGAAGTTCAATCTTTTCTAAACATAAAAGCCTTACGATCATTTTATTTTGCCTTAATCCACTCAGTACTGCAATATTCAATCATCGCTTGGGGCGGAGCATCGCAAAGTGCGCTTAGTCCTCTAAAAATTTATCAAAAGACGTTGATGAAAATATTATTAAAAAAACCTCGCCACTATAGCTCGGAACAATTGTTTCTCTGCTTAAATACTCGTCCAATAGACAAAATTTTCAAATTAAACCTCTTGATACAGACCTTCAATGATCTAGTAGCTAACAAAATTGGAATTACTACCAATGCAACTAGAAGCGGTACCGATGATACACTCATACTCCTGAATCGTGTAGCCCATATGGGTCAAAACCATTTCACGTATGTGGGAATTAAATTATTCAATACATTGCCAAAGGAAATAAAAACAATACGATATCTGAAAAAATTTAACTAATATATCTGTTAAATCTATGCCTATTTCTTTTCCTTTTCTAATTATCTTTATTTTGTTAAATTTATGCGTCTAATATTATATTTTTTCCTCTTTCTTTCTGGACTTTTTAGCTATTATTGATTATTTTTATGTTAATAAGTCAGTAAGAATATTTAGTTATTTTTGGATTACTTTATTTTTATCTTGTCATATTTTGTGTTTATGAATACTAGGGGGCTTCGCCCCCTGCTCGCTTCGTTCACCAACCCCCAGACCATTTACGATTTTAAATTGTACATTTTACTGGACGTATGTACTAAAGCCGTGCGAAAATCAATAAAAGTTCACAGTCGCAGTACATATATATACATATATATTTTTACATATATATATATACATACATATATATATATATATACATATATATATATATATATATATATATATATATATATATATATATATATATATATATATATATATATATATATATACATATATATATATACATATATATATATATATATATATATATATATATATATATATATATATATATATATATATATATATATATATATATACACGTCGGATTTCGTACGTTTATGTGTCTACTATAAGAGAAAAATAAAAATATAATCCGACCAAATTTCCAAAACTATTTTTATTAATAGAGAGAAAAAAATTGTTAGCTGACTCCTCACCCCTAACACAAGGTTTAAACCTGAACAGGGGGAGTAGTGCAATGGATTTTGTATTATATCTAAATTATGAAAATAAACGCACTATTAAAAAAAAAAAAAAACCATGAAAAACCATGAAAAACCCAAAGCCACCTCACAGAAAAAAGGCAACTTCTCATGAACTTTTCTTTTTTCTATCAGCACATTCTATAGTTCAGCAAGTGAACTACAAATGAGGAATATAATCCTGTACTAGTGAATTCACTGGTACAGGAGTGTTATTGTTTCCAATGCGTATACTCTATTCTCTGCTGGATAGAGGAGCAAAAAAACACGCCTTTTATCATATCCGAAAGTGAGAGAATTATACTCTCGACCCTGACAATCGACCATTGAGAAGTGAGAACGTGCTGGTGTGCATGTGATCCTATCAAGAAAAGCGCAGCGAACATTCGCTGGCAACAAATAACATTGTCTGTCGTGGATAGCACAAAAGTATCGGACTTGTTCTTTTTATTCTCCAAATGGTATCGGAAATAGTATTCCGCGCTAATTATCTTAGTGCGCTGATCATTTTAATACACAGACTAGGTTTTAAGAAAATGAATATTGCATAAAACGCCAGTCGTTAAAAGGGTGTTTTTGCAAAGTATATGTATATTGCCTAGTGGGTATGATTGAACGTATCTTATCGTAGCATTGCTGTTGGCGGGGTATTTTTTGTCTTGTTTCAATTTTCGAAATCGGGCATCTTCTGCTATCTATTTTTCGCAATTTGTGGGGTAATGTCACAATTTATATCACAAACCACGCGCTTTCCGCGCGTATATATATATATACGATCTATCCATGGCTTGATGTCTTGATGTTAATATCATTGACTCAGTAGCAGCCAGTGCTATCTTCGATTTCACGTTAGATTTTCATACAAAATTTCACGTTAAATCTGTTTCGGCGAAAATTTAGCTTGAAAATAAGCAGGAGTTGTACTCATTTCTTAGCATGAAAAGTTGCTTGGAAGTTGCTTTCGGTTCGAAAATGCAGATGGCATTGACACATGTCTCCAATCATTTTACGACGCCACTTTAGTGTGTGCAGTTCATTCTCTCGAGTTAAAAAGTGACATTTGGTGTTTGAATTTGAAAATTAAATTGTGCAAATGTCTTTCCAATAAGAAATACGATTGGAAATTGGAATTATTGTCACATTATCCGTCAGAAATGAGCACGTTCTCCGCTCAAAATTTTCGCTCGAAAGAATGACCAGATAATGGAGACTTATCAAAACTTTGGCTACACGATTAACTCAGTACCAGCCTTAAGAGGGTGAACCGTCTTTCGAATCCTTAAGTTCTAAATGCTTCACTCGTCCCTCATTGTTCGGAAAGTTTTATCCATAGATATTTTTCCTGGCCATTGCATATATTTTCGCATACCACATGCATCATTCGAATTAAATGTTTGCGCATAGCATACGAGTAAGTACGCTAGTATTATCATCTAACCACATCATTGGTCAAATTTAAATAGATGCGAACATGAAACAGGATGAACACTCTACACATTCTACTGCAAGGGATTAACTACGAAATAACATTCTGGTACGTGCTGACATTAATCATTAAGTTAAAGCGATTGGGTCCTGCTGTTCCTGCAGATTGTTGTTTGATATATTTATGTGCGGATACGTTTCATTTTCCCCATGATGACCGATTATGTGCATGAAATCGCTATCGTATGTACCCAAGTATGGATGTTTTCGTTCATGTCTCGTACGGGCCTTGTAGTCATCGTTACATGCTTGCAATTAATTGCATTTTGATAGATTTGATATGTTGACATTTCATAAATCTGAAGCTCTATAAATTGAGATGATGTCATACTGAAGATATGATTCAATGGATGCAACAAATTTAGAATACGGATGAAAGAACATGTTTTGAAAAGGCGAACGAAATATTGGTAGAGTTAACAATAATAACCCTTCTTTATATTTGTTATTTTGAAAATATCCTAAAACAACCTACGTACCCTCATTTTTTTTGTTTGCCCTGTGCGCGTTTTCCAGTTTATATTTTCCCTTATTCAAATTACCACTTTCTCATTTATTTAATATATTCAAGCGCCAATACTTATTTCAATACCTTATCCATGACACAAAACTGTCTTCAAAAATCATATTCACAAAAAAAAACTTATGAAACTATCTTAAATTCACATTTCGTTTGCCATTTATTCTCATGCTGCATCCGTATACGAGAGTTATAAAAATACATAGAATCTCATTTTTCGTCATCATTTCTCGCTCAGTAGTAGTTGCTGGCTCCAAACGCAGTCAAACTGAAAAGAACTAGTTGAAGAAGATTCACGAACGTGAAAGTGGATCAAGTTTGTTTGATGTATTGTTGTAGTTTTAGCTTTATGGACGTATCTCTCTGACTTTCGTCCAACTGCGATAGAGGAATCCTTTATTTTCAGAAGGATGATAGAGGAGCCAAGAAGTGTTTTATGCAAGTCATAAAAACTATATTGTTCGCTATTTGTTCCAAACATTTACTTGTTCATGTTTCGGTACGAAGTTGCTATTTTGATATGATATATTACAATCTCGTACGTTTCGAAAACAGATAGTTTCGTTTTGAATATTAGATAAGTTTTACATCTAGTTCGGGAGAAGGATTATGGAAATTTTTGACGTGTACGTGATAATTTGCAGTTTTTCCTTTGTGTGTAACTGGAAAAGAGAATAATGTATTTTGTTGTTTTATTTTCAACACAATAATTGCTTTGGATATTTATATTTCCCTTAATTTTGACATTTTGAAACCTGCTGATTGATTCAAAGTTGTTTAGCAATATCAAATAAAAGAAGAGACAATAACAAAACGGTGATTAAAGAAAATATACTATTCAAATACAGTCCTCTCCGGATTAAGACTACCTCGTACTGTAAATTGGTAATTTGGGGTGCCACAAGCCAGTCATTTGTGCCCTCTTCTCTTTAATATTTTCATTTCGGATCTATGTGGGATTTTATTTGATACTCCACATTTCTTCTACGCTGATGAGTTGAAATTGTATCACACTATCAAAACGCAGTCCGGCATAGCTTTTTTCCAATCAAAACTTCAATCTTTCGAACAGGGGTGCCAGCTGAATAAACTAAAGTAAGTGAAAGCAAGTGATAAATTTCGCCCGAAAAAATAAAGTCAGAGCCAACTCATGCTACCTCAACAAAACTTAATAAGGCAGAACATATAATAGACCTAGATGTAACCCACGACACCCAAATGTAGCCGCTGACTTTCCTTTAATAAATCCATACTGTTCAATGGGTAGCAAGTTCAGCGACTATTTCTCGCGAACGTGCTATCCGATTGTGCTGAAATTTTCAGAATACATTCATGATAAGGACCAAATTGCTTCAATCTCGGGAACAGTGGTGCCACCTGAATAAACTCAGTCTCAACTTCAGTGGCGGCTCGTCAGGGTGGGCCCGGCCCGCCTGGCTCACCCTGACGAGCCGCCACTGGGCCCGCTCGACACAAAAACACCATTCTAAGGTATACGCGGATACCAACAAGAAATATCTACTTTACTTTAACTCAGTGGCGGCTCGTCAGGGTGGGCCAGGCGGGCCGGGCCCACCCTGACGAGCCACCACTGCTCAACTTCAAGAATTGTCAAGTAACAAGTTTGTCCCGAAAAAATAAAATCATAGCCAACTCATACTATCTCAGCAGCAGTTAACTTTATAGCGTAGAATATATCATAAACCTATGTAGAAGTAACTCTAGACACCAAAATGCGCTTTAACCTGCACTACGACAAAGTCTTATCGAAGGCAATAAAACAACTAGGTTTCATTAAGAGGCGCGCAAAGGAGTTTAATAACATTTGGGCTAATAAGTATCTACATAGATCACAAGCGCGGCCTCTACTGGAATTCCTCAGCATAATTTGGAGCCTAGGTTTTGAAATACACACCGACAGACTCGAATCAATTTAGGAACAGTTTTGACTTTTCGTTTTGAGGATCGTCTATAATCCATGGCCTAACCTTTGAA